>OY728142.1:377486512-378186881 GCA_963277665.1 Viscum album
TATATTATCTGTCGATCACTATACAATTAGTCAATATTTTTAATTCAAATTAATTTTTAATTATAAACCATTATTCAATAAATAAATGACTATTTAATGTAAAGCACATAAATATTTTGTAATATATAAATCGTATTTATATACATTAATATATATCATTGTATTTAATATATACAATTTAATAACATTAATTACCATAATTATCTAATTGATAAAATGTTTATTATTTAATAATGTGTAATCAATTTATTCATTTTTATCAATAATTATTTAATTAATAAAATTTGAAATAATTTTTTAATAAAATATTTTTTTTATTTGTAATGTATTTAATTATTTCATTTTATTTATTCGACCTTTTTTAGTGCTAAAAATCACTAATGAATGAAATATTTGTCAGTGATAAAAAAACATTGATAAAAGGTACCCTTTATCAGCACTAAAGATAATGTGTTAATAAAGGATACCCTTTATTAGTACTAAAAATAAAGTGTGGATAACGGTTTCTTTAATTAGCGCTAAAAAAGTGCTGATAAAAGGTCAAAATTTTCACCGCAAAGGAATGTTTTGATAAATATGCTATTTATCATCATTTTTTTCTAGCACTGAAAAATAACAGAATTGTTAAACATGGGATTTGTAGTAGTTTTTTGTGAGAACATCATCGATCTTCTGTGAGGATTACAGATCTTTTGTGTGAACAATTATTCTATGACTAGAAACTCAAATGTTCCATGGGTAAAGAAAGAGTGTTTGTGAATCAAAATGTAAGAGAAGAAACAATGAGGGTCACAGAGATGATGACATGGAGATTGATCAATGATAAGGGGAGGACAATTTAGTTTATGAAAATTGATGTGTTATTCAACGATGGGTATATCAAGAGAATAATTCTAGGGATGATTGAAAAATATATAAAGGAATAATGTAAGTGGTATTCAAAGAAATAGAGGACTTGTGAATAAAAAATATAGTATGTTGACATTAATCATGAGGCTTTTATTTAAGATTTTATTTTAGAATATATAAAGGATAGATTAATTTATAAGTTGGTGCTCCTACATGATTTAAAAGATGTGTCATGCACTTTGTTTCATGATCAAGTATTCCCTGAACTAATCAATGTTTCATGCATATATTAGTGTATTCATTGTGAGATTAAATGCATGCATATTAATTATAGAAAAATAATGAAGGAGGTTATGTTTTTATGTAATTATTGATTAATAATTCCAAGAGTGAATTAGGGATACTATAAAAGACAATTTCCGGTTTTTGTTCATAAAATGATAAATATGATACTTTTTATATCATATTTCAAATGGGTATAAAATGGAATAAGGAGTTGTGGGATTATCCTATGCTAAAAATGGAGTTTTCATGACTAAAACATTTTCATTAATTCATGCATGTATTTATATCCTAATTAAATACATGAAATTATCATGGATTATAGTAGTTTTTGAAGAATTATAATGTCGCATTACTTATTGTATATTAATATACAATTATTATAAATGATTATTATGAGATAAGTTATGTGATAATATCTATTTTCGTGGGAGTAATTAATTAATGGTCCTTAGGTATTATGAGAAAAAGTTCAAGTGAAAGATTGTATATATATTCAAAGACCATAAAGGTTTGGATCTAAGGGATTTGAATTACCAATAATACTGGTAATTCAAATAATGTATTAATGTGGGATGGTGAATTCATAAATTAAGAAGAATGTGTGAATATGTAATCAATAATACAACTATTTATTATCATATATATTCTCAAAATTCATTAAAGAAGGTGTGTTGCACAACACAATTATTAAAGATAGATGATTTTATGTGTAATAAGAGAATGAAGTGAGATCTAACTTAATTTTAAACTCCATACATGATGTGAGTTGAATATAAGAAGGAATAATTTGTGTATATAATATGAACTAAAGAAGATAATATAAGATGGAATAATAATAATAATAATAATAAGAGAAGATAATAATGAAGAAGTGAGAAGAGGAGAAAAGTGTATTGTTAATTCCAGTTTTCACAAATTGTAGAAAGGTATTACCAAAAGTGAAAGAATAAAAGAATGATAGAAGATAAAGGTTTTCACACTATTCTAAAAAAATAATATTCCATTTTTATATTGTGAAGAGTAATATGGTTGTGTGAACAGTTTTGTATACTAGGGAAAAAGAAGAGAGATCGTTTTCATAATGTACTGAAAGTAACAATAAAAGAATAAGGAAGAGAAGAAAAAAGAAGCATAATGACATTCAATAGAAGTCTCAACTAGTGGAGTAATTTCTAAGAGTTTCAAATAAATTATATAAGTGTAATAATGTCTATATAGATATTATAATGATCATAAAAAGTGTTGTAGTTATACAACATTACCGCCAGTCTAAGGACTCGTAATTATTTTATAACCCCCTCTTGAGTTTATGGTTCCACACTTCAGTTTTATGATCATTTTATATCCAATACACTATAATAGGTATATCATTATAGTTTCCCCTATAATCTATTATTATTTTCTAGTTACACCATGCACTATCCATTATTATTAAAAAGTGAACCTTGCAAATCTCATTTCCATTATGTGTGTGAAAAATAATGAATTAAAAGTACAAGGATGATAGAATCAAGATCCTAAAAAAATTAAGAGGTAAATGTATAAAAAGGAAAGATTGGAATAAAAATTCTCCAATATTGATTGACCCCTCTCTCAGTGTTGAGAATATCTTTTATTGGTCCAAATAATTGGTGTTAAGGAGTTTTTTTAACACCCATATATTTTCAATTATATATTCATTTAAGGCATAATATATTAGATAATGTGTGATACACATAATACAATACCGAGGAACAATATATAACCATTAAAATATAGTTTTATAATATTTTTTGTAAAAATAGATGTAACATAATTATGAAATATATTTAAAAATAAAAAAAAATTATTATCAATGTTAAGGCATTGATAAACTAAATTAGAGTAGCTAAAAAATATTGATTTATTATTTAAAATGAAACCTTTTAAAAATTTACTTTTTAGGTAAAAATAAATATATTATTGATAAAATTTTTTATTTATATGAATAATATATTAACATAAAATTTATTAGTAATTTATAAAAAATAATAATGAAAATAGTTAATATTTAAAAAAAAGTTATTTAACTATAAATATTGTCTTCATTGTATTTTATGCTTTTATTTAATATTTAAATTATAAACATTTAGAATATGAATTTGATAAAATAAAATTCATTTTTAGATTAATTTTTTCTATATTATCTTAATATGACATTTTTTTATTTTTATGAAATTGTTTATTTTTAGTTGAATAGTGAAAATTACATTTTTTTACAAAACTGCAAATTTTATGTCTATCATTATATTAGAAGAAACTAAAAGTTTATAAAAACTTTTTATTGTTCAAATATGTATTAAATTAGTAATACTATAAATTTTTAAAAATAATTATGAATTTATAAAACCTTTGTTTAACATTTTCTGAACATAATTAAAATTTTCTAGTAAAAGAAAATATTGTGCGCCTTTTCTTTGAATTAAATATTATTTTCATAAGAATCGATTTTTTATTTATATGAAATCCACATAAAATTTATATTTCTATAATAAACCAATTTTTATCATGAAAATTAAATAAATAGATAATTTTATCCTATACATAATCTTTATTCTTAAAAATAAACTTTTTTTAAAAAATGGGTTTTTACACATTACATTCACTAATGTTAAAGTTGATTTATATTAAATAATGAAATTTTATATAATAAAATTTATTCAATATAATAAAATTTATTTAATATAAAAAAATTTCTTTAATATTTTAAATTATTATTTTTAAATTATTTAAAAATTTACACTCTATATTAGGTATTAAAATTAATTGACCTAGGAAAAAACATATTACCATGGTAAAACGAAAAATGGTAAAAGTGAAAATTATTAGAGTAAATCACTTAAAAATATCTTTAAAAAAGTGTAAAAATTAATTTTTGAATGATTATAAAATTTATATCATTAAATAATCAATTATTTTCCATTTTTGGATCCATTTTACATGTGAAACATGTTCTATCTTTATATTTATTTGAAATATTTACAAAATTTTCATTCTCAATACTTAAAAAAGGGGTATCTCACTAGCACTTTAATACCACTAAAAAATTAGTTTCTTACTGAATCATATCCCCTATTACTTCCCCTATAATATTGTTTCACGTTATTAATTATCTGGTCACCAGAGGTTAGAATAATTTCTCTCTTTCCAAGGACTCCTCTAAAGGAAATCCCAAGTCCTAACCTTGAGAAATAATTTTCCCTAACTTTTTTATATATTAATTTAATAAATAATTTATTATAAACCATTTATAATTACATCATTATTCCATGTATAAATAATTTTATTATAATAATTTAATAACTGTTAACAACTTTACCCCTTTTCATTTAAAGAAAACAAAAATAACATTAATGCATGTGTGTGGACTACCACCTCCACTAAGCGTCATGTTTTTTCCTTAAC
Organism: Viscum album; assembly: GCA_963277665.1. Taxonomy (NCBI): domain Eukaryota; kingdom Viridiplantae; phylum Streptophyta; class Magnoliopsida; order Santalales; family Viscaceae; genus Viscum; species Viscum album. Next base: position 377,491,070 of record OY728142.1, read on the forward strand.
CGCCTTACATTAATAATAATAATTTTTAATTTAATAGTTAATTTTTATATTTAAATCATATATTATATTTTCAAATGATAAAAATATTATTAAAATCTCATTTTCTATAGAAGATGATATCGTCAACCATTCATACATGTAGACTACCACCCCAATGGAGTGATTGATTTCTATTTTATTATTTTTATTACCTTATTTAATGGTTGTTAATGATAATTATTTTAATGGATAAATATTATTCTTTTTAAATTAATAAGGTTCTGGTAAGGAAATTTTTATAACCTATTATCAATATGATCAATAGACAACTCTGTTAAATTCAAATATCCAAATGAGCATTCTAAGAGAAAAAATAATATTTTTACAACATAATAACATCATATAGGTTATATTCTTATTCTAATTTATTAAAAAAATTATACATAACACTAAAAAACATGAAATAATCTCATTATTTTTCTATTATTATTATATTACAACTAAATCACTTCGTAGCCATTAATTAAATAGGGCATGTTTTTATTGTTCGATTTAACCACTTACATGAACCATGTAATAAATTCATATCACAGATGAATATGGGAATTTAAATTCATTAAATGTAATATATAAATAATTAAATAGTTATTATTTGTTTATAAATTTTAACAATAATATTAGACTCAATAGTTAATATATTAATGTTTGTTTGTGCAAAATCATCAAAACATTCTCATCATCAATTACTAATTTAATGATCGTAACCAAAACACCCATAAATATAAATTATAACATTATATATAATTGTAAAAGATATAGTATAGTAACTATTATGATCATTTTAGGATTAAATTTTTTTATAATAATGAATGATGACACCATTATCACCAAACTAGTTCAAAACGATAAAGATTTCTCACAACTGATATAAAAAACAGATGATATATAACTAATATATAAGTAGATAGTAATTAAAAATAAATATTATAAAAGTTTATATATATTAATAATGTTTTTAAATGGTTTATTATTTTATTTAATTTTTTTATATACGATGTCTGAGCTCATTTCGACAAGGAATTAAGGTAAAGGTTTGTGCTGACTCAATTTTCTTCTATTTAGTTAAAAAATACTTATTAACACTCTATTGTTTCAAGAATTATTAATTATAAATAATGAATAATAGTTTTATTATTTAAACCTTCTTTTACATTTTTCTATAATTTTTTATTACAACTTCATTATCAAATGATTCTTACCTCCTTGATTATGTTAATTTTAGGGGTTCATTATGTCAAATTTCAATTCCATGAGATAAGATTATGTTATACACCATGTTTTAATTTTTATGGTGTATCTAATAACCTATTAATATTTTATATCATGTTCCTCTCATTAGTAATGTTAATTAATACTTCATTTGAAATTATATCCTTTAATGGATAAATATATCCAAGATAAACATTACATAAATAGTACATTAATCACATGATTTAGATAATATATCTCAAAAATAGTCACACAACCCAAAGACTGAAAGTTGTAGTGTCTTCTAGATTAGCTACATAAATATCTTATTTACAACACGTGAAATTATTTCTCTATAATCCTGCTCCTCTATACCCTTTTCTAGATATCCTAATTGATATAACCATCTTCACCACCTAGGGGTGGAAATATATGAATGTGGTGAGATTAGAATATTAGTACGGGTAATATTTATCATATTGCATTAGATTATAAAAATAAAGGAGAACATCAGGAATACTGAAATATATTAATAAAATATCATAGGAAAATAGATGATAGTCATAAAACATGAAAAACATAAGATCATAAAATAATCATTAAAAACGTTAAAAAGTTATTATGTAGCTCAAATACATGTCAGTAATCATAAAACATGTTATCATGATAAAAAGTGTGGAATACATCAAAAATAAGTCATAATCATAAAAATATGGCATTTAATAGAAATTAAATGCATTTAAAAAATTTGGAAAAACTTTGATAAACAAATTTGAAATGTAGAACAACCATAAGTATTGAAAAATCCTTTTAAAAAACCATTATGATCATTACCGTGTGAAAAAAATGATTATTTTCATGCCTAATAATGTGAGAAAAATCATCATTCTCACACCTATTTTAACTCATTATGTCCACTCCTAATTATCTATTGAGAAAAAAATTAAACCAATACATTATAAGGTGATATAGGACCCAATCCATCATCATCCATATATATGTGTGCCACTTAAAATCAATAATCATTATTTATTAGATAACCCATGGAAAATAATTATTTTCTTAAACATGTAAAAGGAAATAATTCATTTTCTTATAACAAACCAATGAAAATAAACTGGGTTTCATAAATTATACAAATGGTATAAAACAATATCATGAATTAAATAATTTTATACCAAAACATGATTAAAAAATTGATAAACTAATATATGAAAATATGGGGTGGTGCATGAAACATAACTCTATTAGAGATTAATAATTTTAAGATAATGAAAAATAAATCATAAAATAATATTTCTAAAAATATTTCTTATTCACCTTGGTAAAATCCCAAGTTATGAGTCTCTTTTCAAAAATTATTCTACATAAAAAAAATAAGTGAAAAGAAAACCTTTACTGGAAATAGATTAAGGTAAAAATATCTTTATCCCTAGAAACAAATTCAAAATACCCTTTAAAATGTAAAATCTAGTGAACATTATGTGAAATAATATCATGTATAAAAAATATAACTCAAAAGAAAAATGTTTGAATTACTAAGTCTCATACTTATCCCATGGATTTCCGCAGAAGGGATTAAACCAAATTTGTTATAAAGATAATACATATTAATTGCCTATTTCATAATATTATTCATATATATTTATATTTATAATCATCATTAATTACAATTCTTTTTAGGTATTATATTATTATAATATATTTTCAACATCTAGTGTTAATAATATTGATCATTTTGAAGTAGGTTTGTAAAAGCAATGTTGGTCATCATTTTTATCAAAAATATTGTCATTTAAAACCCATTAAAGTTACCAGAATTGATATTTTATAAATACCTATAATGGTATAATTCCATTACATTTTATTTTTAGTTACGTTTCATAGGGACAAAAACAATGAAGAACTAGTTTTGGGTTATTTACTGATATTGATGGATTACCTTTCAAGAATTTTTAGTTTTTATTCTATATAAAAGGAACCATATTAATGGAATATAGTAATTATATATATCTTATATATTCATTAAATATTAAAAAAAATTCTTGACTTCAATAGTTAAAAAAATGAAGGCATAATTCCATGGGTATCGTAGCCCGCGCATACGCAAGGATGATGATTTCATTTTTCAAAGAGAATAAGAAATAAGTAACATTGCTTATAATTTCATGAATGTAAATATGATATATATATATATATATATCATACATATTATATTAATTGATTTTTTTACTAGCCAATTTATGTGGTGAAATGAAATAAAACATGTTACGTTGTGGAGGCAGTAGTCCACATAACACACGGTTAACAGTTTCATTTTTCTTAATAGAAAAGATATATATAGTTAATGATTATAAACTGATTATAATAACATTTAATTATATTAAGGATAATCATGTTATCATTTTATGATGGTGAAATTAAATTTGATCAAGAATAAAATCACATAATGATATAGAAAATAGGGAGGGGCGGTTAGAAATCTATACCTTACTACTTGGGTATCTCATTTGTGAAGGGGGTTCACCCATTGAGGGTGGAATTTTGAGAATAATAAAAACACATTATGGTGTCTAAAATTTTTTATGATAGGTTTGGAAATATTTTGTGACAAAAATAGGTAGTTATAGTGTAAGGGTATGGGAGGAGAGGAATTCCCCGTTTTTAAGTGAAAAGGGATGGCATTTTTGTATATACCCAAACATTATCAATAATGTGAAGTCACTATCAAGAAAAGTGGATCCAAAATTTTAAGATAAATGTGAGGAAAAAATATAAGTTCAATAAAAACATCATCCAATCAATTAAAAATATTTTTTTGACAATTTTTTCTCTTCACCTCTTAGGTTACTCATTTTTACCATTTTATTTTTTACCATGGTAACTAGTCTTTACCTATTTAAATTATCATTTTTGTAAAAAAATCCCTCATTATATAATTTGGACTAAGAAATTAAAATTTTAAATACCTTTAATAATATTATATTATAATATTGAAGAAAACTAATTTTTAAATAACAAATGTAAAATGTATTAAAATTGTTTTTTTGAAACATATATGTTATGTTTTAAATGTAAAATGTGTATTTATAAATTGAAAAAATCATTTTTAACATTATAAAGTCCCTAATAAAATATACATTTCATCTCATAAAAATGTTTTATTAATTTCCAATTCCTACTTTTATACTAATAATTTCATAAAAATCATGTTATTTGTAGAAATGGTATATTTCATTATTCAACTAAAAACAAAATTTTTAGAAAAATCCCAGAAATTTATGATAATATAATTATGAAATTATAAATACATAAATGAATTTTGTTTTATCAAATTAATATTCTAAAATTTATAAAAAGAATTAATTGAAAATAAAAAATATAAATAAAAAATACTTTTATTGAAAATGATTTTTTTAAATATTTAGTGTTTTTATTATTACTTGATATTGATTTATAATTTAATTATGTTAAAATATTATTTAATATATTATAATATTTTAAAATTATTAAATTTAATCTATTAATATAAAATATACAATACTTAATGAAACTGTTCTTAAAAACGAAATATTAATTTTATACTAAATATTTTTTCATAAAAACTATGAAAATTAATTATTTGTATTATTAAATTTTATTTTACTACTTTATTGATATTAATATATTTTATTGAATTTTATATATACATCAGATTATATTTTAATATTTATATTTAAATTTATATAGAATACATAAATATATTTATATTTATTCATATTTATTTATATTTATTTATATTTATTTATATTTATAATATTTTTATATCATATTTTTATTTCATTGTGAGTTATATTATTTCAAATTTACTACTTAAAAATACAAAAATTCAGTATACCTATCAGATATATGAAAAATGACCATATTTACAATGATCAACTATGCAACGACAATATTTAAATTCACCATATTTGAAAAATCCATATTTGAAACGAACATATTTCATTTATATATATAAATAATTTCTAAATAAATTTCCAATTATACTCTCACTTCCTAAAGAATAGTTATTATTTCATATTATAGAATTTTCATAATTATTTCTCCTTTCATTTTGATATTCATCAATATATGTTTTTTTGACTATTAACGATCCTTAAGGTTGAAGATTATCTCGGGAATTTCTTACTCATGGAGTGTTTATTTTTTATATATTATCAACTATTGGTTTATAAAATTTTAATGGATCTATTTTATCCATTTTATGGTTTATAAAAAGAATATTCGTCCTAAAAACTTTGTATATTACATTCTCCCCACTACATAAATTGTTTCCTCACAATTTTAATTATCACATACCAATATAAATAGATAAGGAAATTAATTTATAGAGATGAATTAGGATATAATTTCAATATATATATCAGCATTACAATATTTGGAAACATAATTATTTCCTCATAATAGGATTATCCAAAATATTGATTTTTTCTCCAAGTATTTTGGAAAAGAACCTATGGTTATTTGGTATCAAGATTCACATTATATAATTTGTTTCTAGAGGGTGTTTATTATTGTCCCTTAATTGATATAATATAATAGGTTAATATTAAATTTAATTTCCTTACTCAATATAATTTTTCTTCTAAGTGAATGGAATCAATCCATTATTAAAATTGAGTTAAATTTATCTAAAGGATGGATAATAATATTTCCAAAAGGTATGTTTCTATAAAATTAAAGATGGAATATAATAATTATAACATTAGAAGTTTTTTTCTAAAATCAAATCATTGGGGTGGTCATTTAATGATCATATAAAACTTCTTAGATATACTAAAGTCCCTACAATAAAATTAAAATGATACATCAATAAATTTACATTAGAGGGTATGTGTACTTTAAATATTATTATCCACTTTGGTAGTAGTGATTGTATAGAAATTTCATTGTTCTCTTCATCTTAGAGGTTGGTGATACTAATCTTCTTGATTAGTCCTTGGATTAGAAAATTGACTTGGATAATTCTCAAGTTCAACACACATAAGACATTGAATTATTAATGACAAATTAGGATGAACTCTATGTTTTTAAATCATGTTAACTAAAATATTTATTTTTTTCCTTATCTGTTTGGTGCTTGATAACCCCCTCTTTCATAAGTAAATCATCTTCCAATATTTCTAAGGTACCCCCTAGTGCTTCTTTCCACATTTTTGATATATTGTAAATGTGACATTATTTCCATCATCATATTCATCACATTATCTTTCATGAGACTCCATATTTCTCTTATTCATTGTGTTTAGAAACCGAAATAATTTCACACTGTTAATCATATTTCATAATTACTAGTTTAGAATAATCACTGAGTTTATTACGCTAGATCCCATTCTGATGGGTTGTTTGATGAGGTAATTTTTTACTTTGTCTCTCACACATATGGTTACTTCTAGCTTAATCCATCACTAAAACCAAAATAGTGGACATGATTAAAGAAAATTTAATAATATAGGGGAATTATCATAATCAATAACATTAAGAGGATTAAACCTTATAAAAATTTCCCTTTTTTATCATGTTATCCTATAATTTATTTATTTCATCCTATATCAATCTTAGTTTAACTTAGTTTATATTAATTTGGTTTATATTATAATTTTCAACATAATCCATCAAAGTAACAAGGAAATTAATCCTTCTTAATTGTTCATAAAGAGTATGCGATCAACCAAGGCATATCCACTAGGAGTGTATTGTCAAGCATGCAGTATTATTCTCACTCATCGTGTATTGGGGTGATGATCAAGTGAATTCTTAACCAAACCTTTTTTAGGTTGATTACCCAAAGGTTCATCAATTCAATTTCTACATCAACTTTACAATATACAAAGAGGATTGTTTATAGGAAAACACCTAATCACGACTTTACCAATATTTCAAGATATCATACTATACATGGACTCATGTTTGCGAATTTCACTAAGGTTATCTTACCTTAAAATAAAATAATACTAAACTAATATACCAAAATAACTCAACCCTATTTTGATACCAACTATAATGACCCATGATAAACATGACTTAAATAATTCATTAATATCATGAATTATATAATATATATGATAAACAATCACACAACCTCAATACCAAATGGTTAGTATCTTAAAGATTAGATATATAAATATATTGTTTTACGAATCATGGAAACATTTCTCCAAAATCACTCTCCTCTAGACCAATTTATAGATAGATCACTTTATATAATCATATTTATAATAGTAGGGATGGAAAACATAGTAAGGGGGTGTTCTTCTTGCTGGGATTCACTTTCTCTAGGTCCTATCCCTTTTTTATTATGATGGTTACTGGTACCCTCTCCCTATTTATCCTCCCCCAGCTCTATGATGTCCTTTCTCAGGTGCCTTACTGTGCTCTTTCCCTGAGTTCCACCGCTACTATTCAGGTCAGATCTGGAGTGGAGGGAACACTAAGGTTTTGGGATACGATTTGGTGATTAAGAATCCTCTGATCTCCATGTCCTTATTTCCTCCTTAGGTTCCTATCATGTTCTTTATTCCTCTCTCTCTCAATGATTTAGGGTTGTCTTAGGTTGGGTCTTTTAATTTTTCTGTTGCTGGTTCATCATTGGATGTGGTGTCGACATGGGGTGGTTTTTTTGATACGACGTGGAGGGCAGTGGTGAAGGCCCTAGTTTGAGGTCTCTCTATCAGTGACTATCTTTCCACTATTTTATCCTGCAAAGCCCATTTTTTCTCTTCTCTGGAGCCATGCTTCCATCGTTCTCTTTGAGGTGGAGTTACACGGTGGTGTTCAAGTTTCTTTGGGAAGTGAATTTGAGTGGGTAGCTTCAGGAGGTAATGATGATGATAATCATTCAACGATAGCAAGGATTTGTTGTTTTCGGAGATTTTTGGAGTGACGGTGGAATGGTGGCAGTGACTCTTCGATGATGGGAGTCACTCAATGACGGCGATGATGGTTTGAATTTGACAGTTTCCAATGTTTCTCACCAGTGAGGTTGGTGGATCGTCTATTGATGGTAGTGACATAGGTGATGAGATATTCATGATGGTGGCGAATGGTTCAATGTGATTAGGTTGGTGATGTGTGGATGGTATTGGGGGGCGGTTTGAAGTGGTTTGGTCCCATGATGATCAATGGTTTTTCATATTTTGATTTCAAAAGTTTAATTGGTTCTATTGTGGCAGCAATGTGGGATGTTGTTTGGTTGGTTCACGTGGTTTTTTTTGATATGTTATTTTGAAATTTATTATGGGGAATGTGCTAGTGGCAATGTGGAATTTTCTATACGGTTCTCACTTTCCCATAAATTCGTTTTAATAATGAAAAAAATGGATTGTAGGTAGGTGTTCTTAGAAGCTCAGAAATGGGTGTTCTAAGAAGATAAAAAAGGTAAATACATATCATAATTTATTAAATCATAAACATGAAGTAGAACTTGAAAAATAAATAAATATCATAATAAAATATCATAAGACCATATATGATGATCATAAAACATGATAGAGTAACATAAGATCAAAAAAATATTTTTAAGGATGTTTAAAAGCTATGAAAGTTCTCAAAATACATGTCAATAATCCTAAAACATGTAAGAATTATATAAAAGTGTGAAATATATTAAAAATAAGGAATAATAATCAAAAAATTTGATTTTATGGAAATTAAATGCATCTTGAAAAATTATAATAACATTATAAAAAATGTGGAAATTTGGAACAAACATAAGCATAATAAAACCTTTGTGAGAATATTTATTATTCCTACACATATGTGAACAAACTCATTATGTCCTTCCATGAAAATGTGAGAAAACCCATCACTCTCATGCCTATGTGAAAAAAAATAATTATATACATGTTTGACTATCTCGTGGGATATAAATTTAAACTAATGCATTGTAGGGTGATATAGGAACCCATTTGTCATCAACCATACATATGTGTTCCACTTAAAATCAATAATTATCATATCTTAGAGAAACCATTGAAAAATAATGGGTTTCTTAAACATAAAATGTAAAATTTAACACCCTGATAGTTTAATAAATGGGTACCTTTAAATCAATCACTTTATTCGATAGCTTTCTCCACACACAACACTGAACATAAACTAAACCACAATATATTGAGATAAAATATAAATATGTAAATATGATAGTTAAAAGAAAGACATTTAATTAGTCAAAAATAATAAGATTTACCACTTTATAAAATATATGTACAAATAAAATAAATTCTACTTTTAATATGACAACCCTGCTTTTATTACAAACTTAAACATGATTTATTACATAAAACTTCACTTGATAAAACAATGAAGATATAGAGGTTTAGTGTCTTTGGGGCTTAGGATCATTACATAAAAACTTAAAATAATAAATACAACATCTTTATTGAAAACTTCCTTTATATGACCACTACATTCCCTCGTACTTAGCATTGCATGGGATAACCTGAGGACATGCATAAGAAAAGGGTGAGCTATAAAGCCCAGTAAGGGAGTACACATGGAATATCATGAGGATTATAATACATGTTATGAAATAGGCATATCAATAGATCATAAGAGAAACATGAACATAAAGGCATGATAAAGAATGATAATCATAACATGGAAATGTGGAAACAACACTTAACATGGAATTAGCATGAGCCAAGGATCATTGCACATGGAGCATGAGTAAATCCTAATTGCACATAAAGCATGATTAAACCCTCATTACACTTGAATTAGCATGAGTCAACACTCACTGCACATGACGTATCATGATACTATACTTTACCCAATGCATTAGACCGCTATAATGGTGCACCCTTCTTAAACATTTCATTTCATGCATAAGTGTGTCACATGAATCATAAAACATTGATTCATAAAACATAATAATTTATTCCATGATAAAGGAATGTGGAATTCATACATGAAACTTTATAATCAAAAAGTAAATGTGCATAAAGGTGAATAACCTTGATGGAGAAATGGGCATGGTATTCACTACACAATGGCATTGGCATAGAAAATCGGTGCACGTGACATAAGAATTCATAAAAATGTTTGATGAGAGAGAAAGGGGTTAATCATCATATCTAAATGTAATGGACAGTAAGGAGGTCATATAGATACATTTACCAACAATTGTAATGGAATTTAGATTCATGATACAAAATTATTGCTTGAATGTAAAAGAGGAGAGAGAAGTTCCTTTCGGAATTTCGGCATAGTAACGGGTATACATGGGAGGCATTTAATGAGAGATAAAGGTGTCTCCCGTCATTAAAACATAAAAATGGCAGTATGAGGGAGGTTCGAAACCATACCCCAACATTCATAATTGAAATTGAAAGGGAAAAACAACTTAAAGAAAATTGGACAAAAATGAGAAAGGAAGAAAAAACCCTTACTTGGAAGTGTGCTTCCAAAGGCTAGAGAGAGGATTGTGAGAGGCTTCTTGGGAGCTTTAGGCACCTTGGGAGCATTCTAGAGAGGGTATGTCATAGGTTGGACGAACTCCATAGGCTTTGAGTGAGGAGGAAGTGGGATCTTGGGTGGGTTTATATAGGAAAGGTGAGAGAATTATTTATTATTTAGGTTTGGGTCCCCTTACATTAAATTAATCCAAACCACAAACCATACCATGGTTTTTTCCCATGGTTTTTGGAAAAGGGAAGAGGAAAACAATATTTTATAAGGCCAAAGTCCTAACTTCTTAAAATAATAGGGTTTCTTATGTGGACGTGAGTCATACTCTCATGGAAATTAATTTAAAAATACACGGTGTTTAATAAGTCTTGAGGGGTCCATTAATGCTTTGAAAAGTATAACAAACAAACCCAGAATCACATTATTTTAATGGAAAAACATATATTGGCAGAAAATAAATATTATAGTATTTTATTACATCACTATTGGGTCATTATGATGTCATAAAACACATTATATATTTAAATAGTATTTAATTTTTACTCAAACATTTGACTGTCTCAGAAAATTATGAAAAATTCACCATTGGATATTTTTGACATCCTGATTCCAAAAATAACATTTATTTTATCTAAATAATTTTCTAAATATGTTCATTTTCACTTTACAATAAAAACCGACATTTATCAAAAATTTACAAGGTTTGACAAAAATGGCTTTCAAACCTTAATAAAAATTATAATTGTATTCATACAATTATATGATCATTTATATATAATAAAATTAATCTAATAATAATAATAATAATATTTTATTAAAATATTATTTAATTAAAAAATCCCTTAATTTAATAAAATAGATTTATTAATTAAATAATAACTAAAAACACCATTTGTACTTTAAAAACAATATACAATGTATCAAAAATGACAAGAAATTATATTCATTATTATATACAAAAATAATGTATATGAACATAGTACTATCGATTAGTTACATAACCCCTTAAAACAGCCAAATAAGACCTAAGGGTATGGTGTGCGATGGTGACAGACTCTTGGGGTGGCTCGGATAACATTGCTCGAGTGGTAATCTCTATCAACTTCCACTTTTCTCGTAGACGGTCCTGTTCGAGGTTGACATGATGAATATCAGCTTTAGATTTTTCAAGAATGAATATCAAGGATGCCACCTCTTTTCCGATCTCCAAAAAATGGGCTTCGTATGGAGAAATTCTACTGGATGAGGCCATCTCTTCTTTTGTCTGAGTAATTTGGATTTGTTAAATCCTTATATTTATAATAATCATGTGATCACTGTTCAACAGCTATATTAGCAATGGTAAAAATTATTAACATAAAACCATTGAAATTGACATTTTATATAAACATAAAGAGACATTTAATTAGATCAAGAGGGATTTCCATTAATGAAACTTTGGGTCATTACAATATTTCCCCCTTAAAAAATTTTGCCCTCGAAATTTTTCCTTTTCCCACACTAAAACAGATGTGGGTAACTCAGCTTCATCGATTCCTCTAAATCCCAAGTTGCTTCTTCAAACTTGTGGTTTCTCCATAACACCTTAATGAGGGGAATTGCCTTATTTCATAGAACTTTTTCTCTACGATCTAAGATCTTCACTGGTTGATCCTCAAAAGAAAGATCATCCTCCAACTGTACCACCTCAGAAGAGAGTACATGTGAAGGGTCTGGTATGTACTTCCTTAAGAGGGATTCATGAAAGACAGCATGTACTTTGGTCATGGTTGGTGGAAGTGCTAGTCGATAGGCCATAGCCCTGACACGATCAATAATCTCAAAGGGGACAATGTACCTTGTACTTAACTTCCCTTTCTTTCTAAACTTCATGACTTTCTTCCACAGAGATATGCATATAAAAACCATGTCTCCAACTTTAAACTCAAGGTCTCCTCAACGATTATCTGTATAAATCTTTTGTCGACTCTGGGCTGCCTTGATATGCTGCTGAATGGTTCTTACCTTCTCCACCATTTCCTTGAACATTTCTGGTCCAATCAGCTTACATTCACCGACCTCATCCCAACATGTCGGTGTTCTGCACCTTTTCCCATACAGGACTTCATATGGTGCCATTTGGATGCTCGAGTAGAAACTGTTATTATAAGATAACTCAACCAGAGTAAGATGTTGATCCCATCCTACTTTAAAGTCCATTGAGCACACTCTCAACATATCCTCAAGTGTTGGGATAGTACGCTCGGATTGGCCATCAGTTTGAGGATGATAGGCCATACTGAACTTTAGTTCAGTATTCAGAGCATATTGAAGACTCTTCCAAAACATAGAGGTGAATCTCATATCTTAGTCAGACCCAATAGAAAGTGGTACTCCATGCAACCTTACCACTTCCCTGATATATATCTCGGCCAGTTGATCCAATGAGAAATCCTCCTGAATAGCAATGAAGTGTGCTGTCTTTGTTTGACGATCCATAACAACCCAGATTGCATTGATTCCTTTGGATGTCCTGGGAAGTCTGGTGAAAAAGACCATGGGGATGTTCTCCCATTTCCATTATAGTATGGGCAAAGGTTTCATCATCCCCTTAGACTTCTGCCTCTTGGCCTTCAATTGCAGGAACACCAGGCACTTTAATGTATATTCAGCGATCTCCTTCTTCATATTATCCCACCAAAATTTTTCTCGGAGATCTCGATACATCTTTGTGCTCCCTGGGTGAATAGAGAAATTTGAACTATGTTTATCATCCAAAAGTTCCTTTTTTGGCTCCGGAATTGATGGAACACATAGCCTTTTCCCAAACCGCACAACTCCTTCTTCATTAACATTAAACTCTGAGGATTTCCCTTTTTCGATAGCTTCCACTTTTTCTTGAATTCCCACAACATTCTTTTGATCATCCTTTAACCTTGTCAAAAGAGACGGTTGAATAATCATTAGTGAAAGGATTGATGATGTTCCCTTCTCTACGATTCCCATGTCCATCTTCATCAAGTCTAAGAAGATTGGATCCTTCTCAATTCTCATCATTGATATAATTGCTCGATCCTTTATACTTAGGGAACCTGCCATCTTGTTCGCTTTTACAGGGTGGTAATGGATTGAACAGTTATAATCCTTGATGAGCTCTATCCATCTTCTCTGGCACATATTAAGCTCTTTTTGTGTGAATATATATTTAAGACTCTTGTGGTTAGTATATATCTCACATTTCTCTCCATAGAGATAATGCCGCCAGATTTTCAAGACAAATATCACCACCGCCAACTCCAGATCATGCGTTGGATAGTTTCTCTCATGGATTTTTAACTGCCTTGAGGCATAGGATAAAACATTATCATTCTGCATCAGCACAAAGCCTAATCCCTTCTTTGAAGCATCACTAGAAACAACAAAAAGTTCCCCACTTGTGGGTAAAGTGATCACAAACATAGTGATAATCCTCCTTTTCAACTCCTTGAAGCTTTCTTCGCATTCATCACTCCAAGAAAACATTAATCCCTTTCGAGTTAGATTGGTAAGAGGGTTGGACAATCATGAGAAAGTTTTCACAAATCATTGATAATATCCAGCTAACCCCAAGAATCTACGGATATCCGTTACCGATGTTGGCCTCGGTTATCCCTCAATTTCATCTGTTTTGGAGGGATCCACAGATATCCCATTTCTTGTGATGATATGGCCTAAGAATGGAGCTTCCTTCCACCAGAACTGACACTTTATGTACTTTTCATAGAGATTACCCTTGCACAAAGTCTCTAGTACAGTTCTTAAATACTCTTCATGATCCTCCTTGGATTTCGAGTATATTAGAATACCATATATAAAGACTACCACAAATTTGTCTAGGTAATCTCTAAAGACTCTATTCATTAAGTCCATCAAGATTACTGAAGCATTAGTGAGTCCGAAAGGCATCACTATGAATTCATAGTGCCCATATCTTCTGTGAAAAGCAGTCTTGGGGATATCTTCCTTCTTCACCCTTACTTGATAATATCCTGACCACAAGTCCACCTTGGAGAAGTATTGTGCTCCACGCAGCTGATCAAACAAGTCATCAATTCTTGGGAGAGGATACTTTTTTTTTATTGTGATTTTTTTATGTTGACGATAATCGATACAAAGCTGCATTGACCCATCCTTCTTCTTGATGAAGAGGACTGGTGCACCCCATGGTGAAGCACTTGGGCGTATAAACCCTTTATCCAGATTCTCCTTTAGTTGTTTCTTCAGCTCTTCAAGCTCTACAACAACCATTCTATATGGAGTCTTGGATATTGGTAAAGCCCTGGGTATAAGTTCAATTGATAATTCAATATCTCTTCTAGGAGGAAGACCAGACAGTTCCTCGGGAAACACTTCAGCGAATTCCCTCACAACAGGCATTTCTTCAAGGATGGTTTCTTCCTTGGACTTAATCATCTTAGCCAGATACGTGTGCTCATAAGGCAGTAATATCCATGCTTGAGATGATAGAGCTAAATGAGATTCATCTTCCTCCTTACACTTATAAAGAATCGGGGGTAGATTCTCTATATGGAGTTTGATTTCCCTCTCCCGACAATTTATGTTGGCTCTATATAAGGAAAGCCAATCAATGCCAAGAATTGCATCAAATTCCACTGAGGGAGTATGACGAGGTTTGATGGGAAATTCAATTCACAGATTATAACAGGGGAGGACTTATATTCAAGGGATACAACGATTTCCCCATTTGTCGTACTCACTAACATCTTTACTTCCATGATTTGTGGTGGTGCTGGGATTGTTCTAGTAAACTTTCAAGATGTAAAAGAATATGTAGAACCTAAATCAAAAAGTATGTTCTCTATTCTTGAATGAATAACTAGAATACCTGTCACCACTTTTTTGTCGAGGTTCACTTCAGCAGAAGTGATGGAAAAATATCTTCCTTCCTGCCATGGAGGTTGTTGGTTGCCTCTGAAAACCCTTGGATTAGGGCACTGATTTGAAAAATGACCCGGATAATTAAATTTGTAGCATTGAACAACACGTTGAGGTTCGAATGGAGCGTTCCTCTCCTCTGTCGCAGCCGCAGGTATTTCTTGCCGATATTTAATAGCTAGGTTCCCTTCTCTTCCACACCAGAAGCATTTCCTCATCCCTTTAAGGAAATTTCTAGGGTGGTTCTATCTACACTTTTGGCAAGTGGGGTGCTAGATCTTTTTAGAACAATTGGATTTATCCATCGGACCACCAGCATTGAGGTCCACCTTATTCTTATTATCCCCATGATACCTCTGTGATTCTCCAATCTCCATTTCTACCTTGAGGTCACAACGGACAATTTCCTCATAGCTGTCGAAGTCACGGATCGTTAATGCTTTCCGCAGGCTAGGCTTCATCCCACCAAAGAAGTGGTCAACTTTGCATTCAGGGGTAACAACAAAGCCGAAAACATATTGTGCAGGCCTTGTGAAGTTTTCCTCATACGCTCCAATAGATTTTTCATCTTTTTTCTTGAGGGAAAGGAAGTCCCTTTCCATCTTAAGCTGGAGGGTGCGCGGAAAATATTTATTGAAAAAAATCTTCTAGAAATCCTTCCATTCCAATGGCTCTATCTCCTCCTCAGGCTTCATATTTTTGATCAACTTCCACCATTGATCAGCTTCACCCTCTATATGATAAGCCGCCAGGAGAACCTTCTCTTATTCATAACTTTGAAGGATGGAGAAGATCCTTTCCATGGAGTTGATTCATTATTCAGCGATCGTGGGATCGGATGATCCACTAAAATTAGGAGGCCTTTATCTCATGAAGTTATCAATAGCGACTTGTTATTTATTAGGGGGGGGGGGGTTGTACCTTCCTCTTGATCCGTGTTTCTATTAAAAACTGTAGTTAGATGAGAGAGAAGCGTGAAAAAGTTTGTGATTCCTGCTCCCATTGGATTGGGCATCTCATTTGTACAGTCATCACACTGATCTTCACAACTGTTGTTAGCCCAAGTCCTACTAATACCAGCCATTGGATGGAATAAAAAGAAAGTTAGGGGTAACACATAAAGGGTAATCCAAAGAAAAAATTTGATGACTTGTAAATAAACTTTTATTTTTTTACCTCATGAGTATATAGTCTTCAATCTAGTCTTTTCATGATCTACCTTCTAACATATATTGTTAGGGGCATTTTTTTTAATTCACTTAATAAGGGTTCATACTAAGATTGTGAATTTATCAAAACATATCCCCCGGGAGTGTCATAACCAAGAGTGCAACAAGGCCCGTTTTCATGCACCAGTTACCGTTCGAGTCTAGCTCAAAGCTGTGTTTTCGGGGTTTACCCCTAGGATACATCTGTGCCAGAGCCGCCTCTACCTGCTCGTATCCAGACAGGGATTTATTTCTTTGATAACCCACTTAATCAATACTAACCAAGAATTAGGGATGTTATTATTGTACTTAGTCTTTTCTATAAGGCTTTACTCAGGTTTTCTAATCCTAATCCCAAAAATAACTAAACCTATCCTCTGATACCAACTATGACAACCCTGCTTTTATTAAAAACTTAAACATGATTTATTACATAAAACTTCACTTGATACAACAAAAAATATTGAGAGGTTTAGTGTCTTTGGGGCTTAGGATAATTACATAAAAACATAAAATAGGAAATTCAACATCTTTATTGAAAACTTCCTTTACATGACCACTATATTCCCTCATACTAAGCATTTCATTGGACAACCTGAGGACATGCATAAGAAAAGGGTGTGCTATAAAGCACAGTAAGGGAGTAAACATGGAATATCATGAGGAGTACAATACATGTTAGTCTATAGGCATATCAATAGAGCATAAGAGAAACATGAACATAAAGTCATAATAAAGCATGATAATCATAACATGGGAATGTGGCAACAACACATAACATGGAATTAGCATGAGCCAAGGCTCATTGCACATGGAGCATGAGTAAATCCTCATTTCACATAAAGTAGGATTAAACCCTACTTTCACTTGAATTATCATGATTCAACACTCATTGCACATGACATATCACGATACGTTACTTTACCCAATGCATTGGAGCGTTATAAGGGCGCACCCTTCTTAAACATTTCATTTCATGCATAAGTGTGCCACATGGATCATAAAACATTGATTCATAAAACATAATAATTTATTCCACGATAAGAGAATGTGAAATTAGTACATGAAACTTTATAATAAATAAGTAAATGTGCATAAAGGTGAATACCCTTGATGGAGAAATGTGCATGGTATTTACTACACAATGGCATTGGCTTAGAAAATTGGTGCGATTTCGGCAGCGTAACATCATGACATAAGAATTCATAAAAATGGTTGATGAGAGAGAAATGGGTTCGTAATCATATCTAAATGTAATGGACAGTACAGAGTTCATATAGATACATGTCCCAACAATTGTAATGGAATTTAGATTCATGATACAAAATTATTGCTTGAATGTAAAAGAGGAGAGAGAAGTTCCTTTCGGAATTTAGGCATAGTAACGGGTGTACATGGGAGGAATTTAATGAGGGATAAAGGGGTCTCCCATAATTAAAACATAAAAAGGTCTATATGAGGGAGGTTAAAAACCATACCCCAACATTGATAATTGAAATTAAAAGGGAAAAAACTTAAATAAAATTGAACAAAAATGAGAAAGGAAGAAAAAACCCTTACTTGGAAGTGTACTTCCAAAGGCTAGAGAGAGGCTTGTGAGAGGATTATTGGGAGCTTGGGGCACCTTGGGAGGATTCTAGTGAGATTAGGGCAGTGGTTGGATGAACTCCAAAGGCTTTGAGTGAGGAGGAACTGGGAGGTAGGGTGGGATTATATAGGAAAGGTGAGGGAATTATTTATTATTTAGGTTTGGGTCCCCTTACATTAAATTAATCCAAAACAAAAACCATACCATGATTTTTGCCCATGGTTTTTGGTAACGGGAAGAGGAAAACAATATTTTATAAGGACAAAGTCCTAAATTCTTAAAATAATAGGGTTTCTTATGTGGAGGTGAGTCATACTTCCATGGAAATTAATTTAAAAAGACAAGGTGTTTAATAAGTCTTGAGGGGTCCATTAATGCTTTAAAAATTAAGCCAAACAAACCCAAAATCACATTATTTTAATGGTAAAACATATATTCTCCAAACATAAATATTATAGTATTTTATCACATCACTATTGGGTCATTATGATGTCATAAAACACATTATATATTTAAACGGTATTTAATTTTTACTCAAAAATTTAACTGTCTCAGAAAATTATGAAAAATTCACCGTTGGATATTTTCAACGTTTTGATTCCAAAAATAACATTTATTTTATCTAAATAATTTTCAAAATATGTTAATTTTCACTTTTAAAATAAAAACCGACATTTATCGAAAATTCATGGGGTTTGACAAAAATGGCTTTCAAACCTTAAAAAAATTATAATTGCATTCATAAAATTATATGATCATTTATATATAATAAAATTAATCTAATAATAATAATAATAATATTTTATTAAAATATTATTTAATTCAAAAATTCCTTAAATTAATAAAATAGATTTCTTAATTAAATAATAACTAAAACAGCATTTGTACTTTAAAAACTACTTACAATGTATCAAAAATGACAAGAAATTATATTAATTATTATATAAAAAAATAATTTATATGAACATAGTACTATCAATTAGTTACATAACCTCTTAAAACAGCCGTATAAGACCTAAGGGTAAGGTTTGTGATGGTGACAGACTCTTGGGTGGCTCAGATAACATTGCTCAAGTGGTAATCTCTATCAACTTCCACTTTTCCCGTAGACAGTCCCGTTCGAGCTTGACATGATGAAGCTCATCTTGGGCTTGGTTAAGAGCGAAGCCCAAGGACGCCACCTCTTTTCTGAGCACCGACAAATGGGCTTCGTATGGAGCAATTCTACTGGATGAGGCCATCGCTTCTTTTTTCTGAGTAATTTGGATTTGTTAAATCCCTATATTTATACTAATCATGTGATCACTTTTCAACGGCTATATTAGCAACGGTCAAAATTATTAACATAAAACCAATTAAGTTGAAATTTTATATAAACATAAAGAGACATTTAATTAGATCAAGATGTATTTACATTAATGAAACTATGGGTCATTACATTTAATATGAATTAATTTCAATTAGCTTTCTTGAAATTACTAATAAGATCATTTATTATTTAGGAATGATTTTTTCTAAAGATTTATTTTTATATGATACACATTTATATTTAAAGAAATATTAGATTAATAATTATTAATTATATTATATATTAAAAATTGGTTAACATCAATTTAGCGGGTAAATGATATAAAATAAAAATAATAATAGTTAACATTTTAAAATTTAAATTTCTAATAAATAATATTTTCATTAATTTTTTTTAATTTATTCAAAAATTGAATTTATTACTTTGGTAATTTTAACATAATAAAATTAATATTTTTTTAATCCCTTATATCAAAATTAAACTAGTATGATTTTTTGATCTTTTTTTGAAAATGTGAGTTTTTATTCAAAAAATAAGATTTTCAAGAAACTTGTAATTTATATGAATTTATCATTATATAAGAATGATCTAGAAATTTTAAAAAACTTTTAAGTAATAAAAAAAAAATTGGAATAAAAATACACATTTTAAAATATTATTTCATCTTATATATTTAATTTATAACATGTTTAGAACTAATTAATGTTTTACTTTGGTATAAATTCTTTTTTTCAGTCTTTTCATTGAATAAAAAATTTTAAATGGATATTTGATTTTGAATTACCTTGAATGCCTCCTACGCTTCACTTATTTTATATTAAATTAATTTATAACATTAAAATCAGTATCCAAGATAATTTTATATTATATATAAATTTAAAGATTACAAAAATTATTTTTCTAAAATCTGTTTTTATGTGATTAAGTGTTTTTAATTTAAAATTAAAATTTCTAACATTTTGAAATTTTATTTGATAAAAAAAATTGAATGTTGAAATTTGAATTATAAAATAAGTTAAATGGGTAACTTTAATCTTGGTCATTAAAATTAATTACTAAGGTTAGAAATTAATTAAAAAGGAATATTTAAATTAGGGTAAAGGATAAAAAGTTAAAAAAATACTTAAAAAACATTATCAAAGGGAATGGATTGTTGGAATGGTGTGACCAAATCCTTTTTGGATGAATTTGGGGTATATGATAGATGCTTGAACTTTACACCAGACTGCAACTTTGCGAACAAGGAACTACAATGGTGAGGAATTTAACATGGCATTATAGTAGTTATAACCAGAGACAATGACAATAAACTGTAGGAGTTTGGAATTATAAATTACAATATAGTGGTGCTAACCAATCGACATCAACATTGAACTGTATAATCTCAGACTTTAATGAAAATGGTGTTGTAGCTTTGCAAACTTCTAGCCATCGACATTGTAGTAACTTGGACTTGGGTGGTTGTGGTACTATAGTAGTGTATACTTGGGTGGTTACAGCACTGTAGCATAGTGGAATTACTATGTAGTTGGTGGAATAGTGTATCTTCTTCTTTATTATCTCATTCAAGATAGGTTTTAAGTGTGTTTTAAACTATTAAATTCACCTGGTGATTGTGATCTTGAATTAGTGAGTTTATTCTACCTTTTTATGGATGTAGTGATCATTTCATGAACAACATAAATATTTGTTTCTTGTGATATTCTTATCGTTCTTTTTTTTACCATTTAATATTATTTTCTTCATTTATAAATTATATTTTCACTGTGACTCTTGGTCGTTTCTTCAACATGGATGAGGTGATTTTCGACCCACAATCATTTTCCTATAATAATTTTTATATTTTCTATATTTTGAAAAATGAATAAAAACCTTAAATTACTGAAAATTTAAGGGTTACTCCAAATAGTACCTTTAACTTCACATATAAAATGGTAACATCTTTACCACTTAAAAACTCATCTCACCTTTTAATTTCTCTTTTAAGCTCTTCTATTTTTCTTCTCCGTGAACCTTCAAGACTCATCTCTCATTAGAATTTATCCTTTAAAATATTCAATTTTTATCCTCCTTGAAAACTATCACACATTTAAAATCTTGTATTCCCCATTAGTTATTACAAGGCCTTCATTTCCAAGGAGATATCCAAGAAAAATTTGAGTCATTTATGTGATAACCACCAACTACTTAGTTTTTCATCACAATCATCTTCTTTAAAATTCATTCAAATCACATTAAATATACTTATATTAGTATAATTTATATATTTTAATATTAATATATTAATGGTATTATAATTTCTTATTCATATACCCTATCCATTAATAAAAGAAAAATTTTTGTTAGTGTGTTTTACGAACTACAACCTCCACGATGCAACATGATTCATTTTTCATCAATGACTTAAAATAGATTGATATAAGGATGGTATTAAAGGATTTATATGATTTTTTTATTTTATTAGGGTTATATTATGAAAAATTATAAAACCCATTAATTATATGATCTACAAATGATCATAATAATTTAACCACTTAAAATATTCATAGTATGGGGATAACTTTTTATTCAAATTGTTTAATATTTTTATATCCATTATTTTTTTATAATTAATTAAAATTATGATATATCACACTAATAAACACTGAATAATATAATTATGCTTCTAATATAATAATAATACATCAAAATACTTTATAATCATTCATTAAATCAAGGTATGTTCATGTTTGGGTTAGTTTAACTACCTACTTGAACAATGCAATGAATTTATATCATGAATGAATATGGGAGTATAATTAATGGTATAATATGATATAAATGAGAAAAAAAATTCTTTATGGTTATGGATATGTTATATTAATATTTTATTCATTAATTAATAAAACACACTTTGATTATTAAGAATCACTAAGACGTGTTTTTTATCAATTTCATCTTAAAGGATAAATACAAAAAACCTAATGAAAGGATTTTGGAAAATTTCAAATAATTATATAACAACCCTATAAGTTACCATAATGTCTAAGTAATGATGAAAATTTTAAGATAAATTAATATGCCCACTGTTATTATGAAACTAATACAAACAATCAAGACCATAAACACAATATCTACAAAATCTATAGAATTCATACAAAGAATAACTATTTTTGGAGAATATGAATGAAAATGGATGTGAGTAATATTTTGAATTAATTTATTAGGATGAATATATTTTTTATACAAGATATTAAAGTATGTTTATTGAATTTAGGATAAGAATTAAGGGTTTTCAACTAAAATCTATCTCTTTGATATATGATTGGTATTATGCACCTAATATCATTTATGTGGTGTATACAATCCCTATTTGATATATCATATAATTAATTTTCATTTAATAATGGTATTTGTAGTTAAATTTCTATATCTCTCTTTCAATAGGGTTTTATTCGAAATTTTCTATTGGTGTAAAGGTTTTCTTTTTATAAATTCTAATTATTTCATACATAATACATTTTGTGGATCAAATTTTTGATATATGGTTTATTCCCTGCATATGGATATATTTTTATCAATCTTCTTGTATTTAATGGGATTTAATATCCAAATCATGTTTTGTTATTTAAGTGTCTATTTATTTAGTTATTTTCCCCAATAGTGAGAATTTTTTGTAACTCAATTTTCATTCATTGAGTTATGATCTTTCTTTGAAACTATTTCATATAGTTTGGGTACATTATTTTAATTGATTGTATTATGTTGTGTTATATAATTATTTTATATATATATACATTCCTAATATATAAATATTTTTAAGAATATTCCTTACTTATTAGGTTGTATTCATTTGAAACCATCCACCTTCTCTCTCAGGATGGCATATAACTATCTTATTTCAGTATTGAATGAGTCATATGATCATTAATATATATAGTGTAAACATTAAATTTTATATATTTCATATTTGATGATTTTTACTTAGAAAGTAAGTTATTCTTTCAACATTAATATATTTATTATAAATCTGTATATTGTTGTTTCAATATGGAAAATTATTGGTAAGTTGACTATATATCATTTTACCATCCAACTACTTTCTCTAGATGGGTTATGATCATGTTATCCTTTTTATTGACACAGGGAAATGTTTTGGTGTTCTGTATATTGTTATTAAAATATGGGAAATTATTGAAATTTAACAATATAACTTTTTACCATATTACTTCTTTTTAGGGATGATTTATGATCATGTTAACCTTTTTATTTACATCGGGATAAGTATTATCATTCATGATGATTATTGACTATTAAAATAGGTTTATTATGTATTTGAATTTTTTATTTACCATTATATGGATATCCAATTTTTTTGAGTATGAGGTTACTTAGGGAATGGTATAAAAGGTCTTTATGACTCCTATGGTGAATGCATTGGACAAAATTAGGTGATGGGTTGGACCTATAATTATATATCCCATTGATGCATCGACGTGTCACATGAGACAAAATAGGTTTAATTATTTTGTGTATGATTTAATAATTCAATAAGATTTATTGACTAAGATCTTGAAGAAAATTATTTTTTCTTGGAAAAATTCCTTGACAATGGGTTTTTTATGTTTGAAATTATGCATTCCATTAGTATGATATCAACATTATTGATATTCATGTTTTATTTTATTTTTTCGTGGATATATCATGGTCTCAGCTTCAATTTGATTATGGATTCATGTTCTTTATCTATTCATGGCATAATATTCATCTCATGATTTCTTTAGTTATCTGTTATATGTTTCGGTTACTTGGAATTTGAGCTCACATTTTTCTTTTGTTCTCATTACCTAGGTTATGAAGATAATTAGTACATGTAACATGTTTATAAGGATAAAAAATTTGGAATAAATTATGGGATATATTGAATGATTAACATGAATTAATTAATTTCTTATATATATTTAATAAAAAAATTTATTAGTTAAGAAATATGTGGCCTCTATTTGTTTCTCATGTGTCATAATTCTATAAAGATAAAAACCTGAAAATATCAATAAAATATAAGAGATTCAATAATTGTTATTGATTTTTTATTTATGGATAGTTATATATTGGATTTATAGATTCTATCAAAATCAGTATGTAAAATATGCGTCTATGAGCACCATATCCAAGAGTGAAAGTCTGGGGCATCATAGTTAGTATCAAAGTAAAGGTTTATAAAAATTTAAAGATTAGAATATTTTTCTAGGATAATTTAAGGTTTAATATGTTAAAGATCATAATAATTGAAAAGGTATAGATAACTCTTTAGGATAGTATATTATTTAATGTTAAGGTAATAATGCATATTTTATATGGGTGTTAAGACAGGTTAACTTTAGTGAAAATCCAAGGAATAATTCTAAGAATAGGATGACATGATGATGTTTTGGTAAAGTATTGAGTATTTGGTTTTCCTAGTAATTATATCCTTGTCTAGATATTATAAGTGGATGTAGGCTCTGTAAAATATGTTCTTAGGGATAATAACCACAAAAAAGGCGGATTTGGTAATAAATTGATCATTTCCTATTACATGACAATGGTGTTGAACTACACACATAGTTTGACACTCTCAAGGGCATGTTTTGGTTAATCACATTCTCTTTAAAAAACATAAATGAAGGATTTATGTGTTATGTTATTTAATTATGATAGATAACTAAATATAAAAGTATTCATAGATAAAATATATTTAATCCTAGTGATTCATAAGTTGAAGTATATATAAATTGATATGTGTTTTCCTAGATAAGAGATAAGTTCGATTTTGAGAACATATATTTAAATTATTTTTGGGTTTAGAATATTTTAAGAAATTTTTTGGTAATTTGGTACCTCTTTTGTCAAAAAAATCTCCCACACAATATATCTCAATGAATGTAGAGAGATAATTACCCCTGAGTCCCACTTCCAATAGGCCCCGAGTTGGTGACTAGCACCGAGGGTATAGAAAATATCAAAATATGGGAGAAATTATCCTCTATAAATAAAATAGGATTGGGAGATAGGATAAATAATCAACAAACAACTCCGATAGAAAATATAGTGGAAAACCCAAAACTATAAACAATGCATGAATAGAAAAAGTGATATATATAAAAGTCTCCAAAGTAAAAATCCAAAAAGATAAGTCTATGGTAGTAACTCAACATCAAATCCAACCCAAATATTAATGCCCATCTTGGTCCCTAATTTCCTCTTAGAAACCTAAAAATAGTTTATATATGTAGGGTGATCATAATTGGTATACACAATTGGGACATAACCAAGGCTTCAAGTGCACATGTGAAAATAGCATGTTAATTCACCAGTGAAAAAATAGTATAACCAACAAGAACCTATATGGGTCATATAACCAAACACAACCTCACCATAACTCACTCACCAAATCACTCATACAATATAATAATATAGTGTTGATATCATCACAAAGCAATGCACTATTTTTACACTTCCCCACTAATTTGCTTCTCTCGCACCACAACATCGATCATCCTATGCTCTCATCCCTTCTATACATATCACAACACATCACATCCCTCACATGGAAACATGGGCCACAAATCATATCACATCACATCCCATTCATAGAAACATGTTCCACACATAATAACCACAACCAGAGTAATATGGTATCATGAACTTAAATGATATTAAAATTGTGACCTCCTACTACATTTCATGACCCCATCCATACGTCACATCACACAAAATTGTGTCTCGCCTATGGAAACCTAGGCCTACACATCACATATCACCCATAAACACATGGTCCACACATCATTATTGAAGTAAGAGTAGGGGAGAGGGGTTATCCAACCATCTATATTACTACCATCCAAGATGTTGTGGGAAAACACGTAGAACATAGTACCTATGAGAAGTGGTATGGTTACCCATATCAGGTGGGGCATGTATAAAATAACTTAAACATACAATGCCCAACCTAAGGGTTCACATAAAAAACATTAGATCACACCACATTAGCACCATATACCATACATCAACCATCAAAACTGCAGCCACTACTATATGAAACACACCACACATCCACCACACAAGCCAGACAACATTTTATGCTTTCATATTTCCACTTTCACTATGATTTTTCAGTAATCCACTTATCACGCATCAACTTCCATCCCATTATGTTCAATTTACAAACCATTAATTTATTCATTTAGTATCACAATTTATTCTATGGCTAACTAGGAAACTAACTCAGCTATTACATGCAACAAATGGCCCAAATCACATATCAACCTTCATGGAACCACACATCCACCATCATCTTCATTCCACATCACCTAATCCATCTCACAACACAAAAACCACAAATCTCATCCATTAGACAACAACCAACACATACCATGACCACTGTGGCACAACCACTAAGCCACAACCATTGTGCCACAACCTCTACACCATAACCATTTCACCACATCCTCTTCACTATAACCAATATGCCACAACCACTTCACCCATCCTATGTGCCACATTACATCATATCTCATATCACATCCATGGAAACCAACCACCACATCACATCCCCGCACACCACACAAACCATATGGTAACATCTATCATCACACAACATCTCAAGCCACATGGGGAAATGCAACAAGCCTAAGAACACATCACAACATGCATTATATATTCCATATCTATTCAAGTGAATTATGATATATCTTATTTATTTATCATGGGAATCATCAGAAAAAAAAATTCTAGAGAAAACAAACTGTTATCTAAATATAAATACTTTAATATTTTATGTGGTGATATCACACAAAAACATAGTAAGGGTCCTCATAGAATAGAAACTACAGTACAATCAAGGCTCCTAATACCCATTATTTTCATAATTGGATACATGCATGCATAAAAATATCAAAAAATATAAAAAAGTTATAAATCATGTGATAACTCCCCATAACAATAAATTATAGACATTATAATTAATTATATGATTATATTTACTCTTAATATCCACCAAAAGGAAATAAAAATCATGAATTTTTCACACATATCATGTAAAAGGGTGAGAAAAAGGATCCCCTATCTCAAATAATATTAATAATCTTTTTATTCAAAGCAGGGTGAAGAACAAACTTCCGAGAAACCACCAACACACAAGGAACTCATTGATAAACCTACACTTTACCCAAATATTATCAAAACATAGCCTAACCCACACCCCAATCCAAAACCACACTAACACAGTAGATCTCCAAATAATAACAAAAGGAAATGCATGAGAAATATATAAGAAAACACCATAGATTGATGATGGGAAGCCAAGGATCGATCTCTGAGGAAGGAATCCCAAGAAAGTTAGGGCAAGTTCCACTGGATCACCTAGAAATGAGAGGGGTGTAGGGATTGAAGAAAACCCAAGAATGGTGGGATTTAAATATGTGATGCATAGGAGAATTACATGGTGTGTAACCTTTACACATCATGTAAATTCTCTCATAAAAAAACTTTTCACCTCAAACATTAAATCCCAAATTTATTACATATCATGTAACAACTCATGAACCATCCTCAATAAGATTTAAATTTTTCTTATATGTCATGTAATATTTATATGATTTGAATTCTTAAAACCTATTTCTTTTTAGTATCCAACACCTCCAGTCTCTCTCTAGGCCTCCTCTGAGAACCATGAAACCTCTTGAAGCCTCCCCTAAAATAACTCTAAAACCCAAATCCAGAAAAGTAATACACTAGGATGACATGAAACATTACATTATATACCTATCAAAAATTCTCACCCTTGAGAATCTAAAACCAATACAAGAAAGAAAATGGGTCCGAACAACCAACCCATGAGATACCTACCAAGGATCTTGTTACTCCTCAATGCTACCACCAACCAAACAAGCCAAACCAAATGGACACAAAACATCTTTCACAACCTCATCACTACAAAACCACATCACCTCAACATTTGATACCTTAAATAAGACACCACAAACCACAAAGACACCTACACAATAATCCAACCTCCACACATACCAAACTAACAACCATTGCAACCAACAAACCACACTACCCAGAATATATGAATTACAAAATTCCATCCTCCAAGTCAAGATGGTATATTCTATGGGAAGAACTGAATTTACAATGTGGGTTTTATTTCATCACAGTTAATTCATCTTCATTAGGAATCAGTTCCTCCCCTTTCCATATGTCGGGGATATTATTACACATCACATATTAAGGGAAATAACACATCTCATAACATAGAAACATCCAAACATCACAACATAATAAAAATAGAATAAATTAAAATTTAAAACAACTCTGAGTATTGGGAATGCATTTTTATATCTCACTTCTAACTACTCTATTCCAGACCACCATGCCTCTATAACACCTGAATCAAGGGTATGGATCATCCATGCAGTGTCTTCTCTCGATGATCCTAGATCTCTACTGGCTGGTCCACCAATTTTGTTTTTTCCTCAATATCCAACTCTCCTTAGTCAATAATGTGGGATTCATCATGAAGATACCAACTAAGATGAGAGATAGGGAAGACACAATGGATCCTATCTATCCATGGTGGAAATTCCAGCTAATACGCCAACTCTCCCAAACACCTCAACGGTTACAAAAATCATGGGATAATGCTTACTCCCCCTACCAAATATCCACTTCCAATGCCAATGGGACACTTGCAAGAACACATGGTCTCCAACATCAAAATCTAGGGGCCTCCACCTATAATAAGCATGGTCCTAATGATAGTCCTACACTTCCCACATCTTGTCATGAACCAATTGGATCTTATTAACCAAGCTTTGCATCGTATCAAGACTAAGAAATATTGACTCTCTAACTGCTATCCAATATAGTAGAGAATGACATGTCCATACATAAAATGCCTCAAATGGATCCATACCAATGGAAGATTGATAGTTATATTTGTATGAAAACTCATCCAAAGGTAGGTGTCATAACCAAGATCCAAAAAAGTCTAAGACACATGTCCACAACATATCCTCCAGTATCCGGATGGTCATCTCTTTATTTTCATTTGTTTGAGGGTGGAAATTAGTGTTGATGTTTAACTGGGATCCAAAATCATATTGTAGTTCCCTCCATAATCATGATGTAAAATGATTATCTTGATCATAGATGATGGTTCATTTTACCCCCTGAAGGCTAACCACGTCATCCATGTACCACCTCACTAAAGCATCCCTGGGACTTGAATCATAGGTTTCTAGAAAGTAAGATGATTTCGTCAGTCAGTCAACTACCACCGAAACTACATCACAATGTCCCTAAGTTTGGGGTAACCTTATGATGAAACCCATAAATTATTCCTCCCATTTCTACTTTGTAACATCCAAATATTGAAAAAACCTCTCAAAACATGGTTCTCTACTTTCACCAACTAAAAAACCATACATCTTACCACAAACTCCACTACTAATTATTTTATCCATGAACAACAAATTTTCATTCTGAAGATGTGATACATATTTTTCACACTAGGATGTACCAATAAAGGTGAGCTATGAAACTTATAATGAACTACCTTATGAATCACTTGTTGGACAAGCATCCTCCCCTAGAAACACAATTGGTTTCAACTATCCTCTGACTATCCCTTGGTAGAACTACCATGGTCTACATGTTCATGCATCACTTATGCCTCTGAGTATCCCCACTAAGAATCCGCCACCTGATACATCAATGAATAATCCACGATCATATGATAAAGACATCCTCATCCACTACTCTCTACAACTTCAAGATTCATCACTAAAATATCCTTCATTCCTTTCCACACATCCATAAACTCTCATACCACAACCTCTTGGGACTTCTGAAACAATGCATCTGCAACTGCATTACCCTTACTTAGGGTGAAAGATATCTTAAAATTGTAATCTTGAAAAAAAAATATCTACCTTGACTATTATATATTTATATAAAATTGAGATAAAAAATATATAGGGCTCTTATGATCTTTAAAAACCAAAAAAATACTCACCAATGAGATAATTCCACAAAAAATTATCATAAAAAATATTACAGCTAACTCTAGATCATGGGTGTAATAATTACACTCATGAGGACATAACTACCTAGAACCATAATAGATCACTGCTCTTTGTTGCATCAATATGCATCCCAATCCTAGATAAGAAGAATCATAGAAAATCTCAAACAATGCACCCTCCTCTAGAAACTAAATCACTATATAACTAACCATATTTTCTTTTAGATAACCGAAATGTGCATGGAATTGATTTTTCCACAAAAAATCCCAGTATGTTTTCTTTAATGGCATCAATGGGGTGGAAAATAGAGAGAAATCGGGTACAAACCACTGATAATAGCTTGAGATACTAAGGAAACTTTGAAAATCTACCACATTCTTGGGTGGTTACCAAAAAATAACTACTCAAACCATTGACAGGTCCACTTCCACACCCTACTAAGGCACCACATATCCAAGGAAATGAACCTATCACGTATAAAACTCACACTTTAAAAAACTCCCATAAATCTGGCAGTGTCAAAGAACCTAAAAAACTCTTAGATGCACAATATGATCCTCCCATGACTTTCAGTAAACCAAGATATCATCAATGAATACAACAATGAATTTGTATAGGAACTCACAAAACACAGAGTTTATAAGCCTCTTGAACATATCTGGTGTGTTCGTAACACTGAATGAAATTACCACAAACATGAAGTACAAATACCTGAATCTGAAGGTAGCATTTTGAGTGTCCACATATTTCACTCTCAACTAGTGATATCTAGATCGTAGATCAATTTTTGTGAACCAACTTTCTCCTCTTAGCTAGTTGAATAGATCATCTATCCTTGTAAGATAGTAATGATTCATGACCATTTCCTGATTCAACCTCAAGTAGTCTATACAGATCCTTAGACTATCATCTTTATTTTTAAATAACACCATTGGATAATCTAACAAAAACACTAGGTTAGATTAAACTCATCTACATTAGATCATAAACCTATAGCCTCATATCACACAACTCTATGGACTCCATCTGATAGAGAGCCATCAAAATTGGAGACGCACCTGAATACAACTCTATCTCGTACTCAAAATCATGTTGAGGAGGTAGTTTCATAACCTCCTCTGGGAAAAAATAAAGGAACTACTCCATAACCCTAGAATCATCCCCAACCCTATATTCTACTGATAACTCAACCAACTATGAAAAAAGAGGTTCCCCTTGCCTACCACCTGACTGATATCATTTCTCACCAAGGAACGCCACTCGTTGGACCTCCACATTAAAAAATGTGACTCTTATATGAATGATGTGGATGATTTCACGCATGGAATACATCCAATGCATACTAAGGATAATATCATACTATTGTATCTATAACAAGAATAAGTCCCCCATTCCCCATTATCAGTCTACATTCCCTGTATAAATAAAACAAGGAATCATATCCTCCAACTAGCATATATAACACTAGGGGAACTAGAAGCATCTCCACATCTAGTAACAACATACAAACCAAAGAATAAGAAACAAGAGATTGTAAGTCTCATAAATAAAAAACAAACAAAAGGGTAGATGATGAACTGATCATACCTCAAATAACTCTCATATCTTCTAGAACTGATGCCTCTAACATGTTCATTTGACCATGCCCATATCCTCTAACTATTTACTATCAGCCTCAAAGGTTGTGCTATAGAATGGGTCCCTATGGATGGGGACCATCATGAGGATTCCCTATACTGAATCCTCTTACTCTTAGCTGATGAAAAACAACTTATGGTCCCTCCCACTAAAACTATCTCAGAGGAAAATTTTGGTGATGAAAAGGGGCCTAACGACCCATTTGAAATTGACCTCCTAGAGAAGTCAGACACTAATCCTGGAAATGACCATATCTCCCATAGATATGGAACACAAACAAAAAAAATCCTAAATTCACTCAGAAATTTATTGACCCTAACATGTGTGAATGAAACTATCTACGATGGTTAATCACTTAATGGAACCCTATCTTTCTAAACATCGGTCACCCACTATCTGAAGCTCCCCTCCTTAAAACACCCTATTAGCCACCAAGTTGGGGCTCAACTCATTAGGAAAGAATCACCTTGATAACCTCATCCTTTTTCTTCACCTATAGATACTTCAAGAGAGTAAACATAGTGACAAAATACCTATTCATTGGATGAAAAGCCTCCTATAAATGCCATGATATTGAATCCTAATCAGGGAAAACATTTTAAGAAAAGTGAAAGCCGTACATAAACCCAATCCCATGATCTTGCATGCTCAGGCTCCACTGCTAGAGGGTGAGTAGCTCCCAAATCATGCTTTCCCTCATCATCAATGATAGAAACTCTTCTTAAAACTATTTCTACGAGTTAGGCCATAACACATCTTCCTCTTTGTAATCACCAAAAAACAATGTCACCACTGATGCATAGATCCCTGAATCTGACTAACTACTAGAGGAATGTAAAAAACATCCCATGAGTGAATAATGTTGTAAAAAATATTCAACTCCTTTATCCAGTGCTCTGTCTCCATATTTGAGACACTTACCTCATAATTACCCAAACTCTTCCACTGAAATTCATGCAAATCATGTGGCCATGCCTTATCCTCCTATGTCAGGTCAACCCTATGATGATGAACTAGATCATCTTGTTGAACCTCAACTACTTTAGAAACTCACATAGGACAAACAAGATTAATTATGAAAAACAAAGGGAACATCACAATCCTGATATCATGGAATTGTATCAAATATCAAGTATTTTATTCATTTTATTTTCCCAAAACACCCCATTCAAAAATAAACACAAGTCATCCTGATGCATGTACCTCTCCTAGGTATCTACCCTGTAAATAATTCCACCTCTCTTGTCCATTCAATAAAGTCAGAGTATATGCATTGGATCATGTGGGGGGGTCTAAAATATCATGTCCTAGCACTATTGGAAATCTGACCTATACCAACGCTTCAATACCAACGTTTTGTAAAAACCGTTGGTATAGGTCCCCTTTCCCAACAGTTTAGCCAAACCGTTGGGAAATCCTACTTTGAGGTCACTTTTCCCAATGATTTTCCAAAACCGTTGGGAAAGGGTATGGATTTCCAAAAACATTGGCCAAACTGTTGGGAAAAGTCCACTTTGTGAACACTTTTCCCAATCGTTTGGCCAAACTGTTGGGAAAGGGTATGGATTTCCCAATGGTTTAGACAAATCGTTGGGAAAAGTACAATTTGAGGCCACTTTTCCCAATGGTTTGGCCAAACCATTGGGATAGGTTCCCTTATTTTTTATGATTACATTTATCAAATATCGTCAGATAAATCAATATATAAATTACATATAAATAAATAAATATATATATATATATAATTATCCAAATATATTTACAAAGGATACTATAGGATAGTGGTAAAGTCCTTGATATATAACGCAGAGGTTGTGGGTTCAAACCTCCGCTAGAACTCATTTTTATATATTTACCTATCCCAACCGTTTGAAAACCGTTGGGATAGGTCTCTCCCAACGGTTATCTCCAAACTGTTGGGATTGGTCTTTCCCCATGCCAAATCACCCAACGGCTCCCCAAACCATTGGTATAGGCTATACTAATGGTTTGGGGACCTATACCAATGGTTCTAAACTGTTGGTATAGGTAATTTTTCCATTAGTGTAGCCATTATCCCTAGCATATGTCATACACCAATTTCAATGGGAACAGCTTCCATACCAACCCATACAGTCCTCACTACTCCTAACTCCAAACTCCATCCTATATCTCAACCATCATGCTCTAATTACACTATGTCACAAACCCCACACACAAAAATATGCCACAATTAAGGGAGTGAGATAATGACCCATGAGTCCCACCTCTAGTAGGCCCCAGGTTAGTGACTAACATCAAGGGGATAAAAATATCACAATATGGGAAGTGTTACCCTATATAAATAAAATTAGTTCCGGAGATAGGGTAAAAAATCACAAAAAAAATCCAATACACAATATATTTATAAACCAAAAACTATACCATAATGCATGAATAAAAATATATGATACATATAAAGGTATCCAAAGTAACTAAAAAATGAAAAATCTATGGTAGTAATTCAACAACAACTCCCACACAATTAGTAATTCCCAACTCGGTCCCTAAAGTTCTCTTAGAAACCAAAAATAGTTTACATACATATGGTGATCATAATAGGTATTATCGGTAGGGACATAACTAAGGACTCAAGTGACCATGTGAAAAGATCCTTCTAATTCACCAGTGAATATAAAAGAACAACAAGAACCTATACAGGCCATCTAACCAAACCCAACCTCACCATGTTTCACTCACAAAATCATGCATCCAATATTATAAGATCATAACAAAGCAAGGTTCCCCACTACCTCTTCCCCACTAATTTGATACTCTCATTCCCTAATGTTGAACATACTATGCTCCCACCTCTTCCAAACATATCACATCAGGTCACATCACATCCCACCTACAGACAACTCGGTCACACATCACTTCACATTATGTCACATCATATCACATCACATCCCTCCCATAGACACCTGGGACACACATCACAACCAGAATCAAAGTGATAGGGTATCATAAATATAAAGTACATAAACCTTTTTACCTCACACTACCACACACAACCCCTAACTTATATCACATAACACAATATCACATCTCACTAGAAGACACCTGGTCTACAAATCATATCTCACTCATAGATGCATGGGACAAAAAATAACATCTCTCCCATAAACACATGGGCCACACATCACTACTGAAGGAAGATCAGAGGAGAGGGGGTAGTGATACATCTATATCACTAGCATTCTAGATGTTATGAAAAACATGCATAACTCAAAACCTCTAAGCATTTGTAAGGTTATCCAACTCGGGTGGGGAATATATAAAATAACATAAACATACATGATATAATGATAGAACACATTACCCATCCGAAGGGTTCACATCAACAACACTAGAACACAGAACATCACCACTACATACCATACATAAACTGTCAAAACTGCTCCACCACTATGAGCAACGCACCACACAATTGCCACACAAGCCACACAACATTTTACGCTTTCATCGTACCAATTTCACTATGTTTGTTCATTAATCCACTTACCATAAATCAACTTCCATACCATTATATTCAATTACCAACCCATTAATTTATTTATTTATCGTCATCATCATTGATTCCATGGATAACCAATAAACTAACTCAACCACTCCATGAAACAACTGAATCAACTCACATAACCACTGTCACAACACCACACATCCACTATGATCATTGTGCCACATCTTCCAAGCCATCACACAACACAACAACCACACATCCCATCCATCACAAAACCATAACCTCCATATACCACAAAAAATATGGAAAAATCTATGCACCACGGCCACTGCAAACATCCTATCCACCAAAATCACTACACCACAACCACTTTGCTACATTCTATGCACCACAATCACTACACCACAACCACTATGCCACATACTCTATACCACATCACACAACTTTCCACATCACACAACTTTCCACATCACATCCATGCCAACCAACCACTGCATCACAACCCTACACACCACGTAGCCCATCTGGTAACATCTATCATCGCACAATATCCCAGACCACGTAGGGTAACGTAATAAGAATAATAGCACATCGTAACACACATTCCATCTTCTATATTTATTCAAGGTTATTATCAAATATCTTATTTATTTAGTGTTGGAATCATCACACAACCCATAATGTCTAGGGTAAACCAATTGTTATCGAAATATAAATTCTTTAATATTTTATTTAGGTGAGATCACACAAAAAAAATAGTAAGGTTAATCACATCCTATGCAATACAATGCAAGAAATGATCCCAGTAGCATTAATTTTCATATTTTTTAACTCTAATGCATAAAAATATCAAAATCATTTAACAAATCAGTAAATAATGGGATAGCTCCCCATACCCATCAATTTTAGACATTCTAATTAATTACATGATTATGTTGACCCTTATAATCCACCCAAAGGTAAGAAAAAGATTTCATATCCCACACATAGAATGTAAAAGGGTGAAAACAAGTATCCCTACCTCAAATAAGATTTTCATTCTCACTATGCACCATAAGGTGATGAAAAATCTTCCTAGAAAACACCACCATATAATGAACTCATAAATAAACCAACACTACACCCTAAATATAAAAAATTCATCCCAAATCATAACCCAAGCCAAAATGGAACCACTACCGAAGATCTCCAAATTAGAATATAATGAAATTCATTAGAAATAGGTCATAAATCACCATTTATTGAATATATAAAACTAAGGATAAATCTCCGATGAAGGAATCTCAAGGAGGATGGGGGAGAGCCATTGGGTCTCCTGTAAGCAAGAAGGGAATAGGGTTTGAGAAAAAACCTGAGCATTGTAGGATTTAAAGATGAACTACATGGGGAAATTACATGGCGAGTAACCTTTAAACATCATGTAAATGTTATGTTTAAAGTCGCACTGAAAATTGTGTCACCTCTACCATTAAATACTGAATTTATTACACATTGTGTAGCACCCAATGAACCATCCATTACAATATGTAAACCCTTATTTCACATCATGTAAATTTTCATGATGTTAATTTTTCTTGACTCTATATTTTTAATATTTATAACCTCTAATATCTTTCTAAACATTCTCTAAGAAAAAAAACCCTCCTTATGCCTCCCCCAAAACACCTCCAGCACCCAAAATTGGAAAATTAATGGATAGAGAGGAAACTAGCTGTTACATCGATTTTCAATATTAAGTTAATAATTCTGAGATAAACCAACTAAATTTAACCTAGGTTAAACCTTTGATAATGAGTGTTGAGTTATGAGTGATATAGCTTGAATTAAAAGATTTATAAAATAATAATGATGATAAACATCATTATCC
Source organism: Viscum album (assembly GCA_963277665.1). NCBI lineage: Eukaryota > Viridiplantae > Streptophyta > Magnoliopsida > Santalales > Viscaceae > Viscum > Viscum album. The sequence continues at coordinate 377,528,797 of OY728142.1, forward strand.
TCTAAGATAAAGGAAACAAGGGAAAGCCTATTCTAATCATATAGTAAGGATATGATCATGAAAATGAAAGGAAAATGGTACTCATAATCTCCAATCAAGATTGGTGGATGCCTTGTTGGATTTTTATTCTAGAAACCTTGGTGTATCTAGGAAGTTTTGAATGAGTATTATGTCACTACCTTAATGATTTTTTTACTGAAAGAAACTTATAGTAATAGGATTATAGTATCCCAAGTTTATGTTTAGGGAACTAGTATTTATATTTTTCTTCTATTAGATGGAATTAATTTAATTTTGGTAATGTACTAATTATTTCAACATAGACTCCCTATCCACTGAATCATGGTATGATTACCCACAAAATATTTATTATTGAAAAATAGATGAGGGTGGAGAATATAACCATCATTTTCGGTGGATATATTTTAACATCACTGTAATGGATGAAGATAAAAAAACATTTTCACCATTATCCATTAATTCACCGCTACCACGTATAAGCCCTGATGCAACTAGAGAAGTTAAAAGCATCATGTATGTGGTGAAAGTGGAATAAAGACCCCAACCTCCACTACCATCACAACAGGATAGGGTAGTGATGCATTGAAAGGGGAGTTCACCTTATGGCTTAGAGGATGGAAGTTGTTCATGAATTATGATTGATTCCCTAAAACATATGAGCTCATGATGTTCGTGTGTGAAATAGATCCGGTCCTAGAACGTCATATTTGGGAATATAGAGTGTCTCATAGAGTGGATGTGAAGGATCATGTATCCCACACCAACCTTAATCGATTTGGTCTTCATAGAATGGGTAGAGAAAGGATCCATGCAACATGTGTACAAAGAGATGGGTGGTTATTTATAGATGCTGGAAATGTAATAAAGAGATAATTTAGAAAGGTAATGGTCCATTATGGTGGAGTTTAATAGGGTTCTAAATGTATATATCAACAATCCTTATGAAGATAATGATCATTCTTCATATATATCATTTTTAAGCTCTTTCTCCCACTAGCACCACCAATTTGAATAAGCATGATGGATGAGAGATGGATGTGTATGGTATGTCTATTTATACAAATAACAATTACCAAAATAAGGATTAATATTTCATACCAACCATTGATAATCTATCACTACAAATCATAATATAAAATCATGGATAAATAAAATAGGTCTTAATATGATGAATGCATTGGACTTAATTAATAATAATTGGGCCTACAATAGCCCCAAGATTTGTCGATAGATATCATGATACAAACTATCCTAGGTATTTTGTTGTATGATTTCCCAGAATAAAATATTTCCTATACACAAAACCTTGAAATTAATATCACAATGTCTTGGCATAGGGCATGGAATTAGCTATATAGAATTATCTATTCCATCACTAAGGAACTAGTTATTTTTATGTATGTAATATTATAATTTCTATTGTTATCCATAGATATATTATGAATTAAATTTCATTTTATTATGACAATATTTATTGTGACCTATTTTTGTGATATTATTTATGTTCATCTTATATACCCATGTGATCTTTGATTGTTATTGCTTATGTTTACCCATACTGAGTTTTTAAGTTCACCATTATTATGTCTCAAATTCTTTGAATATGAAGAAATGTATGACACATAATATATATTAAATAATTTCTTTTGAGGAGAATTTTTGGGAGATTTTGAAGACTTATAATGGATTAATTTGTCTCTTATATAGTGGAAAAAATTTCTTGTAATGAGAAAGATAAGATATTTTTTGGTTGAATGTTTTTCTTAACCCTCTAAAACTGTAACCCTAAATGTTCCTTCTAATGTATGTGGCATTATATTATTTTAGATATATTTTAATTATTTATGTTTAAAATTGGGTTAATATGACTCTTTTAAAATTTAGTATATAAATACTGTGTTTTTTTAAATCTCTCTAGATTCCAGGAGTGTGGGTTCAGGGCATCATAGTGGTATCAAAGGAGGGTTTGCACAGATTTAGATGTTATGATTTTTGTTAAGGATAATTTAAGGGTTGATAAGTTAAGTTTTTTCATAATATTAAATGTATAAATAGCCTTTAGTTTAAGTAAAATTGAATATTATAAAGATTAGTATAAAATTCCATTAGAGAAAACCTAAGGGACGTGTTAAGTATAACATCCAAAAAAATTTATAATGTAGAGATTTTATGGTTATATTAGAATTTACATCCCTTTCCAGATACTACAAGTGGATATAGGCTCTATAAGAGATGTACCTTGAGGTAATAAACCTAAAAAGGGTGGATTTGGTAATAACTCAATTGTCACATAGTGTATAAAAAATAAGTCTAACTGGACACATGGTTTGAGACTCCCGTGGGATATACTTTAGATAGTCACATTATCTTTAATGAAACATTATGAAATATCTGAGTACTATTTTGACTAATTAGGACAAATAACTTAATATTAAAATGATTATGAATTGTTAGGTATTGAACAAAGAAAGTCATATATTAAACTAAAAGTATCAAATGATAAAATGAATGTGTCATAGGGAATGAAATTATCAAATTTATGTATTTATATTCATATTTTTGATATTATCGTAACCATTTTTTTATATGTCTACTAAAATATGATCATGAAAATGTAGCTAAAAATGTTATGTATCTAGAAACCACTATTCCTTATAATTTAATAAGGGAGCATACATAAATGGTTGATAATATTTATATATTCCTATTATGATGGAAAATGTGAGTTTCATTTTCATATCTAAGGGAGTGAGATTAATGTATTAATAGAAATTAAATCTTGATACCCCTAGTAGTTTTAATTATTGAGTGATATTTATTGATGTTATTCTGGTATATATAAAAATTTATGAGGATTGTGTGAAACATATAAGGAATATTTTTAGTTTTCTTCTTTAATGCTTTGAAACATATAGTGTTAATTTTTGGCGTAATATATTGTTTCATTGTGGTTTAATTCCCTAGAGATTCATATAGTTTTTAGGAAAGGTATAATTTGGAGAAAGTATGATTAAAATATATACATACATGAGTATATCATTATATGAAATATTAAATTTGTTTTTTGAAGGATAACTAACCTATTATGGCCTAATATATTAAGTTAAATATCATATAAGTAGTTGTATATTATATGAAAAAAAGGTTAAAAATACCCTCAGCTACTTTCATCAGTGAGTAATAATTTAAACTACGATGTCATAATTTATTTAAGAGGGTAGAATGTAAAAGCCAATGATTACAAATTATATATTGCATTAATACATAATATGTTTGATATAAAGTGATAAATGCAACACCAAACCATAATGAACTGCATAATAATACAATACCACTAAAATAAAGTTAATGCAGAGTGGTTGATAAATTAAATATTTCTGGATAAATAACTAATAAGACAGATTTATGATTAAAAATCTAACCTTATATTATCCAATTTTATAATTTTAATTCTAAAAAATTAACTTCATTTTTATGTTCATCAATTAAATCTTAGGTTATGATGAATTTTTGGAATTTTTCTAAAATAGATGTTTTTATGTGAATAGTGAAAAATACTATTTTTACAAAAACTATAAATTTTATGAATTTATAAGTATATAATAAAGAAATAATGTTTATAAAACATTTTAATTGGTCATGTTTACATTTATTTAGTAATATTATACATTTTTAGATATCATTCAGAATTTAAAAAACCTATTTTTAATATTTTATGAACTTAACTAATATTTTCCAATAAAAAGAAACTATTTATGTCTTTTTCATTTAATTAAATATCATTTTGGTAAAATTAAGTTTAAGCTTGAAATAAAAGACACATAAATTATATTTTTCATAATAAACAAAAAAAAATTATTAAAACCAAACGCATTGATAACTTTATCCTACACATAAATTTTATGCTTAAAAATACATTGTTTTCCTAAAAACGGGTTTTTACACATTACATGTGATATTGTTAAAATTAATTCTTATTAAGAATAAATATTAAGTAAAAAATAGATTTATTATTTTTAATCATTAGGAAAAAAATATTTGTTAAGCTCCATAATATTTTTAGGTATTAAAATTAAATTACATATGTAAAAACAAGTTACCATGCTAAAACAAAAAATGGTTAAGTTAAAATTTAAAGTGTAAAGGACCTAAAACATATTTAAAAAATTAATTAAAATTATTTTTAGAGGTATTATTGACCTTATAATATCCCTCACCCAATTATATTCTATTTTTGGATCTACTTGACATGTGAATCATGTTCTCTCTTTATATTAAGTTGAAATATTTACAAAAAAATCTTTTTTTATTTCTTATAAAAGGGGTCTCTCACCGCCTATTAAAAAATACTCAAAAATTAAATTAAATATTTAAACCCAACCATTATTATTTACCCTATAATATTATTCTCTCCTCTTAATATTTCATTCATAAGAGATTATCTTAAGTTCTCCCTTTCCAAGGAGTCCTCCAATGGAATGTCCAAGTCCTCAATGTGAGTACTAATTTTCCTGAATTTCTTTTACTTTATATGTAAATTTTTAAAATATATTTTCATCCTTACTATATTATTACATAATTATTTCTTTTATAATTTACTTTATTATTCTAAGGGAATAATTATTACCAACATTTAACATTTTCCCTTATGGAAAAAGCAGCATTCACTCATGTATGCAAACTACCACTGTTATGAAGATTCATGTTTCACTATCCTTAACCACCATACATGGATGGTCCTAATATTGAATTCAATAAATAATAATTATATTTAAAATAAATTTAATATTTCTTAACTGATAAAAAATATTATATATTTCTCTCATTCTATAGAAAATAAAATAACCAACCATTTTTATGTGTTGACTACCACCTCAATGGAATGATTCATTTTTATTTTTTTCATCACAACCTTTCATGGATGGTAATGATAATTATTTTAATGGGTATATATTATTTTTATAAAATTAATATGTTTCTAGAAAGAAGCCTTTTTAACCTATTAACAATATGATCAATAAACAATCATGAAAATTTTAACCATCCAAAAGAGAGTTCTATTAGAAAAAAATAATTTTTTGTACTACGTGATAACTTTTCATAGGTTATTTTCTCATTGTAATTATTAAAAATTAAGAAATATAACACAATTAATTAATAAATATGGTCATTATGCTCTTGGTATAGTGATATTATAGCTAAATAACTTTATAATCATCAAATTATTATGGTATGTCTTTGTTTGGCTTGGTTTAACCTCCAACTTGAAAAATGTTATAAAATTATATCAAGGATAACTATGGGAATTTAATTTCTAAAAATAAATTGTAAAAATTATTAAGTATTGGTTTTATTTTAGTTCAATAATGGTAACATTAATATTGAACTTATTCATTAAGATATCAACATTCGTTCATGAAAAATTACTAAAACATGCTCGTTGCTGATTTCATATTTAAGGATACTAACTAAAAATCTTATATAATGAAAATTTAACATTATAAATAATTATAAAACATAAATTTCAGTACCTTTTATGATTTGTTAAGGGAATTTTCTTAGATAATAATGAATAACAACACTGCTATTATGAAACTAGTTCAAAATGATCAAGATTACTCACACCACATATAAAAAATAGATAATATATAACTAATATATTGGTATATATTAATTAAAGATTATATTTAAAAAAATTATAGATGATAATAAGGTTCTTAAATGGGTTATTATGTTAGTTAAATTTTTATTTAGGAGGTTAGAGTGAATTTTGATTAAGTATGAATCAATGTAAGGGTTATCTCTAACTAAATTGTATTCTTTTGAGTTAAAAATTTACTAATTGAAACTATATTTTTCCATAAATTATTTAGTATACCTCATTAATAGTTGGTATTTTATTTCATCTTTATTTTATATTGTTCTAAAAAAAATTTATAACCTGATTATCAAATTATTCTTACCTCACTGATTATGTTACATGTAATGGTTCTTTGTCTAAATTTCAATTCCTTAAGACAAGATTATATTTTACAAAATGTTTTCAATTGTATGGTGTATATAATTCCCTTTTAATATTTTGTATCATGATCCTCTCATTATTCATGGTATTTAATTTCTCATTGTAATTTCTATCCTTCAAGGAGGTTTGATTCGATTGTTTTTAAATATGTAAGCGTTATTTTTCACCATATGAAATTACATGAGACACATTTGATATTATGAACCATATTTTATTTTATATAGTGTATTCAGTAACTGATTAAATTTAATTAAAATTAATATATTTTATTTCATTATATTTTAATTTCATGATATCCCTCTCATGTTGTTTTAATTTTTATGTTACTATGAAGGTAAGACTTTTTGTATCTCAATTTTGATTCATTGAGATATGACTTGTATTCACCACATGTATCCCTATTGTGGTGTATATATTGGTCATGTAATACCATATAAATCCTCTTAGAATATTCTCTTTTGTGGGACTAGACTCACTGAAATTTATAACTATCTTTGACTTTCCAAATCATCCTATATTACTGGATTAATTTTTCTTCCCTTGTATTTTCTTTATAAATACACTATATTTCCTTCATTTAACTAAATGGTGTTCACTAATATTCCATAGGTCCTGTTATTTGGAATTGACTTAACAATTTACCATTTCCCTATACGGTTTTATCTTGATTTATCCTTAAATAGAAATATATTCTATTCTTTTTTGGGAAATGATTGAATTAATCATATACCTTTTAATCTATACAGTGTCATTTTTAGGGATTCTTACATATAAATCTATTCTATCTATTGATCAAATAAATATTTATAATTGATATACTTATTATTACAATATAGATATTTATTGATTATTAATGAATTTTGGTCATGTAATTTATATTTTATTAATTCCTTTAGATAAGGAATGTATTGGGCTCAATTAGTGATGGGTGGGGCCTGTAATAGCCACTCAATGCATCAATAGGTCTCATGAGAAGTATTTGAGTGTTTTGTGTCTAATTTCATAGAAAAAATAATTTCCTAAACACGAGGCCTTGATATTAATATCATGATTTTTAGGATCATGATTTTTTAGATTGGGACATAGAATTAGTTATCCAACATTATGCATTTCACTGTTAAGGAATGAGTAATTGTTATCCTTATGATATTTTCATTTTGATTGTTATCCCTGGATATATTATTCATTTATTCTCATTCAATTATAGAATTATTTTTTTATAAATTTCTGCCATGTCATTTATGATCATATTATACTCAGTTCCCATTTTTTATTATTATCACTTACATTTACCCCTACTGTGCATTTGATCTCAACCTTATTATGTTTTTATTTCCACAAGTTATGAATCAATGTATTAAATATGATATATATAATATAATGTCTTATGTCAAGAATTTTTGAGAGATTTTTAAGTCTTATTATGGATTACATAGATTATTATATAGTTGAAAAAGTTTCTAATTGATGAAAAATACATAATCTTTGTTAGTTAAATTTTTTTCTTGATTCTACAAAACCCAAAACATAAAAGATCATTCAAATGTATGTCACTCAATATTTTTTAGTAATATTGTAATTATTTATGATTAAATTAGGTTTCTTCATTTTATTTAAAAAATTATATGTAAATAATGTTTTATTCTCACAGTATTCTGGGAGCACAGGTCCAAGGCATCACAAGGTTAACCTACATTGGATTTATACTTTTAAATTTTTTATCTTTTTAAAGATTTCATGTTTATTTTCTAAATTCATAATGAAGTGTATTTTTTGTGAAGATTTAACTATTTTATAGAATAATTCAATTTCATTCAAAACTATGATGAACACAAAAAAGAAATAGAAAAAAAGTTAAAGAATGTGTCCCTTTTGAGAGAAGAAGAAGAAATAGGTGGTTTAGAAAGGGAAAAATATGTGGTTTATATTTTCACAAAGGAAATGGAAAACCCTTGTCATTATGAATAAGAACCAATCATATATAGTGATGATCTATGCACAATTTTTAAATAAATATTAGTTAGTGCATTAAAAGATATTCTTTATTGCATTTCCAAATAATCAGTTTCTCTTATCTATGGAGTTTTTGAAGGAATGAAGGTAGAAAACACCCAGTTTGTTGATAAAGTAGATAATATGGAAAAGGATTTTGAATAAAAGGTTGTTGAATATATAAATATCTAAATATATTATAACTATAGTAAAAATCAACATAGATATTAAAATAGGTTCCTAAATATTTGAAGATAAATAGATTGAATAAGTTGAATAAAGTTATGAGATAACAAAAAAAATTTATGAGAAGATATATGCTCTTGAATAATAAATGAGAAACAAAATTTATGTTAAGTATTTACAATTAGAAGTGAAATAAAATAAGATTATGTAGATTGACACCTTGATACATGAAATTACCTGAATGGATGAAAATGGAACTAAGAATATGATGAAGGGTTTTGAAGAGTAAGTTTTATTCATTGAATATCATAAAAATACACTAAATATAAAAATTATACAATTAGATTTCAAACCTTAAAATCATGAAATGGAACACATTGATACTTCATAAAGAAATAATTTTTATGTTACCACACAATGTTCTGTAGAGGATTCTACTAAAAAATACCTTCATTAAATGGAAAGATAAGTATTACATCACCTAGTGATCATTCTCAAGCATACTTCGAGGAAAAACTACCCTCTATACATTTTTAAATTACTTATCTAAATTAGCTTCCATTAATAGTACATGATTCAAAAAAAATATACAATTACATATGAAGAAAAATAAATATAATTCTACCACCATTACCATGGTGGATAAGAGTGTTGAATATTGTACCCTAAGATGATCCCAACCAGTGGAGAAGACGACCCAAAAATACCTTGCTTGAAACTATGGATGCAAAGTAGTGCATGAAAAAAAACATGGTTTATAGGTAACTGTTGGAGATTCAATAGGTATGAGTATTGCAGATAATATTATTTCTAAAATCCTATTAATTATAAAGAACAAAATAAGCCTATTTCAATGGGGGATCATTCCAAATATGAATATGAAATATTCATAAAAATGATTATATTTCAAATAGATTTGGATTTTTTTGGTAATATATTTGATTTTTATAGTAATTTTGGTCATATGAGCGGTGCATAATCATCTCAAGATGTATAAAAGTATAATAGAAAGAAAATAATATAAGATAAGTTAAATATTGAATTACCAACAATGATAAATAATATAGATAATGTTTGAAATCAGAATACGTATAAGAAAATGTCATGAAAGGATAATGCTTCACATCTGAGTAACAGGTCCAAAGAGACCAAGAGATGTGTCACATAAAAAATTATGATATGATGAATAACACTCACAATTTTCTATGTGGATAATCCATAAATTCTTCCAATGTTTCTAATTATTTTATAGTATCTAGCCATTATATTTGGAGAAAGCTATAACGAATCATGTTTTTAGCCAAGTTATAATTCTTAGGGAATTTAAATTTTGGCATTTAGTGGATGATATGTTCTTTGTATCAAGCTTAAAAATATAATTATGAGAGATATAAACCTTCAAAGTGTTGCTTTTTGACTTGTGTAAAGTCCCAATGGGTTCCTTAGGTGTCATGTTGAGTTTTGGGAGCATCGATCCCCAAATATCATAACTTTGGGAGGTCTGAACAGCGTGCATGGTTTGTCTAAAACCATGTAGACCCTAATAACAAACCCTGAAGCCTATTTTAGAGGAGAAGAAGGTTTCATAAGGGCTGAACATGGTTTACCCAAACCTTTCACCTTGATTTCACGATTAGTTCCACTTAGTAAGTACCTATGAACAATTCATTGCGCTATTGGTGCACTGTTTGAGAAAATCATGTGGCACAATGGTGCGAGGTGGGTTTTCTAGGAAGTGGGAGTTTCATGGTAGATTCATAGTTTAGACAAACCATGTTTCCAAACAATTCAACCTAGATTTTAGGGTGAAATTTATCTTTTTCACCTTAATTACTTTTAAAACTCACTTCCTTTTTTCCTATCCTCCTGGAAGATATGTTCTGCTCCACCTTTCCAACATTTGGATTTCATCCTCTACAACATAAAGATGAATATATATCCACTATTATTTGTCCAAATTGAACTTTTTTAGTCTCTATATATCAACATCAATAAGCTATATAATCCAATTTCTTTCTTTAAAAGTTATTTTTCCAATCTATTGTGCAATTTTGGTGTGATCTCATTTTTCCAATTTTTAGGAAAAATTTCTATTTTGTCGATTTATTCCAAACTGGACCGAATAAAAACTTGAGATTAGATGAGTAGAGATTCTCAGTAATTAGGTACGTGGTGTATTTATTTTTCCTCATGTTTCCATAATTTTATAAATTTCATCATTGTGATGAATGGTGGCCTTTATCGTATATTTCCTTAAAAATGTTTTTTTTCCATATATATTTGTATACACACCTTGTATTACTCTCATTGAGCCTTGTTTAGTAGTTTTAGGTTGTAAACCTCAATCAAAGACACCATTTTGGTGCACCATCTTATATTTCCTCTTAATAATTAAATTATTTAAATCACATTAGTCCTTCTAATATTTCATCTTGGTTTAATTAATTGAATTTCCCCTTGTAGGGAATCACTTGATGATAAAGGAACCTCCCAATTCCATGTTAAACCTTAATAAATTGAATTAACATATTTGTTGTTTCTTCCAGAAATGACCCTTTAATTTGAATTGAGTTTTTCTTCGTAAATTTGATTCTCAATTGGGATAAAAGAAATTTTTGATGAACAATGTCATGTTATTTTAATAAAACCCGTCAGATGAGGTGCACTATCTTCAAAATTACAATGTGGTTATTAGTGGTTTATAATGTGTTTTTTCATATTTATTTGTTCTTTATTATATGTTTTTATGTCATTGTTTCATATATGTAATGCTGGGTACATGACCTTTATCAGTGTTATAAAATGGAGTCTCCCTCCTTTATGGATGTTTGTTTAAACTAAGCACCTCTTATGTGATGAGTTTCTTTCTAAATAAAATTCCCCAAGTAGGTAAATGCTCATTTGTCTATGGTACCTTATAAGTTCCTCCTTTAAACATGTATAATGAATTTACATGCTTGAATATATTAAATGGAATGCATTAAATAGAATGGATGGTCATGATAGAATGCTTTCATTGAATGTTTTGAATGATCTAAATGGCTTGAACTATTAACATTAAATAACTTATTTATTAAATGGTTTTTCTTTCCTAGTTAAATTAAATATTTTAAATGAAATTAATTATAAAGGGTGGAAAGGCCTTTCATATCATTTCATCATTAGTACATGCTTAATTAAATTTCATTTCCCTAGGTTCGTTGTGGTCTTGATTAAATAAATTCAAGAGAAGTATTTTACTCATGGGTGTCACTATAATATTATTAGTCCTTGATGTAGGCTATGGAACAATGGTAAGGGTTTTGTTGAGCATGGAGATATCACACTCCCTTACATCAGGTGATGAGAATAATGTCTCACACTAGTGGTACCATGTGGATTATGGGGATGGCACACCATATCCCTTATGAGTGTCGGTTTGATGGTGCACTCACTATAGTTCAAGTGTTGAAAAGATATCACACTCACCATATCAAGTGAAGAGAATTTTTTTCTCCCACTCATTATGATATGTAACGTATGTACCCTTTTGTTTGAGCTCATAGGCTCATTCAAACCAGTTATGGATGACTGAGTTATGCCTCAGTCTAGCCAGTGCCTAGTATTCTTGGTATATAGACACTTACATCCGCACATACTTGGTTCATATAGGTGGATGTAATATAGAACTATACAATATATAAATATATATATATATATATATATTATTACTATAAATATATATAGTTACCAATCATACACTCTTTCTGGCCTTGATCCAAAGCAAGTAGAGTCGACCAAGTTCTATATTCGAAGATGATCTTACCAGTGTTTATTTATTTATTTATAATCTATTATCTATTCATATTACCTTCTCACTAAATTTCTTTATATTTACAGACTGGTTTTAGTTGTAGACATCATGGGTAGTAACCTATTGGGATTTTTTATCTCACACCCTTCTGAGGCCTCCATTGTACTAGGGTGCCCAAGTAGATCTCATATGTGTAAGACCATGGATGTTTTCTTGTGTTGACATTATTATACCATGGAGTTAGAAGAAATGGACTAAGTTTTAGATCAAGATGCTTGTGGATATTTACCTTGGGTATTTTACATATTTTCTTTATACATGAACTGTATTGTATTATTTTTCCTATTGTATGTCTACTTTTTTAGTTATGTATCATCATTTGGATATGCATGCATTGTATACATTGGTGTGGACCATATTTTTTATTTAGTTTATATTATTCTTCTGTTTCTCTATATTTAATTTATTATTTCTTCCACTATTTCTTATTATTTATTATCTAATATACCATTTTTCTACACATATCATGAGGGTATAGTCTACCCATTATCACCTATTTAGACCCTCACTTCTAGTCGAAAACCTCTAGCATACAGGGAGGCACGTTTGTTTCCGTGTGACTCACCAGTCTAGCTACCGGCTTAGTAGTCAATCGATCAGGTGCATTACAAAGTGGTATCCGATCAATTTTTTCCTTTGTCTTATTATTTTGGGTTGGTAGACATGAGACTAAGAATGTGTCTAAGCTATGTAAATAGTCATTCATAGGGCTAATAAACCCATGTATGAGAAAAAGTCCAGGTTGCCAAGGCTAGTATTGTTGTTCATGATGTTTTTTATTATAGTTTATAATATTTCACCTTGAGTGAATGGTGTACTTTCCACTACTTATTGGTTTATGAAATTTATGGTATTCTTCCCTTGGTCTGATATTTCATGGAATTAGAATTACATGCATCATTATAGGAACATAAATATTCACATGACATACATATTCCATTCCATGTAGTTGAATTTATAGGTTTCTTAATGATTGTTATTTTGTGCCTTAATTTTATGTCATGCCTTTTATTTATTTGAATGTGTGTTATATTCTATCCTTTAGTTTTCTTCATTGTATTTTTTTTATTCATTACCTCTTCCACTATTTGTTCTTATTTACTATACCATTGTACTACTCTGATCATGAGGGTATGGTCTCCCTACTATCACCTCCTTATAATCTCACTACTATTCAACAGCCTCTGGCATATGAGTAGGTGTACTTGCAGTTGTATTACCAACCGGTCTGGTTACTGTTTAGGTGGTCAGTCGGGATGGTTCATTACCTACTATGATTAAGTGATTATATGTCATGCTGACTATTTATTTAGAATTTTTTGACTGTGTATCATTATTATGTGTTTAATAGCATGTTTCCCTATGTTTTAATGCTTGTAATAACATTCCTAGTTCTTTTGTTGATATGTAATTAGTTTCATGGGATGAATTTATTGGTTGCGATTAAATGGGAACCAGTTTTTTGTTTTAAGTTGTATAGGAGAATTATAATTGTGTAAAGGTAACTTGTGTGTTAGAACTATATTTTTATATTTTTTGTACATTTAGATGCCTTTGTTAAAATCTAAAATCTTCTAAAGTTAAGATTTAAAAGTGAATTGGTTTTGATTAGATGGGAGAAAGTCTACATTCTATAAAGTTCCTGGGTAATTTATAGATTAGGATATTGAAAACCCATACAATTGATCCATTATATATTTCCATGATATATTCTGAAATGGTTATAAATGTAAAATCTATTCAGTTTTGTTTAAAATGATTTAGTTGCTTCTATAATGGCTTGTGACTCTATCACATGAGCATGAAGATACTATGATTACCTTCCTAAATGCACAACTGGACCCAAGTTGTCTAGTTGAGTCATGTTTCTTATGAGATAACCCTCTATGGGTGTTTGGAAACTTTAATAATTATGAAACTACTATTGGGTTACATCTTAATGAACCCAAGTTGGTTTATCAAGACCCTCATAGGTCGCCTTAGCATTATCAAGTATTTTTTCCTTATAATTTATATTTATGTTATTCTTTTAAAATAATTTACATGTTTAATGATTGAATTTGAATCAATTTAAATAAATAAAAGGGGTCATTAGGTGGTATCACTAGTTTAAACCCTCATGCAAGTGTAGTTTATGATTTCCTTTAAGTTTCCTTGGAATGGAAGTGTGAGTGTTTTCTGTAGGAATTTTTCCTTTTATCATGGGATTAAATGATAGGCAAAGGGCCAAGTGAAATATTTTTGGCATAACCAAATGATGGGTTGATGCCTTTCCTTTTATAAGGGGATAGTCTGTCATAGTTAGTACCCTTAGATCTTAAATGAATTTCTAAATTCCTTGAGATTTCTAATGTATGGTCTTGTTCAGGTGTTTTATCCCTAGTATGAATCTAAGATTCTAAATTACACCATTATTTTGGTGGGTGTTCATGGTGTATTTTGACCATTTTTATAGGTGTAATCATCAATTAATGCTTGGTTTCATTTGATTAGACATGCTTAGGGAATGGTTGGCTACTTCGTAGGTCATGTGACCCTTTATTCCTCCTCAGTGATGGATGACTTGGTACATCATCTTCTAGGTTAATGGTCATATGGGCAATAAAACTCTAGGTTAAATATCTTGTATGGACCACCCGATGCTTGGATGCATAGGACATACAACCTATGGACAATATCGAGGATGGTCGTCTTCCTTTTGAAACCTCAAGGTAGTGTGCATTCATATATGCGGTACATATCAAGTTATTAAATGGTATAGAGAACCAATTGAGTTTGGTGAAATAATTTAGCCTTAGGTTATTGAGTGCATTATCGGGTCATATCCATGGTATATTTACTTGGAAATTTAATGAATCCATTTCATCCCAATTCTTGTGATGAATTCTATAGGATCCGGTGTTTTGACATGCCAGTCTTGTTGATTTAGGCTCTCATTCCAAAATCAATGAATTACATGATCCTAGATCAGAGGAGTGTCATGTGTGAGTCTAAAGTGGATCGGATGTAGATAAATTATGAGTGGATGGTGTATATCTTCTTTAGATGATAAGGAAAATTCTATGGCGGGTAGTTTCATGTCAATTATACTATATATTTTCCCTTCCAAGTAGAAGGAACATGATCAAGGAGGACTAATTTGAAATGGCAGGTCATTATTGAATTACCTTCAGGCTTGAATGGTTCAAATCATGTTGGTGCCTACTCATCAGGCTGAATTTGATGTGTCTAATTGCATATTTAACCTTTTAGAAACACCTTTTTCTATTGTATGGACTTTAAGTGAAAATATTTAATGATTATAGGATGCCTCGATAAGTGAATACATCGTGTTTTATTAAATGGTTATGCCACAATGGGTGAAGTCAATAGTCTTCCAAGAATTCAAACAATAATTGTTTGGATTTTATTCCTTTTAGTGTTTGGGTATGGTTAGTTATAAACTATAACGAGAAATTCATCTTGAATGCAATAGAAGTGTCTTGAATCTTCTTGGTAACTTAGTACCCTCTTATTGTAATTCTATTTAAGCTATGATCATGTCCCCTATCTTGACGTCATCATTGATGCACTAAGAATGCATTAGTTATACACTGAGTTAAAAGTTCCAAATTTATTACTATTTCAATCAACAGGATTATTCAAAGTAGTGTGTTGGATGTGTGTTTTTTTATCAAAGCATGGTTTGTCCTGAGTGATGTCGGGTTCCCAAGTAGAAGCACCTTGTATATACTCTTGGACACTAGCCATTTTACTTTGACATGACCACCAAGAGGATTCCTCTATGGGATTAGTAAATGATATGATGTGAATATATTGGCATTTTACCAACATCTCTCTTGAAACATGGAGTATGTACTACCTTGATTTAGTTCCTTGGACTCCAGTTAAAAGAATCTGATGTTATCTTGAACTTATTGTTGAACTAAGGGGTAATGATTAAAGTGTTTCGATTACAGTGGTATGAACCTGATTACACCCTTGATCATTCTAAGGAATGAAAAATTAATGTTCAGGTAATATTTTTATCATTGAATTTTAGGTATGGGCTTTTATGAGCATGCTCGTAATAAGCGCAAGATGCTAAGGAAGAAGGCATTGTTGTTTAATTATAATATATCTTCCATCTATGCTGAGCATTTTGAAAATGTTCAGATGGAGGAGGATTTAATTTTTATTCTTTTTGTAAAATGGATAAGTTTGGAAAATAACCATTTCTGGAACATTTCCATGTGAAGGTGAGTGTATTATATTTTAGTCAGGAATTTTCATGAAAATCCAGCTCAACCTGGCTAAATGAGGGGGGAGGAATTGACTATTATACCATTTAAAAAATCATGCTAGGAGGGTCATTATAATTATTAGAGGTTTTATTTATAGTAAATTATAATGGTGTAGGTATCGTGGTTTTGAATTGTCCCCTTGTAATGTTAAATACCTATAGTGGGGAGCACCATTAGCAAGATGTTTAAAGAGATGATGATGAGATCATGTGTCTAGATAAACAAGATTGAGTAATCATAGTTTCGGGATTTTAGTTAGAAAATGTGTGTTGGGCCAGGTTTTAATGGCTGAAGTGTCATAATCTTATGTAATTCTTGTGGGTGTGTTGGGCATTTGGAAATGCAACGTGACTATTTTAATGAGACTTCATAACCCTTGAAGGTCGAGTGACATTTTCATTGTTCCCCAAGGATTCTAAGGGATGATAATTTCTAAATTTGTGAGGTTATAATGATTCTTGTTTTTGATCTAGGGTAGAATTCCAAGGGAATTTGAATTTTGGAATTTAGTGGATGGTTTATTGTTTAAATCAAGCTTCGAAACATAATTATGAGATTTAGAACACAAAAAAGTGTTGTTTTTAGACGTGGTTAAAGGCTTGAGGGGTCCCTTAGGTGTCTCATTGTGTTTTGGGAGTGTTGGGCCCTAAAAATTGAATTTTTGGAATGATTGAATAGGGCATATGGTTTATCTATAACTGTGCGGCCCCTAGTAGAAAACTGTGAGGCCTTTTTCAGAGGATCAGAAGGTTTTGCACAGGCTATGCATGGTGTACCAAAACCATGCACCTTTCCCACATGGTTAGTACTACTTAGGAATTAACTATTCACTACTCATTTCATTGTTGGCACATAGTTAGGGAAAACCATGTGGAACAACTATGTGAAGTAGTTTCCTAGGTAGTGGGGCCACATGGCTGGAACATGGTTTGGCTTAACCATGAAGCCAAACTGTGTGTCCTAGTTTGGAGGTTGAATTGATCTTTTTCTCTTATTGAGTTTTAAAACAAATTTCCTTATTTATTCTTCTCCAAGAATCCGCATACAACTCCTCTTTTACCACATTGGACTCTTCTTTTCTAAAACCTAAGAATGAAGATAACTCCTCTATCTGTTGTTCAAATCAAACATCATCGATCTCTATGGACCCACATTGGTATTTTCTCAAATCCTCTTGATTCTTTTCTAATTTCTTCTTTCAATCCATTATTCTATTTTGGTGCAAGCTCAATTACCCTATTTTTAAATAAAATGTTCATTTTGACTATTTTTTTTAAACTGAACCATATCAATCATTAAAATTTGATGAGTAGGGCATCCTAGTTATAAGGTAGGTTGTCTATGTATTTTCCCTCAAGTTTCCATCATTTTATAAATGTTTATTTTTTTATGGACACCATCCTTTTTCATGTGTTGTCTTAATTTTTTTATTCAATCTAAATTGGTATATGCACCTTGTATTACCCGTGTTGAGCCTTGTTTAGTAATTTAATGTTGTCAACCATAGTTACAAACACACCTTGGGTGTGACATCTTATATTTCCTCTTACGAATTAAATTATTTAAATCAAAATTCATTCTAAGAATCCATATTGGTTTAATAATTTAATTTCTCCATGTATGAAATCATTAGATGATAATGGAACCTCCAAATTCCATGTTAAACCTTAATAAATTGAATTTCCATATTGGGTGGTTTTTACTGATATTATTTTTTTATGTGAATTGATTTATGATTCTTAAATTTTATGCTTAATTGGGCTAAATAAATTGTTAGATGGAAAATGTCATGTTTTTATAATATAACCCCTAAGACGAGGTGTGATGTCTTCAAAATTAAAAATTTATTATTAGTGGTTTATAACGTACATAGTCATATTACTTTGGTATTTCTTCTATGCTCTGATGTCATTGTTTGATATTTGGAATGATTGGGACATTCCCTTTATCGATGTTATAAAATGATGTTTCCCACATTCATGAATGTTTTTTAAAACTAAGCACCATCTAAGTGATGAGTTTCTTTCTAAATTGATTTTACTAGGTAGGTAAATGGAAATTTTACTATGGCACCTTCTAAGTTCCTCCCTTAACAATGTAAAATGAATTTCTATGCTTAAATATACTAAATGTAATGAATTAAGTGGAATGGATGATGCTGATGTAATTATTTCCCTGAATGTTTTGAATGATCTAAATGGCATGACTTGTTTAAATTGAATGGATTACTTATTAAAATGTTTTACATGCCTAAGTGAATTAAATATTTTAAATGAAATGAATTATAAATTGTGGTATGTCCATGAAAATCATTTCATGCTTAGTACATGCTTAAGTAAATTGTATTTCCCTTAGTTATTTTTGGGCTTGATTAAATAAAATCATGCGAAGTATTTACCTCATGGGTATTACTACAATATGTTTACACCTTGATATATGATATAGAACATTGGTAAGGGTTCTGTTGATCATGGATTTATCATGATCCCTTACATATGGTGTTATGAATGACATCTCGCACTATTGATATTATGTGGACAATGGGCATGGTGCACCACGCCACTTCTGAGCGTCAACATGACGGTGCACTCAGTATAGTTCAAGTATTGACATGATGATACACTCACAATCTCAAGTGAAGATCATGATGTCTCCCACTCATTATGAGATTTAGGGCATGTACCCTTTAGCTTGAGCTTATAGGATCTTTCAGAATGGTTACAGATGACTGAGTTGTGCCCTGATCCAGCCAAATCCTAGTATTATAGGTATGTGGACACTTAGGTATGCATGTACTTGGTTAATATAGGTATATTAAATATAGAAATATATATATATATATATATGTATAATTACTACATATATATAGTTACCGATCATATATTGTTTCTGACCTTAATCCAAAGCTGGTAGAATTGGCCAGGTATCCTATTAGAACCTGAGTCGACTGGTGATTATTTATTTATTCATATATGATTATTTGTTAACATTACATTCACACTTATTTAAATTATATTAACATAATGTTTTTACCTATAGTAACCATGGGTGGTACCCTACACGTGTTTTATATCTCACACCTTGATCGGGTCGCCATTGCACTGGGGTACCCGAGTAGATCTCATGTTCGCAGAACCATGGTTGTTTGCTTGTGCTGTCTTGCTTATACCTGGGAGTTAGGATCAAGGGATTGAGCTGGAGATGTGAATTATCATGTAGATTTCCCATAGAGATTTTACATCTTTTTTTATTCATGTACTATATTGTATCATGTTACCTATTGTATGTCAATGGTTTTAGTTATGTATCATCATTTAGACATGGATGCATTTTATATATTAGATTTAGCCATCTTTTCTATTCAGTTTATATTATTCATCCACAAATATGTCCTTCATTTAATACTAATTCCACTATTTATTGTTATTTATTATTTGATATACTGTTGTGATACTCTGATCACGAGGGTATAGACTCTCCATTATCACCTCCTTATACCCTTGATGTTAGCCGGAAACCTCTAGCATATAGGGAGGCGTTCTTGAGGCCATGTGACCAACCGGTATAGCTACTAACTTAGTGGTTAGTCATTCCACAACATTAAAAAAGAAATGAAATTAGAATATTTATAATAAAGGGCCAGTGAAAAGGAAAAAAGAAAAGATCATACATGAAGATTCTTAATTTCATGTGAGTTTATCAATAAAAGGAAACCCATATGTTCAGGAAAGGTCTATAAGAATAATCAAAAATGTAATCAACATGAAGGCTGATGAGATACCATGATCTTCACAAAATGAAGATAAATGAGTGAATAAATCCATACTGCTTCACGATAAATCATAATTTAAGTTCATATGTATAATATTAAAGAGTGGAAGAAATGGAACAACATCATTGATAAAAATTTATCAACCTTGATGTTAACATTGAAGAATAGGATGATCCACCATATTACCATAACTTTTTAATTTTTATTTGTGCTTAAAATATAGATAATTGAACTTGAAGAATGATCTTTGGTAGAGAACCTAAGTTTGGCAATTGATTATAGGCATCACATAAGAAATATTTACCATCTGATATTGATCTCACAATTTCTTTTTGGAAATATTTGATTATTAGATCATCCTTGATGAAGATGAAGGATGTGGATGTTATTAAAAAATGATATAAAATTGAAGAAGATACCATCATAGTTTGATCTCACATTTTTTTATTCCAAATAGTATTCATTGAAGAAGACGACCATTAGTGAAGATGTGGAAAATTTCAATTCTAGACATACACAAGTAGAAGATCCATTTTTTGTGTAGTATCAACATGAAGCATAATTTCATTAATCTTTAAAAGAAATAAACCATTATTTAGATAATTAGGATTGTCTCCATGGGGGGGATAATTGAATAATAATGGATAAGATGTAAGATTTATTGTTTCACACAAATATGAAAATTTTGGAAAGTTATATAAGATCATGTAAATGAAGATATATAATTTTGTCCCTCTCATTATTGATTATTAAAATTAGATTATAAATTTAAAGGGAATAAATTTAATTAATCAATGACATTGTAAATTTTAAATGATGAATATGTAACATGTTTGTAATCATTATAATTTTACTTTAATTCTTTTTACATGGTTGTCGAAGTGGGTGAAGAAGTTTCATGTTGATTTATTCCATAATAGTTTTATAACCCAATTTATTTCTTCATCCTCGAATATATTTGTATAGAAATTGAACAAAAAATTGTGATATCTCATTTAATTTATATCATTTTATTTAATATGGGACTACTTTTGGTCGAGATCAAAACAAATTATTTTCTACTGGGTATTGATCAAGTAAACTTACAGTGGAATGGTTGATGTCTCATTTCTCAAAATGAATTTAAAACACTTTCCCAAGTATTTTTTATTTTTTTTATATTTGGGATATATTATATTAAATGAAATATTTATAACTAATGTGGGATAAGTAATTAATAATATTGGAACATTATTTTGAAGGTATTACAACAAATACAAGTATAATATTTTTTATCCTACCTTTTGGGAGTTGTATTTATTACCAAAGAATGATTTTAAATCCATGTAAATATATTGATAAATAAGTGGCTTGCATGTTAAATTAATGATGAATAATACAATATTGTAGAATAATAATATCTCATTAATTTCTTGGAATTAAGTGATGATCTATGAAAAACATCTTGGAAGATTTGTTTAGAGTTTATTTTCACATATCATATGACATAAGTGAGATCTTTTCCTAAAATATTTAGATAAGGAAAACGTTATGGGGGAATATTATATGATCTTATGTGTAAAGGATATTTTTAGAGTGAAACTTATATAGATAGGATCATCCATGGATAGGATATTAAATGGAAAGAGTGTTTTTTCAATGATCTCCTATGAGAAATGTTGATCATCCAATTGAAGGACTATCCTTATATGAGTCAAGTTTATATGGTATGTTATTCCATGGGAAGTGGAATGGATATTCCATGAAGAATATTCTTCCTTAATAAGAATCCTAGAACATAAATGGGTTTATGTACTTATTTAAGAGGCATCAAAAATCTTTCATGAGTGTTAGTTTTTCCATGTGAATAAAAAGGATCATTCTGGGGAATAAATAAATGGACTTTAGCCTCTATGAGTCTAGTGACTTACTAAGAATATCATGGATTAATCAAGAGGAGTAAAAATATTTTGTGAGAACAAATATTTCATGAGTATGACCATGAACCTTCCATGAGTTAATAAAGAGTGATCGTGGGTCGCATTGTAGGATAAGCTTCCATGAATTTCACATAGAATGTGGCATGTAGATCGACCAAAGAATAAGGGAAAAAATTTAGTTGATTCAAAGTTATATATTATTCAATGACTCATATATCATGATTAGAATTAGAATTATAATTTAATTAATACATGAATACATCACTATTTCACACATATATTAGTGTATTCATGGTGAACCTAAATTCATGTATATTAATCGCGGATAAATAAGCAAGGTGGAGAAATATTGAATGAATTAATGAGGAAAATGTTACGATTTTTGTAGGGTGACTAAATCTAATTAATTCCGGATTTTTGTTCTCAAAATGATAAGTATGTTATTTTGTTTATCATATTTCAAGAATTTATAAATAAGAATAAGGATTTGTGGTATTATGATATATTCCAAATGGAGGTGCCACAAATGAAGCGGTTTCATGCATTCATGAATATACATAAAACTTAAATAAATACATGAAATTATTATGGATTGAAAGATAATTTTTAAAATAATAATGAAACTGCATCATCTACTATATATTAATATACAATTATTATATGAAAATATTATTTTAGAAGTTTTTCGATAATGTTTTTTATCCCAGAATTAGTTAATTTAATTTCTTTAGGAATTTTGAGAACAAATTTAAGTAGAGGATTATGGATCTCATCAAAGACCATGAAGGTAGGGATCTAAGGGATATTAATTACTGATAATCTTGGTAATTCAAATCATTTATTTACATGGTATAGTGAATATAGAAATAGATAATGTGTGAAAACGTAACTAGAGCTGCAATTGTTTCTTATTATTTATATTCTTGATGGTTATTGAAGATTGTGTGTTGAAGAAAAAATTATTCAAGATTGAATATTTATAGCATGCCAATAGAAATAAGTGATATCTAGATAAATTATAACATCCATAAATGTTGTGATTAAAATCCATTAAGTATGAACCAATAAAAGTCAAATTCACTAATGAAGGTAAGATAAGTGGTAAGAAGAATGAGGTAAGAGAAGATAATAGGGGGGAAATGGAAGAGGTGAAAAGATTTTTATGCATTACATGTTTTATATATTAAAGAAATTTATTTCATAGAGTAAAATAAAAATATAACAGGAGAAGAAAAAGTCCTATACTGTATAATAAAAACATAATTTCAGTTTACTACTATAAAGAGGAAGAAGGTTGTGTGCGCTACTATACATAAAAGGGAGGAAGAGAATAGGGTATTATTATGTTGTTATACAATTTGAAATATAAGGAAGATAGGGACATAAAAACCTTATGAAATTCAATATAATTCTAAAATGGTTGATACATTTCTTAGTGTTTTAAAGTAATTAAATAACTTTAATTCTTCATATATATATATATAGTATAAAGGTCAAGAAATGTGCTATAGTTGGACGAGGTTATCACTAGTTCAAACACTCAGTATTATTTTATATCACCCCTATTGAGTGTAGGGTACCAAACTTTTGGTTTAGTATTTTTTTTCTAGATGATCCACTGTAACATGTATGTCATTATAGTGTCATATTGCATCTAGAATTATTGTCTAGTTTCACCAAGGACTAGAATATTCTATAAAACCAAAGAACATTTTTTTCCATTGTTGGTGTTGTAAAAACATTCAGCACACGTATATTTATTATTGTCACTATATTTCAATTACAATAATTCAATGAAGGCATAAATCAATAGGGATAATACCCAAAAGTCAGGATAACTTCTTTTAATTTGAGTCATAATACAAATAATAATTATTGAAATAGAATATTCATCAAATAATAATTTGGAATATATATTAATTTATTTTGAAATTATAATAAAATTGGTAATTTTAAAATTTAATTACAGTTCAAATATTCCTAGAATCATTCATATTATTTTGATTAAATAATACCCTAAATTATGAGCATATATCTGCAAAGAAGTGGTGATGAGTTTACTTTAGGGTATGTGAAAAAGGTGAATGTTGAAGTAAAAAAACACTATAAGATTGAGAAAAATGTTATAAAAAATGGAAAAAGATGATTCATTAGGGAATAATAGGATCCACTATAGTCTATTTTAAACATTTCATGATTTTAAATGTTTCTATAGGTAAGATATAAAAATAAAGATGAGAACCAATAAAAAAATAAAATAAAAAGTTCAAAAAAGTGGTTACCAATTAATTCAAGAGAAGATATGTGAAAGGTGAAATAAGTATATACATATCCCTAGAGAATATTTTATGTTATAACAGATGTTATTATGTTAAAAAGAGTTATTCAATCTAAATATAATTCATTTATTATGCTAGGTTATATAAATATGTAAGTCTGAATTGAGGAATAATTTGAATAGAGAAAGAAGTCCATACTAATTATGGAAATTTTTATATAGAAATGTAAATGAGAAAGAGTTCTCCCAAAATTGGAGTTTAAAGAAAATGTATTTATAGGTTAAGAAACAACTCTAAACCATATTTCATTCATAAATTTAGAAAAAAGAAACCATTTTATTCTCATATCTATTTATTTTTTTTCTTAATAAAGAATTAAGGGTGATGTATTCAGGGAGAAATAAAATGATGAAAAGTAATAAAGTATTAGGATATATACATTGTAGGGAGATCTATCTCAATATTTCATTAGTTAATGAATATTAAAAATTAAAATAGACACTTAGAGTTCATCTATAATGTTATTTTACAAAGATGAAGAGTTGATAGGGTTTACCATGTGGGGGAGTAGTGTTAAGAAATATTCTACATATAACGTGTTATAATATTACATTGTTAAGGTATATTTTTTTGTGAAATAATCAATTATGAAGTTAAGGGGAAAAATTGAATGATTCAATTACATGGAAAGTGAGAAACTATTGGGGAATACAAGAATCTTGAGGAAATTGTTGAGAAATTAATTTGTTACTCATGTTTTTTGTACAGAAGAAGATTGAGAGTTAGTGAATTGATAACTCATAAGTGGTATCAATCATTATATTTATTTTAAATTAGGGGTATAATATTGGATTTAATTTTGAATTATTATAAAAATGTTAATTGAAATTCAATTCAAAGGAGGATATTGAATTTATTAAATTATTATATATAATGTTTTATTTTTTGATAATAATTGATAATGTCAATATTTATTGAGTGAATACAATGTACTGATGGGATAATTAACCATCAAACGAATTATGATAGATTAAAAAAACTATTTAAGTGAGATTTATATTGGAGTGCTTATTTATTCATATATTATTATATGAAAAGAATGAGTTATCATTATTCAAGTTGAAATTTTTTTAATCATTTATTAAATATTGAAGTGGTGGTTATGTTTTCAAATATAATTATTGTTGATTTCTACATACATAAATTAAGAAAGTTCTAGTTGTTATATATGGTGATTAGTTTTAATAATAAGTTACAATTGTCTTAAATAATATATTTGTAATTTAATAGGTGTAATTAACCCCTTGATATTTACGCTGAACTTGGGATAAATATTTTCTAACCTCAATAGAATTCTCCCTAATAACAAGAGGATACCAATAAGCTATGAGGGATGATGTTATACCAAAGGGGATTGATTTACCTCAAATACAACCAATTCGTAATTTGGAATTCTATAAACATATAAAATAAAACATGAATAACATATGGATGAATAATAAAGTCAAATTATATATATATATATATATATATCTGATACAATGTAATCACAAATGAAAATAATATCAATGGTCTAAGTAGTCAGGATGTAGGGACTTGGGTCATAAACCATAATCCTAATTTTTATGGTTTTAGAATAGAATCAATGTCAACTATAAAACCATATAATTAACCCTCAACATGCCATCAATTATAATAAAACCAAAATATCCTTAGCCTATATCATCCAACCAAATTTCAATCATAGGTCAACCCCTACATGGTGGATTTTCCTATAAGTATTATACCAAGATTTACCTCCAATGAAGCCCTTGAGATTATCTCTATTATAACTAATTAGTCTCCACTCTCTATAAACCCATTTCTAAAATTAGTTATTTCTCTAACCTATCACTCCACTCACACATAGATGGATTATATCACAAACAAAATTTCAAATCAAAACCCAACACAAAAGAAAATTTCTCATCCCACTATATAAGGTCGGTCACCATTGATAGGTTCCTTTATTATTATATTTCATGATTATTACCCAATTAGAGTCATAAATTAACTTAACTTATAGGATAATGTAACCACAATCACTACCATATACATAAAAGGTAAACCATATTTTCTCATTTCATTTTCAACCCTTTTATACAGTCACTCAACTCATTTACATCCACTTACCCCAATAATAATATCACATAATAATTGAAATTAAATATAATGAAACAAATAATAAGTTCAAATACATGGTCGTGGATTTACCTTATTTTTACAATTCTTGAACATCCATCCAAGATCACTCTAACAATCCTCATGTACCTAAGTCTATATCTCATCTATTGAAAATTTAATTAATAATTAAACAATTTAATAATTAATTTCATTAATATCCAATCCCACTTATGATGCTCTCCAAATCCTCCAATGTGAAGGAAAATTGAATTACAATGCCCAAAAATTCATCAAGTAAATCCCAATTTATAAATTACATTTATAAAAACTCTTTAGGATACCTAAATTTAATAAATAAATGATTATTTGAGTGTGTGTATAAATTATAAATCTTCTTTATCCATCACATAAATAAGCATCATCATTATGATGTGATTCTACCATGATCTAGTGGAATAACAATACAAATCTCTAATAAAATACATTTAAAATTATAAAATACTAAAACTAAAAAAAAAGGATTACCTTCAATCAATTAAAATGATTTAGTTAGAATAATCATATTTGATGTCAAAATAAGAATATAAAGAAGAGGAGAGAAATTTGCCTCTTCCCTTGTGTGCTACCTCCCAATTGAAAACCCATGAGTGGAAATTATTAAATTTAGTTTGGAAATGAAGGGTTTTAAACTTTTTTTTAAAATTAGTTTTGGCTCTAATAGTTACCAAATAGTTATACATAGAGAAACTGGTTATAACTTAGGTTCCCAATGAAGATTAACTGAAAACCCATTTAGTAAGCTGGGGTGGAAACATTAATAGTAACATTAATGGGTAGTTATCAAATAAAAATCCCACCCAAATGAAAAAAAATAAATTTTATACTACCACATAAACATGCACATTTACATTTCTTTAGGTGTTGGAATCTAAAACCAAGAATATAGGTTTATCACTAATGAATATTTTACCCTATTTATTATGTGGTTCTTTGTGAATCACATATTCCACTAATAATATATCATTACCTCTTTTTGAATCATACATTATAAAAAATTATAACTTTTATGATAGTAACAACCTATTTAATTGATTAAAACAACAATATTTAAAAATTAACATAGGCTAGATTATCAAAAAAAATTGAAATATAGTAGTCTATTGTTACCAGATAAATAAATAGGAAAAACTAAAAAAAAATAAAGATAACATTCAATTGGATCCTCTCTCCAAATATGGACAACTACACAATATGTCCTAATGGATTCTTGAACGATTCATTAATTTCATTCTAATCTAACAGATATCTAAATATTTTTCTTCATATAACTAATTTTACTTGAAATGAAATTACTAAAGTTTCAAATTCACTGAGATTTATATATATGGTATGAGTACACAACTCAATATTCCACCACCAATCAGGTCCCTAACATGATTCTTTATTGATATATATATATATATATAAGTTAGTGTGTGTTATGAAATTCAAAAAAAAACATTAAATAGGTATAAAAAATATATCAAAATATAAACTATTTATATTTATTAACTAATGAATGATAAAACATAAAACCTTGGTGTTGGTTTCCATATTCTTACAAAATAACTATGGAAATATTTGAGCTGTACTCAAGAGAAAAGTATATTTTCATCAATCATCGATCAGAATTCATAATAGATTTACATCTTTTTTAACCAATAAAAAAGAATAAATACAAATATTTTGGGAAAATAAATCCATTGAATGGGTTATATTACATTTTAAATAGAAAATATAACTATATATGGTTATCATATATCATCTTACCTTTTCAAAACCATCAGAATCTTTCAAATATTACATAAAGAATCTATAATATTTTTAATGTAAGATCATTTCCCTTTGTACTTACATAGAATAATATAAATTCATATACACATGTGTAAAAAAAATAATAAGAATATGTTGATATTGTTATAATAAGAATCATTATGATCCTATGAAATTTTTATAAGAAATATAAAACAACAAAAATATTCTACGACTCATGAATATAAATCATGGGAGAATACAAGTCAAGGTAATAATATTGAAATATTTCAACATAAAATCTTAATTTATCTCAAAAGGAAACATTTTAAATAAATTAATTTTAAATGATAAATCTTATTTAGATAGAATTGTAAAAATACCTCATGAAATTATTCACATATAACATAGAGTGTGAAAAGGAGATAGGGGGTTACCCTACTGGGAAATAACACTTCTCATTGATGCTATGAAGCATCATTTTACATAACCAAACTATCTATGATGATCCATTAAACATTAAACTCTTAATTACACCCTAATTCATCTCTAGTCACAATAAAATATAATCCATTAATCATAATTAAATATATCTTTTCTCATAACTTCATTGATATATCATTTTACCCTTCTTGTACTAAAAATCACTAGAACATTTCTCACTATCCAACCATAAACCCGGTCTATACACACTAGGGATACACTCATGGGATAAATATTTCTCCTAAAACTATTAACTATAAATCATACTTAATAGTTTGAGTTTCATACCCTTGATAATTAATTTAATCAAGGACCATAATCATAATATAAATTATTAACCATGGGTAACGCATCTCTTTATATGGAATTGTCAAAAAATTCAAAAGAAACTCATAAATCTATAAAAAAAATGTAACATAGGGCTAGAAACAGTACATGGGATCCATTTATAATTAAATTAAACACCCTATACTTTGAATGATTATGGGATACCACTGAAGACATGATATACCACATGTGACACATCCTTCATTACTCCAAATATAAGGACCTGATCTTAAACATAACATGTTCTAGTGTGTTTAGGAAAGAAATAAGTTACATTAATTACCAAATATATTTTAGGATTAGAGTTTTAGAAAATTAGGTCATAAATTATACATAGAAAACCCATAAATTATAATTTGGACACTTATAATAATGTCCATTTTCCCTATAATCTAAAAATTTTAAAATTAATCATGATCTATTTTCATGACGTTCAACTTGACTTATTAATTTCCTTTACCCATCCTTAAACCTTTTGATTTTTTTAAAAATGTGGTATAATTAAAAAAAAATCTCAGTAAGGTATATAAAATTGAATAATTTCATTATTCCAAAGAAAAAACATGAAAACCTATGAAAAATTTACCTATATCTCAATGTTCTTTGAGAAAATGAAATTAATCACTTTCATATTAAATCAAACATGATTATTCTAAAATAAAACATTTAAAATACATAGCAATAATAGATAAATAATATAAGTAACTTGTTACATGATCATTCATATCATTCTTATAAATATAATAACCATACAATCAACTTTGACACCCAATGCATTGGAGGGTTATCACTGACCCACTCATCCTTGATTTATAACATAACCACCCATATTTGGTTCATAATGTGACCAGCCATACTTGGTTCATAATGTAACCACATACCATTGGTTTATAATGAAACTACCCATCATCATAAACAATTTCTAGGAACCATAACATAATTATAAAACATTAAATCTTGCATTTTCATCATAAAACCCTTTAAAACATTTTTAATCACATATGAAAAACTAATTTGGGTATCAAAATACCCTTTTATTTTAAAAAATTAAATACCAAAATACATATAAAAAAGAAATATTGTTTTTATTTAAATAAATCATGAAATATTATAAAGTAATTAAAATTTAAAATAATGGTCATGATGGCAGAAAAATTCAGTGACACCGTATATGTTAAAATAGAACATTCCTTTTGCCTATTTAAAAAAAACACAAACATTTCATAAAAATATTACTTTTTGAAAACATTTAAAACAAATTAAAAAAAAACATAAAATATCATTTATAATTATTTTATATCAATATAAATAAATTTAGAAAATAATTTCAAGAATATGGATATGGAAGTAAAATACTTAGAAAATAAATCTATAAAACATTTAAAAATGAGGTTTTTAAAAGTAAAGTGTCCCTTATATTAAAACATAAAAGATTACTTATAATTTTAAAAGATTCTAAAGAAATTAAAATATGGTCAAAAATGAACTTTATCATCCATTGAAACAAAAATAATAATTTTCTTGTAATATTTATATAAACATAGATGAATAATTTATATTGGATGTTTTGATGATATTTTGATTATATGTCCGAAATGACTTTGGTGGGTTGACTATAGTTAAAGTGGTAATTATTTCAAAATATCTAGAATAATAATAATGAAATTATTATGATTTTTATACATACTTATAATTTTAAAAACAATCATGAATCTTGTTTATGGAAAATGAACTACGTTGTAATCATGGAACCTGTAGATCATATGTACGCATGAGTAATGTTTGCATTTATCAATGATCATTATAGAAATAATGGAAGTAATATTTTATATTTAAATTATGATCACAATATCATAAATAAAATATATTTTTTAAAATATAATTATTTATTTCATCCATGTGATTTGGTGATGAAAGAAGTATCACATCGCTTTGTGGAGGTTTTAGTCCACACGCATGCACGAACAACATTATTATTATTTATTATAAGAATTAAAATGATATATTATATATTTATAATGATAAATATATAATTAATTTTATAACCATTTCTTGTATATGAAATATATTTATTAACTTTTTCTTTATTACCTTCCATTAAAAGAATTAGTGAAAAATGAATCACATCGCTTCGTGAGGTGGTAGTCCGACGTACACACAAGTGATGTTATCATATCCCCCTTGTAATAGAAAGTAAGAAATTATATGTGATATAATAATTATCTAAGTATAATTATGTTACTAATATCACAGAAATAATTTTAATATTTCATTATAACAATCCTTGAGAGGCAACGATGAAAAATGAATTACACCAATTAATGAGGTGGTAGTTTTTCGTACACACGAGTGATGGCTTCTTTTAAATTTTGATGGAAGAGGATATAGATTTCAGTTATTTAATTAAAATAATAAAACTTATGTGTATGGTATATACTACTGTTATTATTTTAAAATAATTGAAAAATACTTGAAAGAGGTGTAAAAAAAATAAAAAAAAATACACTCGATTAAGCCTGATTCCTCTTCTTCAAAAAACCTACTTAGGTTAGCCCCAAAATCCTTCATAAAATGGATTTATGATCAAAACAAGGTATATAGGTTGTGAGGGATGAATTAAGAAATGTATTTTGGATGGTTTTTCCTTAACCAAAAGGATTTGAAGGTGTGAATAAGAGATGAGTGGGGTGACCTTTTATAAGTGAGGTGAGTGACACACTTGTATTTTGTCAATGTTTCTCAATAATTCCATGTAAATTTCTCAGAAAAAAAGATCCAAATTGTACCATTATAGATCCTTATATGATATAAGGTCATCATTTTAACCCATATTTTTTAGTTTAATCCCTGTTAAATCTGTTTTAACTTTAACCGCAGTGAAATGTTTTTACTGTTTTCACCATTCATTATGAAAAAAATTGGAATTATAATATAATTTAAATTATTATGATTAAAAAATTTAGCCTATTTTACCAAATTCAATTCACAGATGTGGTAGTATTTAATTTAAAATAAAACCTATAGATACAATGGAAAAGTGGTTTTTCAAGAGATGTATTTTTCAAGCATAAGATGATTTTATATTAACTCAATAACTATGTTAAAAATTACATAAATTTAAATTATAATTTAAATATATATAATATATATATTTTATTTAAATTATTTCTCAATGGGTTTTTTTTATTAATTAAAATTGATAAACATTATTCACTATAAAACAGTTTTTAGAAAAAACCAGTTTTTAAACCGAAAAATAAACTTATACTAAAATCCAATATAAAGATAATAAAAAAGAAATTATTTGGATTAAATAAAACTATATAATAATTTTTTCACTTTAAATCAAATTAAATTCATAACATGACTTATTTTATTGAAAATAAATAAAAGTTTTACAAAAATCAGTGTTTTTTAGTATTTATTGAAAAATCAATACTTTCCAAAAAATCCAAAAATTTCACGCAAAGTTAATTTTGATATGATGATTTTGAAAAATGAATTTAATTTTTTAAAAGAAATTTTTTAAATTTCTATAAAATAATTATAATATTTTCTCGGAAAAATAAATAAAAACCATTTTGTGGAAAACATAATATTAGTGAATAAAATTACTTTAATAAAAATTAATTGATTATTTACTATGAATTTATCAACAAAATTTATATTGAGTGGAAAATTTATAAATATTTCATAAATTAGTTAATATTATTTATACACCCAAATTTAATGGAACGTTTATAATGGTCATATTAAAAATAATATTATTTCATGGTTCATTTAAGCTCATTGTTGCATGTCTTATACACTATCGAGAATATATTCTATTTTTAAAATCTTATGGTGTTATATTATCCCACCATTTAATAAATTGTATCTGCAATATTTGAAATTTATTTAAGTAATAAAATAATGGAAATTTTAAAATACCTTTCTTGGAAAACCACATCATAAAAATGTTTATTAAAACATCATCTTAATAAGATAGAAAAGGAAGTACATCGGTTATATAGAATAACACATACTAGGTTTCTAAATAGGTGAAAATTTGTGGGAAGAAATGTTTTATAAATTAAAGAAAAGTGTAATTCCCAAATAATAATGGAGAGTGGTAGAGATCATTGATCACAAGAAAGTCAATGATCATGAGAAAGTAAACATCCACAAAATCATAATCCAAAAAGTTATGAAAAAAGACCATCGTTTCATTGGAAATGAACATAATATGATAACATTTTCATTGTAAATATAATTTTATTAGGGTTTAGGAATTACTTACCTTATAGACTAATAATATATGTAAATATACTTACTTGATAAGTTGAATTTTATCATGTAATCAATTTCCACCACAATATCATCTTTTTCTGAAAATGATGATTATTCATGATGAATTTTTCATGTTTGAAGTACTAACATAAACTTTTAAAGGATCAAATTAACATGAAATGATAAAAAATATATTCCCTATATCTTTAGACATTAACCAAAACCAAAATGGTTAGAAAAATTTGATTTAATCCCCAAATTTAGTAAACCTTTATATGATGAAATACAACATTATTTTACAAGGCCAAAAAAATAACCCCCAAATTTATATTAGATCATTAGATAAAAAACTAATTTTAAACTTATACAAAATTTTCTTGAATTTGATGAAAATCCAAAAAAAGTATTTGATCGCATATTCTCAAAATATTGATTTAAAATTTGTCCCCAAATAACACTAATCACTTTTAAAGTCTCATACCAAAAATGTATATTCCTTAATCGTATAATCTCCAAGATATACAAATAATTCCCATAAATAACTTGAATAATCACATGCCATAATAAAATCATAAACACTTATGAAATATAATTCCACATTTATTCCTCAAATAAAACCCCTTGATGTTCCTTTAAACATAATCACATAATGTTTATGAAGTTGTGAGCATATTATTAAATAAAATTAATCAACTAATCACCAAATCACTTTTAAATCCATTGGTTATATATACAATAAAACATATGTTCCCAAAATCAATATAATCAATATCTGTAAAATAATAAAAAAATTATGTCATACTAAATAGGACATCGCATAGGTTAGTGGTAGGCACTACACCTTTTTTCCCTTGGTTATGGTTTTAAGCCCTGAAACTTTTCTATATGTGATAGGTTTTCCTTTTTTAAAAATTATAGTAATATAATTCATATAACATTCATAAAAATATGGTAAACAACCTCAAAATAAATATTAATCATCAAAGATCATGTAAACCCTAAAGGTTTCAATGCCTTTAAAATTATTTCCACAAAACAAAAAGTTAATTATCCCTCAAATACTATTTTCACATATTAATCTTATGGTTACATATACCATAAACATCTATCAAAACTCAATAAATGACTCAAAAATTACTCCCATCACATGAAAAAACAAAAGATTATTAATTTATTTAAACTTACAATCATCTATAAATTTACCACTACATAATAACTCTTGAATCCCTTGATGTAGGTACCTTATTCACTCAACATTATTCATAATTAGTCAACCATGATTTTCCTTATTAATCCTTAATACTTCCTTCCTAAAAACAAAAATATGAATCATTACTAATATTAAATAATTTCAAAACATATTCCATGATATAATTCATACATTACATATGTCATATGAAGTTTCCTTATCTTTAACTATACTGGTGTTAGGTATTGTAGGTAATTTATCTGTGTAAAGAACCCAACCCCAGTAGCCCGGATTTGGTGCCTTACTTTTTTACATTGGAATAATAAACAAGGAAGTCACATCCTGAAGGACCAAGTAGTTTAGTATCTTTGAAAGCCAAATACAAATATAATTTTTACATTACAATTTGAAAGAAAAAACTAAATAGTAACTCCATTGAAAATACTTGAATTCTCTTAGCTTATCCACTACTACAAAATTTTGTTTATCCAGCGCTAGGGCTTTAATAGTTCTAGATAAAAGTTATGTTAAAACCCCCTTGGTTAGTTCTAGAAAAGGCATTGTTAAAGGTGTCCTCTAATAATTTTTTTATCATGGTTAAAATGGGTATTTAATAGAGCTAAAAAAAGCACTAATGAATGGGAGATTTTAACAACACTTGTAAAAAAAGCATCGATAAAGGTGGGGTGTTTATCATCACATTTTTAGAAGTATTGATAATGACCCCCCATTATCAACACTGTCTTACTAGCGCTAATATAGGGAATATATCAAAAAAATAGTTCATTAAAAATAATATATTAGTATATATTTATATATTTAAATTTATATAAATATAATATATATTTTTTAAATATGTTTTAGACAAGTTAAAAATGAATTTATAGTAAATATATAAGATATTTAGTGAAAATGGATAATCAAACAATTTTAAAAAATATTTTTAATTATTAATTTTCTAATTATTAATGAGTAATATTATTTAATATCAATTTTGATGATTAAAAAATCCAAAAAATTAATAAAATATCTAAAATTTGTAAAAAACATAACTCTAACTTCAAATATTTATTATTAATTTTATTTAAATTAAAATATTATCCATTTTATTTACATCTTAAAAATTAAATAATATGTAATGTTTATATATAAACATGTGATTGTTAATAATTAACAAATATATATATTTATATGTGTATTATAAAATATGTAAATAAATACATATCCTAAAAATGTATTTAAACCAATATCTAACCATTTTTACATTATAAATATATATTTATATTATTTATATTTAAATATATGTGTGTATTAATAAATAGATATATATTTATAGTATATTATAGTATAGATAAATGGATATAATATAAAATGTATTTAAATAAATATAAGTATATATATATCACACACACATATATTTTATAAATTTATTTAAAAATAATTATATAAATATATGAATAATAAATATATATATATATAAATATATATATATATATAAATATAAATATATATAAAGAGAAATATCATCGAAGAGACAAAAAAACAATATGGTGTAGTGGTAAAGGCATTGCATATTCAAAGTAGAGGTGACGGGTTCTAATCTAGGTGGGAGCGCACAAGTCTAGAAATTCGCAAAGTGCTGATAAAAGTGGTGGGGGTGAAA
Organism: Viscum album; assembly: GCA_963277665.1. Lineage (NCBI taxonomy): Eukaryota > Viridiplantae > Streptophyta > Magnoliopsida > Santalales > Viscaceae > Viscum > Viscum album. Next base: position 377,565,009 of record OY728142.1, read on the forward strand.
ATGATGAAAGGGGGGGAAAGTGCAGTTAAAGGTGTCATGGAATCACTGGTAGAGGGGTTCAGGCTCATGGATGTTCTAACAGATATAATTTTACCCCCTAACAGCATTGTCTTTAATAGTGCTAAAAAATGCTCTAAAAGACCAACTTTAACGGTGATAAAAACATAATTAAAAGGGTCCTTTAATTTCCCTAAAAAGCATTTTTAAAGGACCCTTTTAATAAATATTTTTTAGTGTTGTTTAAGGGGATATTTAATAATGTTTTTTTATTACTAATAAAATTCTAGATCCTTTAACTGCACTCTATTAGTAATTTCTTTTTTAGCACAGATAAAGGTCTATACTACCACTGTTAAAGGTTTCTTTTTTAGTAGATATCACTGCAAGTCATTAATAATATATATCTTCACATCCTAGGGAAAATTGAAATATAAGAAATGGGTGATCTCATAATCTCAATAAAGTTAATAAATATTTCATAATCTATAATAAATAATAAGGAAATGTAAATAACAAGAAAATACATGCCCTAAAAATATAATCTTGAGCATATTATGGCAGGAATAAAATCTGAATAAATAATGACATATAAAAAATCACTTAAGAATTAAACATAACCATAGATATTCTAATAGTCTAATAATCACACGGATTATAAATTACTAATATAATAATTAGTTAATTCATAATTATGGACAACATAAACATACGGTCAAGGATTTGAGAAATACACCATACATAAATGGGTAAAAACCTAGTCTAGTTTGTCTCATGAGATCTACCGATAAATCAAGGGGATATAGAAGAACCCACCCATCACTTAATAAGACCAATTCATTCCTCACATGAAAGGGGTGAAACATAATCATCATATACAGTCATATTGAAACTATCATATGAAATTTAAATAATTTCCCCAATCAGTAAATATTATCATGAACTATCTAGAGTACTATAGAGAATGGTATCAAGATTGTACCTCCCCAGTCAAAATCATCATAAACCATTAAATAAAATATAGTATATGGTAACATAATATTTCAATCCCAATTAATCATAATAGGAAATATATGGTGTTGAAATAGATGAAAATACACTAATAAAATCATTGAGAAATTCTTGAGAGAAATAACCATTTTCCTTTAGAAAGAATAGTTCTTTTGTAAAATCATTTATATCTATGATAAAAATAGATTTTAAACATTTATAAAACATAAAATAAAATATTAGGACATTGAAATTATTATTTAGGAGAAAATTATATAGAACTATTGTGAAAACATGTAAAAATATTTTTTAAGAAACTTTAGAAATGGGCTACTTTAGTTCGATTTAAGAGAAATTATAAAAGAGACTTTGAAATTGAAAAAATAATATTTTTTTAAATAAATATATAAATGAAAAAATTTATATATTCATTATAAAAATATTTATTTTATAAAATTAATGGTTTCTTAAAATAAATTATGGATGGTAATTGAAAATGCGTATGAAATTGGGAAGTTCCCTTTAATTGGGTTGCTTATCAGGAGGAATCAAGAAGGGAATCTGATAAAACATGTATTTCCCTAATAGATAAAGAGTAACCGGGCCATTAACATATGTTTGGAACATAAATATAGATAATAGTAATAGTACATAAGAGTAATTAATAATTAAATTGTGGTAAAGAGAGAGTAAGTGTAACCGGAATGAAAAATAGTGGTTCAGGGAGAATCCCTTACCTTATGTATGAAAGTATTATAAACATGTAATTAATGTCCATGATAATAAAGATATATTCATTAATAATTTAATTTATAAACTATTAACCCTTTATTTGATTTATTACATAATTTTATTAAGTTTATTTATTCTCTTTTTGATGAGTTATAAGATTCAATTTTGTTATTATGGAGTGTTAGTTTCCTTGGTTTTCATGATTGGTTCACTTGTATACATGTACGAAAGATCATATAAAATGGAAGTAGTTATCAATAATTGAAATTATATTTTATTAATGAACCTATAGAATATTTAATGGTATTATATATAATATTTTCCCAATATGAGTATGATTCATTAGATAATGTATTAATGATAATGATTTAAATTTTTTACCATTTGTTCAATCATCACAAACTAATTTTGTCTTATTCATTAATAATATGTATATATACTTGTTCCAAAACATTAAATAAGTTATATTACATATTATAATTTCTATTTTATCCATAAAATAGTTTTTTAACTATCCTTCAAGGTGTAATTGAAAAATAAAAATTCATCATCCATGAATATGGCCAATAGACACCTCGTGGATGATGTTTTCATTTTTAGAATAAAAGGGGAAGAGAAGAGAAATGATGGTTGATATACTGTTATTATAATAAATTTATATAATATAAATGATACTAGATTTATCATTCTAATTTGGTATAGGGTGTGAGGAAAGGATAATAAAATAAATAAATTAAAAGAAAATTAAAAGAATGAAAGGGGATTTTACCTCTTGAATTCCTCTCATTAAGAACCTCTTTAGGGAACATTGAAATAGTATTTTGGGTGAGACCAGTAAGAATAAGAAGTGGGGGAGATTTTTGGATAGGTATTGGGAATAAATTGTAAAATATTCAAGTATTTTTAGGTTTGAGGAGAATGGGTGGTTAGGGGTAGTATTTATAGTGGAGAAGAGGGGTTTTTTATTATTTAATTCATTTGTTTATTATTTTGGCTTAAGACTATGAATAGTTTTGATCCCCATTAATTAATACTATAAATAGATAATTTTATTTCTCTATTATGGGATTACATCATTCATACATTATTCATGATTCAATAATTTATGTATTTGTTAAATACTATAAATTATCATATTTTACTATTCACCAAAATTTCACCTATTTTAAAAAAATACCAAAAATTCACCATAACAATTATTTAATATGTGGAATTAAAAAATGGGATCCATTTTATGAAAATAATTTTCTAAATATTATAAATTTAATTTTTAATTAAAATCATTATTTAATCGAAAAAAATAATATTTTAATATTATAATTGATTTATAACATATTGAAAATTTAATTGAGGAATCATAAAATTATATTATAGTTATAATAAAATACATTATTAATTAATTAATCTATTTTTTGAAAATAAATTTTCTCTTAAATCATTATATTATTTATAAAATTGTACATAAACATTTTTGTTTCACAAAAATACCAACACTTAATTTATCTTTTTTAAAACATTTATCTACTTTTTCCAAGATATAAATATGAATTATTTTACATTATAAGAAACTAATATTTTATTAATACTTTCATAGGTGATGTTACTATTAAAATTATAAATATATTATTAATATAACAATAATGATAGTTTTATAAAAATCGAGATTTTCACTATTCACTAGAAAATAAATATTTTCAGAAAAATACCAAAATTCCACCCTCATCTAATTTTGAAATTAAAATTTTAAAAATTAATTTTATTTTGATCAATTGAATTTATAAAGGTTTAAAAATTATGTTTAAAAAAAATTACACCGTTAAAAGGCAATAAAACTGTCTATAGAAAAAAAATAGTATTTTCTGCATAAAATTGGATTTATTATTATATTAAGCCTATAAAACATATTAGTTTAATTTTAAACAATTTAATTTAATATGTAACATATAAATTTCATTAATATCTTTAATAAAGGTTCTTAATTTAATTTATTAACATAAAATTCTATTGTGGTCTTAAAAATAGTTTTTTTATAAAAACATATCTTTTATGGTCAATTAATTTTTATTCTCATTTATAATTAATTAGTAACTAAAGAATTAATTTTATAAACCTGTGTAAAATATAATTTATTAATTTACATAGTCTTTATCATTCCCATCACACCAAAGGTTAAGTGATAATGATCACAATAATAATATTTAATCATTTCTTTATATTTAGTGTTCTATGTAATGTAAAAAGTGAAGAAGATAAATTTAAAAAGATATATACCATAAAATATTGGAAAGTTAAATTATCTCATCCTTCAATAAATTTCATCCTCATAATTTAAAATTTTACCTCAAAAAATAGATTTTGGTACTTTCAAAATTATTTGTGTAAATCCCCCATCATTAAAAGGGTTTATAAAACTACCTCTTAAAAATAGGTAAATAGAAATGTGAAGGTCACTACAAAACTAAGATTATGAATTATGAAAATATTGATTAAAATATGGTCATAGAAGAGAAATACAACTATCAAGTCCTAATTCAGAGTGATAGAGAACATGGTCATTAGAAAGACTACCATCACAAAACCTTAAAATTTTTATTACTTAAATGACCATTTATTTCACAGAAATAAAAGTGATCATGTGATGTTTTTATTCCAAAATTATTTTCCTAGATTTTAGGGTTATTTTACGATCCATATAATAACATTAGAAAATAAACTTACTTCATTCATTTCTATATCATAAGCTCACCATTTTAGTTGTTCTTCGATCTATCTTCACTTCATTTATTAAACCAAAAGATGGATATTTAAGATGAATTTTTATTCCTAGATTATTTTGATAAAATGATATATAAGTCGTTATTTTGTCCTTTAAATGTTTACTGAAACCAAAAAGGTTATAATAGGTTATACAATATGATAAAACACACTTTAATATTAATAAATTACATCCTTCATCTAATCCATAAGTAGTAAACCTTAAGACCCATCCAAAATATGTATTTCCAAATTCAAAGACCAAATATTTAGAAGAAAGGTTACTTAACATCATATTTCCCCTAAAAAGCACAATTAATTTCTTATCATCACATACCGAATATATGAACACCTTGATCACATTTATAAAACATGCATGCTACCAAGAGTAAAATCTTAGGTTGTACTTAAATCCAAACATCTAATAATTCCAGCATATCATAAACAATTAGATCACTAAACCCCTTTTTTTCCATCAATACATTCCCATAAACATCTATTTTTTATTATCTTAATGATAAATAAGATATTTAGGGTTATATTTCCCAAGTCACGTGTTTTCAAAAAGATTAGCCTACAACAGAATCACTTCCCTTGATTAATGGTCTTATTTATCTCATGCTTCCAATTCCATAAAGAATAAGTATTGTAGTACATTATTTATATATCTTATAAATCTTATAAATAGGTAATTATTGATAAAATACTCAAATAACATAATTATTAAATCCAAAAATAGGTATATTAATCATCCCTCTTAGTCTGAGGTAGTAGAATAAGCTTGACCATAATCCCCTTGCTTATTATGAGCTATATTCTCTTGATTCTTGGTACATTACTTTTCATAGTGCCTCATCTCTTTATAGTTTAATCATTGGAAAACATCCTTCTTTATGTTTCTATAACAATCATGGTGTCCTTTCCCTTTGCATTTAAAACAAACTCATATTCCCTTCAAGAAAGTACTCAGGTGTTTTCATCCACAATTATCACATATAGGAAAATCAATATTTCCATTCTTCCCTTTATCCATCAATTATATCTACTATCCTCATCTTATATTAATACCTATTTAATTCATAAAATAGGGACAATTATTTCTATATCTGTATAGAAAATTTTATTATATCATCATATGGTGAGAATGTTTAGGATACTTGTTCCCTTTGAAATATTGGCATAAGACCATACAAGATTTGACCCTTCTTAATATTAAATTTATGGGCATTGGTGAGGTTCTTATGACTTCTGAAAGGTTTTATTTTCAAATGAAAACATACAATAGATTTGATCATATAATTTTGAAATATAATATATAATCCCAAAACTAGTAAAATTCTCAACATTAATTGAAAATTTTGTACATAGTTAACTCCTAAACAAGGTTAGTTTTGGATTTTATTATATATTTATCTTCAATGTCTATAATAGGTTTATTATCTCTAATCTATGATTTACTAAATCTAGTTTGAAAAATTTCAACTAAACTTCCTCTGATACCAACTGTAATGACCCTGTCAAGAGTATCCTAGAGTTAGTGCCTTACATTATTACATTGGCATAATAAACAAATAAGTCTCATCCGAAAGGACCGAATAGTTTTGTAACTTTGGAAAGCCATATAAAAGTATAATTTCTAAATTAAAATTTTAAAGGAAAAAAAATAATATCTCCATATAAAACACTATTATTATCTTAGCTTATCCCTGTAATTCATTAATAATATACATCTTCACGTCTAGGAGAAAAATAAAACGTAAAAAAGGAGTGAGTTCAAATACTTAGTAAGGGTAAGAAATATAACAGATGTTATCATAAAAATTAATGCAAGATTAATAAATAAAAAAACACATTACATTAAAACATAATCTTTAGTATATTATGGAAGGAATAAAATATGAATAAATAATGTCATATAAATAATCACTTGAGAATGAAACTTAACCATGAATATTATACTAATCAAATAATCACATGGATTATCAATTACTAATATCATAATGAGGTAATGCATAATTCCAGACATCATAAAAAATTTTTAAGGCTTATTCCAAGACACCATACATATATGGGTAACAACCCTATCTAGTTGTCTCAGGACACCCACAAATGCATCGAGGGGATATAGCGGATCTCACCAGTCACTTACTAAGTCCAATTAATTCCTTATATTAAAGGGTTGAAACATAATCAACATATAAATTAATATAGAAAATATAATATGAAATGTAACTACTTTTTCCAATCAGTAAACATAATCCTAAACAATATAGAGTAATATAAAGAATTGTATCAAGATAGTACGTCCCTGGTCCAAATAATCATAAACCATTCAATAAAATATGGTAGATGGGAACATAATATATCAATATCAATTAATCAAAAAATTAATTATAGGGTATTTAAATGGATTAAAATAATCTAATAAAATCATTGAGAAATTCTTAAGAGAGATACCCTTTTTACTTTGGAAGAAATGTTCTTTTGAAAAATCATTCATATTTATCATAAAATCTGATTCAAAATATTTATTTCCCAAAAAATAATAAAAAAGGAAAATTAAAATTTTTTGACGCATAAATTAAGTCCAAATTAAGTGAAAACAAGTCCAAAGAGTTTTTATGAAACCTTAGAAATGGACCACTTTAGTTCGGTTTAAGAAGAAATATAAAAGAGTATTTAAAATATGAAAAATAATAATTGTTTATATAAAACCCAAAATGAAAAATTATAGTTTTTCATGATAAAAAGAGTGATTTTAGAAAAATAATGGTGTCTCAAAATAGATTATAGATGGTACTTGAAAATGGGTAAGAAATTTCTAAGTTCCCTTTAATCGGGCTTACTTATCGGGGGGAATTGAAAAGGGAACCTTATAAAACTTGTATTTCCCCACAAAAGAAAAAGGAATTGAGTTGGAAAAATATTTTTGGAACATACATATAGAAAATTTGAATATTAAATAATAATAATTAATTATTACATTGGGTTAAAGAGAGAGTAAGCATAACCCTAATGAAAAATAGAGGTTCGGGGTGAATCTCTAACCTTATGTCCAAAAGTGTTTTTCGCTAATATTTAATGTCCTGGATAATAAAATTATATTAACTAATAATTTAGTGTAGAACCTATTAAAAATTTATTTAATTTAGTATAATTTCATTAAGTTCATTTATGCCATTCTTGATGACTTTTAAGATTCAATTTTGTGGTTCAAAAGTGTTCGTTACCTTGGTTTTCATGATTGGTTCACTTGTATACATGTACAAAAGATAATGATAAAAGGAAATAGTTCTTAAGAATTTAAATTATATGTTATTAATGGAATTAAAAGAGATATAATATTATTATATATCATTTTTTTCAGATATGAGGATGATTTATTAAATAAAGAGTTAATGATAACCATTCAAATTATTTTTTCATTTTTTCAATCATCACAAACTAGTTTTGTATTATGAATTAATATTGTTTCTATACACTAGTTAAAAACATTAAATAAATTTTATTAAAAATATAAAATTATTTTTGAACCATAAAAATGGTTTTATGTACATCCTTAAAGGTGAAATTGAAAAACAAGAATTCATCATCCACAAAGGTGGTAAATCAGAACCTGAGAGACGATGTTTTCATTTTTAGAATAAAAGGGGAAGATAAGTGAATTTATAGATGATATTAAAATTTCATTATAAAATTAATGGATATAAAATATAAAATATTTATCATTCCACTTTGGTATAGGGAGGTGTGGAAAGTTTAAGAAAACAAAGAAATTAAAATAATGAAAGGGGATTTTACCTCTTGAATTCCTCTCATTGAGAACCTCCTTTGGGAACATTGAAATAGTGTTTTGGGTGAGACTATAAAAAATATAACATGGGGGAGAGGTTTGGGAGAGTTATTGTATAGAAATTGGACAATCTTAAAGGATTTTGAGGTGTTACGAGAAGGGTTGGGGAGGAATTGTATTTATAGTGGAAGAGAGGGGTGTTTTTTATTATTTATTTATTTTTTTTATTTTCGATCAAGACTATGAATAGTGTTTATTACCATGAATAAATTTAGTAAATATATAATGATATTTTGAGATTATGGGCTTAAATCATCCATAAATCAACCTTGACTTAATAATTCACGTAATTGATAAATATCGTAAATTACCATATTAAACTACTAAATAAAAATTCAACTATTTTAGAAAAAACCCAAAAATTCACCCTAACAATTTTTAGATGTTTATAATTAAAAATATGGAATCAATTTTCTCAAAAATAACTTTCTAAATATAATAATTTTAATTTTTAATTAAAATCAACATTTATTTGAAAAAATACACATTTTAAAATACAAACTGATTTTATTACACTTTAAAAAATTAATTTATGTCCCATAAAATTATATTATAATCATAATACAACAAATTATTAATTAATGAATCTATTTTATGAAGATAAGTTATCTTTGAAATCATTATTTTAATTATAAAATTTTAAATAAACATATTTGTTACAAAAAAAATACCAACACATTATTTGTCCTTTTTAAAACATTTATCTACTTTTTCCAAGATATAAATTAATAATATTTTCATTTATAAGTGTAAAGACCCGTAAAATTCAAGGGAAATTTTTTTTTCTTAATTTTCTTTAGAATTTTACAAGAGCGCGGTTTTAGACGGCACCTGATTCCGAGGCCCGGAGTGCCCGGAATTAATTTCCGAAGTTTGGCTCGGGTACGTTCAGTGAACGAACGAGCGGGAATTCCTAACTTTTGTTCCGGTGCTCGGAATTGAAATCCGAGGGCACCGATGAACTCGCAACGCCGATATTCGCTTAAAGAGGCCTCTTCCGGAGTTGCGTTTGCTCAGACGTGGTTTTTAAATTTTGGGGCTTTAAGACAGAAATAAAATAAAATTTGTGCGACAACTTTATTTTATTTAACTTAAGCTGCTTAGAAGTCACTTGGAAGCCACTTGAACTGAGTTAAAGTGGATAGGGTGCTATCCGGAAATATCCTACCCTCTTGGTAGGATATTTGTAAGGCAGGGCCCGCACGAGCCCCGCCGTTTCTTTCGCTAAGTAACGCACCCGTGAAAACCCGTCAAGTAACTGAAAAGTCAACCGACGCGTTTTCTTTATTTCTTAACAGACCATTTAATTGGGCGGTTTATTTCGGGAATTAAATGGGCTGTTTCATTCGTTGAATTAATTCAACGAATTTAATGGGTCGTTACTTACGCGTTTTGCGTTTGGTGGCAAAATAATAAATTAGACAACTTGTCTATTTTGGAGGATCCTCCTGTTGTGCGAGATCCTCTAAACCTCCACCCTCCCCGCGAAGAACGCGAAGAACGCGAAGAACGCGAAGAACGCGATGAACGCCGGCGACCGGAATTCGACGACGCACACCGTGATCTGCGACGTCGACGAGCTCTACCCGCGACGTTCTTCGGCGACGCCTCTTCTTCCGCGGCTGATCCTCGTTCGGCAACTAAGGTGAGAATCGGATCGTTTATTTCTCCCTTTTTAATTTCAATAACAATGGATTTAATTAATTAAATCCGTTTGTTCTAAATCCGGAGAACGTCGGCGCGACGCTTTTTCCCGCGGTGCGACGAACGTCTCTTCCGCGACGACGCGACGATCCCCTCCTTCCGCGACGAGCGTTTCCGCGACGACCTCACGTCCGACGGCAACATCGAGGTAGGGGTTTATTTTTCTTGATGATTCATTCCCGTGTTTCTATTTCTTTTTGAATAAGAACCGGCATGAATAATTTCAATCAATTAAAATTGAAATTCCGTTCAAAAGAAAAAGGAGTGAACAATTTTTATCATGATTAAAAATTGTTGTAGCCCCTTTCTCCCGTTGTTTATGACTAACGCGGAGGGTGCGGATCTAACGAACAAGACCCGGCACCCCTCCGCCGATCTTTTGTTGTGCGGATTTGGCGGACGACGACGAACCGTGCGGCAAGGGTGATCCGTTGATCCCGTAGTGAAAATCGGCCCCCGGGAGGAGCAATGGCGCAGACGGGAGGCAAAACGGGCCACCGGAGCAACTCCGGCGGCGCCGGCGACCGGCGGCGGCGGCGCCCGGCGCGCCGCCGGGAATTCCGCCGCGGCCGAGCCGCGGCGGCGGCGAACCGCCGGACCGCGTCCGCGGTCCGGCCACCCAACATGCGGGCCGCGTTCCTCCAAGCCGCGGGTCAAACCCGCGGCGGTTTCTCCTTCGGCCGCTCGACCGAAGCCGAGCCGGCCGGTCCGGTCGGCCGGACCGCGCCCAGACCGGACCGGACCCGGCCTAGCCGGGTCGGGTCGACCCGGTTCGGCCAGCCCAGGGGGGGGGGGGGGGTTCGGGCCGGGTCGCCCCGGGCCCAGAACCCCCGTTTTCGGGCCTTCTTCGGTCTTCCGCCCATATCTTGGGCCTGGGACCTCCGATTGACGAACCGTCAGCGGCTACGCGATCCTTGGATCGAGACGGTCATTTCGGTATATTACACTCAAGGTTTCGGAAGACTTTGGGTTCGGCCGGGTTGGTTCGTACACGAAACCAACCGGGCCCTCGGAGCGGAAACGCTCATAACTTGAGCTACGGACGTCCGATCGACGTACCGTCAGCTGTGGTAGTTTCCTCTAAGTGAGACGGAACTTTTGGCATACTCCGCCCGAGGATCGGACATAGGCGGAGTACGGTCGGGTTGGTTTTTCCCTAAAAACCAACCGGGCCCCTGGGACGAAAATGCCAATAACTCTCAGACCGGGCGTCCGATTGACGCGCCGTCTGTTGCGTTGAGATCCTGTTGTCGATACGGAACTTTTGGATACATCAACTTCAGACTACGTGTCAGTTGATGTATCAGCCTCTCGGCTCGTGGAGCGGACCCTCCTAACGAGCTCGCTATGTGCGGGAACCCTAGTGCTGGCTGTGACTTCGACGACAGAGCAGAGATCCTCCGTGGACTGCGACGACGACAGAGCAGAGATCCTCCGTGGACTGCGACGACGGCAGAGCAGAGATCCTTCGTGGACTGCGGCGACGACTGTGCAGAGATCCTCAGTGGACTGCGTCGACTACTGCACTCAGCGATCCTACGTGGAACAGTGCTACCGAACCTGTGTGAGCTGAATCTTCTTTTTACCTTGAGCGGTGGAGCGCTTGGGTGTAGCGGCGGACTCGTGGTACTTGACAGTGGTGGTGCGCTTGGATGCAGCAGCAGACCCTTGGCGGTGGAGCGCTTGGTTGTAGCGGCGGACCCGCGATACTCTACGGAGTGTGTGCGCTTGGTTGTAGTGACAGACTCGCGACGGTGGAGACGTGCGTGCGGAGTACGGAGACCGTGTAGATGACTGAGACCTGACGACTGCTTGACCGACTCGACTTGGAGTGAGTCGACTAGCCCAGTGGACGGAGCGCCCAGTAGTTGGCAGCAGACCCACGGCGGACGGAGCGCCTGGTAGTTGGCGGCAAACCTGCGGTACTCGACAGGAGGAGTACCTCAGTAGGCTATCTGGGTGAGCGCCCGGTATTTGGCAGCAGACCCTCAGCGGACGGAGCGCCCGGTAGTTGGCAGCAGACCCGCGGTACTCGACAGGAGGAGTACTTCAGCAGTCTTAGGTTAGTGAGCAGTACCTCGGAGTCGTGACAGGACCACTGTACACTTCAGAGATGGGGCTCTTCAACATTTACGGTTTCGATAATGAAAATCCTGGTTGAGCTGAATCTTATGTTACTCTCCTTTGTGGTTTGTGTTAAACTATCCTTTGTGGATTTACTATTTACTCTCCTTGTGGATTTGAGTCTTGCTTTCCTGCGTGGATTGAGTTGTTCTTGAGCCCGTGAGCAGAGCTAGAATTGGGGACTTAGGTATATGTATGGGTATATACCTAAGTCGAGTCAGATGTTACTTTGTGATTGCATCTTTCTTTTGTGCTATATCCTTTGTGGATTTCGGGAGACCTTCGGGGGTCTCGGGATCCTTACTGAGTAGCTTATACTCACCCCTGCACGGGCTATGCCCGCACCTTGTTGTGTTGGTTGCAGACGACGGACAGCGCTGATCACGGCTGGGGCGTGGAGCAGGACGGTACCTGGAGGTGGACCACTGGGCGGGACGTGCTCGGAGCGGACGTGGGACCCGAGGAGCCTGGAGGCTATCTGTACCCACCCTTCAGGTGGGATTGCCAGTGGACGACACGAGGCCGCCGTCTTTCCTTCAGTTGTTGTACTTTACTTTTCAGTTGTACTTTCAGTTGGGCTTGTATTCCGGCCCCCTATACTTTTCTGCACTTTGTAGTTACTTTCCGCTTGCTGACTCTGTGGTGGTTGTTACTTATAAGGCAATGCCTTCCCTGTTTACTGGGATTTTACGCCTTGGTGCTAGTCGCCAGCCCCTGGCCTATGGAAGGCGGGCTTGGGGTAGTCACGGCACGGGCCCCGAGGTCGGGTCGTGACAAATTGGTATCAGAGGTGGTCGGTTCTACCGCATACTCTGATCGTCTTTTCTTTCTATATGAAGCAATAGCGTTTAGTGTATTGAGTGTGGTTATCAGTTCAGGGAGCCCAGTGTTGGTGTGGTGGCCGACGTATCCGTACACCAGGACCCTGACTCCTGATTTCCGACTTAATACATGAAAACATTGATTGCGTGTGTGTTTCAAGTTTTCTTCGTGATTACTTGTGTCAGCTCACCATGTATACTGATCTGCTTTATGAAAGTCTCAGGTTTTCCTTGTGATTACTTGTGCTAGCTCACCAGGTATACTGTTCTGACTGTGGTGCTCTTGTTCTCCTTTTCAGGATGGCCCCGCGACGACAGCCAGCTAGGGTTCCGAGTGTAGGGCGCGACGGCAGCCCACCGAGCGACGAGGCCTCGGTGCAGGGCCCTTTGCCAGCAGTGGCACCGGCGGTAGCTTTACCCGCCGAGCCACCGATGCTACCAGTACCAGACGCTGACGATGCACGTCGCCTCAGGGCACTGCATGAGTTTCAGAGCCAGCGACCGCCCAGGTTTCGCGGTGAGGCGGACCCCCAGGCCGCCGAGGACTGGCTAGAGGCGGTGGTACGGATCTTTAGGCTAGTGAGGACACCAGCGGATCTCATGGTGATTCTCGCGGCGAGCCTCCTGCAGGCGGCGGCAGGACGATGGTGGAGCTTGATGCTCCAGGTGCACGATGAGGCATCTCTTCTTTGGACGGACTTTGAGAGCCTCTTCCGCTCGGAGTTCATCCCAGCCACCCTTCGTGCGGTGCGGATCCAGGAGCTTCTACAGCTGCGGCAGGGCAGCATGACGATCGCTCAGTACGCGGCGAGGTTCACCGACCTTTCTCAGTACTCGACAGACATGGTACGGGACCCCTTCTTCCGGGCCCGGACCTTCGAGCAGGGTTTGAGACATGAGATCAGGGCATCGCTGATCTCCCTCAGCATACCGACTCAGACAAGAGTACTAGAGCGGGCCCTTCTGATCGAGAGCTTCCTTGCTGAGTCTACACCAGCACAGAGACCCACCGCAGGGCGGCACGTAGCGGAGTCTTCGGTAGCAGGTAGCCGACCGATGACTCAGGGTTCCAGGCAGACCAGACCTACCAGTGGCCGACTGCACGACTCAGGCTCAGTTGTGCGGGGAAGCCGGGGTGGAGTCAGAGCCAGGCGTGCCGAGAGTGGGCAGTGTTACTCCTGTGGCGGAATTGGTCACATGGCTCGTGACTGCACGACCCGCCATGCGGGGGAGCAGCAGACGGTTGAGGAACCACCTAGGCAGAGGCAGAGGTTCGATCGTGGCGGTCTGCAGGGAGGAGACGGACGAGGTAGAGGAGCTGGCCGAGCAGCAGGTGGTGGACGACGCTTTGAGGCTCTACCACCACCACCACCAGGAGGTCCACCCCGACCGCAGGGGAGAGCTCAGCTTCAGGCAGCCGAGGCCTTCGATCATGGAGCCCTGGGAGCTGATGGACAGGAGCAGAACTAGTGGATACATCCTTTGTACTTCTGGTTCCTTGTTGCTTTTGTGTAGCGTCTTGTAATATGAGCTGCAATAATAAAAGACACATACCTTTGTGATATTTTCGTTCCTGTCCTCTTTCGTGATGTTACTAGGAGATTCCAGTTTTGGCTGTTGACTTGACCCTCACTTGTGAGACATCTACTGGAAGAGACCCAATTACCACACACTGATGCCGACAGTGTGACTCAACCCTTGGAGGCGAGAGTAACGGTTGAATCTCTTAGTAGTAGCGTCGAGGCCTTACGACGTCATCCTTGGTATGGATTAGTATCATCCATGTTAGGATTGACTGTTTTAGGAAAAGAATGTGGTTCATCCAGGGGATGAGACCAGATTTCTCTTTTCGGCAAAGAAGAAATCTTGCAGCTCTTGTGGGACCTGTGATGGTCCAGGCCACGACAAAGAAGGTCCAGGTCATCCAAGAGCGGATGAGTACAGCTCAGAGCTGACAGAAATCATATGCTGACAGAAGGCGGAGGCCACTGGAGTTCGAGGATGGCGACCACGTCTTCTTGCGGGTCTCACCTCGACGTGGTATTCGGAGATTTGGCCGAGGCGGCAAGTTATCTCCGCGCTTCATCGGACCCTTCCAGATTCTTAGCAGGATTGGCGAGGTGGCTTATCACCTGGCTCTACTACCTCAGTTGCACCGGGTGCACGACGTCTTCCACGTGTCTCAGCTGAGGAGATACGTGCATGACCCGACGCACATCATTGATCATGTGGAGCTTGACGTTGACGATGGGGCGACTTTTGCGGAGGTCCCGGTGGAGATAGAGGATCGACAGGAGCGGGTCCTGCGTGGGCGATCGATTCCTCTTGTGCGCATCAGGCAGCACGGGAATCTCCAGGAGAGCACATGGGAGCGGGAGGCTCAGATACGTGCTCAGTACCCTCATTTGTTTCCCTAGTTTTTGATGTATCTTTACGGGGACGTAAAGCCCTGAGGTGGGAGTAATGTAAAGACCCGTAAAATTCAAGGGAAATTTTTTTTCTTAATTTTATTTAGAATTTTACAAGAGCGCGGTTTCAGACGGCACCTGATTCCGAGGCCCGGAGTGCCCGGAATTAATTTCCGAAGTTTGGCTCGGGTACGTTCAGTGAACGAACGAGCGGGAATTCCTAACTTTTGTTCCGGTGCTCGGAATTGAAATCCGAGGGCACCGATGAACTCGCAGCGCCGATATTCGCTTAAAGAGGCCTCTTCCGGAGTTGCGTTTTCTCAGACGTGGTTTTTAAATTTTGGGGCTTTAAGACAGAAATAAAATAAAATTTGTGCGACAACTTTATTTTATTTCACTTAAGCTGCTTGGAAGTCACTTGGAAGCCACTTGAACTGAGTTAAAGCGGATAGGGTGCTATCCGGAAATATCCTACCCTCTTGGTAGGATATTTGTAAGGCAGAGCCCGCACGAGCCCCGCCGTTTCTTTCGCTAAGTAACGCACCCGTGAAAACCCGTCAAGTAACTGAAAAGTCAACCGACGCGTTTTCTTTATTTCTTAACAGACCATTTAATTGGGCGGTTTATTTCGGGAATTAAATGGGCTGTTTCATTCGTTGAATTAATTCAACGAATTTAATGGGTCGTTACTTACGCGTTTTGCGTTTGTTGGCAAAATAATAAATTAGACAACTTGTCTATTTTGGAGGATCCTCCTGTTGTGCGAGATCCTCTAAACCTCCACCCTCCCCGCAAAGAACGCGAAGAACGCGAAGAACGCGAAGAACGCCGGCGAACGGAATTCGACGACGCACACCGTGATCTGCGACGTCGACGAGCTCTACCCGCGACGTTCTTCGGCGACGCCTCTTCTTCCGCGGTCGATCCTCGTTCGGCAACTAAGGTGAGAATCGGATCGTTTATTTCTCCCTTTTTAATTTCAATAACAATGGATTTAATTAACTAAATCCGTTTGTTCTAAATCCGGAGATCGTCGGCGCGACGCTTTTTCCCGCGGTGCGACGAACGTCTCTTCCGCGATGACGCGACGATCCCCTCCTTCCGCGACGAGCGTTTCCGCGACGACCTCACGTCCGACGGCGACATCGAGGTAGGGGTTTATTTTTCTTGATGATTCATTCCCGTGTTTCTATTTCTTTTTGAATAAGAACCGGCATGAATAATTTCAATCAATTAAAATTGAAATGCCGTTCAAAAGAAAAAGGAGTGAACAATTTTTATCATGATTAAAAATTGTTGTAGCCCCTTTCTCCCGTTGTTTATGACTAACGCGGAGGGTGCGGATCTAACGAACAAGACCCGACACCCCTCCGCCGATCTTTTGTTGTGCGGATTTGGCGGACGACGACGAACCGTGCGGAAAGGGCGATCCGTTGATCCCGCAGTGAAAATCGGCCCCCGGGAGGAGCAATGGCGCAGACGGGAGGCAAAACGGGCCACCGGAGCAACTCCGGCGGCCCGCGGAAGGCGGCGGCGGCGCGGGTCGCCGGCGCGGCGGCGCCGGCGACCGGAGGCAGCGGCGCCCGGCGCGCCGCCGGGAATTCCGCCGCGGCCGAGCCGCGGCGGCGGCGAACCGCCGGACCGCGTCCGCGGTCCGGCCACCCAGCACGCGGGCCGCGTTCCTCCAAGCCGCGGGTCAAACCCGCGGCGGTTTCTCCTTCGGCCGCTCGGCCGAAGCCGAGCCGGCCGGTCCGGTCGGCCGGGCCGCGCCCAGGCCGGACCGGACCCGGCCTAGCCGGGTCGGGTCGACCCGGTTCGGCCAGCCCAGGGGGGGGTCGGGCCGGGTCGCCCCGGGCCCAGAACCCCCGTTTTCGGGCCTTCTTCGGTCTTCCGCCCATATCTTGGGCCTGGGACCTCCGATTGACAAACCGTCAGTGGCTACGCGATCCTTGGATCGAGACGGTCATTTCGGTATATTACACTCAAGGTTTCGGAAGACTTTGGGTTCGGCTGGGTTGGTTCGTACACGAAACCAACCGGGCCCTCGGAGCGGAAACGCTCATAACTTGAGCTACGGACGTCCGATCGACGTACCGTCAGCTGTGGTAGTTTCCTCTAAGTGAGACGGAACTTTTGGCATACTCCGCCCGAGGATCGGACAAAGGCGGAGTACGGTCGGGTTGGTTTTTCCCTAAAAACCAACCGGGCCCCTGGGACGAAAATGCCAATAACTCTCAGACCGGGCGTCCGATTGACGCGCCGTCTGTTGCGTTGAGATCCTGTTGTCGATACGGAACTTTTGGATACATCAACTTCAGACTACGTGTCAGTTGATGTATCAGCCTCTCGGCTCGTGGAGCGGACCCTCCTAACGAGCTCGCTATGTGCGGGAACCCTAGTGCTGGCTGTGACTTCGACGACAGAGCAGAGATCCTCCGTGGACTGCGACGACGACAGAGCAGAGATCCTCCGTGGACTGCGACGACAGCAGAGCAGAGATCCTTCGTGGACTGCGGCGACGACTGTGCAGAGATCCTCAGTGGACTGCGTCGACTACTGCACTCAGCGATCCTACGTGGAACAGTGCTACCGAACCTGTGTGAGCTGAATCTTCTTTTTACCTTGAGCGGTGGAGCGCTTGGGTGTAGCGGCGGACTCGTGGTACTTGACAGTGGTGGTGCGCTTGGATGCAGCAGAAGACCCTTGGCGGTGGAGCGCTTGGTTGTAGCGGCGGACCCGCGATACTCTACGGAGTGTGTGCGCTTGGTTGTAGCGACAGACCCGCGACGGTGGAGACGTGCGTGCGGAGTACGGAGACCGTGTAGATGACTGAGACCTGACGACTGCTTGACCGACTCGACTTGGAGTGAGTCGACTAGCCCAGTGAACGGAGCGCCCAGTAGTTGGCAGCAGACCCACGGCGGACGGAGCGCCTGGTAGTTGGCGGCAAACCCGCGGTACTCGACAGGAGGAGTACCTCAGTAGGCTATCTGGGTGAGCGCCCGGTATTTGGCAGCAGACCCTCAGCGGACGGAGCGCCCGGTAGTTGGCAGCAGACCCGCGGTACTCGACAGGAGGAGTACTTCAGCAGTCTTAGGTTAGTGAGCAGTACCTCGGAGTCGTGACAGGACCACTGTACACTTCAGAGATGGGGCTCTTCAACATTTACGGTTTCGATAATGAAAATCCTGGTTGAGCTGAATCTTATGTTACTCTCCTTTGTGGTTTGTGTTGAACTATCCTTTGTGGATTTACTGTTTACTCTCCTTGTGGATTTGAGTCTTGCTTTCCTGCGTGGATTGAGTTGTTCTTGAGCCCGTGAGCAAAGATAGAATTGGGGACTTAGGTATATGTATGGGCATATACCTAAGTCGAGTCAGATGTTACTTCGTGATTGCATCTTTCTTTTGTGCTGTATCCTTTGTGGATTTCGGGAGACCTTCGGGGGTCTCGGGGTCCTTACTGAGTAGCTTATACTCACCCCTGCACGGGCTATGCCCGCACCTTGTTGTGTTGGTTGCAGACGACGGACAGCGCTGATCACGGCTGGGGCGTGGAGCAGGACGGTACCTGGAGGTGGACCACTGGGCGGGACGTGCTCGGAGCGGACGTGGGACCCGAGGAGCCTAAAGGCTATCTGTACCCACCCTTCAGGTGGGATTGCCAGTGGGCGACACGAGGCCGCCGTCTTTGCTTCAGTTGTTGTACTTTACTTTTCAGTTGTACTTTCAGTTGGGCTTGTATTCCGGCCCCCTTTACTTTTCTGCACTTTGTAGTTACTTTCCGCTTGCTGACTCTGTGGTGGTTGTTACTTATAAGGCAATGCCTTCCCTGTTTACTGGGATTTTACGCCTTTGTGCTAGTCGCCAGCCCCTGGCCTATGGAAGGCGGGCTTGGGGTAGTCACGGCACGGGCCCCGAGGTCGGGTCGTGACAATAAGAAACATAAATTTTATTTATATTTTAATAGAGTTTGTTACTATTAAAATTATAA
The DNA here is from genome assembly GCA_963277665.1 of Viscum album. Taxonomy (NCBI): domain Eukaryota; kingdom Viridiplantae; phylum Streptophyta; class Magnoliopsida; order Santalales; family Viscaceae; genus Viscum; species Viscum album. The sequence continues at coordinate 377,584,385 of OY728142.1, forward strand.
ATATACTACTAATATAATGAAAATTATAGTTTTATAAAATTGGAATTTTTCACTATTCTCTAGAAAATAAATATTTTCAAAAAAATACAAAAATTTTACCCTAATATATTTGTGAAATTACAATTTAAAAATGAAGTTTATTTTGTTCAATATGTTATATAATATTTTAAAAACTTGTTTTTAAAACAAGTGTTTCCTTAAAAGACAGTAAAACGGTCTTTAGAAAAAAAATTGTATATTATGTATAGAATTGGATTTATTATTATATTATTACTATCAAACTTATTAGTTGAATTTAAAAACAATTTATTTAATATATGACATAACATTTAATTAATTTCATTAAATAATTGTGATTAATTTAATTTATTAATATAAAATTCCATCGTGGCCATAAAAATTGTTTTTTAATAAAAACACATCGTTTATATTCAAATTATTTTTCTTTTTATTTCTAATTAATTGGAAACCAAACTGTTTATTTTATACACATGTGTAATATATATTTTAAAAAATTATATAATCTCTTTCATTTATACCATTCCAAGTTCTAGGTGATAAATATCACAATAATAGTATTTAATCATTAGTTTAAGATCAGTGTTCTGTGTAATGTACACCATTGAAGAAGATAAATTTAAAAAGTGGCATACCATAAAATATTAGGGTGGTACATTCTTCCATCCTTTAATAAATTGAATCCTCAAAATTTAAAATTTATATTGAAAAAAATAAATTTTCATACTTGATAATTTATTTGTGGAAATACAACATCATGAAAAGAATTTATAAAACTTTCTCCTAAAAAGAGATAAAGAGAAATGCGAAGGTAACCAAAAAACTAGGATTATGAAATGGGATAAAATTCATGAAACTATGGTCATGGAAGAGAAATAAAAATATCAAGTTCTGATTGATAGTGATAGAGATCATGATCATTAGAAAATCTACCATCACAAAACTATCAAATTTTTATTGGTTAAATGACTACTGATTTCTAAGATATAAAAGTTATCAGATGTAATTTTTTTCCAAAATAATTTTCCTCGAGTTTTGGATTTATTTTAATATAAAAAGAAGAAATTTAGAAAATAAACTTACTTGATTACTTTCCATGTCATAATATTTCCCTTTGTTTTGGATTTAATCTATCTTTACATCATTTCTTAAACAAAAATTTGATATTCAAGATGAATTTTTATGCGTGACGCATTTTGATCAAATAATCCACAAGTCATTACTTAATCTTGTAAATGTTTAGTAAAATTAAATAGGTTATCATAGGTTATAAAATATGATAAATCATACATTAATTCTAATTTAATGATATCCTTAATCTATTCCATAAGTAGTTAAGCTTAAGACCCATCCATAATATGTATGTTCAAATTCAAAGACAAAAGATTTAGAAGAAAGTTTACTTAACATCAGATTTTTTCCAAAATAAAATAATTCATATATTATTATCACATACTAAATATATGAATACCTTTATAACCTTTATAAACCATGCATGATTCCAAGAGTAAAATCTCAGGTTTTCCTTAAATCCAAACATCTAATAATTCCAGCATATCATAAACCATCAGATCACTAACCACCTTCATGTTCACCAATAAATTCGCATAAACATCTTTTTTTATTATATCAATCATCAAGTACGTATTTATGGTTATCTTTTACAAGTAATGTGTTTTCATAAATATCATGCTACAAAATAATCACTTCTCTTGATTACTGGTGTTATTCATCTCATGCTTCCAATTCCTTAAAGAATAAGCTCTGCAGTACAATCCCCATATATTTCACGAATCTTAAAAATAGTGAATTATCGATAAAATACTCAAATAACATAATTATTGAATCCAAACATAGGAATATTAATCATTACTCTTCATCTGATGTTGTAGCATAAGCTTGACTATGATCACTTTTCTTTTTCTGAGATACATTTCCTTGATGGTTAGGAAATTCATTTTCACAGGGACTTATATATTTACCGTTGAGGTATTAGACAACTTATTTCTTTCCTTTGTAAAAAAATTAATGGTTTCCTTTCTCTCCACAATTTTAACAAACTCTCATTTCCATCAAGAATGTTCCAGGGTGTTTCTATCCATAATTATATCATGTGGTAAAATCCTTTTTCCCTTCATTCCTTTATCCATCATTTGATATTCCATCCTCTTCTTCTTTTTCTTTATTTAAAAATCATAAAAATTTTATAATTATTTCTCTTTCTTGATAGAAGATGATACTATACCATTAAATGAGGATAATGTGTTAGAGAATTATTCCCTTAAAAATATTTCCATAAGACCATAAAATATTTGATCATTCTTAATCTTTACTTCATGTGCATCGATGATGTTCTTATTATTTCTAGAAGGTTCCATTTGAAAATAAAAACATATAATAGATTAGATCATATCATTATGAAACATAATTTATAATCCCAGAACTAGTGAAATACTTAACATAAATTGAAAATGTTGTGTATAGATAAACTCATAAACATGGTTTTTTGGGATGTTATTCTATAGTTATCCTAAAAGTCTATCTTAGTTTTATACTCCATAATCGAGGAATATATACTAGTCATAGAAAATCCAACATGTTTTATTTCATTTATTAAATTCTATTTTAACCATAAAAATGGTTTTATGACTATCCTTGAAGATGTAATTGAAAACAAATCATCATCTATGAAGGTGGTAATCAGCTCCTCGCTGACGATGTTTTCATTTTTAGAATATAAGGGGAAGATAAGAGAATTGATGGTTGATTTACCATTATCATAATAACATTATATTATATAAAATATAATGTATTTATCATGCCACATTGGTATAGGGAGGTGGGGAAAGAATACTAAAATAATGAAATTAAAAGAAAATTAAAAGAATAAAAGAGGATTTTACCTCTTAAATTATTATCCTTGAGAACCAACTTAGGGAACTTTGAAATGTTCCTCTGGGTGATAAAAAAAATAAAAGAACAAATGGGGGAGTTTTGGGAGATTTATTGGGAATAAATGGGACAAGCTTCAAGGATTTGTAGGCGTGAGGAGAATGGGTGGTGAGGGGTTATATTTGTAGTGGAGGTGAGGGGTGTTTTTTGATTATTTAATTCATTTGTTTATTATTTTGGCTCAAGACTATGAATTGTTTTTATTCCAATGAATAATTACAGTAAATAGAATAAGATAGTTTGATATTATGGTCTTACATCATCCACACATCATCCACGACTCAATAATTCATGTATTTGTTAAATACTGTAAATAAGTGTATTTCATTATTCACCAAAAATAAATTATTTTATAAAAACCTAAAAAATTCAGCCTAACCATTTCTTTACATTTATAATTCAAAAATGGGACCCATTTTATGAAATAATTTTATAAATATGATAAATTTAATCTTTAATTAAAATCATCATTTATTCAAAAAAAATAATGATTTTAAAATTATAACTAATTTGGTAACACTTTGAAAAATTGAATAAGGTCTCATAAAATTATATTATATTAAAAATCAAATATTTTTTCTAATTAATTAATCTATTTTATGAAAATAAATTTTCTTTGAAATCATTATATTAATTATAAAATTGTAAATAAATATTTTTTTCACAAAAATACTAACACTTAATTTATCTTTTTTAAAGTATTTATCTACTTTTTCCAAGATATAAATGTATCATATTTTCATTTATAAGAAACATAAATTTTATTTATATTTTAATAGATGATTATACTATTAAATCATAAATATAAAATTAATATAAATAAAATGAACGTTTTAGAAAAATATGAATTTTTTACTATTCACTAGAAAATAAATATTTTTAGAAAAATGCCAAAATTTCACCCTAAGATAATTTTGGAATTTAAATTTTAATAATAAACATTATTTTTTAAAATATAATTTATAAAATTTTCAAAATTTTGTTTTAAAACAAGTGCATCATTAAAAGGTGGTGAAACTATCTTTAGAAAAATAGTATTTTACATGTAAAATTGGATTTATTCATATATTAATCTTATCGAACTTATCATTTGAATTTTAAAACATTTTATTGAATACGTGTCATGTAAATTTTATTAATAACTTTTAATAATAGTGATTAATTTAATTTATTAATATAAAATTTCATTGTGATCATACAAATAGTTTTCTAATAAAAACACATCTTTTATGTTAATTTTTTTATTTTCATTTATAATTAATTAGTATCCAAAGAATTCATTTTATAAACATGTGTAAACTATAATTTAAAAATTTACATAATCTACTTCATTCATTTAATTCCAATGGATTGGTGATAAATATCACAATAATAATATTTAATCAGTTTTTTAAGCCTGGTGTTCTGTGTAATGTACACCATCGAAGCAGATAAAATTAAAAAGAGACATACTATAAAATCTTGGGGTGTTATATTCTCCCCTAATTCAATAAATTGTGTCCTAATAATTTAAAATTTCACTTCAATAAACAAATTTTCATACTTGAAAATTTATTTATGGAAATCCCTCATCATGAAAAGGGTTTATAAAACTTTCTCTTAAAAAGTTGTAATGATAAATGTTAAGGTCACCAAAAAACTAGGATTCCAAAATAGGAGAACATTCATGAAAATATTGTCGAGGAAGATTAATAAAACTACCAGATTATGATGGAGAGTGATAGAGAAAATGGTAATTATAAATTCCACCATCACAAAACCATAAATTTGTGATTGGTTAAAGGACCATTGATTTATCCGAATGAAAAGTTATTAGGTGATGTTCTTGTTCCAATATACTATTCCTAGAGTTGAGGTTTTCTTTTACTATCGAGAGAAGAAATCTAGAAAATAAACTTACTTTATTCCTTTCTAATTCATAATATCACCCTTTGGTTGTTCTTTAATCTATCTCCACTTCATTTATTAAACCAAAAGACCGATATTTAATATGAATTTTTATGCTTGAAGCATTTTGGACAAATAATCGATAAGTAATTCCTTCGTCCATTAAATATTTACTAAATCAAAAACTTTTATCTTAAGTTATACAATATGATAAATCATAATTTAATCTTTATCAATGATATCCTCAATCCATTCTATAAGTAGTTAACCTTAAGAACAATCCAAAATATGTGTTTTCAAATTCAAAGAATAACGATTTAGAACAAAGTTTACTTAACATAATATTTCCCCCAAAAAAACATAATTCATATATTCTTATCACATACCAAATATATGAATACCTTTATCTCCTTTATAAAACATGCATGCTTCCAAGAATAAAATCTAAGGTTGTATTTAAATCCAAACATCTAATAATTTGAGAATATCATAAAACATTAGATCAATAACCAACTTCATGTTCATAAATACATTCCCATAAACATTTATTTATTATTATCTCAATCATCAAGAACATATTTAGGGTTATCTTTCCCAATTAATGTGTTTTCAAAAATTTCAGCCTACAATAGAGTTTCATGCTTTCAATTATTTAATGAAGCAGTATGATAGGAAAATCCTTATATATCTTATGAATCATATAATTTGATAATTATTAATAAAATATAAAAATTACATAATTATTGAATCCAAATATAGACATATTAATAATTCATGTTTGTTTGAGGTTGTAGAATAATCTTGACAATGATCCTTTTGTTTCTTCTGAGCTATATTCCCTTGATGTTTGGAACATTTGTTTTCATAGTGCCCCATATCCTTATATTTGAAGCATTTTACATCTACTTTTTATCATTTTGAATAATGATCCTGGTGTCCTTTCTCTCTACACTTATAACAAACTCTCATTCTATTCAAGCAAGTACAGGGATGCTTCCATCCACAATTATCACATGTGAGAAAATAATTCTTTCACATCATCCCTTTATCCATATTTTTCTTCACCATCCTCTTATTCTCTTACTTCCTTTAAAATTCATAAAACATGGAAAATTATTTTTATGTCATGATATCACATGATATTATATTCTCATATGATGAGAATTTATGGGTGACTTGTTCCCTTTGAAAAATTGGAATAAGACCAAAATATATTTGATCCTTCTTAATATTTGGTTCTTATGCATTGGTGAGGTTCCTATTCCTTCTAAGAGGTTCCATTTATAAATGAAAACACACACTATATTAAATCATATAATTTTGAAACATATTTTATAATCCCATAATTAGTGAAATACTTAAAATAAATTAAAAAATTTGGGAATATCTAAACTCATAAACATGGTTTGTTTGGGATTTTATTCTATAGTTATCCTCAAATTCTATATTAGGTTTATTATCCCTAATCTATTATTTCATAAATCTAGTTTCAAAATATTCTACTGAACTTCCTCTTATAAAAACTATAAATACCTTAACCCAAGTATCCTAGTTCTGGTTCCATACTTTATGAAATTGGAATAATAAAAAATAAAGTCATAACCCGAAGGACTGAATATTTTAGTAGCTTTATAAAAAACAGATAAAATCATAATTGTTACATTAAAATTTGAAAGATACGACATAGTAACTTCATTTAAAACACTCTAATTCTCCTAGATTATCACTGTAAGTCATTGATAATATACATCTTCAAATCCTAAGGAAAAATAAAATATGAGAAATGGGTGAGCTCAGATGCTCTGTAAGGGTAAGAAATATAGTGGAATATATCATAAATAATAAGGAAAGGTGAATAACTAAAAAATACATGCAATTAAAACATAATCTTTGGAATATTATAGTAAGAATATAATTTGAATAAATAATGTCATATAAATAATCACTTGGGAATGAAAATTAACAATGGATTTTTACTAGTTTAATATTCACAAAGATTATGAATTAATAATATCAGAATGAACATGAGAATCAGCCCGGTTGGTGAGGACTCTTTAAGTGAATCCCGGAGACCCGGGATCAAATCCATGTGGAGGCTAATTTTCTGGCACTGTAGCAGGGACTGTAGCACGTACTGTTTGGCACTATAGCAGTCGTGAATATTCCCCCATTTGGGCCTTCAGGCCACCAATTTGGTCTTTGAGTCCTTTCTGGCTTTCGGGCCACCCAATCCTTTGGGTTAGTAAGGCCTTCGGGCCACCTCAAGAACTTCAGGCCACCTTAAGTGCAGATGAAAACCAGACAACCTATAAGGAACAATCTTCAGAAGGAGAAGGAGTAAGAAGCTTTCACCATAGTAGAAGTTAAACGGATTGTAAGAATGTAAGGGTGTGGCGCCTGCCATCAGGATAAGCATGTGCATGCATGGGAAAGCCTAGCCAAATAGCCATATGAAGGTGGAGAGCTGATTTCATGATGAAGATGATGGGGAGGAGCAGTTAAAAGAAGTTAGTCTAGGTTGTATGTAATATTTTAATCCTACGGGAAGTGAATTACTCTAAGGCCTATGGTCCATGTAATACATACACCTACGAGCCTTATAAGGGTTCCAACTCACCCCACAAAAGGTGGATTATCAAAATCAATAAAAAATAAAGTCCTTAGGGCCATTGGAGGAATAATATCACAATTATGGAATCTATTATTTCAGAAATCATAAACACACCATTAAGGTTTTATCCAATACATCATAAAAAATAGTTAAAAACCCGATCTAGTTTGTCTCAGGAGACCAACTGATGCATAGAGGGGTTAAAGGAGGCCCCACTCATTACTTACTAAGTCCAATTCATTTCTTATATGAAATGGGTGAATCATAATCAATTTATACTTTCATATCTAAACTATCATATGAAATGTAAATAATTTCCGCAATTAGTAAACATAATCATAAATTTTATAGAGTAATATGGAAAATGTTATCAATATAGTACATCATGTTAGGTTGGATAGGGTAATGGAAAATGGTCTAGAGGGGGGGTGAATAGACCAGATTAAAAATTTTAATCAAATAAATTAATTATCAAAGTTAATTATTAAATTTAATTAGCAGTGGAAAAATTAAATAACTCAAGGATGTTTTTATAGTAGTTTAGTCCAAAGTGGGTCTACTCTACTCTTATACCTCTCTACTCAGTGAGAGATACATGTGCACTAAAAATGATTTTTAAAGGGGAATCATAACCCAATTACAAAATCCTTTTCTAGTGGGGGGATAACCACGATACTGACTTTTGTGTGGAGAGTCACAACCCTTACAACCTGACTTTAGATACTGGGAATCACAACCCAAACAGTCTTGACTATAGATACAGGGAGTCACAACCCTAAGATCCTGAATTTAGAATCTAGGAGTCACAACCCGAGAAAAAAGAATAACAAATAATGCTTTTGTGTGCAAAAGTATAAAAAAAAATAGAGTGTGTGTGAGAGATGGGAAGTAATGTTACAAACTCAAAACCATTTAAAAGAGAAGATAAAAATTAAAGCACTAGTACTGGTTCTTGAGGTTTAGTTCAGCACGTCTTGTCAATGAAATTGTAGTCGAAGCAGAATTAATTCAGCACTTGAGAGACCGAGCTGGTGGTGAAGCAGACTGTCACAGGATGTTGCAAATGCATAGCAAATTCAAAGTTCACAACACTTTCTATTTGTATTATGTTGTTGTTTTTCCTGCAAGAGAGAACTATATATATAGAAAATAAAAATATCTATCAGGTGCAGCAACTCCGCTTCCTTAGGATATTCAAAATTAATTAAATTAAGAGATCCCATAAATATCTCCCTAAAAATATCAGAACCGTTTCTTCTTTATTCTCATAGAATAAAATATTGAATAGAGGAATTCAAAATATTTTGAATAAGTCATCCAATAAAATCTCCAGAATAATAAACGCATTGAATGATTCAAAACAGAATTTTAAGTCCATTTAAAATAATTTAAACGAAGTCAAAACAGTTCCTGAAAACAAGCAGCAGATTCTGAAATTAAATTCAAATATTTAAATTTAAACAATCTTTAAACGTCCAAATTTATTTGTAAAAGACATTTAAGAACGTTATTAATTTCTCTCTCTCAATATAGCACCAAAAACATTAAAAACTCTTTCATTGTTATCCTTATATTTAAAGAGTATTTTACAAAAAAAATATGTTTTAAAAAATAATCCATATTTTGAAGAAAGTCAATTTTAAAAAAAAATGCACGGAATGAACAATAACTTTGGAATGAACAGTAACATCGAAGTGAATAGTAACTTCGGAGTGAAGAGTATCTTTGGAGTGAAACGTAGCTTCAAAATGAATAATAACTTTAGAGCGAACAATAACTTCGGAGCAAGCAGTAAAGTAACGTAGGGTATGAACAGTAAAGTAAGGTATGAACAGTAACGTAGGGTATGAACAGTAACGTAGGGTATGAACAGTAACGTTGTAACACCCGAGACTTTTATGTTATATAAATCATCAAAGGAATCTTTCACTTTCTTGTCTTTATTTACATTCAATCGCGACCTTCCTCGATAGGTTGCATCGTACGCAATACTGAGTTTCACTAAACAACGATATGCTATTAAAATATTATTAAAACTAGCCGTTATGAATAGTAATAACCACTTTTTGAAATTTTGTAAATTTTATTTTTCAAAATTGAATTCATTTTTGGATTTGGAATATCGAAATTATCCTAGGGTGAAATTTTGGTATTTTTCTGAAAACTTTCAATTTTTGATGAATAGTAAAACCACTAAGTGGTAGTTAAAAAAACTGAATTTTTCATAAAACTTAATTATACCGCTTCTGTGAGTGGAATTTCAAAAATCCGAGATACACGGTTGATATCAGTAAGTAAAATTTCGTTCAATGGGATGAAAATAATTTTTGGTGAATAGTAACTTTTTACTTTTATTTACCACGGTTACAAGTAAATAAGGTAATTAAGGGTAAAAATGATATTATATTACCCTAACACATTTTCTAATTCTATTGGATAAGTGTAATTCGACCAAAAACAAACTTAGGAATAAAATATGACCATTTAGGCCCACTTGGATTAGATTAGGACATTTATTATTAATTTATTTAAAGAAGGGTTAAAATAGTTAAAATCAAATTTTAATAAGTATATCATTTTTAATATAGGGTTATACATAATCCAAATTCGACTATAAATATTCATTAGAAAGCTAAAAATATTTCCTACATAATTATATTTTATTTGTAATTTTTAGACTTTAAATAATTTAATTTATTTATGATACAAAGATGATGTAGTAATTATATTATTAATGAAATATTGACATAATTGATGTTATAAATACCCAAATAAATATAATTTGAGACTTTTTATGAGTTACACTAATTTTATAGGTTAATATGACATGTTATAATGGATTTAATTAACTTTTTTTGAACTAATCATTCTGTTATTATTTTCACAAAAATCAATTACTAAATAGTGTCAAAATTGACATAAAATGGTTTTTAAAACAAATATTATATCAGTAATTGTTCTTTTATTCCTAAAAATCTAAGGTTCGGCAAAATGACTTAGACAAGGTTATATATATTAATAATAAACAACTTGGGGTTCGTTTGGCTACTTATAGTAAGTTTATTAACCTTATAGTATAAGAACACAAGAAGACACGGTAAAAGTAAAATTATTTAACTTAATGTTAAATCTAAATGATAAGGTTAAAATAGGAACCTAAACTTGTCTAAATTCTATTGAATTAGAGTATTTCGACCCATCCCCACCTTATCTTCTAAATAAATTAATTTGGAGCTATTTAAAACCGAATTTGACTTTATAATAAAATAATAGTTTTAGTTATTCCAAAGGTGCCCCTCTCCTCCCTTATAAAAGGCCACCTCCTCCCCCTCTTCCTCACACCACATTGAGCCTTCAAGCTCGGCCAACCCCTGCCACTTTCTCCTCTCCACTTCCCTAGAGACATCCTAAAGGTCATGGTATTCTTCAAAGACCAATTTTAATGCCCTAAAAGGAGATCTCAAAGAGGCGCTTCAAAGAAGAGGTAATGTCTGTTACCAATTCTTTCAACTTTATTTCTTCTTCCACTTATTATTATTTAGTTGTTTCATTAGGAAGTAATAAAATCAGTATCAATAATATACTGGTATGTTATTATAATTATGAAACAACCCTATTTCACCATCTATCCATCTTACGGAAAACGAAATCCTCGCGCGTGCGTACGTACGGAATACCGTCTCCACGCCGTGGTGTAATCTATTTTCCACCACCACCTTACTTGGATGGGTTTAATGGTGTAAATAATGACTATATATGACTATTGTAAAGTGATATTGATTCTTAAATAGTATACATACACTCCAATAGAATTCCACGATCATGGGAACGATATCATCGCTCGTGCGTACGTACGGAATACTGTCTCCACGATGTGATGTGACTCGTTCTACATGATCTTCATTGAATAATGATTATATAAATGAATTGAGTGAATAAATATGATATATATTACACTAATACCATTCTTAAAATGAGGTATATATAACCTAAAAACAAGGATAAGAATTTATTCGACAAAACACGCATAAGAACAAAAAGTAATAAACACCCAAATAAACAAGTAGTAATGAAATATTACTAATAAGAAGCTAAGAATATGACCATATTTGATATCATAAAAATAACTATGATTCTGGAATAAGTCAATAAAATTATTTAAATCATTATACAGGAGGTTCAGACACTTACGAAGCAAATCGGACCGATTGTAAGGGAAATATCACAATCTCATTTTTATCCGAGATTGTTTATACTTTGAAATTTACTAGGGTGTATTTTATCATCCACATCTATGTTTCCTCAATATGTAATATTATTTCCATCCACCTACAATTTTTTAAATCCATTTTTACCCTTTGATGAGTTTTTAGTAAAAGATATGAAAGGAATCTTTTGTCGTTTTTCGTACGAGGTACTTTTTGACTTTTCTGAAAAAAGTACGAGAAGAATGTTTTTTTAACTTATACGGAATGAATAGATTTTTAAAACATTATTTCCAAGATGATTATGTTACATGTTTTCAAGTTTATTTTTAATCAACTTCTTTTAGTTTAGAATTTTATGACATGTTAAGAAAGGAAAATTGTTTTTGAAGTAGAAAGGATATTTTCCTCAAGAATGGAGTTCAAGTGTTTTATCAAAATTATTTTCCATCTAAGATAATATAAAGTTCTTTTTCTATCCCTATTATTATATTGATTTGATTATGTTATGATGGAAATATATTTATGAATTCCTTTATCTTATATGAATTGTTTTATGATGTCACGATGTTTAAGATTCCCATTTTTATTACATGGGTTATGCTATGATGTACGGTTTATGATTTTGTGGCACACATAAGAATGGTATCATTATGAGATGGGTGGGACCTATATCTCCCTCCAATGCATTGGGTAAAGATTTTATATCTCATGAGATAGATATGGCTGGAATGGCAGGTTAAACCGATTCAGTGAAACAGGACTGAAACGAGGAGTGAACTCGGTTCAGAAATGGACTTTGTCCACTAAGATAGTCTTGGAAATGAGTCTTGACTAATATGAAATGATTATCTATGATTATGTGTGTATGACACCAAGTTTCATGTTTTAAGTTATTATTATTGTGATTACATTTCACTGCCATGATTTATCCCATGTTATGAAATTATGAATTCTTTTGTAGGTTAAGATTTCCAAAATGTTATGTTCATGATGTGATTTATTTTTCTTTTTTTTACCCTTACTAATCATTTGAGCTCCCCCTTTTGTATGTTTTCTTTCCCCTAGGTCAGAAAGATGGTTATTAAGTAAGATATGCCAAAAGGGACTATAGATATGATGAAATAAATGGGAGACAGTGTAGACACTTTATGAACCAGTTGTTTATGATTCCCAGTTTCTAAAGACACTATACCTATACGGTCCTTCCATGGTTTTGTTATATGTTGTAATAAGTGTGCTTCAATTCTGAAGTAATAACAATTTATGTAAAGTATGGGTTGTTATATTCGGTATCAGAGGCAAAAGAGGTAGAAATGTATCTGATCCTTGGGAACTCTCACTTGTGAATGTTGGACGAAGCATGGATCTCCGCCCAAGGGCTTCATGAGGAAATGGCTGCCACTAGGGATGGTGGTGTGTCCCGCCCAGGGGGAGTAGCCGCCCATGGAGTGCCCTGATAGGTATCAATTATAGTCCATTGGAAGTAATTCCAGACCGTTATAGTTGGTATCAGAGGAAAGGTATAGTCAACCTTTGGAAACTAGGATGTGAAAGCCTTAGTAAGAACCCTAAGGATAAGTCTAAGCATAGAACACAATCTTAGTGTTTTAGAAATGGCCATGAATAACCTAGGATAAGACCTTAAGTGTGAAATTTTATTCTTGATTATGTGGTTTTCGTATTATAATTAGTGTTGTTCACACTATTATTCTTGGTTTTAGTCAATGGCTGGAACCTGAAGGAACCGTGTTAATGCGGAATGCGACGGGAAATGCAATGATTGTCCCCCTGAGCAACCAAACGTTATGGGAGCTGGAATGCAAAATCTTTTAGCCATGATCACACAACTTTATAAAGCTATGAATCATGCAGGACTTCCAAACGAGAAAAGGAAGGAGCAACATTCTGTTGAATCCTTCATGAGGCAGCGTCCACCATCATTTAGCGGGTCTACTGATCCATTAGTTGCTGGACAATGGATTAGTACTACTGAAAAGATATTTTCAGTTCTTCAAGGTTCTGAACATGATAAAGTCATCTTAGCAGTGTATCATTTGGAAGGTGATTCTGATCAATGGTGGAATCTTATCAAGAATACGAGGCAAAGAGATGAAATTGAGTCCATGGAATGGGACGAGTTCAAGAACTTATTTTTCAATAAGTACTTCCCCCGTATTCTCCGAAAAAAGATGGAGAAGGAGTTTCTTGAACTAAACCAAAAGGATGATGAATATGTTGGTACCTATGAATCAAATTTTACAAGACTTTCAAGGAACGCTTTTGGTATTATTATCCAACCTAAGAGTAAGATCGATCGATTCTTTAGTGGCTTAAAACCAAGCCTTCGAAGGGCGTTACCCATAAGGGACTTCAATAGCTACGAGGAAATCGTTCGATGTGCTCTCAAAGTAGAGATGGAGATTGGAGTAACCCATCAGTTATATGGGTTTGATAAGAAGAGGGAAATGGAATTCAAAGGAAAATCTAAAGAGCACACTGAAAAGAAGATGAGCTTTCCCTTATGCTAAAAGTGTGGAAAGAAACATGGAGGGAGTTGTCTTAAAGGGACAAGTAAATGTTTCAAATGTGGAAAGGAAGGTCATCGGTCATTTGAATGCCGCAATGATGGGAAGAAGATTTCTAATGATGAAAACAAAGGAAGGGATACACAGAATGAACCTACTACACTTCAATGTTTCAAGTGCAAGGAGATAGGGAATTATTCCAATCAATGCCCAAATCCAAGGGTTGATGATGATGGTCTACGTCAACAAACTCTTAAGGCTAATGTCAAAGGAAAGTCACATGCAATTTCTACCAGCGATGTGGAGTACGATAATGAAGTGGTGAAAGGTACACATACCATCCATTCTAAAGTAGCAAATGTTTTATTTGATTCTGGATCCACCCACTCCTTTATTTTTGAAGAATTTTTTAAGGATATCACCGTATTACGTCAACAATTAGATGTTGAGTTAGCTGTGACAACCCCTAATGGCACAACAGTCACATCAAAAGCTTATAATTCTTCTCTGATTGAAGTTTGTGGGAAATTGCTTCCTATAAATCTTGTGATCCTTCCTATAGTTGAATTTGATGTGATTCTTGGCATGGATTAGCTTTCTTTATATGGATCTCATATCAATTTCCAAATAAGAGAAGTCACATTTCATATTCCAGATCAATCTATGATCGTCCATCGATGCAAGGATGAACATAACCTTCCAGTGGAAATTTCTTCCATCATATGGGTCTTGATTCCACTAAATGAAGGTTATTTATCTCAAATGGTTTCTGAGAAACTCATGATTAAGAATATGACCATTGTACGAGAGTTTGATGATGTCTTTCCGGAAGAATTATCAGGTCTTCCACCAAATCGTGAAGTTGAGTTTTCAATAGAACTCGTACCGGGTGCTTTACCTATTTCAAAGACACCATATAGAATGGCCCCAATTGAGTTGCAGGAATTGAAGAAGCAACTCCAAGAGAATCTTGATAAGGGGTTCATACGCCCTAGTGCGTCACCTTGGGGAGCACCTGTTCTGTTTGTTAAGAAGAAATATGGATCAATGAGACTCTGCATTGATTATCGAGAACTTAACAAGATCACTATCAAGAAAAAATATCCTCTCCCATGCATTGATGACTTATTTGACCAACTTCGAGGATCTCAATACTTTTCCAAGATTGATCTTCGTTCAGGGTATCATCAATTAAGGGTCAAAAGGGAGGATATACCAAAGAAGGATTTCCGTACAAGGTATGGACACTATGAATTTATAGTGATGCCGTTTGGTCTTACTAATTCCCCTGCTATCATCATGGATCTGATGAATAGATACTTTAGAGACTATCTTGATCAGTTTGTGGTAGTTTTTATAGACGATATTCTGGTATATTCAAAGATCAAGGAAGAACATGAAGATCACTTGAGAATTATATTGAAGACCCTAAGAAAGGAGAAGCTTTATGACAAATTTTCCAAGTGTGAATTTTGGCTTCAAAAAGTTGCATTTTTGGGTCACACAATCTCAAAAGAGGGGATATCTGTGGATCCAGCAAAAACAAAGGTTATCAAAAGATTGTCGACACAAACAACAGTAACTATGATCCAAAGTTTTCTTGGTTTGGCTGGGTATTATCGAAGTTTTTTGAAATATTTCTCATGATTATCTAATCCACTCACCAAGTTGACTCGAAAAAGAATTAAGTTCGTGTGGACAGAGGAATGTGAAGAGAATTTCAAGGAGTTGAAAAGAAGGTTATCCAGTGCACCTGTACTCACACTTCCTTGTAGTGGAGAAAGGTTTGTGATCTACAGTGATGCATCCAAGAAGTGATTGGGGTGTGTTCTTATGCAAAATGATATGGTGATAGCTTATGCCTCATGACAGTTGAAAATACATGAGCAAAATTACCCAACTCATGATTTGGAGTTAGCTGCGGTAATCTTTGCATTAAAGATTTGGAGGAATTATCTTTATGGAGAAAGGTGTGACATTTATACTGTTCATAAAAGTTTAAAGTATATTTTCACACAAAATGAGCTGAATATGCGCCAAAGAAGATGGTTGGAGTTGATTAAGGATTACGACTGCTCAATTCATTACCACCCTGGGAAAGCAAACAAGGTGGCAGATGCATTAAGTCGACAAGACCATGCCAGTTTATCCATGACGAGGATCACAAAAGATCCACTATTTATGGATTTACAAAGGATGGATGTTGGAATTATAATGGAAGGGGGGAAATCGTATCTTTCTCAAATGAATGTTCAACCATCTATTCATGTAAATATTAAATAGGCACAGAAAGAAGATGTAGAGTTACAAAAGAAGGTGAGAAATGTTCCTGAATTCAACCTTGATTGTGATGGGATAATAAAGTTCAGGAATCGGGTTTGTGTTCCTCCCATCCCTGAATTAAAGAAGGTGATGCTGGATGAGGCTCATAGTTCTTCATTCTCTATTCATCCTGGAAGCATGAAGATGTATAGGGACCTGAAAGAGTACTTCTGTTGGGATGGCATGAAAAGAGATGTTGCTGAATATGTCTCTCAATGCTTGGTTTGTCAGCAAGTTAAAGCTGAGAGACTGAAGTCTAAGGGGATGTTACAACCATTACCCATACCCGAATGGAAATGGGAAAAAATCACTATGGACATTGTCACCGGACTTCCTAAAACATCCAAAGGAAATAATGATATCTGGGTCATAGTTGATCGTCTTACAAAGTCTGCACACTTCATTGCTATTAGAGAGGATTTCTCTCTGGATCAGATTTCCAGGATATATGTGAATAAAGTGGTATGATTGCATGGAGTACCACTTTCTATTATATCTGATCGGGATCCGAGGTTTACCTCAAAGTTCTGGCGAAGTCTTCAGCATACTCTGGATACGGAGTTGAGTTTCAGCACTGCTTATCATCCTCAGACAGACGGTCAGTCTGAGAGAACAATTCAAACTCTAGAAGATATGTTGAGATATTGCTCTATGGATTTAAAAGGTGGATGGGATCAACACCTACATTTGGTGGAATTTTCTTATAATAATAGCTTTCACTCTAGTATTCAGATGGCTCTTTTTGAAGCTCTCTATGGAATGAAATGCAGGGCTCCAACTTGCTGGGATGAAGTTGGGGAAATAAAGCTATTAGGACCTGATCTTGTTGATGAGATGGCAGAAAAGGTCCGATCTATTCAACAACACATAAGAGCATCTCAGATTCGACAGAAAAGTTATGCCAACAACCGAAGAAAATACCTAGAGTTTGAAGTGGGTGATAAAGTGTTCTTACGAATATATCCCTGGAAGAGGGTCATGAGATTTGGGAAGAAGGGGAAGTTGAGCCCTAGATATATCGGTCCTTTCGAAATACTCGATCGTGTTGGGAAGGTAGCTTACCGATTGGCGCTTCCACCAAATCTCTCTCAAGTTCACGATGTGTTCCATGTATCTCTCCTGAGAAAGTACATACCTGATCCTTCACATGTACTCAGCTCAGAAGTTATACCGCTGGAGCAAGATCTTTCTTATGAAGAACAGCCGATAGAGATTCTGTATCGTAGCGAAAAAGTCCTACGAAACAAGACCACTCGATTGGTGAAAGTTTTATGGAAGAACCACCAATTAGAAGAAGCTACATGGGAGCTTGAGGATATGATGAGGGAGAGGTATCCCCATCTGTTTGTTACAAAGTGACGAATTTCGAGGGCGAAATTCATTTTAAGGGGGGTAGAATGTAACACCCGAGACTTTTATGTTATATAAATCATCAAATAAATCTTTCACTTTCTTGTCTTGCTTTACATGCAATCGCAACCTTCCTCGATAGCTTGTGTCATACGCAATACCGAATTTCACTAAACAACGATATGCTATTAAAATATTATTAAAACTAGCTGTTATGAATAGTAATAACCACTTTTTGAAATTTTGTAAATTTTATTTTTCAAAATTGACTTCATTTTTGGATTCTGGATATCGAAATTATCCTAGGGTGAAATTTTGGTATTTTTCTGAAAACTTTCAATTTTTGATGAATAGTGAAACCACTAAGTGGTATTTAAAAAAACTGAATTTTTCATAAAACTTAATTTTACCACTTCTGTGAGTGGAATTTCAAAAATCCGAGAGACACGGTTGATGTCAGTATGTAAAATGTGGTTCAATGTGATGAAAATAATTTTTGGTGAATAGTAACTTTTTACTTTTATTTACCACGGTTAAAAGTATATAAAATAATTAAGGGTAAAAATGATATTATTATTACCCTAAAACATGTCCTAATTCTATTGCATAAGTTTAATTCGACCAAAAACAACCTTAGGAATAAAATATGACCATTTAGGCCCACTTGGATTAGATTAGGACATTTATTATTAATTTATTTAAAGAAGGGTCAAAATAGTTAAAATCAATGTTTAATAAGTATATCATTTTTAATAACCATACATAAGATAAATTAGACTATAAATATTCATTAGAAAGTTAAAAATATTTCCTACATAATGATATTTTATTTTTAATTTTTATACTTTAAATAATTTAATTTATTTATGAAACAAAGATGATGCAGTAATTATATTATTAATGAAATATTGACATAATTGATGTTATAAATACCCAAATAAATATAATTTGAGACTTTTAATGAATTACACTAATTCTATAGGTTACTATGACATCTTAGTATTTATATAATTAACTTTTTTTGAACTAATCATTCTGTTATGATATTCACAAAAATCAATTACTAAATAGTGTCAAAATTGACATAAAATGGTTTTTAAAACAAATATTATATTAGTAATTGTTATTTTATTCCTAAAAATTTAAGGTTCGGCCAAATGACTTAGATAAGGTTATATATATTAATAATAAACAACTTGGGGTTCTTTTGGCAGCTTATAGTATGTTTATTAGCCTTAAAGTATAAGAACACAAGAAGACACGGTAAAAGTAAAATTATTTAACTTAATGTTAAATCTAAATGATAAGGTTAAAATAGGAACCTAAACTTGTCTAAATGCTACTGGATGAGAGGATTTTGACCCATCCCCACCTTATATTCGAAATAAATCAATTTGGCACTATTTAAAACCGAATTTTACTTTATAATAAAATAATAGCTTTTGTTATTCTAAAGGTGCCCCTCTCCTCCCTTATAAAAGGGAACCTCCTCCCCCTCTTCCTCACACCACTTTGAGCCTTCAAGCTTGGCCAAAACCTGCCACTTTCTCCTCTAAATTTCCCTAGAGACATAGTAGAGGTCTTGGTCTTCTTCAAAGACAAATTTTAGTGCCCTAAAAGGAGATCTCAAAGAGGCGCTTCAAAGAAGAGGTAATGTCCGTTACCAATTCATTCAACTTTATTTCTTCTTCCACTTCTTCTTCTTTAGTTGTTTAATTATGAAGTAATAACATCAGTATCACTCATATACTTATATGTTATTATAAGTATGAAATAACCCTATTTCACCATCTATCCATCCTACGGAAAATGAAATCACCGCCCGTGCGTATGTACGGAATACAGTCTCCACGCCATTGTGTAATCTATTTTCCGCCACCACATTACTTGGATGGGTATAATGGTGTAAATAATGACTATATATGACTATTGTAAAGTTATATTGATTCTTAAATAGTATACAAACACTCTGAAACAATTCCACGGTCATGAGAATGATATCATCACTCGTCCGTACGTACGGAATACCTTCTCCACGATGTGATGCGGCTCGTTCTACATGATCTTCATTGCATAATTATTATATAAATGAATTGAGTAAATAAATATGATATTTATTACACTAATACCATTCTGTAAATGAGGTATCTATAACCTAAAAATAATTATAATAATTTATTCGACAAAACATGCATAAGAACAAAAAGTAATAAACACCCGAATAAACAAGTAGTAATGAAATATTACTAATAAGAAGCTAAGAATATGACCATATGTGATATCATAAAAATAATTATGATTCTTAAATAAGTCAATAACATTATTTAAATCATTATACAGGAGGTTTGGACACTTACGAAGTAAATCGGACCTAAGGTAAGGGAAATATCACAATCTCATTTTTATCCGAGATTGTTTATACTTTGAAATTTACTCGGGTGTATTTTATCATCCACATCCATGTTTTCTCAATATGTAATATCATTTCCATCCAAATAATATTTTTTAAATCCAATTTTACCCTTTGGTTAGTTTTTAGTAAAAGATATGAAAGGAATCTTTTGTCGTTTTTCGTACAAGGTACTTTTTGACTTTTCTGACAAAAGTACGGGAAGAATGTTTTTTTAAACTTATACGGAATGAATGGATTTTTAAAAAATTATTTCCAAGAAGCTTCCTTTACATGTTTTCAAGTTTATTTTTAATCACCTTCTTTTAGTTTAGAATTTTATGACATGTTAAGAAAGGAAAAGTGTTTTTGAAGTAGAAAGGATATTTTCCTCAAAAATGGAGTTCAAGTGTTTTATCAAAATTATTTTCCATCTAAGATAATATAAAGTTCTGTTTCTATCCCTATTATTATATTGATTTGATTATGTTGTGATGAAAATATATTTATGAATTCCTTTATCTTATATGAATTGTTTTATGATGTCACGATGTTTATGATTCCCATTTTTATTACACGGGTTCTGCTATGATGTATGGTTTGTGATTTTGTGGCACACATAAGAATGGTATCATTATGAGATGGGTGGGACCTATTTCTCCCTCCAATTCATTGGGTAAAGATTTTATATATCATGAGATAGACATGGCTAGAACGACAGGTTAAACCGGTTCAGTGAAACAGAACTAAAACGAGGAGTGAACTCGGTTCAGAAATGGACTTTGTCTACTAAGATAGTCTTGGAAATGAGTCTTGACTAATAAGAAATTATTCTCTATGATTATGTGTGTATTCCACAAAGTTTCATGTTTTATGTTATGATTATTATGATTACATTTCACTGCCATGATTTATCCCATGTTATGAAATTATGATTTATTTTGCAGGTTAAGAATTTTTAAATGTTATGTTCATGATGTGATTTATTTTTCTTTTGTTTACCCTTACTGAGCATTTGAGCTCACCCTTTTGTATGTTTTCTTTCCCCCAGGTCAGGAAGAAGGTTATTAAGTAAGATATGCCAAAATGCACTATAGATATGATGAAATAAATGGGAGACAGTGTAGATGATTTATGAACCAGTTATTTATGATTCCCAGTTTCTAAAAACACTATACCTATACGGTCCTTCCATGGTTTTGTTATATGCTGTAATAAGTATGCTTCAATTTTGAAGTATTAACAATGTATGTAAAGTATGAGTCGTTATAAACGTAGGGTATGAACAGTAAAGTACGGTATGAACAGTAACGTCGGGTATGAACAGTGACGTAGGGTATGAAAAGTAACGTAGGTATGAACATTAAAGTAAGGTATGAACTGTAAACCATACTTTCGTAAGATAAACAATGAACCATACTTTTAAGAAAAAAATGAACCATAATTTTGATAAAAATTGAACCATAATTTTGATAAAAAATGAACCATACCTATGATAAAAATTGAACCATACATTTGATAAAAAATGAACCATACCTTTGATAAAAAATGAACAATACTTTTGATAAAAAAATGAACCATACTATTGATAAAAAACAAACCATACTTTTGATAAAAAATGAACCATACTTTTGATAAAAAACGAACCATAATTTTGATAAAAAATTAACCATACATTGGATAAAAAATGAACCATACTTTTGATAAAAAATTAACCATACTTTTGATAAAAATTTAACCAGGATTTTGATAAAAAAATGAACCATACTTTTGATAAAAAATGAACCATACTTTTGGTAAAAAATCTGGACAGAATGTTTTGACAAAATTCAAAAAAAATTTAAGGGCTCTTGAAAGCAGATTCAGACTTTGGTAAAAAATAATGATTTGTAAAAAAACTTATTATCTTTCAAAAAAAATGAATCAATTAAAACCGACATCTACAGATCCCGAAATCATTAAAAACCAGAAGCAAAACAATTATGGAAAAACTGCTACTACAAAACAGCATATTATAACTTCATGTAATTAAAAGTCCATTCAAACGACATTTTTAGACTTTTATGTAAACTAATGAAATGAAGATAAACATTTTATATTTCCATATAATCAAGTTTCATGAAAATCGAACAAATATAGAAGTTACAGTAAATTAAATACATAAATATTTTTAAAATAGTGAAATGTAGAGTTTCTAAAAACATAGTAGCAACTTCATTGAATTTTTTGAGAAATAGATAAGAATTTTATAACTTCCTCATTAACTAATAAAATATAGATAAATATATTATATTTCAAACATGATAAAAATAAAAAAAATCCAAATATCATAAATTAATATATCATTAAAATACATAATAAAAGTAATCAAACAAAATCATATGAAATCAAATTAAAGGAAATATTCACATGCACAAACAATCTCCCCCTTTTCGTTTGATTACAAAACCAAAACATTTAAACCATTAATGAATTTTTAAAATGATTAAAACCAAATTATTTCTCACCAAAACTTCTCTCCAAAACTTCTTCCCCTTTTTGTAAATAAACAAAAAGTGAAAAGATGCTCCCCCTAAACAAATACAGCAAATAAAATTTAAAATTCCAACATACCAAGAGAAAATTTAATTTTCTCAAACTGAGAAGAGTGTAAAGGATTTGTAAAAATATCTGCAAGCTGATTTTTAGAGGGAATGAATTCTAAAACAATATCACCCTTATTCACATGATCTTGAATGAAATGAAAACTTAGATCAATATGTTTTGTTCTAGAATGTTGTAAAGGGTTTTTAGAAATAGAAATTGCAGATGTATTATCACAATAAATAGGTAGTTCATCAAGATAAACACCTTAATCACATAATGTTTGCTTAATACAATAACTTTGAGCAGAACTAATATTAGTAGAGTTATACTCTGCTTCTGTAGTAGATAAATCAATAGATAATTATTTCTTAGATGACCAAGATATTAAATATTTTCGCAAAAAATGTCACATACCTGATGTGCTTTTTTGGTCAATTCTACAGCATCCAAAATCAGAATCAGAATAAGATGTTAAATTAAAACAGTTATATTTTGGATAAAATAAACCAGAATCAACAGTTCCTTTAACATATCTAATTATTCTTTTAACATCTTTAATATGACTTTATTTAGCATCAGCTTGAAATCTAGCACATAAACAAACACTAAAAATCATATCAGGTCTAGATGCTATTAAATATAGCAAGCTACCTATCATACCTCTATAAACTACAAAATCAACTGATTTACTAGATGCATCACTATCTAACTTACAATTAGTACCCATAAGAGTTTTCATGGATTTAGAGGAATCAAGACCAAATCATTTAACTAAATCTTTAGCATAATTAGATTGATTAAGAAAACTTCCATCTTTACTTTGAGAAATTTGAAGTCCAAGAAAGAACTTTAATTCTCCCATTAAACTCATGTCAAATTCAGAAGACATAAATAAAGAAAAATCATTACAAAGTATGTCACTAGATGATCCAAAAACTATATCATCAACATAAATTTGAACAATTGAAAATTCATCAAAAGATCTTTTAATAAAAAGAGTGGGATCAACATTACCTTTATTGAATCCATTTTTTAATAAAAATAAAGAAAGTCTTTCATACCTAGCACGAGGTGCTTGTTTGAGACCGTATAAAGCTTTAGATAATTTAAAAACATGGTTGGGAAATTCTTCATTTTCGAAACTATGGGGTTGAGAAACATAAACTTATTCAATAATAAAACCATTTAAGAAAGCGCTTTTTACATCCATTTGATATAATTTAAAACCTTGAAAACACAGAAAGGATATCAATTTTATAATTGACTCTAACCTGGCAACAGGTGCAAATTAATCTTCAAAATCTATACCTACTTCTTGAGACTATCCTTGAGCAACAAGTCTGGATTTGTTTTTGACAATCTGTCCAGATTCATTCAGCTTGTTTCTAAAGATCCACTTAGTTCCCATTACCTGATTATCTTTAGGGAATTCTACTAAAGTCCAAATATTATTTCTAACAAACTGATTTAATTCTTCTTGAATATAAACAATCCAGTTTTCATCTTTTAAATCATCATTAATATTAGCAGGAAAAAAATCAAAAATAAAAACAGAATTGGCACAATAATTTAAAATAGAATTTTTGGTTTTGACACCAGAATCAACATTTCCAATTACATTTTTAGTAGGATGATCTTTGTGAATCTTCCATGATCTTTGATCAACTTGAGAATGAGTATGCTCCCCCTCAATTAATTCACTCTTATCTTGAGGAATATCTTCACCAAAATTAAAATATCTAAACTCATCATCAATAACATTAGAATCAGAATTTATTTTAACATTGTTTTCATCAAACATAACATGAACATACTCTTCAATAACCATCATTCTCTTATTATAAAATCTATAATATTTACTGTTATTAGAATAACCAAGAAAAATACCTTCATCACTTTTAGCATCAAATTTATCTAAATTATCCTTTGAATATAAAATAAAAACTTTGCATCCAAAAACTCCCAAATAACCAACATTAGGTTTTTTATTTTTGAATAATTCATAATAAGTTTTCTTTATAAAAGGTATAATAAGAATTCTATTTGAAATATAACATGCAGCAAAAAAATACTCAGCCCAAAAATATCTAGGAAGATTATATTCACTTAACATAGTTCAAGCCATTTCAATAAGAGTTATAATTTTTCATTCTACAACACCATTTTGTTGTGGAGTTCTAGGAGAAGAGAAATTATTAAAATATCCATTATTTTAATAGAATTTTTCAAAATCTAAATTATGAAATTCACCTCCTTTATCACTATGAATAGAAATAATCATACAACCTTTTTCATTTTGAACTAATTTAGAGAAGGTACTGAATTTAGATAAAGTATCATTTTTATGAGCTAGAAAATATACCCAACTAAATCTACTATAATCATCAATAAGAACTAAAGTGTATTTCTTTCCACCAAGGATAGAAATTTGAGTTGGACCAAATAAATCAAGTTGTACTAACTGTAAAGGCTTAATAGTAATTATCTGATTGATAGGTGTAAAGGAAATTTTGTGTTGCTTCCCTTTCATGAAGGCGTCACAAACATGAAGTTGTTCTTTCTTTAAAGAAGGAAGTTGGAAAACATTCTCATGATTTGAGAGCTTATGTAAAATTATGAAATTAACATGACCTAAACATCGGAGCAAAAAGATGCAGTCATTCTGTACAGCATTCAAACACTTTACATGTTGAATAGTTAGTTCAGAAAAATCAATAGTATAAATATTATCTTTTCGATTAGCATAAAATAATAAAGAATCATCTTTAAAAAATATACATTTATTATTTTGAAATTTAACTTCCATTCCATCATCAAATAATTGTGATATACTAATTAAATTATATTTTAAACCATCAAAATATAAAACTTTTGAAATAAATACAGAATTTGAAATACCAACTTTACAAAAACCTTTTACTTTGCCTTTGGAATTGACTCTAAAAGTAACGGTCCCTCCATCACATGTGTTTTATGATGTTAACATTGATGGGTCTCTAATCATATGCCTAGAGCATCCACTTTCCATGTACCATATGTCGTTCTTGAGACAGCCAAGGCATTTTTCCTACAAAAATCAATTAATTGACAATTTTGGTACCCAAGCTACTTTGGGTCCAATAGGATTTGTAATAAAAGTTTTAGGTACCCATACAAAATTTAAACATGTATTTTAAGGTACTATAGATAACAAGGATTTAGAAATAATAATTTTTGTAAATCCCAAAGATTTTTTAAATCTAAGTGAATAGTCATTGGCATAGTGACCATTCATGCCACATTTAAAACAAGTAACAGTTGAAGTACAACCATTTTTACTTTTAACAAAAAAAGTTTTATTCATTTGAGGTAATATTTTATCATAACCAAAACCATATTTATTTTTATCAGTTTTAGTCAAAGACATCATCTCATGGTATTTTTCACGACCTTGAATAAAAGTAGATAAATTTTGTTTAAGACATTCATCTTTTTTTTCAATTTCTCATTCAGTTATTGAGCATTTTTCAAATTATCATAAACTATTGAATGAGAAGTAGAATTAGTGTTTATTAACATTTTATATTCTTGCAAAATTACTATATTTTCAGAAATAAGTTTTTCATTATCTTCTTTAAGTTTGTTATATAAATCAGCAACTTTGAAAATATATTTTCTTAATATTTCAATTTCATTATTTAATTAAAAAAAATTGGGGTTTGAAGATTCATATCCAGAATCAGAATATTCAGAATAATAACTAGAATTACAAACCTTATCCATTGATGACATGAAACAAAAGTTAGCAGATTCTTTGTCCTTTCTAGATTTTTCACTAGAATCAGATTCTTCAGTACAACTCCAGCTGGTTGACAATGCCTTTTTATCCTTCTTTTTGTATTTGTCTTCATTGTTTAGTTTAGGGAAATCAGGTTTGATATGACCTTTCTTTCTGCACTCATAACAAGTTACATCTGAATCATTATAATTTTTATCACCATTACTATCTCCCTTATATTTTCCTTTTTGAGGATTTCTACTAAACTGGTTTTTGAAACCATTCTTTTTCATTCTTTTGTAGACTCCAGTTACAATCTGAGCCATGTCTTCCTTTTCAATATCATGTAGATAAGAATCAGAATAATTATTAGACATAACATTTATAGACTTAAAAGCTACACCCTTTCTTTTTGATGTCTCCTCATCTGCTATGTTCTTCAGTTCCAGTTAATATTGGAGTAGTGATCCAATTAGTTCATCAAGTGTGTACTCTTTGAAATTCATGCTTTCATCAATGGAAACCTTCTTTGCATGCCATTTCTTTGGTAATGCTTGTAGGAATATTTTAACAAGTATAATATTTTCCAGATATTCTCCAAGTGAATTCATTCCATTCACAATGCTTGTGAATCTATGGAACATTTTATTTACAGTTTCATCTTCACCCATCTTAAAGTCTTGATACTCAGCAAGAAGCATTCCATGTTTGGTTCGGATCAATTTGTCAGAGCCAAGGTGAGTAACATGAAAAATATTCCAAATCTCATGAGCTGTCTTTCATGAGAAAACATGTCTAAAAACAATTTTGTTAATAGAAAAATATAAAATATTAACGACTTTGTAATTTAAGACATATCTAGTAGCATCAATTCCTATAAGAGTATCTGGATCAGCTTCAGGCAGTGTGTATTGTTTTGACATGATAGACCAGTGCTCAATGCTCAACTATTTGAGTTATTCTTCTATTCGGGATCTCCAGTATCCATAATCATTGTCATCAAAATGTGGTGGATTCTCAGGAATCCAAGCATCATTCGGGTTTAATCCTTCCATCTTATAAGATCTTTATCCTTAGACTGTGAGGTCTAGGAATAAGTTAGCACAATAAAATATAAAAGCAGATAAAAGAAATTATTGGATAAATTCCTGAAGGAACAACCAAGTATAATGAAATATAAAGATAGAGCAAAACTATTCTTAAGAAGGATACCCTCTGATACCAATTGTCAAGATGGACAGGGTAATGGAAGATGTTCTAGAGGGGGGGTGAATAAACCAGATGAAAAAATTTAATCAAATAAGTTAATTATCAAAGTTAATTATTAAATTTAATTAGCAGCAGAAAAATTAAATAACGCAAGGATATTTTTTAAAGTAGTTCGGTCCAAAGTGGACCTACTCTACTCTTATACCTCTCTACTAGGCGAGAGATATGTGTACACTAAGAATTATTTTTACAGATGAATCATAACCCAATTACAAAATCCTTTTCTAGTGGAGGGATAACCACGACACTGACTTTTGTGTGGGGAGTCAAAACCCTTACAACCTGACTTTAGATATTGGGAGTCACAACCCAAACATTCTTGAATTTAGATATAGGGAGTCACAACCCTAAGATCCGGAATATAGAATCCAGGAGTCACAACCCGAGAAAAAAGAATATCAAATAATTCTTTTGTGTGCAAAAGCATAAACAAAAAAAAATAGAGTGGGTGTGAGAGATGGGAAGTAGTGTTATAGACTCAGAACCAGATGAAAGAGAAGATAAAAATTAAAGCACAGGTACTGGTTCTTGAGGTTTAGTTCAGCACGTCACGTCAATGAAATTGTAGTCGAAACAGAATTAATTCAGCACTTGAGAGACCGAGGAGGTGGGGAAGTAGAGTGTCATAGGACGTTGAAAATGAAGAGTAGATTCAAAGTTCAGAGCACTTTCTCTTTGTATTGTGTTGTTGTTTTTCCTGCAAGAGAGAACTATATATATAGAGAATAAAAATATCTAGCAGGTGTAGCAACTCCGCTTCCTTAGGATATTCAAAATTAATTAAGTTAAGAGATCCCATAATTATCTCCCTGAAAATAGCATAATCGCTTCTTCTTTATTCTCGTAGAATAAAATATCAGATAGAGGAATTCAAAATATTTTGAATAAGTCTTCCAATATAATTTCCAGAATAATAAAAGCATTGAATGATTCAAAACATAATTTTAAATCCATTTAAAATGATTTAAACGAAGTCAAAACAGTTCCTAAAAACAAGCAGCAAATTCTGGAATTAAATTCAAACATTTAAATTTAAACAATCTTGAAACGTCCAAATTTATTTATAAAAGATGTTGACGAACATTATTAATTTCTCACTCTCAATGTAGCACCAAAAATAGTAAAAACTCATTCATTATGATCGTTATATATAAAGAGTATTTTACAAAAAAAATCGTTTAAAAAAAATAATCCATATATTTGCAGAAAATCAATTTTAAAAAAATGCACGGAATGAACAGTAACTTCAGAATGAACAGTAACTTCAAAACGAATAATAACTTCAGAGAGAACAATAACTTCGGAGCAAGCAGTAAAGTAACATAGGGTATGAATATTAAAGTAAGGTATGAACAGTAATGTCGGGTATGAACAGTAAAGTAAGGTATGAACATTAATGTAGGGTATGAACAGTAATGTAGGGTATGAACAGTATGTAGGGTATGAACACTAACGTAGGGTATGAACAGTAAAGTATGGTATGAACAGTAACGTAGGTTATGAACAGTAACATAGGGTATGAATAGTAAATTAAGGTATGAACACTAAAGAAAGGTATGAACAGTAAACCATACTTTCGTAAGATAAACAATGAACTATACTTTTGAGAAAAAAATGAACCATACTTTTGATAAAAATTGAACCATACTTTTGAAAAAAAAATGAACCATACTTTTGATAAAAAATGAACCATACTTTTGATAAGAAATGAACCATACATTTGATAAAAAACGAACCATACTTTTGATAAAAAATGAACCATACTTTTGATAAAAAAATCTGGACAGAATGTTTTGATAAAATTCAATGATTTTTTATGGGCACTTGACAGCAGATTTAGAATTTGATCAAAACTAATGATTTGTAGAAAAACTTATTATCATTCCCAAAAAAAGAATCAATTAAAACCGACATCTACAGATCCCTAAATCATTAAAAAACAAAAGAAAACAATTCTGAAAAAATTGCTACTACAAAACAGCATATCATAACTTCATGTAATTAAAAGTCCATTCAAACGATATTTTTAGACTTTTATGTAAAATAATGAAATCAAGATAAACATTTAATCTTTTCATACAATCAATTTTCATAAAAATCATACAACTGTAAGAGTTGTAGTAAAATAAATACATAAATGTTTTAAAATAGTGAAATGTAGAGTTTCTAAAAACATAGTAGCAAATTCATTGATTTTTTTGAGAAATAGATAAGTATTTTAAAACATCCTCATTAAATAATAAAATATAGATAAATATATTATATTTCCAACTTGATAAAAATCACAAAAATGAAAATAACATAAATTAAGATATCATCAAAATACATAATAAAAGTAATCAAACAAAATCATATGAAATCAAATTAATGGAAATATGCACATGCACAAACACATACCTAGTCAAAATAATCATAAACCATTCAATAAAATATGGTATATGGTAACCTAAGAGATCAATATTAATTAATAATAAGATTAAATAATGGATGTTGAAATATATTAAAATACTCTAATAAAATCATTAATAAATTCTTGAGTGAAATAACCTTTTTTACATTAGAAAGAAGAGTTCTTAAAGTAAATCATTTGTACTTGTCATAAAATATAATTGTAAAAATTTATATCCTAGAAAATAAAATCAAAAGAAAATGAATTTTTTACACCAAAAGGATTCCCAATTGAATTTAAAACATATAAAAATATTTTTAAAGAATCTTTAGAAATCGGCCACTTTAGTTCGGTTTAAGAGTAAATATAAAAGAGTCTTTAAAATGGAAAAAGTCATAATTATTTGTATAAACCCAGAAATAAAGAAATATAGTTTTTTATAATAAAAATATCGATTTTAGAAAAATATTGGTGTCTTAAAACATATTATGGACGGTACTTGAAAATGGGTAAGAAATTGGGAAGTTCCCTTTAATCAGGCTTTCTTATCGGGAGGAATTAAGAAGGGAATCTTATAAAACTTTTATTTCCACATAAAAGAAAGAATTATTGGTATAGGAAAATATGTTTCGAACATACATACAAGATATGAGAAGATTAAATAAGAACAATTTATAATTAACTTTGGTTAAAGAGAGAGTAAGCATAACCCAAATGAAAAATGGTGGTTTGGGGAGAATCCCTTACATTATGTCTGAAAGTGTTATGCATTTGTACTTAATGTCCTAGATAATTAAATTATATTTATTAGTAATTTTATTCAAAACCTATTAATTTTTTTTAATTTAGTATAATTTTATTAAATTCATTTATTCCCTTTTTGATGAGTTATAAGATTGAATTTCACCATTCGGAAGTGTCCCCTTCCTTAGTTTTAATGATGTTTCACTTGTATACATGTAAGAAGTATCATGTAAAATGAAAATAGTTATAAAGAATTGAAATTATATGTTGTTATTGAACATAAATAATATTTTATCTTCATATATATAATTTTTTCTGAATATGAGGATGATTCATCAGATAAAATGTTAATTATGACCATTTAAATTATTTTGGCATTTTTTCAATCCCCACAAACTAGTTTTGTTAGATTAATTAATATTATGTATATATACTAGTTATAGAACATTAAACAAGTTTTATTATATATATTAAAGTATTATCTAACCATAAAAATGGTTTTATAACCATCATTAAAGGAACAATTTAAAAACAAAAAATCATCATCCATGAAGGTGGTAAATTGGCACCTCACGAATGAAGTTTTTATTTTTAGAATAAAAGGGGAAGATAATATATTTTTTGTTTGATATACCATTATCATAATAACATTACAATATATAAAATATAATATATTTATCATTACACATTGGTAAAGGGAGGTGATTAAAGGATAATAAAATAAATAAATTAAAAGAAAATTAAAAGAACGAAAGGGGATTTAACCTATTAAATTCCTCTCCTTGTGAACCTCCTTAGGGAACATTCAAAATCGTATTTTGGATGATAATAGTAAGAAAATAATATGGGGATATTTTTTATGATTTTTTGGAATAAATTAGAAAAGATTCAAGGTTTTGGAGGTGTGAGGAGAAGGGGTGGTGATTGGTGGTATTTGTAGTGGAGGAGAGGGGTGTTATTTGATTATTTAATTCATTGGTTTATTATTTATGTCTCAAGACTATCAATATTTATTATTCCAAAGAAACAATATTGTAAATAGATAAGTATTTTTCAAGATTATAGGCTTACAACATCCATTCTTCATCCATGACTCAATAATTCATGTATTTGAAAAATACCATAAGTTACCGTATTTCACTATTCACTAAAATTCAACTATTTTAGAAAAATCCAAAAAATTTAACCAAACCATTTTTATATGTGCAGAAATAAAACTTTTAATCAATTTTATAAAAATTAATTTTTAAATATGATAAATTTATTTTTTAATTAAAACCATCATTTATTTGAAAAAATCGCGATTTTAAAATTATTAATGATTTTATAACACTTTGAAAAATTAATTAAGGTCTCATAAAATTTTATTATAATAATAAAAAAAATTTATAAATTAATAAATCTCTTTTATGAAATTAATTTTTTTATTAAATCAATACATTAATTATAAAATTGTAAATAAACATTTTTGTTTCATAAAAATACCAACACTTAATTTATATTTTTTAAAACATATATCTACTTTTAACAAGATATAAATATATCATATATCCAATTATAAGAAACCTAAATTTTATTTATACTTTTTTAGGTGAGTTTACTATTCAAATCATAACTATACTAATAATATAATGATAATGACATTTCTATAAAAATCGGGATTTTTCACTATTCACTTGAAAATAAATATTTTTTGAAAAATACAAAGAATTCACCCTCAGCTAATTTGTAAATTACGATTTTTAAAATAAAGTTTATTTTTGTTAAATATATTTTATAAAAGTGTCAACATTTAATTTTAAAACAAGTCTGCCTTTAAAATATGATAAAATTGTCTTTAGAAAAAATAGTTGTTTATGCATAAAATTGGATTTATTCTAATATTAAGCCTATAAAACATATTAGTTGAATTTAAAAATTATATATTGAATATGTAAAATATAAATTTCATCAATATATTTCACTAATAGTGATTAATTTAATATATTAATATCTAATTCTATTGTTGACATAAAAATATTTTTTTAATAAAAACACATCTTTTATGTTCAATTGATTTTAATTTTAATTTATAATTAATTGGTAACCAAAGAATTAACTTTATAAAAATGTTTAAAATATATTTACATAATTCAAATAAAATATTTCATTCCCTCTATTACAATGTCTAGGTTATAAATATCACAATAATAATATTCAATCATTTTTTTAAGTTCATTGTTCTATGTAATATATATCGTCGAAGAAGATAAATTTAAAGGGATACATACTATAAAATTTGGGGGTTTTACAATATGTACAATCTTATTGATCCCATTATTGAGATTTCCCCCAAGTACATTAATTTTCATAATGCTCAAACTCCCCACATTTGAAACATTCAATTGATACCTTGAAAATAATTTTATTCCCCATCACAACATTAACATAATGATTCATATTTCCTTAGTATATTATTTCTTTTCCCCCATTTACAACATAAAAACATCTTCTAGTACTCTCAAGAAAATTTCCATAGTTCTTCATACCACATTATTGACACATAATTCATTTAATCTTTTTACCTTTGTGATCTTTTTTCCCTGAACTTCAATAAAAGACCATTTTTATCTTGTTTGGTGTGTCAGAAACTGCACATAGATTAGAGTTTTAAATAATAAATTTTGATATATAGATAAGAATAACCACAATATTTTTCACTATAACTCTCATTTTGTTAGGTTGATCATTCATAAAACCACCATATTTTCCTTCAAATCGACTATTAATTTGGTTCATGTTCGATCCATCAATTTATTAAATTAAAACAAAAATAGTGTGAGTATATTAAATAAACCATCTTATATGGAGGATAAATACTAATATATACTTAACAATGTAATCATATATTCAAATTGATCTATATATCTAATATAAATCTAATTATACTTAGTATACTGACCATTTTGGTAATAGAGGATTTTTAAATATGCTCAAATAAAATCCTAACCTCAAAAGTTATCTAAACCTTTTCTATGGTACCAACGATAAGGAACCTAACTTAAAAATTACATATTCTAGTGTATTTGAACTAGAAATTACATTGTTTCATTATCAAATATATTTTAGGTTTATATTTTTAGAGAATTAGTTCATAAATCATACATAATAAATGATTAATTTCAAATTGTACACTTTCAATTAATATCCATTTTCTCATAATATAAAACTTTTAAAATAAATCATGAATTATTTTCATGAAACATGTTCTTGAATTTCAAATTGAGTTATTATTTTCCTTTACCCATCCTTAAACCCTATAAATTTTATTAAAAAAACATTGTATGAGCACAAAAATCTAAATAAGATACATAAAAATAATAAGTCCATTATTCCAATGAAAAAATATTAAAACTCTTGAAAATTTTTCCTTTACATCAATGTTCTTTTAGTGAATGCAATAAATAATTTTCACATAAATCACACACACATTTTTCTCAATGAAATTATTTAAAATCCATATAAATAATATATAAATCAGGTAGGTTAATTGAAAAAATCATCATTCATATCACTCTTACAAATGTAATAACTATATGGTCAACTTCTATACCCAATGTATTAGAGGGTTATCATAGACCCACCCATGCTTGGTTTTATAATGTAACCTTCAGCCTTAGTTTATAACATAACCACCCATAATTGGTTCCTGAATATTAAATTTTTTTAATTATTTAATTTCTTAAGAAAAATTTTCAGGTATATTATTCCTTTTATTTATTACCATGTTATATAAAATTACTAAATCAATTATGTCTACATTGGATGTTTTGAAGATATATGGATTATATGTCCAAAATTACTCTGATAGATTTATTATGGTTAAAAATGTCATTATTTAAACATGTTTATGAAAATAACCAGGTCATAATTATCATTTTTATATATCAATTATGCTTATAAAACAAATCATGAATATTGGTTATGAAAAATGAAAAATGTTATAGTCATGGATACAGTAGGTCATACTTACTCATGAGTAACATTTCCATTTTTCAGTGATCATTATGGAAAGAAGGTAAGTAATATTTTATATTTAAATAATTATAAAAATATTATAAATAACTTATAAAATATTTAAATATACTTATATATATCATCCATGATATTTGGTGATGAAAAAAGAGTCAGATCGCTTCGTGGAGGTGGTACTCCACATGAACGCACAAAAGGCGTTATCATTTTTTAGTGTAAGAAGGAAAACAATATATTATATTTTAAGAATGATAAATATTTCATAAATTTAATAAATATTTCATGTATATAAAATATATTAATTAACTTTAACCTTGTTTCCTTCCATGAAAATTGTTAGTGAAAAATTAATTACATCACTTCGTGAGGCAGTAGTTTGTTGTACATCCAAGAGACATTATTATATCCCCCACAAGAATAGAAAGTAGAAAATAATATGTGATATCATAATTGTATAATTACAATTATTTTAAAAATATCATATATATACTTTAAACCTATTACTATAACAAGTTGTGAGAGGCAATGATGGAAAACGAATTACATCAGCTCGCGAAGTGGTAGTCCACCATACACACGGATGATGGTTTTGTTTCCCGTGGAAGAAGATATGGATTTAGGTTTTGTAATTAACATAATAAAATATTATTATATGGGAGATATTTTTATTTTTATATCATCATAATTTTATAGTATTTGAAGTAGGTTGAATAAAAATAAAATAAAAACACTTTGTTAAGAAAAATACCTCTTCTTCAGACAACCACCTTAGGTTAGCAACAAAAATACTTATTATGATGGATTTATGATCAAAATAGTGGATCTTATTAGTATTTAGGGAATTATTGAAGGTGTTTTTGTAGTTTCTTTCCAATAAATTTACTTTATTGTGTGAATAAGAGATAATATAGGGTGGTATTTTATAAGTGAGATCAGTGGCACACTTGTTATTTTTTAAAATTTCTCAATGATTTTACATCACTTTCTTGGAAATAAGGTTGTAAAATGGAATATTATAGAGAACTAGATGAAATAATTTTTAAATATTATAATCCAATATAATTAATTCATTTTTTAGTTTATTTTTACCCTTATCTTTTTTTAACTCCCTAGTAAACCCGTTTTAACCCTTACTGCTATAAACGTTTTTTACTATTTTCACTCTTTATTATGTACAAAAATTAAGATAAAAATTTTATATAATATATATTATTCTTATAAAAAATATGAAATCTATTATAACAAATTCAATTCACTAAAATTTGGAACTTAAATTAAAATAAATCACACAGACGTGATGAAAAAACAGTTTTTCAAGTGATGTATTTTTCAAGCATAAGATGATTTTATATTTAATCTATGACTAGTGATAATCATTATATGATATTAAATTAATATTTATAGATATATAGTAATTAAATTTTATTTAAATAATTATTCATTAGGGTTTTTTTTAATTAATTATAATTGGGAAACATTATGCGCTTCAAAATAGTTTTCATAACAAATGTATTTTGAAACAAAAAAAATAAAGTTATATTAAAATTCAGTATAAAGGCATCTAAAATGTAATAATTTGGATTAAATATGAATAAATAATAATTTTTTAACTTTAAATAAAATTAATGTAATAACATGACTTAGTTTATTGAATATAAATGATAGTTTTACAAAAATCAGTTTTTTCATTATTCACTGAAATATTAATATTTTAGGAAAAATCATAAAATATAACCCTAAGTTAAATTTGATATTCTGATTTATAAATTTAATTTAATTTTTTAAAATTAATTTTATAAACTTTATAGAAATTATCTATAATATTGTTTCACAAAAATAATTAAAAATAATTTTGAAGAAAACATATTTTTGACGAATAAAATTACTTTACTAAAAAATGATTGATTATTTAATAATAATTTATCAATAAATTTATATTGAGTATGAAATTTATATATATATATATATATTTATATATATAATAATTTATTCAATACTATTCATACACTCCAATTTATTTACTAGTTTATAACAATTACATTAAAAATAATAATATTTCATGGTTCGTTTTAGTTTGGGGTTGCGTGTATTATACACTCGAGCATAAATTATTTTTAAAAGTAATAGAGCATTGGACTAAAGTACGTTATTATCCCTCACAAAACACCATATTTATCATGCACAAAAACTTGGGTCACACATACATGCATACCATATCTCTCCATCACCCATGTATGAAAATGAATATAAATAGAAAAATAATGTAAGATACCACCAATTGTGGATCATAAAGTGTAATAATGACCATAATCACTTGTAGAACCACACTCAATCACCAAAAATTATAAAATTATATGAAAACAAGTAAAATTAAGGATTTTTGGTAATACTATAATGAACTTAATAAGAAAAGGTGTAAGAAATGGAGTGCAATAATAGAATCACCTCTAAGAGAAGGATCCATAATAAAAGAAGAGTTAGAGAAGATTAATGAAGGAGAATGGAGAATAGGATGGAGAGGGAATCTCCGTGGTATCCTTGGTCTCATTTAGGTAAACTAATAAGTTCTGAGGTAGTGTTTTATGTTATAACTAACTAAAAATTTTAATTGAATTTTATAAAAAACAAACCCAGTGGCTATTGGATATCTAGTATCCCTAAACTAGGAACCTAGTGGTAATGGTTGTCTTTGGTTGAAATAATATCCAACTCTAATCTCTACCCAAAACAATGAGATACCCCTAAAACCTTTGAAATCCTAAAAAACATACCCAAAACACCCATACATGGGTTATTACAGACACCCCACCTTAAGAATTTTTATCCATGAAAAATTAATGTTAATAATTTATTATATTCACTTCAATCATGTGAATAAAATATGAAATATTACTCTTATAATAAAAATGATTTAGAATTGATACCTACACTAGTACCTAAATCATTGATTATGAACAATTCCATAACCCATTTATACCCATAAAATAGTCAATCACTGATGTAAAACTTATACCAATTAATATAATTGATCTAAGATAAACCACCACTTAGCTAGAGATATTCTTGAGCATCACATTATTATCAAAAAAAGATTCCAAACCCCCCAAATTGATAGCCTTTATATTAGATAGTTGATCACTTAGAGATATTAACTTTACTCTTTGATGTACACTAAGATCTAACTTCCCAAACCCCACCATTACTAAATTCTCAAATTTTACAATAGTCAATAATCAATTACACTATCTTGAGAATGGAATAACCACAACCAAATCTAGGTTTTATTCATTACAACAATATTGTCTTTGTAATTCATAAATATATGAGTCCAATCATAAATTTCTACCGGGTGATTACCAAATAATTTGATTCCCACTGAATTCTTCCAATCAAAACTAAATCCATCTGGTGTTCTCTATATTATCACCCATGAAATTTCTCTTACATCACTCATGAGAAAATCACATTCTATGATAATTTATGTTACAACAACCACCATAACATTTTTATTATCTCTATCTCACTGAGAAACTAGTGTACATGTTTTTCATAATCACTAAGGCATCGTGGCCAATGATCTGTGTTCCCGACAACCTGACCAGCATAATTCAAAATACCCTATACAAGTCAGAAGGGTTTCATGATTTATATAAGAACAACTAATCAAGACTCGTACAATCACATTGATACGACTCATGCATAATGATAATGTAACGACCCAATCTTTCATTAATGGAAAATCCTCTTGATCTAATTAAATGTCTTACGATGGTTATATAAAATGTGAAATTCATTGGTTTTATGTTTTTATATTTTAAAATTCCATTATGAATTATGACTATTTCTAATATATTTATTGAACAATGATCATATGATTAGTATAAATATAGGGATTTAACAAATTGAATTTACTTAGGAAAAGGAAATGATGGCCTCATCCAGTATAATTTCCCCATACAAAACTCATTTTTCAGAGCTCATAACGGAGGTGGAGTCATTGGGATTCTCTCTTGACCCAGACCAAGCTGAGCTTGTACTCGTTAATCTTGACTGGAACCAACTATGAGAGAAGTGGAAGTTAATAGAGATTACCACCTGAGAAATGTTATCCGAGCCACCCCAAGAGTATGTCACTATCACACACCTTACTCTTCGGTCTTATGTGGGTTTTATAAGGGGTTTTGTAACAAGAACTTATAACTATGATTATGTGAATTATTTTTTATATAATAATTAATATACAATCATTTTATTATTGTTATTTTGTAAATAGTTTTTAAATCACAAATAGTATTTTTAGTTAATATTCAACTAAGAAATGTATTTTGATGAATTAATGTATTTTTGAATTAAATAATATTTTAATAAAATATTATTATTATTAAATTACTTTTTATTAAATATAAATTATCGTATAATTTTTTGAATGAAATTGTAATTTTAATTAAGGTTTGAAAGTTGTTTTTGTCAAAACCCATGAATTTTTTATAAATGTCTGTTTTTATTTTAAAAGTAAAAATTCATATGTTTATAAAATTATTTAGATAAAACGAATATTATTTTTGGAATCAGGATGTCTAAATTATCCAATGGTGAATTTTTCATTATTTTCTGAGACAGTCGAATTTTGGGGTAAAAATTAAAAACCGTTTAAATATATAATGTGTTTTATGATATCATAATGAACCAATAGTGATATAATAAAATACTATAAACATTATTTTTCTCCAATATATTTTTTACCATTAAAATAATCTGATTTTGGGTTTGTTATATATA
Organism: Viscum album; assembly: GCA_963277665.1. Lineage (NCBI taxonomy): Eukaryota > Viridiplantae > Streptophyta > Magnoliopsida > Santalales > Viscaceae > Viscum > Viscum album. The sequence continues at coordinate 377,624,185 of OY728142.1, forward strand.
TTTTTCAAAGCTTTTGTGGACCCCTCAAGGCTTATAAAACATTTTGTCTTTTTAAATTGTTTTCCTTGAGAGTGTGACTCACCTTCACATAAGCAACCCTATTATTTTAAGAATTTAGTCCATTAGAATTATAAAATATTTATTTCCACTCCCCTTTGAAAAAAAACCATGGCCTGGATTGTGGTTTTTATTAGTTTAATGTGAGGTGTCCCAAACCTAAAGAATAAATAATTCCTTATCCTTTACTATATAACCCCACCCAAGCCCCAACTTTTCCTTCACTCATATCCTTTGGAGTTCGACCAACCCATAACCTCCTTTCACTAGAATCCTCCCAAGGTTCCCCAAGCTCTCAAGAAGCCTCTCTAAAGCCTCTCCTAAACCATTGAGATCACACTTCCAAGTAAGGGATTCCTACCTTTCTCTTTTTATCCAGGTTTCATAATATTGTTATACCCTTTTATTTTCAATTTAAAATATTGGGGTATTATTTTTCACCTTCCCCATACTACCCTATTTATGTTTGTATAATGGTACACCCCTTTCTCTCTCACTAATTCCTCCCATGTACACCCATTACCATGCCGAAATTTCATGAGGGATTTCTCTCTCCTCTTTTACATCCAAGTAATCCTTTTGTATTATGCATCTAAATTCCATTACGTCTGTTGGTACATGTATCTTTATGACCCCTCATTTTCCATTTCATTTACATATGTTGATACACCCATTTCTCTCTCATCAACCATTTTCATGAATCCTTATGTCACGCTGTTATGCTTCCGAAATTGCACCGCATATTTTCAAGCCAAAGTCATTGTGTAGTGAATATCATGCTCATTTCTATATCAAGGATATTCACCTTTATGAACATTTACATATTGATTATTTAGTTTCATGTATTAATTACACATTCCTTTATCGTGGAATAAATTATTATTTTTAATGAATCCATGTATTATGATCCATGTGGCACACTTATGCCTAAAAAGAAATGTTTAAAGAGGGTGTGTCCTGATAGCACTCCAATGACTTGGGTAAAGTATAGTATCATGATTCATCATGTTCAATGAGTGTTGACTCATTCTAATTCAATTGAAATGAGGATTTACTCATGATTCATGTGCAATGATATTTTACTCATGCTCTATATGCAATGAGCCATGGCTCATGCTAATTCCATGTTAAGTGTTGTTGCTACATTTCCATGTTATGATTATCATTATTTTTCAAGATTTTATGTTCATGTTTCTCTTGTGATCCATTGATTTGCCTATTTCATAACATATACTGTATTACTCCCATTGTTCCATGTTTATTCCCTTACTGGGCTTTATAGCTCACCCTTTTCTTATGCATGTCCTCAAGTTATCTCATGCAATGATGAGTATGATGGAATGTAGTGGTCATGTAAAAGATGTTTTCAATAAATATTTTGTATTTCATGTTTTAATTTGTTATGTAATGGTCATAATCCCCAAAAACACTATACCTTTTGATCTTCTATGTTGTATCAAGTGAAGTTTATTTAATAAATCATGTTTAAGTGTGTAATAAAGCTTAGGGTTATTATAGTTGGTATCAAAGGATAAGTTTAGAAATTTTTGGTATTAGGATTAGAAACCCCTAATTAAGACTTAAAGACAAGAATAAGTATAATAAAATCATCCCTAAGATTTTTTTTGGGTATTTAGGAAGTGGTTTATTGAGAAAATACATCCCTGTCTGGATACGAGCAAGTAGAGGTGGCTCTGCCACAGATGTACCTAGGGGTTAAAACCCCGACAAGGAGTTTCAGGATTGACCCGGGGTATCCTGGTACATAACAATGGTCCTTGCTTCACTCTTGGTTATGATACTCCCGGGGGGATATGCATTGGTAAATTCACAAGCTTAGTATGAACCATTATTAAGTGAATAAAAAATCCCTTAAGAATATATGTTAGAACGTAGATCATGGATAAAATAGATTGAAGCCTGTAGATTCATAAGTTATGGTAATAAAAGTAATTTATAAGTCATCTATTTTGTTCTTGGATTACCCTTTATATGTTACCCCTAACATTCCTTTAATCCATCCAATGGATGGTAATATTAGGAATATGTCTAGAAACCAATGTGAAGGGAAACGTGGTGAATGTCCTAGTGAGATTCCCAATCAAATGGGAGATCAAGTAGGACATATCGTGATTATGCCAAACCAGCTATAAAAAATTACAATTAAAAATTGGTACTTTTTTGAATTCCCAAAGACATCAAGGAAGAAGAATATTACATCTCATGAAAGTCCATCTGATAAAGGTGATATGGGAAATAAGATCCAATTTCCTTTATTAAAAAAATGTGGAAAGAGGCACCAAGGAAAATGTCCCAAAGGGACTATGAGATGCTTTAAGTGTAGAAAGGAAGGGCACAAAGCATCCAATTTCCATCAAATAAAGGATAATTTCATGGATGGAAACAAATCTCCATCTAAGGCATCTTACATGGTTCTATGTCATAAATGTGGAGAAGTCAGGCATTATCCAAGACGATACTCTATTACAAGTGATGAGAAGCATGATCAGCATCAAAAATCTCTTTGATTAAGGGGGAACGTGAAGTCCAATGATAAGATGGATAATGATGAATGAATTACATGTAACCACTACATCAATGTATTGTATGTCATAATGTATTTAAATTCATGTCCTATTAGTATGTATTTTATGTAATCTAGAAACATTAAGTCCCCATCAAAAATGACATTAAATCATTAGGAAAAAATATTCAATAAGTGTTGTATCACAAGTTGATGTTTGTGGGAACGTTATTCTTGAATTTTTATAAGGCTCCCTTTGATTTAATTTGAGGCCAAAATAACAATGTCATTTCCTATGCCTCAAGTTAGTCCAACAAAAAATCTAGAGTTGGTTGCGGTGATCTTCGCTTTAAAAATTTAGTGGCATTATCTCTTTGGGGATAAGTGTGAAATATATACAAACCACAAAAGCCTCAAGTATATATTCACATAGAAAGAGTTAAACATGCTCTAATAAAGATGGTTAGAGCTGATCAAATACTATGACTGCTCAATCCATTACCACCCTAGGAATTTAAATAAGGTGGTGGATTATTTAAGTAGAAAGGACCCAGTGATTCTATCATTGATGAGAATTTAGAAGGATGCGATATTCTTATATTTGATAAAGATGGATATGGGAATCACAAATAAGGGAACATCATAAATACTTTCACAAATGATTTTTCAACTATCTCCTTTGGAAATTTTAAAGGATTCTAAAAAGGATGGTGTTGGAATTCACAAGAAAGTGGAAGCTATTAGAAAAGGTAAATCCTTAGAGTTCAATGTTAATGAAGAAGGAATTGTGATATTTGGGAAAAGACTATGTATTCCATCAAGTCTAAAGCTGAAGAAGGAACTTTTGGATGATGCACATAGTTCAAATTTATCTATTCATCAGGAAACAGAAAGATGTATCGAGATCTCCAAGAGAATTATTGGTGAGATAATATGAAGAGGGAGATTTTTGAATACACATAAATGTGCTTGGTGTGTCAGCAAGTGATGGCAGAGAGGCAGAATTCTAAGGGGATGATGCAACCATTGCCCATACCAACATGGAAATGGGAGAACATCACCATGGAATTTGTCACCGAACTTCTGAATACATCCAAAGGAAACAATGCAATCTGGTTTATTATGGATCTTCTTACAAATTCTTCACACCTTATTACAATTTAGGAGGATTTCTCATTGGATCAACTGGTATGGATATATATCAGGTAAGTGGTAAGGCTACATGGAGTACCATTATCTATTATAGCCTATCGATATCCAAGATTCATCTTTATGTTTTGGAAGAGTCTTAAACATTATTTGGATACTGAAATGAACTTTAGTATGACCTATCATCTTCAAACTGATGGCCAATCTAAGCAAACTATTCAGACACTGGAAGATATGTTAAGATCATGTTCAATAGACTTTAAAAGAATATGGGATCAACATCTTCTTCTAGTTGAATTATCCTATAATAATAGTTTCCACTTGAGCATCTGAATGGATCCTTATAAACACCTATATGGGAAGAGGTGTAGAAAAACTACATATTGGGATGAAGTCAGTGAGCGTAAGCTACTGGCACCAGAAATGGTCGAAGAAATGGTGGAGAAGGTGAAAACCATTCAACATCATATCAAGGCAGTCCAGAGTCGACAGAAGAGTTATAAAGATAAACATTGATGAGACCTTGATTTTAAAGTTTGAGACATGGTATTTCTATGCATATCTCTATGTTATAAGATCATGAGGTTTGGAAAAAATGGGAAGTAAATTCCTAGGTACATCAACCATTTTGAGATTCTTTATTGTGTCAGGGATGTGGCCTATCGACTAGAACTTCCACCTACCATGGCCAAATAACATGATTTATATCATGTATATCTCTTAAGAAAGTACATACCAGACCCTTGGAATGTACTCTCTTTATAGAAAGTACAGTTAGAGGATGGTCTTTCTTATGAGGAGAAACCAGTGAAGATCTTAGATCATAGAGAAAAAGTTTTATGAAATAAGACAATTCCCCTCATCAAGGTGTTGTGGTGAAACCACAAGTTTGAAGAAGTGGTGTGGTAATTTGAGGAATTGATAAAGAAAACTTACACAAATCTGTTAGTGGGAAAATGAAATTTCAAGGGTGAAATTTCTCAAGGGGGAAGATTGTAATGACCCAGACTTTCATTAATGGAAATTCCTTCTCATCTAATTAAATGTCTTATTATGGTTATATAAAATGTTAAATTAATTGGTTTTATGTTTCTAGATTTTAAAATACCATTATGAATTGTGATCGTTTCTAATATAGTCTTTGAATAGCGATTACATTATTAGTATAAATATAGGGCTTTAACAAATCCAATTTACCCAGACAAAGGAAGTGATGGCCTCATCTAGTAGACTTTACCCATATGAAACCCATTTATTAGAGCTCGGAAAGGAGGTGGTGTCATTGGGCTTCTCTATTCACCAATAACAAGCTGATCTTGAACATGTTAAGCTTTAGTGACACCAACTACGAGAGAAGTGGAAGTTGATAGAGATTACCACCCGAGCAATGTTATCCACGCCACCCCAAGAATCTGTCACCACCGCACACCTTACTCTTCAGTATTATGAGGGAGTTATAATAGGTTATGTAACAAGACCTTAGCACTATAATTATGTGAATTATTTTGTATATAATAATGAATATACATTAATTTTATTATTGTTACTTTTTAAATAGTTTTTAAAGCATGAATAGTATTTTTAGTTAATATTCAACTAAAAAATATATTTTGATGAATTAATAGATTTTTGAATTAAATAATATTTTAATACAATATTATTATTATTATTAAATTATTTTTTATTAAATATAAATTATTATATAATTTTATGAATGAAATTTTAATTTTTATTAGGGTCTGAAAGCTGTATTTGTCAAAACCCATAAATTTTCTATAAATGTCAGTTTTGATTTTAAAATTAAAAATTAAAATATTTAGAAAATTATTTAGATAAAATTAATATTATTTTTGGAATTAGGACGTTGAAATTATCCAATGGTGAATTTTCCATTAATTTCTGAAATAGTCAAATTTTTGGGTAAAAATTAAATACCATTTAAATATATAATGTGTTTTATGACATCATAATGACCCAATAGTGATGTAATAAAATTATATAAACATTATTTTCGGCCAATATATTTTTACCATTAAAATAATGTGATTTTGGGTTTTTTTGATTTATTTTACAAAGTTTTAGTGGACCCTTTAAGACTTATAAAACATTTTGTCTTTTTAAATTGTTTTCCAAGAGAGTGTGACTCACCTCCACATAAGCAACCCTCTTATTTTAAGAATTTCAGACATTGTCCTTATAAAATATTGTTTTCCAATTCTGTTTGGAAAAAACCCTGGGCAAAACCATGGGCTGGTTTGTGGTTTTGATTAGTTTAATGTGTGGTGTCCCAGACCTAAATAATAAATAATTCTCTCTCATTTCCTATATAAACCCACCCAAGATCCCACTTCATCTTCACTAAAATCCTTTAGAGTTCGACCAAAACATATCCTCCTCACTCTATAATCCTCCCAAGGTTCCCCAAGCTTCCAAGAAGCCTCTCCCAAGCCTCTCCCAAGCCTTTGGGATCACACTTCCAAGTAAGGGATTCCTACCTTTCTCTTTTTATCCAAGTTTCTTAATATTGTTATACCCATTTATTTTCAATTAAAAATGTTGGGGTATGATTTTTCACCTTACCTATACTTTTGTCTTTATGTTTGGATAAATATAGACTCATTTCTCTCTCATTAATGCCTCCCATGTACACTTGTTTCCATGCGAAATTCTGTGATGGATTTCTCTCTCCTCTTTTACATCCAAGTAATATTTTTGTATTATGCATCAAAATTCCATTAAGATTGTTAGGAAATGTATCTATTTGAACCCTCTTACTTTCCATTCCACGTACATATGATGAGACATCCATTTATCTCTCATCAACCATTTTCATGAATCCTTATGTCACGTCGCAATGCTGCTGAAATTGCACCACATATTTTCAAGCCAAAGTCATTGTGTAGTGAATAACATGCTCATATCTCTATCAAGGGTATTCACCTTTATGGACATTTACTTATTGATTATATAGTTTCATGTATTAATTCAACATTACTTTATCATGTAATAAATGGTTATTTTTAATGAATCCATGTATTATGATCCATGTGGCACACGTATGCAAGAAATGAAATGTTTAAAGAGGGTGTGCCTGATAGAAATCCAATGCATTGGGTAAATATAGTATCATGATATGTCATGTTCAATAAGTTTTGGCTCATTCTAATTCAAGTGCAATGGGGGTTTACTCATTCTTCAGGTGCAATGAGGGTTTACTCATGCTCCATGTGCAATGAGCCTTGGATCATGCTAATTCCATGTTAAGTGTTGTTTCCACATTTCCATGTTATGATTATCATGCTTTATCATGCATTTATGTTCATGTTTCTCTTGTGGTCTATTGATATTCCTATCTTATAACATGTATTGTATTCCCTGTGTTGTTCTATGTTTATTCCCTTACTGGGATTTATATCTTACCCTTTTCTTATGCATGTCCTCAGGTTATCCCATTCAATGCTAAGTATGAGGGATTTTAGTGGTCATGTAAAGGTTGTTTTCAATAAAGATGTTGTATTTTAGGTTTTAAGTTTTTATGTAATGTTCCTAATACCCAAAGACACTATACCTCTCGATATTATATGTTTTATCGAGTGATGTTTATGTAATAAATCATGTTTAAGTGTGTAATAATGCTCAGGGTTGTTATAGATAAGGCTTACCAATATATAGAATAAAAATAGTTCTTCATATAGTGGATTTCACACAAGTCCCATATTTCTATTGTATAAATTCGAAGTAAAACTTGATCAAGATTAAATAGGTTCATATATACCTCATTAGCTATAATGATTCCAACCCATTGAATATTTATATTCATCTTCCAATTCTAATCGACCATCACTTCAATTTCTACCAAATTAAGATGTTGGGGAATTATTGTATTCAATGAAAATATCCTCTTGATTACCCCACATTAAGTATTAAACTAATTAGATATTTTTAAATACTCTTAATAAACTATGAAATATTATTTTTTAGGATATAATGATTTTATGAATTCATTTCTTTATAAGGAAAATATGATGCAAAGTGTTTTTACAAATTCATAAACATTATATTTTATTGGTTGATCTAACTATAGGATCTCTAAGAATTTAAGAATATTTAATTGGTATGATTTATCTAGATATATATTCTCATAGAAGAAAGATTTTAAATAAATATAAGTTGATATTCCATCATATATTTTAATCTCCATGGACAATTACCATTTATAAATGTCCTCTTCTTGTAGAGAGATTTTTAAGACCACATCTAAAATTATTAGAAACACCAGTTATTTGAAATATAAATCTAATACTTTCAATAAAATTTTGAAATTATTGGATTCTAATTCATAAAAATAATCATAATAAAAAATAACATCATTTAATAACCAATATTTTCCTCAGGCCCTTCCTTTTTGAAAATCCAGTGTTGAGGTTTTCTAGGAGATGTCGGTGGATCATTTCAAGAGTTTTTCAAATTTATATTTTTTCCATCAGCATGTCAGCGCATCAGCATATTAGTTCATCATCATGTTAGTGTGTCGGCATGTCAATGCATCGACATGTCAGTGTGTCGGAATGACAATGTGTCGGTGAGTAGAGGGTGTCGACATTAGTGAGTCAAGGGGTGTCGGCATCGGTGAGTATAGGGGCGATGACATCGGTGAGTCAAGGGCATTGGTGTCGGTAGGTCAGGGCATCGGTAGGTCGAGGCATCGGTAGCTCAGCGTCGGTAGGTCGAGGTGTACATAGATCGGCATTGGTAGGTCAGGGAATTGATAGGTCGAGGTGTTAGTAGGTTACATTGGTGGCTCACCCATCAGTGGCTCAGCGTTAGTGGCTCAGCGTCAGTGGCTCACTATCGGTGACTCACCGATCAGTGACTCATTTCCATTTTTTCTAGTTTTTCCAATGTTGTGTTTTTTTCTCTATTTAAAGTTAATTTATCAACTCACAGTCATCCTCCAGTCTATCTCCACCATTTCCGAGTGGAATTATTAAATATCAATTAATTCCAATGTGTGAAACCACCCAACCGAGTGGTCGAGTCACGATCATACTTTTATGTATTTTGAAATGGTCTCCCTGATTTTAGGATATGGAATCTTCGTAAAATGATATCCTCTCTTCCTTATTCCTTTCTATTTATCTTGGTGTTCCTGGAAACATACTCCCGAGACGAGTTGTGCGCCCACACCAGAGCCCTTTCCGCTCATCCTTGGAGTTTTTCCTTCAAGTCATATCATCCACTGTTCTTGGATCAAAAAGGAACTTCGATCTAAGATCATCGAAATAGAGATTTGTTATTGCTTCTCTTTAATTGTGTATCATTTGGTGTGGGTATATTAATGTTTCCCTATAAGGAATGCCTGGATACTCTTCTTGAACCAAGAATTTAACAAGAATTTAATATGATCAAAAGATAACTCATGTAAATAAAATAATGGCCAGTGTGTGGTTTGATGTTGGCCACCTGTTTTATTTGGTTATCTTTGTTCCTTTTATGGTTTTTGTGGTAGTATGACTTCTAATAATTACAACTGTTGGTGGCCTTTTCTTGTGCAGTGGTGTTTGGTTTGGTTGTGATGTTTTGATGCACAGATGAAACATGAAATTTGATTAATCACATACACTCGATTAAATAAAATGATTCCTCAAGATCAAACATATTCTTTGATCACTTAGGTTATTTTAAAGTGGAAATTAAATAACCCTTGTTGGTTAAATTTGAAGATGCTTGGTTTGATGGTTGTGGTTATGTGATGTGTGTTCTAGTCTGGGTTCTATGGGCTTGGTATGTGGCATGGTACAGGGGGTGTTTTGGTGTCTTAGTCTGATAGATTTATTGATTGTGGTATAGATGAACTTATAGGTAGCTGAACTACCTTTATATTGTGTTGTGATTGTAAAGTGATGTCGATCTATGGGATCGTCACATGGATATAGACTTATTATGTAGTGGGAATGCATTTGGGGTTTGTTTGGGTAGTGGGGATATAGGGATTGGTTGTGAGAGAAATAATGGGTGGTATTAATTTAAAGAATGATAGTTTTTAGTATTTGAATAGGGATGTGCAGTGGGACTGCAACACTAGTTTTGTATTGTTTTTTTGTGTTGTTGTTTTGTGATGTTGTATAATGGGACTGTATTTTAGTTTTGTTAATTTCTTGGTGCAGTTACGGTTGTTAGTGTCCCAGTAGTGACAGAATACTTTAAATTTAATAACCTTTAATAAATAAATGGAATCTGAACAAGAAGGGGGTTGGGGTCATGCATTGGAAGTGGCTATTGTGTGGTTTTGCATGTAGGAGTAGCATAAAAAGTGTTTCTGGTGTGGGATTGTCTTCTATTCATGTGAAACCCATATGTTGGGCTTGAGTGTTTGATTGCCTATATTTATAATGAAGTTCCTTTTTATTTATATAAAAACCCCACCCTTCTTGATCACTACATGAAAAACACCTACATATCATGGGGGTGGCTTTCCCAACATCTCTGTGGGAGGATGGATGGTTGGTTACTGATTTTTTTCCTTGACCCTATTTTAGATCTTGCCGCTTGGGCGTATCTAGGCAGGCTGTAATGGATTTAGGCTTACCGAAGTTCAAGATCCTTCAGAAAAGGTTCTTTTTATTGAGGGTCTCAGGTCTTTTTGGGCCAGGTGTGTTTTCCCAAGTAACTTCGAGATGAGGCCCAGGTGTCTTTGGTCATGGTGTATGGTTGTTGAGGCCCAGGTGTTTTTAGGTGTGGTGGTGGTTGTTGTGAATCAGGTGTCTGCGAGCATGTTTGTGTATGGTTTGAGTCCCAGGTGTGTGTCAGCATGTTGCAGCAATGGGACTGCGTGTGGGAAGAGTGGAAGCATAAAGATGTCAGATCATTAGGAATGAGCAGTTAACCAGCGGGAAAGTGGGGCGGGGTACCCAAATACCATTGTTCTTATATTATTACTTTACATTACTTGCTTTACTTGTTTGAGTGTGCCTTGGTGAGGTTTGGCTGGTTATTATTCTTTGGCAGGTGCTTGAGGTTCTACTGTTTCCTCACAGGGGCATTATTATGTTCCCTAACTTGTGCACGAGTAGATTTAGTTTTCCTATTGATTATACTTCTATTATCACCCTATGTATGGAAAACTATTTTTAGGTTTCAAGGAGGACTTTAAGGACCGTTATGGACCATAATTTCTTGGGAGTTAGGATAGATTTTGTTGCTTCTTAGTTTTCTTCTTTTTTGGTACATTAATTGGGAGTTTTGTCTTTCCTTGTATCTGTTTTACTTTTGAACATGCATGTGGGAATGGATTCTTGTATTTACTTTTATCTTTAGTCTTTGGTGTTTCTGGGATTTACTATCTTATATCACGATCATGTTCTATAAAAAGAATAATGCCTTCCGTTTATGTGAGATTTTGTACCCTTGGTGCTAGTCACCACTCTGAGGCCTAATGATGGAGGGACTCGGGGGGTCATTATCTCTCCTTCACCATGAATAAGGAAGGTAAGGGTACTTTTTCATCCCTTCCCTCGTCTTGGAGAAGCCAGGTCATGATATAATGATATAATAGGTGATGGTTAAGATATAGGATGGAGTTCGGGGTTAGACATAAGGATAATTTCATGGGATGGTACGGAAACAATGTTAGAAAATCTTGGTGTGTGAAATAGGATAGGGAAGACCTGTTAGGACATAAGATTTTAGGGCCCCCCATGAACCGATGTAAGGACTTTGGACCTACTGAGAAACTAGGTAAGTCTACACTGATTGTAGGGTAGAGACCCTATGAAAGGTATATTAATCATAAGGACTTGTGTTCTTATGTATCTTGGGTATTTTTGGAATTAAAATAAAAAAAAAGTTCAAACAAAATTTAAAAGGAAATTTCCACACTACTCAAGATTAGAAGATTATTGTTTTTTTTTCAGCTATGGCACTCATACATCATCCATGAGTTGTACGATCAATTGAGACCCAGTGGGTTGATCTGTTTGATCAATAGAGGGATGATCGAGAGGAGGAGGATGACCATTGGACGAAGACATTTCATGCCTTCTAGTGGCAAACTCTGGAAAATTACGAGGGCAGTGTCTCGTACATGGAGATAGAGAGTTGGATTGAGGAGCTGGTGATCGCTTTCAGCTTTATCTGAGATCCAAAAGAGTATTGGTTTCATATGATAGTGATTCATATGCGAGGATCAGCATGTCATTGGTGGATTATTTACCTCAGGGAGAAGAATAAAACTGAGGTTTTATGGACTGACTATAAGAAAGAGTTCCAGGTGGAATTCCTTTCTTCCAAGATGAAGGCCGAGAAGAGGTAGGAGATTTTCTCCCTCTATCTAGGGAGTATGTTAGCGAGGGAACTGGAGATCAATTTCAATTATCTCCTTTTGTTTCACTGGACCTCTTTTCAGATGAGGAGTCCCAAGAAAGATGCTTAGAGGAGGCACTTCGGCCCCCTATTTTTTTATTGTTACTCCCTTTAGTATACCAACGTAACTAGAAGTTTAGAAAAAGGATGATGTAGTGGAGAGGATTAAAACATTAGGAGGTGTGCCGCGAGAGGGGATCCAGCCATTTTCGTCGAAGGGGAAGACCATCAGCAGTAGGTCTCTAGCATCAGAGCCATCTAGGTTTCATCAAACAGGGAGTAGGCCTCAGCAGTTCTAGTTCTGATCCCCTGGTCCTTGCCCTTTCTCCTTGGGTCTAAGACCGAGGTGCTTTCTCTGTGGAATCCACAAGAATCATTGAAATCAGTGCCCTATCTATGTTCAGTACAGTAGGGGTGGGCAGGTTTTGAACCCACCTCAGTAGTAGTAGTTTCCAGCCTGGCTTTTCCGGTAGTAGGGGCAAGGAGATCCCACTCCACCAAGGGTAGACGGTGTCAGAGGAGGCTGACCTCAATGCTCTCCCCAGGGACCTCGACCAGGGCTTGGTCAAGGAGGAATTTGATAGCTGAGGGGTATAGGAGTTAGGCGTGGGTAGTTTCACACCGTAGAGGATGCAGTTTCAGTAGGGCTAGAAGTTGTTTAAGGTACAATCAGCATGTTTAGATATTCTGCCATATAATGTCATCCTAGAAATCAAATAGACATTTTATCTTCATGCAGTTATTGACTAATTCTGGAGTAGTTCTATGTTCTCAGATAGGGGCGGCCAATGTGTAGCTTTCGTTGGCGAGTGGAGTTTCCAGGAGGGTAGCTGGCGTGTGGACACCTTATTTACTTATTAGCTGAGTTATTAGTGAAATCAAAAGACTCAGATATGGTGTAAGTTCCAAGGTTTGTCATTGATTTCCTATACGTCTTCCCAGAATAGGTTGTGACTCTACCCCCTTGACGTGATGTTGAGTTCGACATAGACTTACAACCCAGTGCCCATCTGATTTTGATGGCTCCCTATCGGATGGAGCCTTCTGAGTAGTAGTAGTTGTATATTCAAGTTGATGACTTGATGAATAAGGTTTTTATCTGACCAAGTGTGTCTCCATGGGTGCTCCAATATTATTCACAAAGAAGGAAGATGGTGTTCTCATGTTGTCCATAGACTACCAGATACTGAACTAGGCAATGGTCAAGAACCGTTACCCCATCCCGAGGATCGATGACCTTTTTGACTAGTTGAAGGGATAAGGTTTGTTTTCTAAGATAAAATTTGTGTCTAGATACCACCAGTTGAGGTTGAAGGAGTGTGACATCCCAAAGACTACTTTCAGGTGAAGGTATGGGAATTTGAGTTTATGGTCATGTCATTTGGAATTAAAAATGCATTGGTCGTGTTCATGGGACTCATGAAATCTATTTTCTGCAAGTATCTAGATCGGTTTATGGTTGTGTTCATTGAATAAATCTAGATCTAATCATGATCAGAGGATGATAATACTGATCATATAAGGATATTTTTGGAGGTCCTCTAACACCACCAGCTCTACAGGAATTTTTCTTAGTGTATGTTTTGGAAATAATAGGTTCACTTCTTTAGACATGTGGTGTACTAGTAGGGAATAGCAGTGGAACCATTGAAGTTTGAAAAAGTTTTTTCTTGGGAAGCACCCATGAATTTGACAGAGGTTCGTAGTTTCCTAGGTCTAGAAGGTTACAACTAGAGGTTTATACCTAACTTTTCTTGAGTTTCATCTCCATTGAAAACTTTAACCAAAAGTAATAGGCTTTCATATAGAGTGAGAAGTGCTAGGCTTCTTTCACTTATCTGAAATGGAATTTGGTCAGTTCTTTAGTGATGAGGTTTCCAGAGGAAGGGGTGGCGTTTGAAGTGTTTTGTGATGCTTCCGGTCTAGGCTTGGGGTGTGTGCTGATGCAATAGCAGGGAGTGATCTCTTATAGGCCAATGTAGTTACGTCCTCATGAACGTAGCTATGCCACCCATGACCTGGAACTTGTATAGGTTGTGTTCTTGATGAAGTTGTGGCAGCATTTCTTCATAGGGGAATGCTTTGTGGTCTTTAGAGATCACAAGAGTTTGAGGTATGTCTTCTCCCAATGAGACCTGAACTTGCAACAATGGAGGTGAATGGAGTTTCTTCAAACCTACAACTTTGAAATCTCTTACAACTTCAGAAAGGGTAATGTGGTGGCTGATTCCTTGAGTAGGAAGTCATAGAAGGATGTATTTAAGGAGTTCACAGATGCTCGGAAGTCAATGGAGGATTCAGCTGCTTTTAATCTGGGCTTGAGAGTGGAGGACAATAGAGGCTATCTGTTTTAGATGATAGTGCAGTCTTCCATGGTACGGTAGGTAACGGAGTCTTAGTGGGGAGACACAGAGGTTAACGTGATGCATGACCGTGTTATCTAGGGTGATGCACCAGACGGATGGTCATAGGATACTTGGAATTAGATGTTGTTCTGTGGGAATCTATTTGTCTCAGTGTAAATACGTGAGGGAGTTTATGGTGAGTTTGATAACTCACCCTTGGAAATACATCCTGGAGTCTCCGAGATGTATTGGGGCTTGAGACGTCAGTTTTTTTTGTCCAAATAGAAGCGGGTAGTGGGGGAGTTTGTGTCAAGGTTTCTAGTGTGTCAGCAAGTGAAGGTTGAACACCATGTTCCTAGTGGTCTATTGTGGCCCTTAGATGTTCTCGAGTGGAAGTGGGATGACCTCTTGATGGATTTCGTCATAGGACTACCCAGGGATGAGGGAGGATGTGATTGTATCTAGGTATTGGTGTGTTGATTGTTGAAATTAGATCACTTATTGGTGATTAAGGAGTCGAGTGTAGTGGATTCCATAGCACAAAGGTACATGGTTGAAGTGCTGTGGCTACATAGAATTCCAAGATCCGTCATTTTGGATCAGAATAAATTTTTTACTTCATGATTATGGATGGGATTACAACATGATTTTGGAACCTAGATATTCCTTATCACTTTTTTCCACCCTCAAATGGATGGGAAGATAGATAGGACAACTCAGATGTTGAAGCATATACTGAAAGTGTGTGTTTTGGAATTCAAAGGATCGTGGGTACGACACTTTCCCATGGTGGAGTTTTCCTACAATAATAGCTATCACTCTACCATTTCCATGGCACCATTTGAATCCTTGTACAGATGATCATGTCGTTCACCTTTGCATTGGACAGAGGTTGGGGAGGTAGGTTTCCTTGGCCTAGAGGTATTTCAAATCATGACAGATATGGTTTAACGTGTGTGTGAAAGGATAAAGGTATCTCAGGACTGGAAGAATTCATATGTCAATCATATCAGGAGACCCTTGGAGTTCGAGGTTTGGGACCATGTGTTCTTAATGGTATCCCCTCATCTTGGATAGTATAGGTTTGGAAGGGGGTCAAGATTTCTCTGAAGTTCATTGGACCTTTCAAGGTGTTGGGATGAGTTGGTGAGGGGGCATATCTTCTGGAATTGACAACGTGGTTGTAAAGGATCCACAATGTCTTTCATATCACTTAACTCTATCAGTATCTACACGATGACTCCCATTTCCTTTACTGTGGAGAGTTGGATAACGAGGATGATGCGACATTTGTGGAGCGACCATTGATAATCGAGGCACGTAAGGAGAAGGTTCTTCGTGGATAGACCATTACTTTGGTTTGTGTCCTATGGAGTCATGGTGGCCTTGAGGAGAGTACCTATGAATGGGAGGCACAGATGCGTTCCTAGTACCCAAATATGTTTTGATTTTTTCTCTTATGTTTCGCTTTTGTGCCTTGCTCGTGATGTAATGATTTACCTCACTTGTTGTATGATAAGTTGTTTACCTGTTCTCTGATTTTGTGTGAAAATTTTTAACTATGTGGAGAGTAAAACCTAATCCCTAATCAAGACACATTAATGTGGATATGATGAAACCTGTGCAGGTGAGTCAGTGCCACGCAAAGTAGATAGTATCTTGACATGGAGGAAGGATTTCCCTAATCAATATATCTAGAAATTGTGACACTTAGTGTTTGTATGATTTCTTGGGTACAGTAGACCCTTATTTTCTCCCCAGTTGTTTAGGAGATAAATGTGAGAGAGGTATTCTTGGATGTTGAGGTTTATCGTCCAGTTTTCAACGCAAGGTGATTTAATCCTGAGAGGTGTCTCAAGGTATAGTTGTTCAAACATCTTTTCTTCTTGTCTAATTTTGAATTCTCAAGGACGAAAATAGTTTGAGAGGTATCTGATGTAATAATCCATATTTTCCCCAGACCCTTACTTTATGAAAATCTAGTTTTGAGGTTTTCCAGGAGCTTTCAGTGGCCCATTTCAAGAGCTTTCTAAATTTCCAGTTTTTCCATCAGCATGTCAATGTGTCGGCATGTCAGTGCGTTGTCATGTCAGTGTATCCATATGTCAGTGTGTTGGCATGTTAGTGTGTCAACATGTCAGTGTGTACGCATAACAGTGCGTTGGTGAGTTGATGTAATCATCATCGGTGATTCAAGGGGTGTCAGCATCAATAAGTCAAGGGGTGTCGACATCGGTGAGTTGAGGGCATCGGTTTCGGTAGTTCATGGAATCAGTAGGTCAAGGAATTGGTAGCTCAGTGTCGGTAGGTCAAGGAATCGGTAGCTCAGCATCGGTAGGTTAGGGTTTTAGTAGGTCGAGGCATTGGTAGGTCACGTTGGTTGCTCACCCATCAGTGGATCATCATTGGTGTCTCAATGTCGGTGACTCACCTATTAGTGACTCATTTCCAGTTTTTCCAGTTTCTCCCCTGTTACATGTTTTTCTCCATTTAACATTACTTTTTATCAACTCACAGCCATCCTCTAGTCTGTCTACACCATTTTTTAGGGGAATTATGAAATCTCAATTAATCTAAACGTGTGAAATATTCCATCTGCATGGTCGATCCACGATCCTACTTTTAAGTACTTTGAAATGGTCTCCCAAATTTTAGGATCTAGCCTCTTCGTAGTATGATATCCCATCTTCCTTATTCCTTTCCATTTCTCTTAGTGCACCTTGAGACTTACTCCTGAGACGAGTCTTGCACCTGTGCTGGAGCCCTTCCCGCTCATACTTAGATTTTTTCCTACAAGTCAGGCCATCCCTTTTTTTTGGCACAACAAGGAACATTTATCATTGATCATCCATGTAGGTATTTTCTTTTTCTTCCCTTTAATAATGTATCATGTGGGGTGGTTATAGTAATGGTTCCCTATAAGGAATGATTGGATAATCTTCTTTAAACAATAATTAAAAAAGAATTCTATATGATCAAAAGATAACTTTCATAAATAAAATAATGGGAAGGGTGTGGTTTGATGTTATTTTTCATGTTTTATTTTGTTATCTTTGATCCTTTTATAGCTATTTTGGTTGTACGACTTCTAAAAATCATGGTTGTTGGTGGTCTTTTCTTGTGCACTGGTGTTTAGTTTCGTTATGATGTTTTGATGCATAGATGTAACATGAAATTTGATTAATCACGTATACTCGGTTAAATAAAAAGAATACCCAATATCAAACCTATTCTAGGATCAATCTAGTTAAATTAAAGTGAAAATTAAATAACCCTTGTCATTTAAATTTGAACATGATTTGTTTGATGGTTGTGGTTATGTGTGGTATGTTCTAGTCTGGGTTCTATGGGCTAGGTATGTGGGGTGGTACAAGGTGTGTTGGTGTCTGAGTCTGAGAGATTGACTGATTGTGAAATGGATGAACTTGAAGGTAGTTGAACTGCCTTAATGTTGGGTCGTTGTTGCTAAGGGATGTCGAGCAGTGGGACTACTGCATTGTCATGGACTTGTTATGCAGTGGGACTACATCTGGGATTTTTTGGGTAGCGGGGCTATAAGGATGAGTTGTGAGAGAAGTAATGGGAAGTATTACATTGAATAATGATATTTTTTAGTAGTTTAAAGGTTATGTGTAGTGGGACTGTAATTCTAGTTTTGTGTTGTAGTTTTTCATTGTTGTGTAGTGGGACTACGATTTAGTTTTGTTCATTGTATGGTGTGGTTACGGTTTTTAGTTTCCTAGTAGTGACAGAATGATTTAAAGTTAATCCACTTAAATAAATAATTGTCATCTGAATAATAAGGGGGTTGGGGTTATGCTTTGGTAGTGGATGTTGTGTGGTTGTCCATGTAGGAGTAGAAACAAAAGTGGTGTTGGTGTGTGCTTGTTGTCTGTTAATGTGAAACCTGTATGTTCAGGCTGAGTGTTTGATTACATATATATATATATATATATTTTACATACTTGTGATTTCTATATTCACCCCACCCTTGTTGAGAACTATGTGTTGAACACCACCATCTCATGGGAGATGGTGGATTTCTCAACATCCCGATGGGAGGATGGATGGATAGTCACTGATTTTCTTCCTCGCACCCTCTTCTGGATCTTGTCGTTCTGGCGTATATGTGTAGGTTATAATGGATTGATCCTTACAAAATTCCAAGATCCTTCAAGGAAAGGTTTGTTTTGGATGAGTTGCTCAGGTTTTTGTGGTCTAGGTGTGTTTTCCCAAGTACCTTTAAGATGAGGATCAAGTGTCTTCAGGTGTGGTGTGTGGTTGTTGAGGCCGATGTATTTTTGTGCATGGAAGTGGTTGTTGTGGCCCATGTTTCTACAGGAATGGCTATGTATGGTTTGAGGCCTAGGTGTGTGTAGGCAGATTGTGTCAACGAAACTGCGTGTGAGAAGAGTGGAAGCATAAAAAAGTCAGATCATTAGGAATGAGTATTTAACTAGTGGAAAAGGGGTGAAGGGTACCCAAATACCGTTGTTCTTATATTATTACTTTACACGACTTGTTTTAATTGGGTGGGTGTGTATTGGTGAGGTTGGGATGGTTTGTATTCTTTGGTAGGTTCTTGAGGTTCTATTGTTTCCTCAGAGGGGCATTAGTATGTTCCCTCACTTGTGCACGAGTAGATTTAGTTTTTCTACATATTATACTTGTATGCTCACCCAATGTATGTAAAACTATTTTCAGGTTTCCATTAGAACGTTGAGGACTGTTATGGACCATACTAGCTCATACATTGGGATAGTTTCTTTTGCTTCTTAGTTTCCTTTCATTTTGGTACATTAATTGGGAGTTTTTTCCTGCCTTGTATCAGTTTTACTTTTGAACATGCATGTGGGAATAGATTCTTGGATTTACTTTTAACTTTAGTCTTTGGTGTTGTTTGGATTTACTATCATATCTCCCAATATTGTTCTATAAAAAGTGTAATGCCTTTAATTAATTTGATATTTTATACCCTTGGTTCTATTCACCACTCTGAGGCCTACTGATGGTGGGACTCGGGGTCATTATCTCTCCTTCACCTTGAATATGGAAGGGCAGGTTACTTTTTCATCCCTTCCCTCATCTTGGAGAAGGCAAGTTGTTACACATCTGATCAATGATGACCCTAACCATCAAACCTTCATATATTTTTAAACGTTTATCAAACATTCATAAATCCATAAAACATGTATCGGTAAAAATATACCCACTATATCAACCCATCAACATAACCCAATGATCTGAAATTGAGAAATATCTATTATTTTTTCCCAGAATTTATCCCTCAAACAAGTATACACATAGATATTGGTTTTAGATCTAGTCCAATCATGTCATAATTTCTATAATCATATCAGTCCTAAGCTTACACACTTAATTATCCCTATTAGACATCCACATGACAACTATACCACACCCATTATCCATAAAAAGTTTTTATATATTCACCTATAAACACCAAAGGCCAACTATATATGTAGATTAATGATATTGGGACACACCTAACTCATATACCTGATAAAAATATCACTAACTAGGTTTTATAACTGATTGTAGAATGAATAGGCCAAAAGCTATTCAATACACTATCATAACTAACATAATACACCAATAACATATCTCAAAGACAATTGTTTTTTTAGATGTATAAACTAATACATGTTCATATTTTTATTATTCCATAAAATTATAATATTTATTTATTAATATATACGGTGAAATATTTAAGAAAATTGTCTCTATTTTTTAAAATACCAAAACTATTCATCAATAATTAAAAAATTAAAACCATTAAACAATATTTGTTTTGTATCATAAATAAATTAATGAAAAACATAATTAACAAGATAATCATAAATCATAATGACTAATTAATTATTTAACCGCTAATAAATTATTCAATAAAATCATAATTAAAATATTATTTAATTATAATTAATTAATAAATTTACATAAATCAATTATAATATTCGAAATTTTCATTCCCTAAGTGTCGTTGTATTAATGATGGATAAACAAATACAAACCCTATCTCCTAGATTATCTTGATGACTTCGAATGAGTTTTTAATAATTCTATACTCAATACACTCAATGAAAAAGATTAGTAATTTTAATGGTGCCTACTAAATACCTAGACATTATTATAAACTTAAGCCTCCACCATATATAGATTGATCTGATATTTTTATGGGTCACTTCCCATGTCTAAAACCATCCTATATCCTCTTTATAAAACTTAATAAAATAAAAACATGAATTTTATACCGCTCATATATTCCCAACAAAATCATTATACTTTCATAGTTTAGACCATCAAAAACCATAATCACTTATTGAATAGTGTCGAGGATCCATGTTTATCATTGGGGAAAGATTTACCCTCTTATAGTTATATTCTATGTGAGTACTTGATTCTATAAAATAACTTATACTATCATCCATGTATCCATTTTTTTACTAACAAAAATGAAACCTATATACTATGGAGTTCCTATTATACCATTATATTAGTCTATCACAATTTGGAAGAAAGCATGATAATCTACAAAAAATTATTATAGTAAATGTTTTTTATCTACACTCCACATCCCAATGGAGTGTTGACCTGCTATAAAACCTCATTATAATATAATAATAATCAAATAAAATATCCTCATATACATACTTATACATAATATACCATAAGTGAATCCAGATATATATAATGATTTATATACAGGGTGCATGTACCAAACTCAGTAGGTAATTACCATTAATTTCTCTAATACAATCCTTTTTATATGTGAGTGTATTAATTAAATTAAATGAAATAAAATCATTAAAAATCATGAAATATAGATCAATAATAAATTACATCTATACTACTATTAATAAATGACAAAATAAAATCTTGTGATATTAGTCCTTATGTACAACCAAATCATCATGGAAAGAATTTTACCTACTTTGATCAAATCATATAAACCAAATTTACATACTTTAAGAATTTTTCAAAATAAAAAATAGGGAAATATCATCTTGGTTAATCTTGAGATAGTAAATTAATATATATATTTTTATTTCCTTCCTATAGTGGTAAAATTTTCTTGGGTAATGTACTATATCCTCTCAAGTGTGGGAAAATATAGTTGAGAGAGGGACTATTTTTTAAATATATATTATACCCTTAGAACAACCATTTGACTCTCTCATTCCTAGACTAAGGATCATGCACGCATTGTATAAAAATATCCTTCTCATCCCCACCTACTCAAACCAGAAAAAAAAAGCATACAAAAAAGGTATAAAAATAAACAACATGATTATATAGATAATATTCAAGGTACTATAATCACAATACTATGGAATATTGATAATAAATATTTATAAAAATACATTATAAAACATAATAAAATACATAATTATATTATTATAAGTAATAACGTAGATAAAAATAATATAATAAACTTTAAAACCACAAATCCAATAATTATATTTCAAAAACATTTAAAATTATAAATTCACTTTCAAGAGATATGTCTCACTACCTCATTCCATTTTTACCATATAACCTATCTAAGTATAAACAATAGATGGGGAAACGCTCCATTTATAGGTCTCTTCTCACAAACACTAAGAACCACACATTTCCATAACTGAATATTTTATAAAGATCTAATAAAATATCATCAGTCATGAAAACATAATGGATTTTACTTAATTAAGAAAATATAAACTATTTATCATTATGAGAATTCTCCATGATAAAAAATACTTCCATAAAAAATTAACTTTTTTGATCCTAAAAAATCTATACAAAAACTCATTGAACAACTTAGATCTTAATCTACTTATATTAGGGTCACACTCATGGTATAACAAGGTTACCTTATTATATTCACTAGAAATCTCACTCAATAGTGTGAGTTGCCTCAAATTTTGACTCACTTAAATTAAGGACCCACATCTCATGTTAATTAATTTCCAAGGATGACTCGTTAATTTATATATTTTTTTCAAATACCATTTCATTAGGCCTCATAATAAATAATGTAACACCCTGAGCATTAAAATAGGAACATCATGTTTGATAGTGTGTATGCCATGAAACATCAATATTAGAAGATAATATAACACCCCAAGACTCTATGATATATTTCTTTTAAAATAAAATCAATCTCATCAATATCTAGTGATGCATGCAGCACTAGGTTTAAATAAATCATGATACTCTATTAAAATATTATTATTCAAACATGACTATTATAAAATAGCTGTTAAAATAGAAGGTATGAAAAGTAATAACTAAATTATAAAATTATATGGTTTACACATGTATAAAATAAATCAAATAGATATATATTTTTTATTAATAATATTATAATAATTTTAAATAAAAATAATGGTTTTATTAAAATTCTTGTTTTCCAGAAAAATGGTTTAGCCTCTTCTTGTGCACTTATTAAAAAATTCAGTTTTAGAAAAATTATTTTTTAATATGAATTTAATTTTTTAAATAATAAAATAAAAATGAACTTATAATTAATTTTTGGAATTTTTCTGAGAAGTTTCATTTTTTGATGAATAGTAAATAATTCTGACGTTTACTAAAAGCTGTCTTTTCATTTTAATTATTTTTAAAAATAAATTATATTTTAAATTGGTTTAAAAGTAAAAATAGTAAAAATATGTTATAATAAATATAAATTAGGTCAGTGGAATCAATTTTATATTGAATTTTGATATTAAAACGATTTATACTTATGAGAATTTTCTCTTTGGAAACCTGCTTTTTCATCATGTCTGTGGGTAAAATTTTAAATTGAAATATACCATTTCTGTAAATAGAATTTATAGAAAAATTATTATATATTTAGAATAAACATAATTTATATTATCCAATAATTTCAACTTAATTTTTTACCAAAATCAATAGTGAATAAAATAAAAATTAATTACCACGATAAAGGGAGAAATGGGTTTACTGGGGGAAAACTAAGAATACAATGGTTAAAATGACCTACCAACTTGTCAAAATTTTATTGGATAGCCATATATAATCCTTATAATATACTAAATTTTAATATAATTTTATTTTGAATATTTTTTCATGTTAATGACTCTATAATTTTGGATTCTTTTTTTGAAATTTCAAAGTAATTTCCAGGAGGGTTCCCTTTCCCCACTTATAAAAGGGCACTCCCTGCCTTTTCTTCTTTACACATCCTAAGCCCTTTGACACAAAAAATAATGATAAAAATATTTCTCCATAATTATTAATTATATTCTAGAGCTTTTGGTTGTCCCAAAAGACCAACCCTAGGGTCTTTAAGAGGATATCCAAAGGAGGTTTCTCTTAGAGAAGGAAATTTTCATAACAAAGTTATTTCATTTTATTTATTCCCTTTCCACCTTTAGTTATGTAATAAAAAATTAAATATAATAATACCATTATCTAACATATACTGAGATGTTATTATATTAATGGTGTAATATTTATCCATCTCCTTTCCCATCAAATGGGAAACAAAATCATTGATCTTCTGTAAGGTGGGATATCACCTCGTGAACATATGTAGTTCATTTTCTATTAACACTATTAACAGATGGATATAATGATTTATTTAACATATTTATATGATATTTATCAAATTATTATACTTATTTGATTATTATATCTTGTAAACCTTCCTACTTTCCATTTTGTTTAAAGTACGATAACATCTCTATTGTGTACAACAGAAAACCCACTAGTAAAAAAACTATTTTATACAGCATAGTTTTCACATAGTTTATTTATAACTGACATGAAAATATGTTTATATTACTATTTCACATCGGTTTTATGAAAACCGATATCAAAAATGGCATTTTCACATCCGTTTTATGAAAACTGATGTGAAAAAGTGAGTATTCTCCATTCTTTCCCGTCAAATCTATAATTTAACTGATGTAATATATCGGGTTTTTATTTCATTTATAATAAAACTGATGCGAAATCTATTTTTTATGTTGGATATAATATAACTGACATAAAAAATCTTTAAAAAATTTATGTATCGCCTGAGGGTTTAATTACGCAGCCTTCTATTATTGTGACAGAGCTCTCATTTCTCTCTCAGTGAAGACCTAAATTTATGTTTTCTTTAATATGGTGGTCCAAATATCACCTTACGATCTAAATTGGTCCATAGGGTTTCATCTTCTTTGGGTTACACATTGAAAATATATCTGAAGTAAGCCTCAAACATTTTCGTTTCTCTATTTTAGGTCATTCTTTGGCTTTGAATCTCAGACTTATTATTGTTAAAATAGGTGTTCTTAATTCCTACATTACCATATTCACACATTCAAGTTTTTTCAGGTTCATCATTACATCTCCAACCAGGTGTTCTTTTTTTGAATCTCTCATTGATAGTTTATTTTCTTTTTTTTTTGTTTTTGTGAATTTAGCCCAATGTTACAACTATAGACTAAGAAACCTTCACAACCCTCTGCATGCAAGTTCAATTTAGTAGTAATAATGGGTTTTTCACTTGATGGTGGTTTTATTTTTGATTATTGTTAAAAAAATATGATGGTTTTTTGGTTTAATATTGAATATATTTCATTTTTTTTCTAGTAAACTAGCTATTTCGTGGAACTTCATTTTGTAAAATCTAAATGATATAATATCATTGACATGGGTTCACTGTGTAATATTTATTTTTGGATATTATATTTTACTAACCAAATTGAATAAAAAATTTCCCTTTGTGTTCTTGTGGAATAGTTACCATATTTGTACTCTTTTATTTTGTGAATCGAATATGATAATGCATTGTAAATAAATCTAGTTGAAAAATTCCTATACTGATTTGGGATCAGATGCTTCTGATTTCTAGTGGCTTAAAATTTTTAGTATAATAGTGTATCCCCTTGATTTTTGACAGTGAAATATAAATTTTATTTTAAATTATAATTTCCTTTTTTCAAGTTTATTTATTCAATTACAAGAAAGTAACATAATAATAATATAAAAAATGATAGCTATTTTTTAGGTCTACAGCTTTTTGGAACAAGTTAAATTTGAATTCTCAGTGAACACCTCACATGATTGGGACTGTATATTATACTTCTAATTTCATAATGTGTTAATTATTTCCTAATTTTATTTCATGTGACATTTTTTAAACTACGACTCAATTTAAGATTAGATTATATCATTAATTACAATATATAATAATTTTTTTTATATTTATAAATAATCCACTATGAATTATTTATTCTCATTCTATATATTTTTTTATAAATAATTTTGTACATATTTTTAATAAT
Organism: Viscum album; assembly: GCA_963277665.1. NCBI lineage: Eukaryota > Viridiplantae > Streptophyta > Magnoliopsida > Santalales > Viscaceae > Viscum > Viscum album. The sequence goes on from OY728142.1 coordinate 377,649,921, forward strand.
TTCAAATGTTTATATTTATTTATATTTACTTGATACATTTTTAAAGAAATCTATCTTGTAATTCCTTCTATATGAATGAATTTTCACATCAAAATTTTCTAATTTCTTTCAAATGTTTTTATTCTTGGTTCTCTGTATTTTTTGATGTCATTTATAATCTAAATATTTTATAAATTACTATATTTATTTTTTATATAAGTTATAGATAATTAATTGAATTTAGATTAATGCACCTCAAATAGGTGCTGAATATGAGGAAGGTATCAATGCTTTTTTGAAATTTTCTAAATGAAATGTTCCAAACAACAACATTTTTTTCTATCCATACCTGAAATTTTTAAATTTGAAGAAGTTGAAAAGTAGAGATATCAATGATAATTTTATTTTTCATGGTTTAAATTTGACTTACATCACTTGGATTAGGCATGGTGAAACCGGGTAGAATACTAGATCTATTAATGATGGTGCTTTCCAAGATGATAAATCTGATAAAATTGAATAAATGAATCATAATACTGAAGTATATGAAATTGAGAAACAATCAAAAATTGAGTGTTTATATGGTGATTCTAAAAAACCATTGTATCTGGGTTGTACCAAATATACAGTTTTATCGACGGTTCTAAGATTGATAAACATGAAGGCAAAACATGGATGGAGTAATAAGATTTTTACAGAGCTATAAAAATTATTGAAATACATTCTTCCTAAAGACAATGATCTTATATATTCACATCATAATGCCAATAAAATATTATTCTCGATGGGATTGGGGTAAAAGAAAAATACATGTTTTCCCAAATGACTGTGTACTATGTAGGAAAGAAAATAAATTTCTATTAGAGTTTCCAAAATATGGGACATCATGGTATAAGTTGAAATAAAAATCACAGGTTGATTTAGAAGTTTTAGAGACCCATGAAAAATAATTTTGGTATCTTCCTATAATTCCTCGTTTGAAATATTTATTTTCTAATTCATATGATGGAAAAAGGTAAATACATCATGTGGATGAGTGGATATGTGATAGAAAAATACGTCATCTAATTGATTGTACACAGTGGAAGAAAATTTATCCCCATTTTCCTATATTCAGAAATGAAGTTTGAGATCTCATACATGGAATGTGAATAGATGGAATGAATCTATATTGAGTCTTTAGTTGAACACATAGTTCATGGCCTATTTTACTAGTAACTTACAACTTATCTCCTGAATTTTGTATGAAGTGAAAATATTACATGTTGGGTTTAATGATCTGTAGACTAAAACTTCCCAGAAATTACATTGATGTTCTCTTATCACCATTAATTACTAATTTGAAAATGTTATGAGAGGAATTTATAAGGGTGTATGATTCTTATAAAATGGAATATTTTTAAATTCATGCAATTATTATGGTCATTATAAATAACTTCCCAGTATATGGAAATTTTTCTAGATACAATGTTAAGGGGAATAAATCTTATCTAATTTGTGAACCACGTACTTCATGTTGTCAACTTCATCATGGTCGAAAATTTATATACATGGTTATATAAAGATTTTTCCTAGGTATCACTATTATAAAATATGGAAAAAGGCTTTCAATAGCTCAAAGGAATTTTATATTTCTCCAAAAACATTATCCAATGATCAGTATTTTGAGAGGGTGATAACATTGATTTGACATTCAAAAAGACACCTAAATTTGGTAATGATAAAAATATTTGGAAGAAATGGTCGATGTTTTTTGAGATATCATATTGGAGATCTCATGAGGTGAAACATAACATTGATTTCATACATGTGGATAAGAATATCTATGACAGTTTTATTAGAACATTGTTAGATATTAAAGAAAAGACAAAATATGGGTTGAATGAAATAATGGATTTACTCTCAATGAAAATATGTTTGGAGTTGTCTCCCACTCTTGATGAAAGGAGAACATTCTTACCCCCAGCTTTTTATACCTTATCCAAGAGGGAGAAAAATATCTTGTGTCCATATCTTCATGTTATCAAAGGGTCACATGGTTATTGTTCAAATGTAAAAAAATTTCTGTCTTTATAGGATTTGAAGTTGGAAGGTATGAAATCTCATGACTATCACATCATGATGCAACAAATCCTACCAATTGAATTGCACGTAATATTTCCTACCCATGTCATAATGACTATCATGAAGGTGTTTTATATTTTTAATTCAATTTTTAATAAGGTGATTAATTTTAATGCTTTGAACATTTTGTAAAATGAAGTGGTTTCTATAAATTTTCAATAGGAAATGTATTTTCCTCCATATTTTTTTGATATCATGGTGCATTTAATGGTTTTTTTGGGGTGAGAAACAATGCTTTGTGGACCTAGATATCTAATTTGGATGTATCCTTTTAAAATTTATAGTAAGATATGGAAGGGGTATGTTGAGAATTCATATCAACCTAAAGTATATATTTTTGAGAAATATATTTTTGAGGAGGTTTTAGATCTTTGTAAAGGTTATTTGTCTGATGTGGAGAACATTGATTTGCCTACAACTCGCCATGAATGAGTTAATTTTGGCGGAAAGGGGATTCATGATATGAAAGTAAAATCATTGACAGGAGAACATATAAATAAGGTAAAATTATACATCTTGAATATCATAGATGGTGCCCAACCATATATAAAATTGCATGTTAATGAGTTGAAACAAAGTTATCCAAAGAAGAAATATATATGCATTTTGAATGAGCATAAAAAAACTTTTTGTCATGGTTAAAATAGATAGTGAAACTAGATGCATTAGAAAAATTGAGATGGTTAGTGGGTGTTCCATGTTTAAATTTGATAACGTAGTGTGTGGGTGACATTAATGTCTATACTTTTCATATGAAAGATCCTGACAAAAAAATGTAGTTCAGAATAGTAGTGTGTCGTTTTTCATAGAAACATTTCATTTTTCAAGTGCCAAATACTAAAACCCCATCTCTGCATCAATCGTATATTATGTAGTCACTGAATAAATATGGGAGGCTGATTACATTAAATTTAAAGTCGCAGTGCTTAAGTGTAAATGGTTTATTGGTAAAAATAGTGTCTGAAATGATGAATTTGGAATGAGACTAGTTAATCTGAATAAATTAGAATATACAAATGATTCTTATATCATGGTAACTCATGCACAACAAATTTTCTATGATCTTGATCAATCCAATATGTAGTGGCCTGTAGTTTTACAAAGAAAAAAATAGTATGTTGGTGATGATAAAATTCATGAAGATGCTAATTTATATGAGATCCCCACATCCATGGAATGATTATCAAATAAAATTGATGAACATATCGAAGACATGGTTTGTTCTACACAAAATGGTCATGGTGAAGGAATTTGAGAAAACAATATTTATTACATTCCTAATATTATAGGTAACATATGTTTAATTGTGGTTTAATTTTTTAAATTTCATAAGATATATATTTTATTTTTATTTTCTTTATTTAAACACACATTATAACTAATAAGTTAATTTTTTTATTTATATTAGTATAATTTTGCCTAGTTTTCCATGTTTACCCTTAAGTAACTTATCTATTAGCTGATTTTGTTGAAAACTAATTATTTTATATTTAACATTTTAAAATATATATATATATATATATATATTATAATAGTATATTATAAAATAATTCTTTTTGTTGTAAAAATGATTTATCTGGTTGGTGAATTTTTATGTCATTTCATCTCTAATTAATATTTTGTAGTTTTCATTCATTTGTGTAATTTCATCTTTCATTAATATTGTTATAATTAAAGTTAACTATAAAAAATATGAATAAAAATGTGTTAAATTTAGATTACTTTTATTTTTATTTGATAATTATTAAATTTTTATTTACATCTCTATGTAATTGTTGGATTTTTATATTTTTTTACTAATTTATGTTCCTTTGATTGGTATGATAATGATAGATAAATCCTCTAATACACCAGATATTTATGGATATGATCATACTCATAACTCTATGGAAGAACATTTAAATTCACATATTGATGAGCCTCCTCTTCCTTCTTTACATTATACATATACATCTATGATGGAAAAAATAGTTCGAGCGTCAATAAAAATAGCACCACATGTTTACCAAAATTATTAGTTTCCCATACTCAGGAACATAGTATATCATTGTAATTTCATGATAATGATATTCTAATAGGTCCAAAATCAATAAAATTCATGAATTTTGTATCAGTATAGGCTAAAATAAAAGTTAGTGTTTTTTGAAGATTGGAAAAGTGTTGACAAAGTGACAATATCACTATTTTGGGAGACCATTTTAGTAAGCTTATTTGTTATTATTTTACTAATCCTGAAATGTTTATAGTAATATATTTTTTCCCTTCTTATCAGATGATATATGATATACCCAACACGATAGGATTTAGGAGGAAATGTTTATCATTGGTGGCTATAAGATGGAGGGATTTTAAATCATCCCTCACATCACAATTCATTTTTGGGAATAGACATCATGAAAATCCGTGTGATATATATCCATTTATAGATAAATATACATGGAAATAATTTATTGAAATTGGAAGATGAGAATACTTTCTATTAATTGTAATTTTACCTTTTTAGATTCTTTTTTATATCAATGACTATACTAATGATTTATTTATTCTTAAGTATTAATTTATAATAATCAAGAAAATATCATCATGAGATTCAAGCTAGAAATGTATACCCTCATACATTTTCTTATTGAAGGTATATGTTATTGGAATAACACATTCTATAATAAAAACTCCAAAATATGATATCTATGTTATTAGGATCTAGATCCCCCCCCCCCGCTAGACATGAAAAATGGAAGAGGGATTGAATGGAAAAAAATGAGAATATCTTAGGAAATATTCAAGAGTTGTAGTGGATAATATTTTAAGATTTTTATTTATTTATTTATGTTAAATCAACTCTTAATATATTTTGATTCATTATATATTTTTTTGAATATTTAATATAGGATTCTCTTGAGAAGAATAGCACACAGGGGGTCTTTATTGTTGAGGGTAGATGGGATATTTTAGCTACAGTATTGGGAAAGCCCGAACACCTGGGTCATGTAAGATGATACCTAGCATGTGTATCGAAAATAAAAAATTTTCCACGTTAAAAATATTATTCAAAGGAGAATGTTTATAAAAAAATATAATCCTTAGTAGCCAAATTTTAGGATATTCAAGAGCTGATGGAGGATAGGATCAGAGCTTTGGTAGAGGCGATGTTTATGGACATGTAAGGACAGTTTCCACCTTCTTATCCAAATCCTCCACCTCTACTAGAAAATCACACTCCTCATTTTGAGCCTACTCACACATATATGTATTTATACCCACTCCTTATTATCTTACCCCAACACCCCCTCCTCTACAGCTGCCAAATTACTGTAAGTTATATGTTTATGATCTTCATCATATTGTTTCATATGGGATGATATATTATATTAGAGATACCATTCATCATCGCCAGATTGAGGTTGAGAATCATAGGGTCACTAAACATGATATTTTAGATAGATCAGAAAAAATACCATGTCCTAAAGATTAAGTGACTATAGTTTGACAACGTATTGATCATTTTTTTAGTTTGTCCATCTAGACTACCTCTTCATATTACCATAAAGGTATGTATATATGTTATATTTTATTTCATTTTTTTAGTATTTTTTCTCATTTTAAATTTTATATATTTCTTTAAATTTTTATAGAAATACATTAAAGATAACGAATACTATATAAACAACAACCAAAATCAAATCTCCATGACTTCAGATACTGATTCTTCTGGTCTTGATCGATTGTCAACATACTCAAATTTGTTATTGGGAGTATATGACATTCAATTTGATGCTTCTATTTGTGGGTTTTCAGTGATTGTGGGGATTTTGAAAAATGATATCATGGATCTTGTTGCTATTGATCAATTGGGTGTCAACACGATGCAAATTGTTTTCCATGTAGGTCTATTAACAAAAAAAATTCATTCTATTAATTTATTGAAAATTTATAATTAAATATTATTTGTCTTGGGTATCTATATAAAATGTGTACAGATCATGAAAATATATATGTATATGGATTTTTGGATCCACAATTTATTTCTCCTATAGATTTAACAGTGACTGATGCTAAAAGAATACTTTATATATCTAAAATATTTCAAAATAATTTCATCATTTAGTGTTGGATGTTTTCATATCATGAAAGTTATGAAATATTTTTTATAAAAATTTGTTATATATCACTTAACATATTAACAAATAATATTTAATTTTCTTTTATATTAGTGGTCATTGGATTTTGGGTGTTTTTTTTCAAGATAGAATACATTGTATTGGAAATGATCTATCCATAGTGAAGTGAGAGAAAATTTTAGGAATGAATTGAACATATAAGTTTGCTTATTTTAATAATTTTTTATATTATAGTGAATAAAATTTATTATATTCATATTATTTTCAAACATGGAATGGAATTTATTTAGAGAGACAATAAATAAGAAGCGCGATAAGATCAAATTTGTAAAAGAAATCGTGAATTTTCATTTATAATTTCTAAATTGTGGATATATTAATTAAAATTTTTATTTTGAATTAAAATCTCTTTGAAAAAGTTTCATAAACAAAAAGGTGGGCCTGAACGTGGATACTGTGTTTTAAGATTCATGTATGAAATAATTTCAACTAGGACAGTTACAATGTTTCATAAGGTTAGATTTCTTTATAAATCTTTCTGTAATATTTAATATGTTTTATTGAAAATTCACGTAAAAAAATTTATTATTATTTTTTATCTTTTTGATGAAAAACATTCATATAATATAGAGGAGTTTAGACTTTTAAAATTTAATGGTAAAATCATTTTACATGTTTTATTGGTTTTTATTTTATTTGAAAGTTCAATTTTATGTGTCTTGCTGTTTTTTTTGTTGACTTTTTTTTCTATTTTATGGCTACTAATATGGTGGATTTTGAATGAATGTACTCTTTTAAAAAATAAGTTTTTTATTGGATAAACAACGTGGAAAAAAATTACACATGGTTTTCACGTCAATTATTCAAAAACCAACGTGAAAAGCCATTTATCACGTTAGTTATTTTAAATAACCAACCTGATAAATGGTGCGTATGTTTTTCACATCAGTTGATGGATAAATGATGTGAAAAGAACATTATTCACCCTTTTTCATGTTGTTTATTTAATAAATGATGTGAAAATTCATTTATTATGCCTTATTTAAAATAATTGATGTGATAAAGGCTGTGTAATTTTTTTCTGGTCATTTATCCTGTAACCGGCATGAAAAAAATTAGGCATGGTTTTTCACATCAGTTATCCAATAATAGATGTGAAAATACAATTACAGATATTATTTATAAAATTGGTTTTAATTAAACTATGTGAATTTTTTTTTACTAGGTCCCCTACAATAACGTCTCTTAAAAACCGATGTGAAAAATCAAAATAAACCGACATGTAAACCCTTTTATGCACTAGTGACCACCTCACGAAGTGGTGTGATTTGTTTTTCACATAAAGTTTAAATGGAATATAATAAGGATAAATTTAATAAATATACTTAATATATATTACTTGAAATAAAATATAAAAAATTAATCATATTCTACCATATCCTCTCACTTGTTAAGGGAATGATATCGTCGCTCACGTGTATGCACGATATACCATCTCCATGAAGCAATGAGACTCATTTTCCATGACCAGTATTCAATAATCTTTCCAAAAATATATATAATTAATAAATATGATATTTTTTTAACATTATTATCATTCTTTATATAATGTATTTATATCATATTTACAACAATCATAACTTATGTAACAAAACTCACATATGAAAACTGGGCAATTAATACACAAAATAATTAAAATAATAAAATTTAATTAACAAAATTGTGGTAAAATGATATAAGAGGGTCATTTATGATATTATAAATATTATTTTGGTTCATTTATAAATTAATAACATAGTTAAAACCATTATATAAAAGGTATGATCATGTGTGAAGGAAATCGTATCTCTGTGGTAAGGGTTTCTCATCTAACTTTTACTTCTGTGAGACATATGTTATATTCACCACTTATTTCATTTTGTGTGATGTATATAATTTACCTTTGACATTTCATATCATTAATCTATTTATATTAATGGTATTTAAATTTTCATTTGTTTTTCTCAATTTCATGGGGATTATGATTCAAAATTTATCAAAGTGGTAACATTTTATGTCACAATATCACCATTATTTGGGATTGTTTTTTTTAGTTTTACTTAGGTAAATTATTTTATATATCTATATTAAATTCAATATATTTTATCCCCCTATGGTTATTCAAGAACATTTTCATGTGATAATACCATTTTTACACTCTTTGGTATATAAATGATTGGGAAAATGTTTTTAAGAAAATACAAATTTATTTCTCTCTTTTGTAAAAATATGTTTTCATCAAAATCCATGTTTTGTAAATATGTTTTTTAAAATGTTTTTAACCATTTAAAAAGAATTTATTAATTAAATTTTTACCCATTTTTACTTTTTACACAAATATTTTGAAGGAATATTTATTTCGTTTTCCAAATGAGGTTCATTTGGATTTTACTAAAAAAGTGTAAAGAATATTTATTTTAATGTTTACAGCATGAATGAGATTTTTCTCTTTCATGAAAACTGAGTTTATTAAATATTATTTTACAATTTTTTAATGTTTACTTTAAAATAAAATTATTTTCCAAATTTTTTGTGAGATTTGTGTTTTAAAATGTTATTTTGAAAGTGAAAAGGTTATTTTCCTCAAAAATGTTTTTAAATGAATTTTTATGGTATTTCTATTCATCAATTACATCAAACCTTTATTGTACATATGATCTACTAGGGATAAGTTTCATTGAAATAATCATTATTATTTATATATAAGTTTTATGATCAGTATGATTGAGAATGTATAATTTTATTACCATTCACCATATTACATTGGATGGTTTATGATTATTTTATTTTGATTGGAGTAAGTATTAACATTTCATATGTCAGTTTTTAATACAAATGTTTATATTGATTATTTTTCAACTCTTTCATATGAGTAATTAATTATAATTAGTATGTTATGGTAGGGGCCAAGTTATAAATAACCCCTTGATTCATTAATATGTCTCATAATACAAATCAATTGTCCAAATTAGACGGATTACTACCTAAATATATAAACTGTCTTGAGGAAGGTCTTAACAATTTCAAATATTAATCATTATGAATTACCTCATTATAAGATAAGTTACTTCCATGTGGTTAATCAATTAGTTATAATATCCATTGATAAATTTCAAGATTATGTGATTATTTATATGTTTTTATATGATCACTATTTATTTCTTCCATATTATGCTCGGTTTATTGATTAGCCTATGTTTTAGTTATTCAACTTGTCATATTGATTATGGTTATTTATTCAAAGTATATTCTACTATACACATACTCTTTCTGATCATATAATACCACCCATTTATTATGATTTATTTTCCCTAGGATACTGGGAAGTGTTTTGTGGTTTCTATGTAGGGATATTCTAAGGGGAATAAGGGAATTAAGAAATAAAACCCATTGTATTTATTATGTATAAAATTTAATTTGATTTTCAAGTATGTTCCTAGTTTTCCAAGAATATTAAAATATTCAGTCTTCTCAGATGAGACATTTTGTATCTAGTTTCACCGTAATAAATTATACAATGTCTCTCAATTACTGGATTTGGGGTTGTTATAGTTGGTATCAGAGAAAGTTTAGTAAAAATATTGAGAACAAGATTTTAGAAAACATTGATTAGGGAACATAACCCTATGTCATAATTTGAGGATAAGTATAGAAAAACATATTATTTTTTGTGAGTAAGATATTATTTTTTTCTTAGAAATAAATATTTATATAGATACTATAAATGGTTTTTGTTCCAGAACAAATGAACCTAGGGGTAATAAATTTTAAAAGGGTGGATTAGGTTTGACCTGATCGCCAATTGGTGCCAGAAAATGGGCCTTGCTGTGAACCTGGTTTAAAAATTATTGGGTACATTCTTATGATAATTCACATTTCATCACCAACCATTATTAAGTATTTTCAAAATATATATCACCAAAGAAACCATTTTTATGATTATGAGATTATATATGCATTATTTTTTTTAATTTATGTTAAGTGGTTAAATAGTTTTCGGATTATACACTATGTTTCATAATTTTATGATATAATATACTATATTCTATCATTTATAAATGGATTATAGTGGAAGGATTGGGTATTGTATTAATGTGCATAATCCAAAGAGTAAGAATGGTTATTTATTTTGTGAGATTACGTCAATCCTACAAAATAAACTAGTCTCTCAAACATCCTCATCATAAAAGGAAATAGTATCACTTGCTACCAATATATAGAAATAATTCTATATTTATTATGGATTCAATGTGAATCTAGAGAATAATACGATGATAGATAAATAAATAGATAAGGTAGAAATGTAAATAAGGGTTTTACACATGTGATAGTTTTGGAAAGAAACACCATGTTACTTACTTAAAGGGAATAAGAGTTTTCTATAAGTGTGGAGAGAAAGGAAACAATCAATATAATTTAAATGAAATGAAAGAGATTTCCAAACTTCAATGCTTAAACTATAAGGATATAGGAAACTATGCAAATTAATTCTCTAAGGATTAATGGAATATACCTCAAAAGAAGCTAAGGGATTGTGGTCAAGCTTATTCTATTACCACGGATGAAGTGGAATGATTAATGTTCTTGTGTTTGGATTCAATAATTATGTTATATGTGAATTTTATCAATGATATTATGTTTATAAGAATCATTTAATGTATAAGTATGGTACTGAGAAACTATTTCTTAAAGGATTTGAGAGCACATATTGAATGGTATTGATGACCAATAAAAGGGATTTAGTATCAATTTTAACCTCTTTTAAAACAAATGATTGAGGGATGATGACCCTTAATATGTTATATATGTTGAGATAAAATTATATTTTTATGGGATAGTGTTGGTGACCTTGAATTTGGTTAGATTTTTTATGGTTTATGTTATGTTTTCTATATTTTACAACAATTACTGATTTATGGAATATATCCGACAACCTCGGATTTTATATTTGGAAGAATTCATGTTTTCATTAAGTTATTATATTTATAAATTTATTCACATATTTATATTATTATATTAAGATCCACTTTATATTCTCTGGGGAATATAATGTATATTTAAGGACCTTACTTTAAAAAAAATTGACATTGAATTTAGATAAATATATTTTGGATGAGTCTTCCGGTTAACTATTTATGGAATGGAAGGAATTGAAATTTGGATTTTATTGGATAAATTATGATAAACATTTTGGTTGTGGAAAATATCTAGTGATAGAAGGAATGAATTTTCATTATTTTATTGAGCCAATGATTTGTTAATTGGTAATTTTAGTGCTTCATCCATAAAAATTTCTATTGGATAATCATTTTTTAGATTAAGAGATGAAGTAATAATTGATTAAACCACATACACATGATGATATTATGACTATATAAATTTATCATGTCATTATATTTTCTTATTTTTTTAGTCTAGATGGTAAAGTAATTCCTCATCATCAAGGAAAAAATCTTAAACAAAAATGTTATCCTAGTACCTTCATTTCTAATGAATCAAATGGGCCATTAACACATCATATATTTATGGTATTATGGTCATTAACCTTCTCTAAATCACCCAATTTCTTATGATCAATTATATTTATCACTCTTTATTAATCCAAGGGCATCTATATTATTCTCATGTCCATGTTTTCATTTCCCACCAATGTCTCCTACATAGAGACCTAGTAATGTGTTATTATGGACGACCTTCATAATTACATTAATCTCTTATCAATATGATGTTTTATTACCTATTTTTACAAATTTGTTTCCAAAAAATGTTAAAATAGTTATTTTCTAAATCAAGTTTAAATTACGGGGACACACTTTATTTAACGGGGGTATATTCTAACACCCTGAGATTTTAAAATAGAAACATTTTGTTTGATACCATGTATGACATTATATAATAATATTAGAAGAAAATATAACACCCTAATACTTTATGATATATATATTTTTAAATAAATTAAATATCTTTATTATTTTTTGATACACGCAATATTGGGTTTAAACAAAAAATGATACACTATTAAAATATTATTTTTAAACATGACCATTATAACTGAGATATTAAAATGGAGGGTAGGAATAATACTAACTAAATTATGAAATTATTTGTTTTTCACATCTATAAAATAAATTAAGTGGATATCTATGGATTAGAAATAAAATAAGTATCATTTTAATGTAAAATAATTGTTTTCTGAAAAAATGTATTTTTCAAAGAAAATGACTTTATCGCTTCTTGTGTACTTTTGATAAAATTATTTTTTGTAAATTTTTTAAAACTTATTTGATAAAATAAAATTAGTTTTTTAAATAAGTATATAAAAATTATCTTAGGGTGAATGTTTTGAGATATTTCTGAGAAGATTCATTATTTGATGAATAAATAAAAATAATAACTTTTACTGAAAACTGCCATTTCATTTAAATTATTTAAAAAGTTAAATTATATTTTACATTAGTTATAAAAATAGTTAAATTATATTATAATAAATAAAATCCAGTTCAGTGGAATTATTTTCATATTTAATTTTTATACTAAAACCATCTATACGTCTGAAAATTTTCCCTTTAGAAACTCACTTTTTTGCCACATTTGTGGGTATAATTTTGAATTGAATTTTTCAACTTCTGTAAATTGAATTTATAAAAATTGATTATATATTTGGAACCAATATAATTTATATTATCTGATAAATTCAACTTAATTTTTTTACCAAAATTAATAATGAAAAAATTAAAAAATAATTGTCGTGGTTAAGGTAAAAATATGATTACTAGGGGTTAAACTAAGAAGATAAGAGTTAAAATGACCTACCAACTTGTCAAAATATTATCAGATAGAAATATTTCCACTGTATTATATAAAAAATTAGAACCTAATGTTATTTTGAATCTTTTTTAATGTGAATGACTTTATCATTTTTTATTCTTTTGGGAAATTTCCAAATAATTCCCACAAGGGTCCCGTTTCCACACTAATAAAAGGTAACTCTCTCCCTTCAAATATTAACACATAAAAAGAACTTTTTCTTGATAATAAACTACCAAAATCTAACCGCAATATCATTATACATGTTCTATATCTTCTGGTCCTCCCAAAATATCAACCCAAGGGTCCTTAAGAGGAGATCCAAATGAGGTTTCTCTTATATAAGGTAATTGGATTGAAAAATATCATTCATTTTCTATCTACTTTTTCCACCATAAATAGTTTATTAACACATAAAATATAATAAAAATAGTATATTATATATAATGAAATGTTATTATGTTATTGGCATAATATTTTGTTGGATACTGGGACACCCTGAGAGGGGAGGGGTGAATCAGGGTTTTAGATTTTTCATTTAAAATGATGGATCTTGTTGCCATATTGGTAGGTAGTCATTAAACCTCTATGATGGATATGATCATAAATCAAACAATCACATGCAATGAGATGACACAAAACTTTTACATGGTTCAACACCAAGGCCTACACCTAAGGAGAATATATCAATAGTGTGTCAGTTGTACCCAAATTCATTAATATTCAATAGTTGTGGAATACAAATGTTTGGTCATAGTCACTCTCTTCTAGGAATACTTCATTTACAAGAATTAAGGGATATATAACTGCATCCTTAGGAACACTTCCATTGACTCTCCCTTTCCCACTACTATGAGAGAATTCAAACTCAGTTAATTGGCATGAACTTCACTTCAATAGATTGGAATTGAGTTATTTTTCTCTATCCAACAAGAGACACTACTTTCATTAAAGTCATGAATTAATGCACTTGAAAGAAATGTTCACTTAAAACCAAATATTCAAAACTGTCTTTCATGAAACTCATTTGCAATGCTCCCTTCTCATATACCCCTTGCCTTCCTGGAACAAACTCCCTTCACAAATCACTTCTACCTTTGTGAAAAAAAATATTTTTCAAATCTCACAAATTAAATACGGTAAACCATATCATCGTAAAGAATCCTATTCTCAAAAGCATTGGCATCAGTCAAGACTTTACAAGTATTTTCTCAATGCTCAAGCTTTTAGAGAATGTATATTTCATGGAGCTCCCCTAGCTTCACGAAATCAGAGTGACTCAAGATTTTCCTTGGAAAAATTCATTTTAATTGAAGAGGGGTAGCCTCTTATTTATAGGATTGGTCATTCACAAAGCCCTACCACCTCTTTGTGGATTTTCTAGATCTTCCAAAATGTCTTCACAATGCTCCTCCATTCACAATAAACCAAGTAAATTTGACATTTTCATGAATCTTTCTGTCAAACCCTTATCACCGCCACAGTGCTCCAATTATCATAATGGTGGAGATCACCGTTACTAATCACGATGCTCTAATTCTTCATCATTCATGATGCTCATCGTGACTGAAAATTATACAATCAGAATAATTTAATCCTTTTAGAAATACAATTCCCAAATGAAATCTTCTAAAAACTAATGAATTTTCCATATTTTTTTGAATACATCAAGAAAACCCACTTCTTTCACTGCAAGATATTTTCCAAATTTTGGTCCCCAAAAATTTGGCAAACACTGGGAAACAACACCACCTTCAATACTGTTTTCATCATGAACTATATGATCCCTTTCCTTGAAATCTCCCTGATAATCCATTAGTATTTCATATGAGGATTTAAGAAAAACAAAAACCATACTCCATTTTCAAAAAATAAAATCCTTGGTTTTAACATCTTTATTTGTATACTCCTCTGTCAAATGGGAAATGAAATCATCAATCGTGTGTATAGCAAAATACCACCTCACAAACCGATGTAGTTATTTTTCCATCACCACCTTTCAAGGTTGGATATAATAATGAATTTAACATATGTATATTATATTTATGAAATTATTATACATTGTAATTATAATATCAAATATACCTTCTTACTTTCTATTCTGTTTAAAATATGATAGCATCACTTGTGTGTACGACGGACTTTCACTTCATGAAGTGATGTGATTACTTTTTAAATTTCAATTTACATGGAATTTAATAAATATAAATGTAATAAATATATGTTAAATATATATAATTATATAAATTATTCATATTAATAATACTCATGCTTAACCTCTTATCTGTTAAGGGAATGATATCATTGCTCGTGCATACGTGTGACATACGGTCTTCACAAAGCGATACGACTCATTTTACATTATCAGAATTAAATAATGGTTATAATAACATATATAATGATTAAATATGATATTTATAACAATATTACAATTCTATATATAATTTAATTACGTACTATATACAAGATTCATAACTTTCAAGACAAAACATGCATGAAAAAACTAGGTAATTAACACCTTAAAAATGAAAATAATGAAATATTATTAACAAAAATTTTGTAAAATGTTATAAAATGATCATATATGACATTATAAATATTATTATGGTTTTGATATAAATTAATAACATTATTAAAACCATTGTGCATGAGTTAAGGACACATGAAAAGTAAATCAACCCTAAGGTAAGGGTTTCTGATCTCACTTTTACTAATATGAGACATATGTCATATTCACAACTTATTTCCTTTGTATGGTTTATATACATACCATTTTATATGTTATATAATAAATATATTTATCTTAATTATATTTAAAGTTTCATTTTTATTTTATTTCTTTCACGTGGCTTATTGGAACCATCCCCTTTATTAAAGAAAAGAGAAAAATAGAGACCCCTTTTAAATTGTGTAATGGGTGAACCCATTACACACCCGAAGTCCATAGGAAACCAGCCTTATTATTGAATGGAATTAGATACCATATAAAAAAAGGACTTTAAGGTAAACTAGGGATAAAACACAAAACTATCTGCCTGAAGCCATCCAAGGTCACATCCGCCCACTATGCCTACCATCGGCGCTGGAAGAAGTCACCATTGCCGCAGACCGCCAACACCAAAAGAACTTATAGTAGAAGTCTAATGATACATGAGATAAACCACCATATCAAGCCAAGAAAAGTTTTCACCCATCTATCCCCAATTCCCAAAACCCACCATTGTCAGCTAAAACACCAACATCGGATCACGACTGCGACGCCACCATTGAGATCCCGACTAGACCGAGTCCAAAATAACAGATCTAATACAGATATGAGGACAGAGACACCAGATGCCATGGGGGGATATTATAAGATTCCTAAGATGAGTTGGAATCACCAGATCTACTTTAGAGCTAAAATGAAAGAACTATCGAGTCGACAATCTAAACCGCTAAACATTGGCCATAGCCACGCATAAGACCAGATCACCAAGACCTAGTGGATATGTAACCACAAGCCACCATGTCAAACAAAATTCCACCTAATAATCATCTAGTGGAAATTTTCTGCTAAATAAACAACCATGGAGAAACCCTATAGGTTTCAGAGAGACCTCAGTCAAAGATGAGATCCCTCCCTTTCCCAACAAAATGTTAAGGGTTTATTTCACAATCACAACATCATTCAGAACTATTTTTTTAACTTTTACTTGGATTAATTATTTGATATATCTATCATAAAATCAATATATTTTATTCTCCAATGGTTATTCATTAACTTTTTCAAGTAATGGTACCATTTTCCTTGTCTTATGTATTTAAAATGATTGAGAAAATGTTTTTAAGAAGACCTAAATTTATTTCTCTCTTCAATCAAAAATATTTTTTTAGCTAAATCTATTTTATCTAAAAATGTTATCAAAAATGTTTTTAACCATTTAAAATTGATTTATTGAAAAAAAATTACCCATTTTTACTTTTTAAAAAAATTCAAAGTAATTTCAATGTCATTTTCAAAACATTGCTCATTTGGATTTTATTGAAAATGTGAAATGAATATTTGTTTAAACATGTATGGAATGAATGAAATTTTCCTACATCATGAACACTCAATGTTTTAAAGATTATTTTACATGTTTTAAATGTTTATTTTCAAAGAGAATTATTTTCAAAATGATTTGTAAACTTTTAGTTTTGAAAGGTGGTTTTCAAAGTGAAAATTTTATTTTACTCAAAAATGTTTTTAATGTCATTTTATGGTATTTTTATTCATCAATGACATCATATCTTTATTGTACTTATGATCTAATGGAGATATGGTCTATTGAAATCATCCTTATTCTTTGTGTGGATGGTTTATGATCAATTTTATTGAGGATATACAATTTTATATCCATTCACCATATTATTTTGGATGTTTTATGATTATTTTTATTTGATTGGGGTAAGTATTAACTTTTCATATGTTATTTTTAATAAAAATTATTATGTTAATTATGTTTCACCCCTTTCATATGAGTAATACATTGGAATTAGTTTTTTATGGGTGGGTCCCAGTTATAGATATCCCTTGGATGCATTGATAGGTCTCATTATACAAATCATTTGGACAAATTAGACAAGTATATACCCATATATTTAAACTATCTTGAGGAAGGTCTTGAAAATTTATGATTTTCATCATTACACATTCCCTCATTATGAGATAATTTATTTCCAAGTGATTATTCAGTTTGTTAGAATATCCATGGATAACTTTCAAGATTATGTGGTTATTTATATGGGTTTATTTGATCATCATTTATTTCTTCCATATTATGACTAGTTTGTTGACTAAATGTCATGTTTTTTAGTTATTTACCTTTCCATGTTGATTATTCTTATTTATTCATGACAGCTTCCACTACATGCATACCCTTACTGAGAATATGATGTAACATCCCAAGTAAGTAATGAATAATAGATATTTTTACCTATATCTATTTATGAATTAGATAGTGTTTTAGATGCTTAAAATGAGAATAAATCCAATCTTAAGCATGGAATACACTAATATTTTTAAAAGATTGTTTTATTGCCTTTTGATGGAAAACCATTTTTAAATAAAACTTTTGAAAATTTTATAAGTCATATTTTTTGAAATAAACTTATTCTTTATGATTGGGACATTGAAAATTACTTTGGGTAAATTTTTGTTATTTTTCCGATAAAGTTCATTTTTTTAATGAATAGTGAAAATGTTGTATTTTAATTCAAAACCTCTTTTTAATATGATTTATTTATATGATTAGTTTATATTTTGAATTGGTTTTAAAGTTAAATTAGAATATATTTGTACCATTTAATCCAATAGTGGTCGTTGGAATTAATTTCACTTTGAAATTTGACTTAAACTAGTGTCAATCTTTTGATACTTATTATTTCATAAAAAAACACGCTATTTTCTCTGATAGCGGGAATTAATTATTAAATTAATTAATGAAACTTATATTTTTTTAATTTTTTAAAATATACATCATTTTTGAATTCGTAATATCAAATATATCTTAGGGTGAAGTTTTGGTATTTTTCTAAAAAACGTCAATTTGTGATGTATAGTGAAACCACTAAGTGGTACTTAAAAAACTGATTTTTTGTTTAAATGAAATTTTACCACCTTTGTGTTTTTAATTTCAAGAATCAGACATACATGGTTGTAATTAGGAAGTAAAATTTGGTTCACTGGGATTAAAATAATTTTTTGGTGAATAGTAACTTTTACGTTTATTAATCAGGATTAGAGGTAATTAGTGTAGTTTAAGGTAAAAATAATGTTTTAATAATATTAAATGACCTAGACACATGTCCTACTCTTATGGGATGTGTCATGGACGACCAAGAAAATCCATGGGTCAACTTGGGGACCCCATGGAGCCACTTTGGTAGGAAAATGACATTAATATCTTTTTATTTAATGTTGAAATAAAAATGTCACAAACATGTATTTTTTTACTAAAACAATTTTTACATGGGGTTATACAAGTCAGATTTTTGACTATAAATAGTCATTGGAAATCTGAATATATTTCCTATATCATAGTTTTTTTTATAATTTTTATTCATTAAATAAATTAAATTATTTATGACATCATGATGATGCACCGATTACCTCATTATTTAACTATTGAAATAAAATGAAACGATAATGTAAAATCTAAGACCTAAACATGTCAAAAAACTATTTTATGAGTATATTTCAAACCCTTATCAGCTTATCCTTCAATTATATTAATGTGGGACCTTTTAAATCCGAAACTCTTTTTAAAATAAAGTAACATTTCATTACTTTCCAAGAGTGCCCCTCCTCTCCTCTTATAAAAGGCCCTCACCTCTACCTCCTTACCCACACTTCCAAAGCCTTTGTCTTGGACAAACCCTACCCATTTTGTCTCTCCACATCCCTCTATAACTATTATAAGCCTAAATTTGTGAATACGTCTTCCCAAGGAAGCCTTTGAACTCAAACCAAAGGGAGTTACCCGATTTTAAGGTAATGCCTTCACTTGAGACCTTTTGTTTTATTTTGCATCTCCAACCCCCTAAACTCTTTTTATTCATTTATTTTATAACAACTACAGTATCTCCAATATACTAGGATGTTTTTATAAGAAGTATTCTAGCTACACTTACACACACCTACATCTAATGGTTAAAGAACATACTGTTTCCGTGGATGGAGAATTTCTGTCTCACGAAATGATGATTGTTCAATATTCTTCTAACACCTTCAAAGGTGGCCATTAATATGTCACTATATTTATATATGATATATAATATGTTTATGTTTTCCTTAAGCTTATGTATTTTTCATTTATGGCATACCTTTATGGATTCCATTATGGGTATACGCGATATCTTCATTTTAGGAAGTGTGGACTACCGCCCCCTCAAAGTGATTTGATTCGTTAATACCATATGTGGTACGTATAAAGGATATATTTAATGATATTATATATGATACCATACTGGAATTAAAATACTATTATGTATCATAATGTTTTAATTCCATTAAATATGAAATAGAAATAGAAGTAGTGTTCATGCGTACGTACGACTTACCGTCTCCATGAACGGTGAATTTCATTTCTTACCTCTAAATGTTATGTAATATTATAAATGCATGTATATACTGTATATATATGATATATATGATATATACATAATGAGTATAACTCTGGATATAATGGATACATGAACAACTTGTAATTATAAAGAGCATATTTTTTACTCAAGTACCAATGATCGTTAAAACGACCGTTATTAACTTAAATAATTTCATAGTGTTCATGACATGATAATAAGTGATATAAAAGGAATAATTAACTTGAAAAAGTTTCTTAAGAAAGTATAAATTAACTCAAGTTTATTATTAAGGAGGTTAAAGAACGATCGAGTCAAGTCCGACCCGAGGTATGGGACTTCGTCTCAATCTCCTTTCATTGAGGCATATATTCTTTTATACACAACCTTCTTTTATACGGTGTATAAACCCCTTTGAATTTTACGTTTAACCAAAAGGGATCTTTTTTATATGAAGTGTTTTACTAAATGACAAAAGGGAATGTTTTTGTCGTACGTATGTGGCGACAATGACTTCTCCACCGTCGTGACCATTATTTGAGTTTCGGCTTCCTCTTCAAGCCATACCTTCTTTTTAAAAGAAAAATAAATACCATGTTTTACTTTTCTTTTATTTTGGTATTGAAAATTGTTTTCATAATTTTTTTATATCAATGTGTTTTATTGATATCTTGTGATTGAAAGTTGGAAATGTTATGTTTCCTTTATGCATGTTTTATGTAACACGATTATGTTGTGGTTCTTGGGCATTATTATGAAGACAGGTGGTTCTGTGATAAACTAAGGGCGGGTGAGCCCGATATAGCTCTCTAATGCATTGGGTAACGTGAAGGGGTTAAACATTAAGGTTTCTCTGAAGAGATTTAGGGAATATACTGTGATGGGTATTCCAAACGTAACCAAGAGGGTTACTCCCTACGTAATAATGTTATGAATGCCTCAAGTTACCTTTATATCTTATGATTTATTTGATTTATTCATGATTTGATGAGGTATGTTAAAGTGTTTATGTTTTATGATTAGAGTATGTTTTCATTGATTCTTATGTATACATGTACTCATGTTTCCTTTCCATATTTTTAGATCACTTACTGAGCTTTTTATGCTCATCCCATGTTTTTGAAATGTTTTTCACAGGTCAAGGGAAAGGTACATGATGTGATGATAATGTCAAGGAAGTGTCAAGAAAGAATCCATATTTTATTTTA
Organism: Viscum album; assembly: GCA_963277665.1. Lineage (NCBI taxonomy): Eukaryota > Viridiplantae > Streptophyta > Magnoliopsida > Santalales > Viscaceae > Viscum > Viscum album. The sequence continues at coordinate 377,671,297 of OY728142.1, forward strand.
AATATGTTTTAGTTGATGGGAAAAATGAATACTATCTTTATGTAACCACTTTGTTTAAATTTGGAATGTAATGCAAGTTTTATGATCTAATTCTCTAAAACTCTAAACATAAAAAGATCCTCAATGTGTAATCTTGTAATAACTCAAGATTAAGTAAGGTTTAAGGCTGGGGCCTTATAGTTGGTATCAGAGGTCGGTTTAGATAACTTTCTGAGTTAGAATTCTATTAAATGATTATCCAAAAATATTTTTTTATGGTCAAATTGAGATGATATAGCATTTGAAGATTACCATGTTGCTTCATATAAGACAAGTTCTTTCAGAATATTTTTCCACAGAGGAAACACGGAAGAAGTGCTAGGAAGGCATACCGAAGGAAATAACCTTCCGAATCAAGATCCTGAGATGGTCGGAATTGGAACTAAATAGTTTATTACAGTAATGGCGCAGTTGACTCAAGCGATAAATGGCGGTGGTATCCATGCACGAGATCAGCCAGATCAACCACAGAGGAACATGTCAGTGGTGGAACATTTCATGAGGCAACATCCCCCATCATTCAGAGGATCATATGACCCTGTGCTAGCTGAAGGGTGGATTAAAGCACTGGAGAAGATTTTCGATGTCATGGGGTGTTCAGACAATCAAAAGGTTAGTCTTTCTATTTACCGTTTGGAGGGTGAAGCAGATCAGTGGTGGTGAATGGTTAAAAATATCAGGGACACTGGTGAGATTGATGCTCTCGACTGGGATGAATTCAAAGGTATGTTTCTTGAGAAGTATTTTCCTAAGGCTGTTCAACTTAGAATGGAAAAAAAATTCATGGAATTGAGGAGAGAGGAAGACTCAGTGGCTTCCTATGAAGAAAGGTTCACTCGATTGGAAAGGTATGCTCCAAATTTTATCCGAGACTTTGATAGTAAAATCAATCGTTTTTACTCAGGATTAAAGCCAAAATATAGAAGGGCATTGGCTTCTTGTGAGTTTAAAAGTTATAAAAAGCTTGTTTGATGTGCTGAGAAGGTGGAAATGGAGTTTGTCGATGATCAAGTGTTCCATAACAACCAGCAGGAGAAGAGACCGAGGTGGAAGGAGAAAGGAAAGAATTCTTCAAAAAGGTCTGACGGTAAGAAAACTAAGTTTCTAGATTGTGATAAATGTTGTAAAAGGAATACTGGGGAATGTCTTCTGAATTCTGGAAAGTACTACCGATGTGGTAATATGGGACATAAGGCTCGTGATTTCACTGAAAAAGATCAAGGTGATGGTAAGTCCAAATTCGATTTACAGTTAGTGAAATGTTTTAAGTGCAATGAGATGGGTCACTATGAAAACGAGTGTCTGACAAAGAGCTCGAGTGATGGGAAATAGTTATACTATAAGCAGAAAGGGGTGGTGAAATCCTTTGCAACTACTTCAGTAGATGTTGGGCCATCAAATGAAGTTGTATCAGGTACTTTGTTTGTTTTTTCATATTATGCCAGTGTGTTTTTTGATTCGGGGTCTACACATTCATTCATCTCTGAAAACTTTTCTAGTAAAATGGGAATACCATCTCAAGAAATGACTCCTGAACTGTTGGTAAAAACACCTGGGGGAAATGTTGAGGCAAAAAGAATTTATAAGAATCTTCTTATCCTTATCTGTGGAAAGAACCTACTTGAGAACCTTATTGTTTTACCTCTAGTAGAGTTTGATGTTATCCTGGTTATGGATTAGCTCTCTATTTACCATGCTAAGATTGAATGTAGAGCTAAAGAAGTTTCTTTTCAGAAAGACTTTCCGTTTGTGTACAATAATGAACCCTTACTGTTGATAACATATCAAGAGGCCGAGAAACGTTTAAAATATGGAAATGAATGTTACCATGCACATATTGTTGAAAACAAAGAAACTGTTCAGATTAATGATGTTCCTGTGGTAAATGAGTATCCTGATGTTTTTCCTGATGAGTTGCCTAGAATAATAACAGATCGGGAAGTTGAGTTTACTATAGACTTAGTTCCTGATGTTGTTCCAATTTGAAAACCCCCTTATCGAATGGCTCAAATTGAACTTTTAGAGTTGAAGGAGCAATTGCAATATTTATTAGAGAAAGGTTTCATTCGACCTAGAAAATCACCATGGGGTGATCCTGTTTTATTTCTTAAAAATAAAGATGGTTCTATGAGACTTTGCATTGGTTATAGAGCCTTTAATAACATCACTGTTAAGAACAAATATCATTTTCCTCATATCCATGATTTGTTTGATCAGCTCCAGGGAGGTCAGTATTTTTCAAAGTTTTACCTGAGATCGGGGAACCATCAGTTTAATGTAAAGGAAACAGATATTCTGAAGATCACGTTTCGTACAAGATATGGCCATTATGAATTTTTAGTAATGCCTTTTGGGATAACCAATGCACCTGCTTTATTCATGGACTTAATGAATATAATTTTCCTTGAGTTCTTGGATAAGTTTGTGGTTGTTTTCATTGATGATATTTTGGTGTTTTCTAAAAGTAAATAGGAGCATGAAAGACATTTAAGGGTTATTTTTCAAACCTTAAAAGAAAAGAAATTGTATATGAAATTCAGCAAGTGTGAGTTTTGGTTGCAACAAATTTCTTTCCTTGGTCATATTTTTTCTAAATATGGGATAACTGTTGATCATGAAAAAAAAAGGTTGTTGAAGAATGGCCAAGACCCACAAATGTAACTGAGATTCGTAGCTTCCTTGTTTTGTTAGGCTATTACCAAAGGTTTGTTAGAAATTTTTCATGGTTATCTAGTCCAATAACTAAGCTAACTCGGATGGGTGTTATGTTTATCTGTACAAAATAATGTGTTGATTGTTTTCAGTAACTAAAAAGAAGATTGGTGAATGCTCCAGTTTTGGCACTACCTTCCAGGAATAGTGAGTTTGTTATCTACAGTGATTCTTTATTGAAAGGACTTGGTTGTGTCCTAATGAAGAATGATCAGGTAATTGCTTATGCTTCACGTCAGTTGAAAACTCATGAGGTAAATTACCCTACACATGATTTGGAATTATCTACTATTGTTTTCGCTTTAAAAATTTGGAGGCATCATTTTTATGGAGTAACGTGTGAAATATATACTGATCATAAAAGTTTAAAGTATATATTCACTCAGAAATAATTGAACATGATACAAAGGAGATGGCTAGAATTAATCAAGGATTATGATTGTACAATTCATTACCATCCAGGAAAAGCAAATAAAGTGGCTGATGCTTTGAGTCGAAAAATTAATGCTTCATTAAGAATGTTGTGTTCGGAATGTGATCCTTTGGTTAAGGATTTGATGAACTTTGGAATAGAAGTTTTTGGTGTAGGATGTTCTTCTGTTTTGTTTCAGGTATCAGTGAAATCGTCTCTATCAGACAGAATCAAGCAAGCACAGAAGCAAGACAGTGAGTTGCAAACAAAGGTAGAGCTGGTTCAGAAGGGTAAGTTTCCTGAATTCAACATTGATAATGATTGTGTTTTGAGATTTTGGAAGAGATTGTGTGTGCCTTGTGATTCATAGTTGAAGAGAGATTTTTTATGTGAACCTCATAGTTCTCCGTTTTCAGTTCATACAGGAAGTACTAAGATGTACAGAGATCTTCAAGAGTAATACTGGTGGGACTGAATGAAAAGGGATATTGCTGATTTTTCTGTGAAGTGTTTGACTTGTCAACAGGTTAAAGCAGAGCAGCAGTTACCAAAAGGGATGCTTCAGCCTTTACCAGTGCCAGAGTGGAAATGGGAAAACATATCCATGGACTTTGTTGTGGGATTACCGAAGACATCTCGAGGTAATAATGTAATCTAGGTTATTGTTGATTGCTTTACAAAATCTGCTCATTTCCTCACTATACGAGATAATTTTTCCCAATATCAACTTTCCCATTTGTATCATAGAGGGATAGTCAGGTTACATGGAGTTCCTCTCTCCATTGTATCTGACCGTGATCCCAGGTTCACTTCTAACTTTTGGAAGGGCCTTCAGAAGTCGTTGGGTACTGAATTAAATTTTAGTACAGCGTTTCATCCTCAATCAGATAGGCAATCAGAAAGAAAAATTCATACTTTGGAGTATATTATACGTGCTTGTTCGATGGATTATCAAGGAAGTTGGGACCAACATCTTTCTTTGGTTGAATTTTCTTATAATAAAAGTTTTCATTCCAGTATACAGATGGCTTCATTTGAAGCATTATATGGGAAGCGGTGTCGAACTCCAGCTTTCTGGGATAAAGTGGGTGAAAGGAAGCTGATGGGACTAGAATTGGTGGAAGAGTTGGCAGAAAAAGTTCAGTTGATACAGAAACACATGAGAACAGCTTAGAGTAGGCAGAAGAGTTATGCGGATAACCGGAGGAAGGATCTATCTATCGAGGTAGGTGATCATGTTTTTCTCAAAGTCTCACCATGGGAAAGTGTGATGTGATTTGGTAAGAAAGGAAAGCTGAGTCCAAGGTTCATTGGACCATATGAAATTTTGGAGAGAGTTGGATCAGTTGCTTACCCAGTGGCTTATCCTCCGAGTTTATCTCAGGTACACAATGTTTTTCATGTTTCAATGTTAAGGAAGTACATGCCAGATCCATCTCATGTTTTGAGTCCAGAGGTAGTTAAGCTGGAAGAGAACCTATATTATGAGGAACAACCGGTCCAGATTCGTGACCACAGGGAGAAAGTGTTGCGGAATAAGGTGATTAACCAGGTAAAGGTTTTGTGGAAAAACCATATGGCTGAAGAGGCAACATGGGAATCTGAAAATGCTATGAGGGATAAATACCCCCACTTATTCGTTAAGTAAATAAATTGTGGGACGCAATTTTCTAAATAGGGGAAGGATGTAACATCCCAAGTAATTAATGAATAATAGATGTTTTTATCTATGTCTATTTATGAATTGGATAGTGTTTTAGAGGCCTAAAATGAGAATAAATCTAATCTTAAGCATGGAATACACTAATATTTTTAAAAGATTGTTTTACTGCCTTTTGATGGGAAACCATTTTTAAATCAAAATTTGACAATTTTATATGCCCCATTTGTCGAAATAAACTTATTCTTTATGATTGGGACATTGAAATTTACTTTGGGTAATTTTTTGGTATTTTTCTGATAAAGTTCATTTTTTTAATGAATAATGAAAAATGGTGTATTTTAATTGAAAACATCTTTTAATATGATTTATTTATATGATTAGTTTATCTTTTGAATTGGTTTTAAAGTTAAATTATAATATATTTTTACCATTTAATCCAATAGTGGTCGTTGGAATTAATTTCACTTTGAAATTGGACTTAAACTAGTGTCAATCTTTTGATACTTATTATTTCATAAAAAAACACGCTATTTGCTCTGACAGCGGGAATTAATTATTAAATTAATTAATGAAACTTATATTTTTTGAATTTTGTAAAATAGACATCAGTTTTGAATTTGGAATATCAAATATAGCTTAGGGTGAAGTTTTGGTATTTTTCTAAAAAACTTCAATTTTTGATGAATAGTGAAACCACTAAGGGGTACTTAAAAAACTGATTTTTTGTTTAAATGAAATTTTACCAACTTTGTGTTTTGAATTTAAAAAATACAACATACATGGTTGTAATTATGAAGTAAAATGTGGTTCAATGGGATTAAAATAATTTTTTGGCGAATAGTAACTTTTAATTTTATTAATCGCGATTAGAGGTAATTAGTGTAGTTTAAGGTAAAAAATAATGTTTTAATAATATGAAATTACCTAGACACATGTCATTCACTTATTTTATGTGTCATGGCCAACCAATAAAATCCATGGGTCAACTTGGGGACCCCATGGAGCCACTTTGGTAGGAAAATGACATTAATATCTTTTTATTTAATGTTAAAATAAAAATGTCACAAACATGTATTGTTTTACTAAAAAACATTTACATGAGGTTATAAAAGTCAGATTTTTTACTATAAATAGTCATTTGAAATATAAAAATATTTCCTACATCATAGTATTTTTTTATAATTTTTAGTCATTAAATAAATTAAATTATTTATGACATCATGATGATGCATCGATTACCTCATTATTTAATGATTTAAATAAAATTAAAAGATAATGTAAAATCTATGACCTAAACTTGTCAAAAACCTATTGGATGGGTATATTTAGAACCCTTATCACCTTATCCTTTAATTATATCAATTTGGGACTTTTTAAATCCGAAACTCTTTTTAAAATAAAGTAACATTTCTTTACTTTCCAAGAGTGCCCCTCCTCTCCTCTTATAAAAGGCCCCCACCTTTACCTCCTTACCCACACTTTCAAAGCCTTTGGTTTGAAAAAACACTTCCCATTTTGTCTCTCCACATCCCTCTATAACTCTTAGAAGCCTCACTTTGGGAAGGAGTCCTCCCAAGGAAGCCTTTGAGCTCAAACCAAAGGGAGTTACCCGATTTTAAGGTAATGTCTTCACTTGAGTCCTTTTGTTTTATTTTTCTTCTCCAACCCCCTCAACTCTTTTTATTAATTTCTTTTATAAAAAATACAGTATCTTAAATATACTAGGATGTTTTTATAAGAATAATTCTAGCTACACTTACACACACCTACATCTAATGGTTAAAGAACATACTGTTTCCGTGGATGACGAATTTCTGCCTCACGAAATGATGATTGTTCAATATTCTTCTAACACCTTCAACGGCGGCCATTAAAATGTCACTATATTTATATATGATATATAATATGTTTATGTTTTCTTTAAGCTTATGTATTTTTCATTTATGTCATACCTTTATGGCTTCCATTATGGGTATACGTGATATCTTCATTTTAGGAAGTGCGGACTACCGCCCCCTCAAAGTGATTTGATTCATTAATACCATATGTGGTACATATAAAGGATATATGTAATTATATTATATATGATACCATACTAGAATTAAAATACTATTATTTATCATTATGTTTTAATTCCATTAAATATGAAATATAAATGGAAGTAGCGTTCATGCGTACGTACGGCTTACCGTCTCCATGAACGGTGCATTTCATTTCTTACCTCTAAATGTTATGTAATATTATAAATGAAAGTATATACTGGATATATAAGATATATATGATATATAAATCATGAGTATAACTCTGGATATAATGGATACATGAACAACTTGTAATTATAAAGAGCATATTTTTTAATCAAGTAACAATGATCGTTAAAACAATTGTTATTAAATTAAATAATTTCATAGTGTTCATGACATGGTAATAAGTGATATAAAAGGAATAATGAACTTAAAAAAGGTTCTTAGGGAAGTAAAAATTAACTCAAGTTTATTATTCAGGAGGTTAAATAATGATCGAGTCAAGTCAGACCTGAGGTATGGGACTTCGTCTCAATCTCCTTTCATTGAGGCATATTTTGTTTTATACACAACCTTATTTTATATGGTGTATAAACCCCTTTGACTTTTATGTTTAACCAAAAGGAATATTTTTTATATGAAGCGTTTTACTAAATGACAAAAGGGAATGTTTTTGTCGTATGTATGCGGTGACAATGACTTCTCTACCACTGTGACCATTATTTGAGTTTCAGCTTCCTCTACAAGCCATACCTTCTTTTTAAAAGAAAAATAAATACAATGTTTTAATTTTCTTTTATTTTGGTATTGAAAATGGTTTTCATAATGTTTTTATATCAATGTGTTTTATTGATATCTTGTGATTTAAAGGTAAAAATGTTATGTTTCTTTTATACATGTTTTATGTGATATGATTATGTTGTGGTTCTTGGGAATTATTATGAAGACAGGTGGTTCTGTGATAAACTAATTGCGGGTGATCCCAATATAGCTCTCCAATGCATTGGGTAACGTGAATGGGTTAAACATTAAGGTTTCTCCGAAGAGATTTAGGGAATATACTATGATTGGTATTCCAAACGTAACCAAGAGGGTTGCTCCCTATGTAAGAATGTTATGAATTCCTCAAGTTACCTTTATGTTATATGATTTCTATGATTTATTCATGATTTGATGAGGTATGTTAAAGTGCTTATGTTTTATGAGTAGAGTATGTTTTCATTGATTCTTATGTATACATGTACTCATGTTTCCTTTCAATATTTTTAGATCCCTTACTAAGCTTTTTATGCTCATCCCAAGTTTTTGAAATGTTTTTCACAGGTCAAGGGAAAGGTACATGATGTGATGATAATGTCAAGGAAGTGTCAAGAAAGAATCCATGTTTTATTTTAAATATGTTTCCATAAATGGGAAAAATAAATACTATCTTTATGTAACCACTTTGTTTAAATGTGGAATGTAATGAAAGTTTTATGATCTAATTCTCTAAAACTCTAAACCTGAAAAGATCCTCAATGTGTAATCTTGTAATAACTCAAGATTAAGTAAGGTTTAAGGCTGGCACCTTATATTTGAGATCACCGCATTATTATATTTTATTTTCCTAAGGATACAAAGTAGTATTTTGTAATTAATATGTAGGGATATACTAAGGGGAATAATGTTGTTCACAAAGAAAATTCTTTGTGTATTTTATATTTAAAATTTAATCTAAATTTAAAGTATATATCTAGTTTACCAATACTATTAAATTTTTCAGTCTTTCAAGATTTGATTCCTTGTATCTAGTTACAATTTAATAAAGTAGAACTATTTATAGGTTACTGTAGTTGGGTTTGTTATAAATTAAAAATCTTAATTCAATTGCAAACACCTTCCATGGGTTTCATTTACAATTTAAATCAATAATTTACATAATTGTATAACAACATTGTTAGGCCCAAGATGATTTTTGGTTGTATTTTTTGCCAATAGATGATATATGTTTGAAGTTGATAAAATGTGGAGTTTTCGTTTCTAGACACACCCCATCAGACTAACCATCAGATCGAATAGGAAGATGCACTGGACACATAAAATTGGATGAACAATAGAAAATAAAACAGAAAACTTCGTACCTAAACCATTAAAATTAGGAATAGAACCAAGAATATCGACATGAGTCAATGGATATAGACTATCAGAATTATTTTTGGTTGGAAATTCATCAGGTTCAAGAAGTATGGGAATCCATGGAACTTTCCAATGTGAATCTAGTGATTCTTTTCTAATCCTGAAGTTCTCATAAATCATGAATAAGTCATGATACAAGATGGATTTTTTGGAAGAGAAGAGAATAAAATGTGAAGTTTTTTGGTTGCTTCTCATCAATTTAAGAAACATTGTATATAGAATTATGTAGATCATAAGTATGATAATCATCACTATGAAAATATCAAAATGCTAGAAGATTGATCTTCCTGATGTAAATAAGTCATTGCTGACACTGATCCATTGAAAAGTATTATGACATCAATCATTTTATAATTTTGGTATACTTTGTGTAGTGTATGTTGAGTTTTATCAAAATTTTAATGTTTAATAATGTTTTAATTGATTTAAAAATGGATCAAGAGTCATCAAACAATACTTGACACCAATCCATCTGAGTAAAGTAGATATTTATCCATCAGATGCAAGATGACATTAATAAAGTCATCGGATAGGCAATCATATGTTTGACTAATTAAAGAAAATGAGAAATAATTTGAAGATATTTCATATATGTTCTTACTTACAAATTATTTAAGAAAGAGGTTTTGAATGATACATAAAGTTCTCAATGTTTTAACAAGTGTTTTTCAGTTGGTATGGAGCATCAATATGAAAATACTTTCAGTGTTTACAAAATTTCGTCGTAATGAGTAGTCTTTAGTTTTTTATATGTTTTAATAGTAATAAAGAATCCAAATGAAGAATAAGACTGAATATATGTTTTTAAACATTTATAATTCTGATGTTTTGAGAATCTTCCAGAAGATTTGAGAAAGTCCCAAAATTATTGAGAATATTTGGAGAAGTCAAAGATGAAGAAATAAATAAATGAAAAATCTGGGAATTGTGAATTGCATTGAGTGGTAAAAAATAATTGTTTTCCTACCTTTACCAATATGGGGGCCTATAAAATGAGAGAATAGTACATTTTCACTTTGTGTGAGTTTCACTTTTCATGTTTTTTGGAGCTCTAAAAATTGTGGGATGGGTATTTAGTTTTCAAATGGAGTTTGTTTTTCAGGTTGAAGCTAAGGAAGATACATCGAAAAAAGTCCATTAGATGGAATCCATCAGAATGATACTATAATAGTAAGTTCCATAAAAATGAGTCCATTGGAGTGAGATCCATTGGTGTGAGCCCCATATGATTAATCTCCATCAGATAGAGGAATTGTGAGATACCAATTGAGTTTCTAATAAATTAAAGAAGTAAGAGAAAAAGGAGAATCAGAATGAGTCCAATTGGATGGATCCCATCAGACAGAGGTTACCGGACTGAGGTAGATCAGACTATATTTTTTTAACGAATTTTTCCAGGTTTATTTTTTAGAAAATGTTTCAAGACCAACAAGTTCAATAGATAATTTTTGAAGTAATAAAATATTTTATGTGTGTAGATTTTGATTCAACTTACTTGTGAAGGAAGTGATGAACCTTTTGAAGTGGATTAGAACAAAAGAAGAAAAATTATGATTGTAACACTGGATACATACCAATTATTGAAAAGGATTTTGTGCTTATTGGGGTGTATAGCCAATTATGGGTAAGGGGATATTAAAATGATAGTTAGGGATATAACCAACTATAGTAATAAAGTTTATATGGTGATTGTTGAATTTTCACTGCTTATGCCTTTGTTTTCCAGAAAGAAGATAGTGAAATAATCCATGTTGGTGAGGCTATAAAACATGGAAAGGAGTATGTTTTTATACTAAACCTTGTAAATATCATGTTTTTTCTTTTATTTATATTTATTGCATGTAAAATTTAATGTTGAAAAGTTATATTTGAGTGGATCATAACTTTAACAATTTTTAAAGGTTAAGAAAGTTTCCAAAATAATTTAATAAAAATGTTTATAAAATAAAATAGAACCACTGATTCACCCCCCCCCCCCAGTGATCTTGATCCTATTTGGGAACAATAATTGGTATCATAGGTAGTTCCATCTGAAATATCATTCGCTAATAATGGAGAATTTCAATTTAGCGAACAATAGGGGTGTTCTTGTTTTTAATGGAATGAACAATCACTACTGGATGAATAAGTGGTTACCCTATCTTCTTTCACTTTGACATAAAGTTAGGGATGTAGAAATAGTGGTATTTCCTTCCATCATTGAAGCTGTTATGATAGTTTCTAATAAGAGAATTATTGAAGCTAATGGAAAATATTAGAATACTTTGTTGATGGATCTCACTAATAATTTTTATACAAATATTATGGGGATTCCAGTAGCTAAGAAAATGTGGTATAAAATGATAAACACTTATGAATGGAATGATAAAGTTAATGAATCCAAGTTAAAATATGGAGAACTATATTTGAGGATTTGAAAATGGATTATGATTAAAGTATTGATAGTTACTTTACGAGGGTAAATGCGATTATGAGTAACATCCAAAGTTTTTGTGAGAATCCAGAAGAGTCAAAAAAAATTAAGAAACTTATGAAAAACCTTCCAGATATATTTGATGAAAATTTCTGAACTTGATATGATCATGAATATTTATCTTTGTGTGAACTTCAAAATATTTTAGTGGAATGTGAGATGAGAAAATCTCATGGTTTTAAAAAAAATTCTAACAAATAAATGGATGTCAAAGAATTTAAAAAAAAACAAGGATAAATAATCTGGAGAAGAATCAAGTGGTTCATAGGAAAAGGAAGTAGCTGGAGATTTTAATTTAATTGTTTCACATCTATATAAGATATATAATAATGTAAAATAGGAAATTGAAACTCTCAAATGTTGGAATTATGACGACGACATAAGTTTTTCAAATAATTTTTCTATGAAGAAAGTTGAAGAGTTTGACTCTGAATAAAATGATAAGAAATCTCAAGAAAAAAGGAAGAAACATATGTAAATATTCACTTATGACAAAAATAAGAAAATATATTTGTGTAGAATAAAGATGTATGATCTCTCATCCAATAATAAATCTTACCATCAACCCAACTTTATTGCTCAAATTTAAAATGGAAGTAATTCTTCGGATTATGATGATGGTGAAGAGATTAGAAAAATAGATTGGATTCTTAAAACAAATTCAGAAAAGGAAATTAATTACAATAATTTAATCATGAAATAAAAAAGGAAGTTTCAAAAGTAATTTAAAGATATTTCTTTTGATAATGATGATCAGATAAATATAGAGGAGATAAATCTCAATTTTATTAAATATCAGAATATAAAGATTAATGGTCTTAAAATTAAATTGAGAATATATGGAGAAATATAATATATAAATGAGAACAAAAACATTAAATAATCTACACTTGTTAGATAAAATAAGTGGAACAAGTTGAAGATAGGTGAATCCAAAAAAATGATTGATGTTATAAAAGTTCATCTAGATGAGAAAGAAGAAGATTTTTTTTTTGAATCAAAACAGATGACTCTTGAAATTCAAAGTGAGATAAGACATATGAGAGAAAATCTTAACAAGGCATTTGATGTTAAAGTTGAAATTTCTAAATAAGGTGAAAAAAAAAGTTTTACAAAAGAAGGTTTGTAAGAAAACATATTTTAGCAATTAAGATTGGAATTCTTTAGGAAGTTTTCCTCCTAAGAAAATTTTTCTATGATTTGTGAAGAAACAAAAACAACAACAATGTTTTGAATAAGTTCACTATTATTCCAAAAAATCAAGATTCAGAGGTCACTGTTGGTGTTGTGTAGTTTTTAGACACAGAGCGTATTCATTTCAAGTATATGATGTATCTACCAAGAAATGGGTATGAATCAAAGTAGATATATGATGAGAAAAGAAGATAAATTTTTTCTAAAAATTATATGGATTACAAAAAAGTAAAATCAGAAGAGATCTTAGTATGTTAATAATGTTGAGAAAATTAAACAAGTTAACCATGAAAAGAAAGAATGATTGGTTATATGGACAAAACAAGTCATCATAGTGACAAAGTTAGAAAAGGCACAAATATTATAAGAAATAAAGGGGGGGGAAAGGTTCTTAAAGATGATAACAATATTGATAAAATAATTTCAATAGATGGTGACACAAAATCCTGAAAAGTGAAAATGGTGTGATCAAGAGGGGCATATTACTAAAGATTTTTACTATCCTTCCAGAACATGAGGAAGGCATGAAAGAGTTGTTCCAAACTCATTATAACAAAAAGTTTACTAAAAAATAAAATAAGTTGACATCCTTATCATAACAATCTTCATATGAAAAGAAACTTGTTAAAAACCTGAGAAGGATGAATAGAAAGAAGAAAACACATCAAATGAAATATCTAATAAGAATAAGAAAAAGGAATAATTGAGAGAAGACTCTCGGTTCAACAGATTATTCTAAGAAACTTTTGAGGTCCCTCCTTATTCCCAAAAACAATTCTATATTTTTAATAACTTGTATGGAATTAAAGGAGTTTAAATAAGGAATTTTATGTTTATTCTCCGACTATTCATGAAAAATAAAGTAATGAGGTTACAAAATATGAGTTTTTGTAAAATTTTATTTATACACTTGAACTTTATGATATGTTTTTTGTGATGGGTTCAAGTTATTTTTATCTTAAAAAATATTCTCAAAAATTTCCCCAGAAATTAGAATGATGAAAGAAGCATGTTAATGTATTACATGAAAGTTTTGTAATAGACAATATTGATAACCTTGATTATACACTCTTTTTTTCCAAACTGGGTTCACCCACATAGACTTAGAGTTTTTTAGTTAAAGGCTTGTTGTTAAAAAACTCATGTGATATATATATTCTCTTGAAGAATAATTTTAATATTTTGAGATAAATAGCTCTAACCTTTAGAAATGAAACTATTTTTCAATAAAGGTGGAAACATGTCATGATGGAACCTTTGAATTTTATTTTCAACAAGGGGGAGAGAAAAGGAATATGGGAGACATAAAAAATAAGAGGATAAAGAAAGGAATGGGGAGAATGAAAATTGAGAAAATAAAACTACAAGTATTATTATTTTGAAGTGGGTATTGAATACAAACAAAAAGGGAAAGATTGTTAGGCCCAAAATGAGTTTTGGTTATATTTGTTATAAATATATGATATATGGTTGATGTTGATAAAAGGTGTAGTTTTTTCAAACACAATCCATTTGATTGACTATGAAGATTCACCTAACATAGAAAATTGAATGAACAACACAAAAAGAAACATATAACTTTAGACCCAAACCATCCGAATGAGGCATAGGACCCAAGCCATCAGCATGATTCAATAGAACCATACCATTAGAATAAGGATTGATTGGAACAGAATAAGGTGTTGGAAGTCTAGGACGTCATGGAACATTCCAATGTGAATATGATGAATCTTTAATAATCATGGTGTTCTCATAAATCATGAATAATTCGTGATACAAGATAATGTTTGTGGGAGAGAGAAGAATACTATGTAAATTATTTTGGTTGTTGTTCATTATTATGAGGAATATCAAACACCGAAGGATGTATATCATCAGTATGAGACTCATCAGTGTAACAATATCAGAAGGTTGAAGATTGATCTTGCTGAATTAAAGTATTCATCTCCAACATTGATCCAACATAATGGATTCTAACACTAATTAATTTTATATTGTTGGTATCCTTTGTGTATTGGATGTAAATTTTTATCAAAAGTGGAATGTTTAAGAAAGTTTGAATTGAGTTAAAAATGGTTCAAGAGTCATTGAAAAATAATTACATCAATCCATCAGAGTAAAGAAAATATTGATTCATCAGACACATGATAACACCAATAAATTCATCATACGTGAGATCATCATTCTGAGGAATTAAAGAAAATGATATATTATTTTAAGATATTTCAGATATGTGATTATTGAAAAATTATTTTCAAAGGATATTTTGAATTGTATATAATGTTATCAATGTTTTAACAAGTGTTTTTTAGTTGGTACAGATCATAGGTATGAGAATACTTTTAGTGTTTTTTTAATGTCATTATAATGATAAGTCTTTAGTTTTTCATATGCTTTCATCATAATAAATAATTAGAAAGAATAATTGGAATAAATAAATTTTTTTAAACTTGAAGAAGACTAATATTTTTAGAATACTCAATAATATTAAATAATCTCCCAAAATTATTGACAAATTTTGAATAAGTCAACAATGAAGACTTACATGAATGAGAAATATAGGAATTGTGAACTTTATTGAGTGGGAAAAGGAATTCCTTTTTCCACATTTTCCATTCTGGGGTGCCTATAAAATGAGAGAATAGTATATTTGTACATTGTATGATTTGAACTACTCACATTCACTGGAGATCTGAAAATTTTGGGATATGTATTGAGTTTCCAACCAAAGTTTTTTTTAGGTTGAAGCTCAGGAAGATCCATTGGAGTGATTCCATCAAAATGATCCCATCAGAGTAAGTTTCATTAGAATGAGTCCATCAAAGTGAGATCCATCGGGGTGATCCCTATCAGATAGAGTAATTGTGATATTCCAAATGAGTTTTTACTCAATTGAATAAGTAATAGAAGAAGTAGAATAATATTGAGGCTAATCGGACAAAGACCATCAGGTAGATCTTATTAAACTAAGTCAGATCAGACTGAATTTTGCTGAGTAAGTATTCCGAGCAATGTTTTTGGAAAATGTTTCAAAACCAATAAGTTCCTTAGAGAATTTTTAAAGTACTTTAATATTGTACATATGTAAATTTTGATTCAACTTACTTATAGAGGAAGTGAATAATTATCTAAATTGGATCATAAAATAAGAAAGAAAGTGAAGCTTGTAACTATGGATACTTACCAGTTATTAAAAAGGCTTGTGTTCTTGCCGGGGTGTATGACCAGCTATAAGAAAGGAGATATGAAAAAGATATTTGGGGTTATAACCAAATATAGAATGAAATTTTATATTATAGTTGTATAATTGTTCACTTCTTATGCCTTTGTATTCTAGAAATTAGATAGTGAAAGAATCTATATTTTTGGGACTATCCAACATAGAAAGAATTAAGTCTTTGTACAGAACCATGTAAATATTGTTTCCTACCTTCTACTTATATTTGTTTCATATTAAAGGTAAATTTGAGTAGTTATATTTGAGTGGATTATTACTTTAACATGTTTCATAGGTTAATAAATTTTAAAAAGAAGTTAAGAAACTTTCTTATAAATGAAAAAGGAAATGCCCATTCACCACCCCCCCAATAGTGGTCTCAATAATATTTGAGAATAAAAAATACAAAAGACTTGATTTACCACATATGGAATGTTAATAATGAATCCAAAGTATATTAGTCACACTCATAAAAAAACACAAACTATAATAGCCAAATCTTGTTCCACACATAATTTCTGAGCTAATATCACCAAAAAAATAAGCACATATAAACATATAAATTTATAAAGAATGTAGAGGGACTCCTACCATGGTTTATCAGAAGTAAGAACAACCATAATAAAATTTATAATAACCCATGACAAAAAAATATAAAAATAGATGTAAAATCCTAAAATTAAGTATTTGAGGATATCTATTTATTAATACCAAATAGAAACATTAAAAAAGGGAGTTTAAGATTTGATAAACCATTTTTAGGTTTCTACTTATAATGAATCATCAAACATATTATAGAAAGTTAGTATAAAATAGGAAGAAGTGAGAATTGTAATAAGAGTTGATCTTCTTAGGAGCTCTGATCTGGTTCAGTTAAAATAATAGGTATTGTAGTAGTTATTCAATTTAAAATAAATAAATATTTTTATTTTTATTTTTTAAAAACCAAACCATCGGACAATGGGAACCTAACACACTTAAATTGGGTGCCCATTTTTATTTGGAAAAATTATAAAATCACTAGGACCCTCACTAGGTACTCGATACACCTCCATTTGGTCACTGATATTAAACATACCCTTCAGATCTAATACAACTCCCCTTTAATTTTCACCTAAACCTATAAATTTCTCAAAAAACATTATAATTCATGAAAATCCATACTTAATTATATCCATAGGCATAAACACATGATTCCCAATCTCAAAATAAAGAACAAACTCACCTTCTAACCAGTATGGGCCTTGATTTATTTGATTCCATCTTTGCACCGAGCCACATGTTATTGCACTGTGGAATTTTACTGGGAACCTAAATGTTGTTGTATCCATCCTCCAAAATCTAGTTGATTAACCAACACTCAAAAAATCATTCCATTCATCTTACACAAAAAATATTCTTTAAAAGCACTATTTCTATATTCCCAACATATCCAAAACCTATCTACCCTAATCTGTCTCCCAAACATTAATAACAAATCAACTCTAATTCCATTTTATTTTAACCTTCACATGATTTCACTGACACTCGATGACATGAGTTATTACATTAATTAATTTTTTACTACTATTTTAGCTAATAACCTTTAAAATAGTTTATATGGTCTATTTAAATATAGTTCCTGAATCCATAAATCATAATTTAATTTTATGTTTACTCCCCCACCAAATAATTATTGTTTGTAATATTATAATAAATCTCACTTTCAATTAATGATTTTTAATATTCTTATTCAATTTAATTAGAAATTAAATTTATTTATATATTTATATATTTTTATCATATGTGAAAAAATAAATAAGTGTTTAATTATACAATGATTTTATCAAAAAATAAACTATGGTGATAATATAAAAATAAGAAATGTATGTGAAAACAATACAAACATTATATAAAAAAGAACAAAATCTATTGAGGGTTAAAAACATTTAGCGTGTGTGGGTTCTTAGGGGGAATCAAGGGGGAATAAAAAAATATGTTGAGGGAGGCCACCTGGGGGATTTGTTATCCAAATGGGCCCCATGTAAATGATCTTATCATGGATAATTATAATTAGGTAAGGGGAAGAAATAATATCCCGAGGATTGGCCTTGGGCATGGAATCATCCTTCTATCTTTGGGAGGCATCTCTCTAGATCATCTTCTTCTACCTCCTCTGTGATTTTTTTTATCTAGTTTAATTTATAAATACAAGTGTCTCCTATTTATCTATCAATTAGTCTAAAATACCGCTCGGAATTATCTCCCTATTTAGATGTTCAACCATCTGTGCATCTTCTGCCACTGTCTCATGTCTCTAGGATTTTCCTACTATCAACGACCTATTGTGCATCTTCTTTACAATCTTTCTCACATTGTTGATGCCTTCCAAAGAATCATAAATGAACTACCATTCACATATTGAGGAGAAGTGGTGGAATCTTGAGCACCTCCAGGCACTATAATAACCTTCTTCATAAGAAAATACATTCTATCATTTTCCATCTTAATATTCAATGTGCACTTTCAATTCCCTCCCATCTGGTGGTGGTGAAAATTTCTAGCTCACAACCAGTGGATCCGTGCCCACTAGAAGTTCACCTATTTGGATAAGAATTTGAGGAGAATGTACACAACCACTTGATTACTCTTTCAAGGAAAAAAAGAAAAAAGAAAAAATAAAAAAAATACAGAATCTAACTAATTTTTTCTCCTTAGGGAGAAAACCCCCAAAAGATTACAAGAGTGAAAGGTTCCAATGCAACTTCCTAGACAACCTGCTCACACCATGGACACTTTAAAAGATACCCACCAATAAAATTTAAAACATCATTTGGGATACTTATAATTTTTCATTTACAACCTGAAATTTATAATAGATACTATCACCATGAAACATCAGAATTCCAGGGAGTAGGAGTGTTTGAAACTATTTGAATGTCACAAGGAATAAGAAGAACTCTACTCTTACATTATTGGTGTAATTCATTACCTGGAAAAGTTTATGTATCTAGAGGCTTATCATATATCATCTTTCACTAAGCCTTCAAATTCTCATGGAGTAGAAACTGTCATCATTAGTAAACCAAGGGAGGAAATTGTCTTTCCCATGCTCCACATCAAATTGGGAACCAATCAGCACACAGCTGCCAAACTAGTGGGACTCCTAGTGTTTGATGATAGGGACCCCAAGGTAAGGATCACATGTTTCTATATTTACATTCACATTAATTGGATGTCATGTGATTTTAATGTACCACTTGTGTATATTATTATGGAAGGGTTTGTGGTCCATTGGTTCAACATAGTGTAGGATGTTAATCTGGGATAGTTGTGGCCAACTTTTAATGAGCATATCATGGAACGATTCAGTGGGATTGATATCCAAAATCATTATAATTAACTATCCACACTACACTAGATAGGTCCATTTTATGACTATATTAATCAATTATAATATTCTTCATCTTTACTTCCTTTCACACCCGGTTTGCAATACGTTGGGTAATTTTGACATATACTCTAAGAAGACATTTGTAATTGGGTCTGCATCCACAACCCAGAGACTCTTCTGTATGTAATGTGTTAGATAATAATTTTATTTTTTCCTTAATGTGTATAATAGGAACCTAGAACCATGGTGGTAAATTATTGAATCCACATTGGGTGCATGGTGATGAACTATAGTGGCCATCAGACCATTCATAGACACAACTATCAACTGGGACCCATCCCCAACTACTCAGATGAGAAGAATCTAATGGGATAAGAGTTCATTAGGAGGATCCAAATTAGAAACCTCCTATAAGGAACATTTTTTGGAGCCAAAAAATCCAAAAATGGGAGGACCGAAGAAGTAAAGTCCTATGTTTCAAGTGTTGGAGGCCCTTTATCCTCATGCATTGACGTGCCGATACCAACCTGTAGCTAATAATTTTTGGTGAAGATGAAGAATGTTTTAAAGTAGATACCATTATTAAATCTTGTGGAAAATAATATTTTAATGGGTGGAAATTATTAGGACCTAAGAGAGAGGATATTTACTGTTGATGGGTAAAAACATCTGGTGTTCATGGGATGTTAGGGGGAATCTGGGGTGGAGTATAAAAAAAATCGGTTGAGGGAGGCTACTTGGGTGGGTATTTTATCCAGCTGGGCCCCATATAGATGTTATTATAAGGGTTAATTAGAACAAGTTAAGTGGATAAAATAATATCCTAGGGACCTTACTTGGTCTTTAAATCATCTTAGGATTATAATCAACCTTTTGACATGGGCGATATCTCTCCCAATCGTCTTCTTCTACCTCCCCTATTAATTTTGTTGGATCATTTCGTACATAAATAAAATTGTATAACCTCTTGATCTATCATAAAAAAATGAGAAAAAAATATAGTCATAAATTCATCAAAGGCTCTAGTAGATCATATAAATTGGAGAACATTAGTATTATTTTAGTGAGTAAAAAATAATGATTTTATGGAATTTAATTGCTTTTATAATTTTAGTATATAACAGTGAATTGATTTAGGATTATTTATTATTTTTCATTTGAAATTATTTTATAAATAGATGAATATTAATTTATTATTGTGGAACTTCCACCTCCTCCCTATGGGTAGTGTTTTGGGCATCACTACATTGTTTACAAAGAGCTTTCCCTTTTCGGATCTCTTGGATGAGATCTCTTGGAGACTCCTTGATATTTTTATTTTATATTTTTTTTATAATTTCAATTATTTTATCATTTTTTTATATCATTGTAATCCTCTATTATTGGTTTTTCTCCCTCCTAGTGTAGTTTCCCCTATAATTTTTCTTCTTTCTTAGTTCCCCCTAAATCAGTACTTGATGGTAAATGATGAATTCCTTTCCTAAAGATGTTTTAATAGAATATCTTTCCACTATTTGGTATAATGATGGTTTCATGATCTCATCATTTTCTCTAAATACATTTTAGGGGGTTTTCTTCAATAGTTATATCTATTATGATTATATTATCACTAATAAAAGGAATTGAGGAAGAAAATGGGCCTTTAGTCACCACGAACAAAGGTTTACCAAACTCACCCAACAAAAAACCCTTTCTCTAATAAGGGTGTATCAAGACTCTCTATAGGATAAAAAATAACTCTTAGAATGGATTGATTAATGGATGAAATATTAAAGTATCTTTATATGGGCATAGTGGGAGGTACACATCTTTGACACAACACCCACTAATCCCCACCTACACCCACATATACCCATTTACTTTCACCATGTTTATTAATGGAATAAATGTATCACATTCAACATTATAGTATCCATGGTCGAAGTCTTGGGTGGATGATTATCCCAATCTACCATAATTGTCAACAATTACACCAGGTTATTATTTGTGTAGACCTTGAAAAGTCTTAGTAGCTTTTTATTCTTCACTTTATATATCCAATAATAAAAAATTTCAATGTTATTCAAATTATAAAGGAAAATAGAGTCTCTACCAAGTCCAAATAACATTAAATATCATAATAAAATTTGTACTCTTCCAAGATGAATCCAAGATCTTAGAGAAAATGGTTTAACCAAAAATATCATTTATAGCCTTTATAAAAACAATATACTATATTTCATATGTGGATAAACTGATACAATTCAACGACCTTGACTGCCAAGATAAAACTCATCCTATAAAAGTAAAGATATATCCCAATGTATAATTTCAGAGGTCAGGATCACTAACTGTATCCACACATTTATATCCCAATAATAGTGTACTATATCTACTATAGAAAAAACATTTCATAGATATAGCATTAATATTCACCATTATCCAATTGACTATATCCTAGTTTCCCTACCCAAGATTTGAGATAAATTGGCTCACGGTTTCTACTACATGGGAAATCATTAGACTTATAAATACCATTTCATAAATCAATCTTCCAAGAAGATAGAATCATGGTATCATCTCTATTTCCTTAGTTTCTTCTTTTTACTATTGAATTAAACTCTTTATAAGCATTCAATCACTGAGAGAAATTCTCATTGGTTTGACTCTGTTCATGTTGAAACATTTAAGAATATGATCTACATAATTATCTTTATATAATTATAAAATCACACTCTTATTTTCATGAATTATTTGCATACACAAAATCTATTATTATTTTTTCAAGTTATTCATATAAAATACATATATTACTCTATCCTTAACTAATTGATCTTTACTACATAATTCATAATGATAAACATTTCATCAATAAAAATTAAGAGATAAATAAAGTTATCATACTTAAATCATTGAATGTAGACACAATAGTTTTACTCTATTATAATATTGACATAAATAAGAATTAATGGGTAAAATTATTAATAACATTGTATGGGATCCACTTTCAATCAATACAACCTCATCTTTAATTTTTAGATTATGTTTTCTTATACAAAAACCTCAAAAAATCTGACATCTTTTATTAAAACCCAGGTAACATAAATAATAAATCCAATTAATATATTATTCATATTCATGATTTTATTCTATGGATTCAAATTCATTAAAAAAATTATCGGATTTCTCGAACTGAAAAATAAATAGTTTTATTTTAACTAAAGTTTTTTTATTTATTATATGGTTTTATTTAAAAAAATTATGAAATTTTAGAAATTAAATTTGGTAAAATGTAATTTAGTTTTGATATCATCATATAAAATATATATTATTGAATTTTTTGTAATTTTATGAAAGAATTCTTTTTGGTTGAATAGTTAAAAATACTGATTTTTATAAAAGCTATCATTTATTTTCAAGTATTTAAAAAGACAAAATGAATTTTTTATTTATTTTAAAGTAAAATTAGTCTCCCTTGACTAAAAAATAAAATAAATTTCATAATAATCAACATTATTTTTTATTTTTTTATAAATTCACTTTTGGGATTAAAAACACTTTTTTGAAAGAGAAAAATTGCCCCCAAGGTAAAGGTTAAAATGAGTTAATTAAGGGTAAACTAAGTGATAAGGTCACAAAATATCATCTTAAATATTATTGGATGAGATTTTTAGACACTTATAATATTATATTATAAATGGGATATATTCAGGGCCACTTTACCATGAATAATACTATATATTATTTTAAAACATTGAAAATTTACAAGTGTGTCACTTCCCTCACTTATAAAAGGGAACATCTTATTATCTCTTATTCACACTATTTGAGCCATTCCTCCCTACCAATACCTAATAAAATACCTACCCATAATCTCTCCATGTGTTCTAGAGGTCCTAGTCTCATCAATATACCAACCTCTCAGGCTTAAGGTTTAATCCAATAGAGGCTTTCTAAGGAAAAGGTATAACTCCTAACTGAGTGTTTTGATGTTTATTTCTTCTTCCAAATATTTCAATACATCTATAACCAATATGATATAATTATATAATTATTTTAAATATACTGAAATATTATTATTTTGATGTCACAATACTTTCCCATCTTATTTTTTATCCCATGAGAAATTAAAACATCGATTGTGCCTACATGTGGACTACCACCTCCACGAAGAGATATGTTTTGTGTTTATTCACCCACTCATAAGAATGGATATAATGATGGGTTTAATGAAAATATACCATATTCATTAAATAATTATGACTATAAAAAATAATATATCACTTTCCATCATACCCTTTTATTTGATGGAAAGTGATAACATCGCTTATGCGTACGTGTGGATTACCACCTCTACGAAGAGGTGTGATTTATTTTCCATGTACAAATTTCATTAATTGTAATAATATTGTATTTAATTTATAAAAATTATAATTATTTTATGATTAATATTCTTTAGATGACGTAATAATGACTTCTTTGACCATGGTCAACCTACCGATGATTTCTTCAACTTATGAACCGAACGTACTCAAAACATCTGGCATGAACTTAAATGATTTAATGAATATATATTATATGGTAATGAATTAAATAAAAAGGATAATAATAATGGAATACATATGAAATTTTTTAATAAGAATGTAAATAATTAATATATGTTTATTGTAATGGAATTAAAGTACATATGTGGCGAGTCGGACTTGAGGTAAGGGATTTTTCTTTAAAACCTTATTTTAACATTTTTCAAGTTTTTATTCTATTTTTATTTAATATCCTTATTCCATAAAATGTTAAAATTATGTTTTTAATATACTAAAATGTCCATTAAAATTCATTTTAAACCATTTTTTACTTTCCTATTAAATATTTTACAAGAATTCATTTTAATGTTTTCTAAATAGGATATTTTTGACATTATTACAAAAGCATGAAAGGAATACTTTTAATTTAACATATTCATGTGTAAGATATTATATTTTTTTAGGTATATCACTCTATGAGTTTTTTATTAGACATATTTCATTGGATTTTCCTTTATCTTAAAACATTTTTGGTTGAGTCTTGTTCAAATACAGAGAGCCATTATCGAGGAAAATGACCTAAAGTTCAAGGATGTATGTTTGTTTGAATTAATGGAATGTGAGTATGAATGTGTTAAATGGGTTTAGAAGGGTTTTCCATGATTTATAATTCTTTTTAGGTGGTTTAGATCCTTATATATAAATTGGTATCAAAACTGTCTCCAGAACATTTACACGCCTTATAAGTGTATTACACAATGTGTAAACATTACCAGACACCTTACATAAATAGTTGCAGACCATAAAGTGGTTAATGACGTGAAAATTATATCTTTTGTGAGTCTTTATTACATGTTGTGTAATTTTTGGGCAAGTTAAATATTAACCCGAGCTGACTTATTTTTTAGTGTATCTCGTTAATTGTGAAATACATGACGTGAAAGGGTTACACACCCTGCAATAATCATCCTTAGTGGTTTTAAGCCTATTGTGTGAATTATTATTTCATTTTTTTAGTGTATGAATTCATCCTCTTGACCCTAAGATAATTTCCAGGTGATTTTTGAGTCTCTCAGTACTTTCTGGATGTCTCTTTCAAGAGATAGTTCACTAGTGAGTTGTTCTACTTAGGTTTTTCCTTCTCTTATGTTGCTCCTCATTGAGGTAGTGATTTTCTTTTGAATGTAGTTTTTTGGGGGTTTGATCTTGACCTAGGTTGATCTAGGGTATTTATGGGATATTCTATACCTTTTTCCTTATTGAAATTTTCAATTGGATGCATTGTGTTAATCACTAGTTAAAGTTATGGGTTCTGAACCTAACCCTATAGTCTGTTGAATTCTGAATTATATACAATATTATGAATGCACAAATGTAACATGAACTCTAATTAATTTATTCATTAATTAATGGTAAATCATGGAATGGAATATTGTTTTGATCTCATTGGGTGAGAAAACCTTTGAATAATAAGAACTTATATAATGGTTTAAAGTGTGTTTAACAAGACATGAGATTGCAAGTGATTGCTTGATATAGAATTTCTTTATAAATAGCTTACGGGATATTGATATGGTTTTTGATAGGTTGATATATAACTAAAATATTAATTGAATTAATAATATTCATAATTAACCATTGATCCATATGATGTGATATTTTGATATCCTTATTACTATGACATGTGTTGTGATTCATGTTGTAATGATTATATTAAGTGGGATCTTCCTATTCCCATGTTGTAATAATTATATTGAGTGGGAACTACCCAGTCCCATACCATAATGCTTATATTGAGTGGGATCTTCCCAGTCCCATATTTTAAGGATTATATCAAGTGTTCTTTTCCTATTATCATATTGTAATAATTATATTGAGTGAGCTCCACCCAGTCCCATGCTGTAATGCATATATTGAGTGGTCCTTACCCAGTCTCATGCTAAAATGATTATATAGTGGGATGGGCAACATTTGTGTGATTTTTTCATGAATATATGGTTGTTAGTTGGCATAGTTGTGTTACATTCTCATATAAATTACAACATAGTGTTGAAGAAGGTTGGTTGATATATTGTATTAATTGATTAATTAATATACTTGTTATCACATTATTTCATTCAGTTATTATTAGACTAGTTTTTTTAGAAATGGTGGTGTTAACCTACTAAGTTTTACTCACACCCTATTCTTTCTATTTTTTGGTGCCTAAGAATATTACATAGATGCAGGTTTGGACAAGGTAAAAAGGACCTTGTTATTGATTTGTTACTTGTTAGATGGCCTAGATTTTGAATATAGTTCTACATGGGGTTCAGGATCAGGGTATTTTTAGTTTATATTTTGTTAGTAGATTCTTTTATTTTTATTTTTTTCAATTTGAAATTTAGATTCTTCTCAACTTTTCATTAAATGGTTCATCATTACTAGTTTATTGATTCATCCTTTCACTTCCCAATTGAATGTTGTAATCATTACACTATATCCATTAATTTGATTGTGTTTACTTATATTGTTTACTTCTACTACTATATAACTTCATATCAGGGTTCATGGTCTCCTCACTATATCATCACACCCTCACTTCTAGTCAGTAGCCTCTGGTGTATGGGGATCCACTCTTGAGTTCTCATAAATAATTAATCTTCACCACATGATAGGGTACCAAATTGGTGGGATGTTACAAAGTTTTATTAGATGAGAAGGTTTTTATTTTCTATTAATTTACTATTTATGAAAGGTATAAATGATACAATGATGTATTGGGACATGGTAATGATCTTGTCTATGGGAGTAGTTTACCCATATATGGGTGGAAATTCGAGTTCACAGGGATGGGATTTTGTTTTTACGTTTTTCACTTGTTGTGGTTGATGTAATTTAACCTATGGGGATTCACATGTTTTGTGATGTTATTGTTTCATAAGATTTATAGTCATGGACTAGTATGGAATGAGGTGAGTATTCATGCATCATGATAGGCACATAGGTATTTATATTGACATGCATTGTTCATGACAGGTACATATTTATTTCATGTGTTATACAGTTGCCTATATGTACTATGAAATGAGATGTATTTTATATCTAATAAATGAAATGAAATGAAATATTGTGTCTTGCTAAAACACTTGTAATACATTTTTAGAGAGACCATGAGTCAGTGGTTCTCTATTGTTTTCACCTCTTGAGGTTGACGTTGTTCTTATATCCAGTGGTCTAAGGAGTGTGTTTATCTTGTAGAGAAACTTCCACCTTGTCATCTTCATGTTGATCATTTAGAGAGTGGAAAATAGCATGATCCTAACACTGTTCAACCACAGATTCCTATAGCTCCTAAGGATCAGATGGATGTTCAGCATTACAGCAGCTTCTTAAGGGTCATGTGATCCATGTAAAGGGAGACTGTTTGCATCATGCCTTTGACGTTTGAGTTGAAGAGATATTTTTATCTATATAATCCTCGTAAATTCACTAGGGATGGATCCCCCCAAGAAGATGAGTTCTGGATTGAGTCAGCCCAAATGATCTTCAAGCACCTTAAGACACTCAAAGATAGGAGGGAGAATCTTGTTGTATATATGCTTCATTGACCTTCCATGAGTTGGGGATATTCTAGGAAAAAAGAGTAGTAATAGGATTTAACTTGGAAGGTATTTGAGAAGAATTTATTGATCCATTTATATACAAAGATGTTGAAGGATGATAAGGCTCTCATGTTCAAGAATCTGAAATGGGAGGGAATGTTAGTGATGGACTATGTTGAACATTTCACTGACTTGTATTACTTTATGACATCCATTGAAACTGATGAGATCTCTATGATGGGACATTTTCAGCATGGTCTTTACTACAAAACCATTCCATTGGTGAACATATTTCATTAGATTATCTTTTTATATTTGATGAATTAGTTACTCGTCATAGAGGGGAATCTGAGAGAGGCCCCAATTAGTGGCCAAATTGTTTTAGTAGGGTGAATTGGGAGCTCTTCTTCTGGTGGAAAGAAGATTCACTGTGATTTTTATTTCTAAGAAAATATAAGATAGAGAAGTTAGGTAAGTAGGTATCCATTTTAGGACTATGTTTTGTTGTAGATTTATCAGTATGGAAAGTTGGTCCAAAATAATCCTCAGTTTCTATACGCTGATTTGGATTTTCATGATTGTAGTAGGATGAGTCATCTTAAGAAGTTTTCTTGAAACTAATCACATAAAAGAATTGGTGGGGAATTAAGATAGGTTCCAAAATCTGGAAGGGACTCAGCTACTCCTTAAAAGATAGGTAGTTGGAGATCGACTGGATGTTTAAGTTTCTACAGGGGACTTGGTACCCAACTGTGTGAGTAATAATACTAGGAAGAGGGGATGTATCATGGGAGTTAGTTTGTATCCCAGGTCATAGGAGTGAGTAAGTTTCAAACTATAAAGACTACTCTATCTATTGTGGATGTAGTACCTTCTACCATCATAGGTATTATTCGTGTATCATCTACCTTTTATTATGGTTCATTTTATATAGGATCATCACATTCCTTTTTTATCTTCTCTTTTTTTGAATGGTTTGGTCTTGGATATGGAAGGTGTGGATAGTGTTCTGACCATCGATACACAATTGGGAGTGTGTTCAAAGAATATAAAATTTTTCAAGGCATTTTATCTAGATATTGGTGGTTACCATTTCATGTGGGGATAGTTCATGATGGAAATGAATGGTTTTTATTTGATTCTTTATATGTATTGGTTGGTTATATACTAGGCTCATATTGAATGTTACCAAAGGAGAGTGACCTTTCTATCTCTAGAAGTAGGAATCTATTCTCAATAGGATGAGTGGGGTCTTCAGGCTGGTTGTTTAGGAACAATTCAGTGCATATTGGATTTTCTCATGACTGAGATAGAAATTCTTGTTTTGGATGATGGTGGTGAAGGAATCAGGGCATGCAGCGGAAGCTGGTGGGATGGGTATTTTAAAAATTTTATCACCGGAGAAATGTAACTTTGTCATCTTCACCAATATGAGTCCCATTAGAGGTCTAAGGATCTCATGTGAATTAAATAATCACAAAATTAGATTAAAAAAGTACCCCATTTAATTAGCACAATATTATCATATAGCTTGTTCACAGTGATCATTTCTTGAAGGATCCAAATTAGAACCCCTCTAAATCATCCACATAAGCTTCAAGAATATATTCGAATGAATATTGCTGAATTTTGGGTTCTAGCTCAGAGCTCTGATGATTCCTCCAACATCATGAGGATCACCATGAATCTGTTCCTAAGATCTATGAAGACATACTTAGATAAATTGCTTGAATAAGGTATTAATCTCTCAATTATATGGGAGTAAGGATTGTAGTTATCATTTAATTTTAATGAGTTCCTTGCACAAAGGAAATGAGCTCCTCATCTACTTATATTATGGATGTTCAAAATAAATGGTTAGGGTTCCTGGCCCCTGAATATATGACATCCACTAAATAAATAATAAATAAATAATTATGATGAACTAACTATATTATAAATATTATTTATATTTTCTCACATACTTGTAATATATATTAAATATATATTTTGTGATAAACCCAAGTCATTAACTCAACTCGTAATTCCAACTAATATTAAATTAACTTTGAATATTAAAATAATACTCATTCATATAATATTATTACATGTATTCACTTAAACACTTGTAAATAATATTAATAAATAAATTCAACCAAATTATTCTATACTCAAATAATAATGAATTTATTTATTTTTTAGTTCTTGATAAATCATGGATAGCTCGTGGACCCTGTTGTGGGGCCCACTATATCCTATATACCTATTCAAT
This sequence comes from Viscum album, assembly GCA_963277665.1. Lineage (NCBI taxonomy): Eukaryota > Viridiplantae > Streptophyta > Magnoliopsida > Santalales > Viscaceae > Viscum > Viscum album. The sequence continues at coordinate 377,700,916 of OY728142.1, forward strand.
AGAATAAGGATAAATATTTAATGAGCTATTATGTGTGACCCTATAAGAACATATCCCAATAGTCGTGAATAATATTAATAGACCGTGATTGGAATCTAGAAACCCATCATGGCCCCTAAAGAGATAAGAAATAGTCATAGAAATGACAACTAACCTATAAACACATAATATATAATACAATATCTTTATCATATGATATCTCATAAAGCTTGGAAAACATTGTGTCATCATCCTTTACTATATATTTTTTTTGAACAAGTTGGAAAAACCTACCTTTGAATACCATGAACATGGATTTAATGAAAGTACTACCATCCTGAACAATATGGATATAGATATCACTTCCTCAACTTGGAAGTGGAAAATTCTTTCTTGATCATTCGACCAATTTCATATCATCACTGACATACCCAACAAAAACTACCTCACCGCTTCTTTGTTATCAAGTTTTTTTCTTGCATCAAAGTATGTGATCAAATGGAACACATTGATAATGATATCAATTTAGGAGACTAATACACATGTTCATAGATAGGTGTAACCAATGACACTCAAAACATGTGGTGTTCTTATTAGAAGGTCATTACTTGTGATCTCATCGATAAAATATCACCAAATGAAAACATCATGAGAAGATTTCTCAATGCTTATGAGCCCCAACACCTAGTAGTCTGACCTTGAAAACATCTAGTCAGTATGATGTATCAAGACCATCAGAAATATATTTAAGATTAATGTCATAGTATCTAAAGGTTCTCATTATAGCTTGGGATATGCTATAACCTTTTGATACAACAATTAATCTTTGGGAATTACCATTTAAATAGCGGATGAAAAAATATGTATACTATAATGGTAAGTGAATGTCATGAATAATTCACTGTACACATGGCATAGTAATCAAAAGTAGTAATAAATTTGGTTCTAGGGCACCCACTTTTACAGCACTCCCAGTTTCATTATATCAACATGATAACCAGACTTGTTAGCTCTCACATGATTATGATCATGTTTCTATTGAGTCATAACTTTAGCTGGTGGGTCTACCACATCACTGTCGTGTGACTATTCTTCTATGTGAGACCTCACATCCTTGAGTAAAATTCCATAAGAGATGTAATAATTTATTTTATTCCTTTTTGGTCACTATTAAGACTCCACATCTTGTCTAGTACTAGTAGTAAAATTATCATAATTTATATTCTGATAAAACTTTACTCACTGGGTATAATTCTAAGAACTAGAAAATCATTGCATATTATATATTGCTTCTTTAGATACCGTTGAAGCAGCAACACACTTGGTATTTGTAGACATGGCTATCACTAGATTATATGAGATTGTATCGCTTATTTCATTAGATTTACTACAATATTAGATCATATTGATCCAAGGAAGAATAAATTGTTTCCCTTTAAAACTAGTACCTCTTCATATCCACATTCTAGGTAAATATCTTTTGTAATTTCTCAAGTACAATCAGATAAATCTGACTGCTTCCTTTATAGTTATCATGGATATAACTATTATTTGACTACTATAATGTATATTTTTAGAATATCATTTCTTTTACAAATCATGAAATATGTGATTAATACATCACAAAATCATGCAGGATTCAACTAAACACATTAATCTCTTCTTATACGCTACACATGTCTTCATGGAAAGATTTATGTGATGTGACACTAGTAACAATTATCTCTAAAATTTACCCAACTTAACTTTTTAATACATTTTCAGTATATGTACAATTCACTAGGTCCAAGAAACCATCGGATCTACCTCTGTAAATCATGTTCCCCATAAAATAGGTTTATACTTTACGTCAATCTCTATAAATATAGTTTCATCTTTTTCTTAACTGACTATATGATTGATAGTTTTTTTCTATATGTTATCAAATATATTTTACCTAGAAAATAGCAGTGTTCCAATTGACCTTTGTCACACACATGGAAAATATTCATTCCAAATGAATATTATATGATCTTTTTTCTAACTTCAATCCTAAACTAGATTTCAGAAACTTTTACCCCTTATTTTCATTCCATTATGTCACCAACCCTTTTTTGGTTGCATCATATAGAAACTGTCTATGAAAGTTGGTATTGACATCCAATTCTCAATAAATGATTATAGATAATAGCTATGACAAGTAAATTTCTAATATATTTAGGCTTAACATTGGTATAACTAATCAAGATTTATTGGTACCATGCTTGTATCATCCAGGTATATGTTTTACATTGAATACCACCACATAATTCAAGATAATAAACCCTTATACGTTGATCCATGGAATCTATTATTCAATTTCCATTTTCAATTTTATCTAATTTCCATATAATTATTGTAAGGATTATTATTCTCGATGAATAATGTATCACCATCCCAAGGTGAATATAAAACCATCACCATGTTTTATCCTTAATATGCAGTACGTGTCTCTATAACATTCTCATTCCACATTCTCTTGGTGAATATGTTCCTATTTTTACTATTTGTGCATCTTTAGCATTGATTAAACACAAATCAATCTTTATACCATTATCTAAAATATATATATGCACCATTCTATTGAAATATATTCACTTAACTATAACTATTCTATGATATAGATTTAAAATAATATACAATTTAAACTTCAGGATATTAATTGAAATGCACATTGTGCTTTTCTTGATGCAAGTTCATTTTATATTCTTAATGAACTCTTTACATCAAAACACAATGTTCTTATAAGATAATGAATTTATATCATATTATACCTCATATGATATCCAGTTGTCATTATAGTTGGAATGTTGTTATGGGATAACTCCATTCTTTGTAATGCATGTCTTGAGATATTGAAGTATTTATGAGGCATATAATTCCCAATATTGACGCTCCATTTGCTTACATCATGACTCTAATGTGTATAAGGAAAAGTGCATTTAGGAATTGATCCAAGTCAAATTTTATTGATCAATGTTAAAATGTAATAATCATTATTTATCTTCCTTATTAAAATCATAACCTTGATGTGGATAAGGTAATATGTGTTTAGGAATTACTCTATGCTATATTACATTGATCGATGAATGATTTCTCAAGATATGTTTAGGCATACCACCCTGAAGAAACATATATCTAGTGATCATGCATATATCATACTTCACTTTATCATTCCTTAATAAAACTTAAAGGAATCCAATGAAGTATATTTACCAATAGATTACTCTTAGAAAGGTTCATTCTCTCTATTTGATCTAGTTCCAGAAGATTTATGGCTTACCTTTATTTCTAAATTTATCTTTTTCTAAAACTAAGTACATAAGTGCCTCGATAATACCTTAAGTCTTTAAATATGAATATTCCAAAACCATACTGAGTATATCCTTAAAAACTACTTAGTTTTTCTTAACAAGGTATTATCTTTCCCCAACTGGGTTTATAAGGATTATACTTTATATTCATCAAGCATTTTCAATGACTCAAGAATTACTAAACTCTTGGTTGAGCATTGAACACCATAATCAGCATTCAACAGAAAATTTAATAATATCTCCTTTCCAATGGACACCTGAGATTAATTTTCTGGTAATACTTAAGAAAATTTCAACTAGAACCATTAAACATTTAAAATAGAAGATGTGTGTTTCTCACCGTTGACTTAGGAACCACCCTTACTCAACTTCTAGGATAATACACCTTATTCATTGTAATGTTTCTATACATACTTGGTTACTATATTTAAATACACATGTGTGATAGTAATATTATATTCAATAACCAAAATTATAATATAATCATTACTTAAAATTTATGAATATACCTAAAGAAGAAGCGATTACTTACTTATTTAATTAATTTTATTCTATTTAAACTTTTAAATACTTATTTAAAGATATAAAATGAAAATAACCTCATGTTTTAATACCTCATTTCTTTAGAGGTAATTGAAAATGTTCCATTGGTGTTCCACATTTCATTGGAATTTTATCCTTGTGTTTTAATATTTTCACCATAAGAACTAAAGATTATACCTTTTTTAAGTTCTTATATACTTAATAAACTTTTTACCTAAGGTAATAAAGCATTTTTCTCTATACGGATCATTTTATAATCTTAAATGAATATGAAGAAAGTGGGTGAAAATGATATAATAATTGGATTTTATGAAAATATAGTTTCTAATTTTTAAATTTACACGTATCAGGTGTAATCATCACTATATTTATATATTTCTTCCCTTTCTCCTCACAAGATTCTCAAAGACGAGACAACATGTGTAATCATCCATGTATAGATATAGTATCCCCAACTCACATCAAACTTTGATGATAGCATTATGAAACAACCATCATATAATTCATACATGTGTCTCCTATAACAATTATTCTCACTCTTTCTTTCTGAGGTGGCTTAATAGGTAATGGGGACTCTAGCAACTTGAATTTTCTATGTCGAATTACATTACGCAAGTTCCTATAATACTCTTTGAAAAATCATGCTAGATATGATACTATATTTGTCTAATGATTATAATAATGTGCCTCAGGGTATTTCATGATATTTACTACAAAAATAAACTCTAAAAGATTAGTACTTTTATCTTTATTAACAATTAGAAATTATGTATTAGATAAATCATTAAATACCTCTCACTATTTTATCAGACTCTTGAAATCATCTATAATGGACTTAGAATACTGCATCACATGATTATTCTAATGGTAAGGATCCTTGAGCCTCCCCTTATAGTCTACAAGCTTTGGTTATGCCACTATTTAGAGAGTCAAATGTAGGTTTCTGACTGGCCAGCTGCATTAACTAGCAGCTACTTAATCTGATGAGTGACTTCTCACCTTCTAAAATCATAAATATGATTTAATCAATGTTTTCCTCTAAAGATGAACCAAGATATATTTGGATACTTATTATTTGTCAACTTTAGTTAAGTTGACCCATCATTCTCATAAAAACTCCCTGGTAGTATGAGACACCCTAAAATTTGGCTTATTGAGCACCATGTACACCTAGTTTTTTTCAAATTCAAATGATGCAAGGCATTTGAGGCTTTATATTTGATTGAGGCTTTTATATTTTTCAGCGAATGTAATTTATTTATATTAATCAGTTCATACTATTTTGTCGAGATCACAACTGAACATTAATAGAAAAACATTCATCACGTCTTTATTCATTTTATTTATTTATTATTTCTTGTGTTATCATAGTAAATAATCACATGCATACAATAATAAATATAGAATAAAGGAAATAAATTCACTAATTGTTCTTGAGAATCTAATAATGGTTGATCTATTTAAACTCAATGGATCAACTTTGACCTAGGGGTATCATACCTAAGTTGAGTTCATAATCCTAAAGTATCTTGTTCCTATCCGGTGTGTCCATTTCTCATCTGGATTAACACCTCATCTTGGATGGGTCCTCACCTTAAAATCTTATTATAAAATGTACAAGTACACTCACACATTGGTTAGGGGGTCTTAGGAGGGAAATATACAACTGATAAATTGGATGTTCATGCCCTTATATATATTAAATTTAAAATAAGATGATGATTCATAGACCATCTTAAATTAAATACTTATTACAAACATCACATGCAATAATAAATAATTAAATAAAAATGACTAGATATAAAAGTGTTCGATCAATTGATCAAGACCAGTCGATATGAAATTAAAATATGCAAGAAAGCTAAATTAAAATAAATTTAATGTTGAGAGATATTAAATAAAAATTAAAAGAAATATATAATTTAACTAATAAATTTAAAGCTGGAGAGTTTATCATGGTGTTACAAGGTGGAATAACTATGGGAATGGTGTCAACTATTGAGATATCGTGGTAGTCGCAGATAGTGGGAGATTACCAGAAGTAGACGTAGTGGGTAGCGATGGGCATGCGTCATCTAGTCAGCAGCGGAGGGAGGTAGCTCATCTGATTCGGTCATGGGGTCTCGATGGTTGACGTGGTAATTCTGGTTGTGTGATAGTAGGAACAGCTCTCGACCGACCTCATGCGAGGAGGAGGAGGCACACTAGATTAGGGGAGCAGTGAGGGTTTGGATGATGGTGGATGGCTCGGTCTGAGGGAGGAGGGAGAACTACTTTTGAGAGAATCCAGGCAAAAGGAGCGGTCTTTCTTGATAATTTTAAAAAATGATACCTCATATTATTTAATAATAAATAAATAAATATATATATATATATATATTTTTATTTGTAATGAGGAACATCAAATAGAAGTATTCTCAATCCTCATATCAAAAATCTATCATTTAGGATTTTATAGAAAATATATTTATTGTTATTTATTATTATGATTTTTTATAAATCATTCATGGCAAGAAAAAAAATTTCTGTGAGAAATTTTTTGGTACTCACCTCAAAAAATTAAATGTGAACGAAATATGATTATATTTTTTATCAATTTTAAACCACAACAGCTATGTTTTTTATCCATACAAAAAATTTTGGATGACCATATATAACTTAGTCATTCATAATTGGATTGACATTTGGATTGTTCAATTGGGACTAATATAAATATCACTACTTAATTTAATAAAAATTAATTTTTCATTGACTCAGAAAAATCAAATGATCCATCCGATAATAATTTAAGGTGTCTAGGCATGCATCGAAAATCGGTGGGCCAAATATTTTAAAATTTTCATCACCCAAGCTATGTAACTTCATAGTCTCTAATGATTTTATCTCCAATAGATTTTTTAGGATCTCATGTGAATTAAACACACACATAATTAAATTAAATAAGTGCCTCCTTTAATTGGAAGCGTGTTTGAGTGTAGCTTGTCACTGGTGATTGTTGCTTGAATGATCTGATGTTGAAACCCTCTAGATCATCCACACACACTTCAAAAATCTGCATGAATACTTATTGTTGGATTTTGGGTGCTATTTTAAAGCTTCAAGGTTTCCTTAAACATTTTTAATATCACCTCGACATTGTTCTAAAGATCAGTGAAGACATCCTTGGATCGATTACTTGAATAGGGTCTTTCTCTCTCAAGGATGAGGAAGGAGGGAGTGGAGTTCTCAATTCATTGTAATAAGTTCCTTGTATATAGTAAATGACTTCATCATCTACTTATATAGTGGATTTTCAAAAATACCAGGTTAGGGTTCCTAGCCCCTGTATATCTGACATCCACTAAATAAGTAATAAATAAACAATTATAATGAACTAACTGCTTCATAAATATTATTTATATTTTATCACATACTTGTAATATATATTAAATATATATTATGTGATAAACCTTAGTCATTAACTCAACTCAAAATTCCCACTAATATTAAACAAACCTTGAATATTAAAATAATATTCATTCATATAATATTATTCCATTTATTTACTTAAACATGTGTAAATAATTTTAATAAATATATTCAACCAAGATATTTTATACTCAAATAATAATTTATTTATTTATTTTTCAATGATCAATAAAATTTGAAAAAATCTCAGACCCCTTACTGGGTCCCACCATTCCCTATATGTATATTCAACAGAATAGGGTGAAATCTTGAATTTGCTATTGTGTGTGACCTTATAGGCCCTTATCTCGATAGTAGTGAATAATATTCAGAGACCAAGAGTAGAATCTAGAAACCTATCATGGACCATAAAGAAATAAGTAGTAGTCATAGAAATGACAACTAACCTATAAACATGTATTGTGTAATATAATATATTTGTCATAAGATATCCCATAAAGAAGGTTGCACACTTGTGTCATCATCCTTTATTTTCTTTTTTCTTTTTTTTTCTAATTGGATTTTCTTACCTTTGACTATCATGGCCATGTATTTAATAAAGTTACTACTATCCTGATCAATTGGGATAGAGACATCACTTCCTCAACTCATAAGTGAAAAAAATATATCTTGATCATTCAACCAATGTCATACCACCAATGACGCACCCAACATAAAATACTTCCCCATGAATTCATTGTCATGGTTTCACCTTGAATCAAAATATGCAATCAAATGTAATTCATTGATAGTGATCTCAAGTCAGGAGGTTAATACACATGTTCATAGATAATAACAACCAATGATAATCAAAACATGTAGTGTTCTTATTAGCAGTTATGTCCTCCTGATCTAACATACCATATATTTCTAAGTGTGAACTTAATGAGAAGAAGACTCAATGCTTATAAGCCCCCAAAACATAATAGTCTGACATCGACTGTGTCCAATAAATATGGTGTATCTAGATCATAGGTTATTTATTTAAGATTAATGTAATGGTATATTAATTTTCTCATTATATCCTATGATCTTCTATAACCTTTTGATATGAAAATTAATCTATGGACATTGCCACTTAAATAGTGGATGCGAAAATATCTACACTATAATGGGAAGTGAACATCACACATAACCCATTCTACACATGTTATTGTGATCAAAATTATTGATAAAGTTTGGGTCAAGGGAACCTACGTTTATAATAGGTAGAATGTAGTAGGATTATTTCCCTCCAGTGGTACATCATTTTTAGGATGTATTTCCTGATGAGTTCTACAGCTTAATTCCTAATAAAGAGATCAATTTCATGATCAAGTTGGTGTCGAGAGTAGAGATTGTTTCTATCTCACCTTATAAAATGGAACCCTAAGAGCTTCAGGAGTTGAAAGTTTAGTTATAAGATCTAGAAGTTAAAGGTTTCATGTGACCAGGTACGTCTCCATGGGGTTCTCCTGTTCTTTCCACCAAAAAGGCTCATGGTACCTTGTACCGATGTGTGGATTACCTGAGATTAAACCAGATGAAAGTCAAGAACTGGTGTCTGATTTTTCATATTGATGATTTCTTTGACTAGTAGAGAGGTTTCAAGATATTCTCCAAGATTTATTTGAGATATGGGTACCACCAGTTGAGGGTGAGGCCTTCATACATACCTTGGACTACTTTTAAGATCAGGTATAGATTGTATGAGTTTGTAGTGATACCATTTCATTTGACAAATGCACTAGAGATATTCCTGACCATGATGAATTGGATATTTCATCCTTTTCTAGACCAATTTGTGGTGGTTTTTTTCAATGAAATATTAGTTTACTTTCAGTCAGTAGAGGATAATTCCAAACATCTTGACATCATCTTGAATATATTGAGAGAGAATCAGATTTATCCCAAGATAACGAAATGTAGTTTCTGGATTGATAAAGTGCACTTTCTGGGCAATTTCATCTTAGATGAAGGAGTTTTGGTGGACCCATAGAAGGTTGTATCCATGGTATCTTGGGAGTGGCATAAAAATTTCTTTGAGATTAGAAGCTTCCTAGGTTCTATATGTTATTATTGGTGATTTATCTAGGATTTCTCCCATCTATAAGTACTTATGTTAGGGATGATCAAGAAAAAGGTGAATTTTATTTGGTTTGATTTTTGAGTGGGATATTTTTTGGATATTAAATGTAGGTTTTCCTTTGAAACTATCCTTACATTACCCATGTTAATTAAAGCCTATACCATGTACTATAACATATATGGAGTCGGTGTAACACCCCAAGTATTTATAAATAAATTGAAATGCATAAAACACTAAGTCTCTTCTTAATGAAACTATGTTTTAAGTATATAGTTATAAAATATCCACTAAACATAATTTTCTCACTTCTATGATTTGAATTTCAAAAAACAGACATACACAGTTTTTGGAGTGTTTATTTGAATAACTTATGATTTTAATTAAAATTAAAATTTATCATATTTAAAAAATATATTTTCAAAAAATAGAGTTTATTTTTCAATTCTGAACATCAAAAAACGGTTAGGTTGAATTTTTGGGATTTTTCTAAAATACTCAAATTTTTAATGAATAGTGAAATACGATATTTTACTTTATATATACATTATATATATTAAATACACTAATCCTAGAATCATGGATGATGTAAGCACCCATGGTTCAAACTAAAATTATCTCTTTAATATTTTGGGACACATGAATGAATACTATTCATAATCTTGAGAAACAATATTAAACTAATGATTAAAATAATGGAAAACTCCTCCACTCCACTATAAATACCACCCTCACCTCCCACTTCCTCTCACACCTCTCAAGAATTGATAATTTTCTAAATTCTACCCAATACTGTTACCAAGGCTCTTCCCCACGTCCAAGACTTGATGGTCTCACCAAAACCAATATCCTTAAGGAGGATCTCAAGGATAAGAGATCAAGAGGTAAAACTCCTCTTTCATTTTCTTGTATTTTCTTCTCAATTCATTTTTTCTAGTACTATCTTAAAATACACTTATCCAAGAGTCTTTAAAGATGCATTATTATATATATTCTGAAATTTTATCATGTGTATGGATAAATTCATCATCATTCATCCTCTCATCTTCCTATAATTATAAAAATAAAAAACATCATCTGTGATGTGTCGATTTACCAACATCGTGGACGATGTGTCTTCAATTTTCTATAATTCATTCAAATATGGTTGTAAAACCATTTTAGTGGTTGAAAAATATTCTAAAGTGTATTATATTACCTCTCTTATGTTCTATAATTAGCTTACATTCATAATATTAAAGGTTTATAATGAAATAAGTTCGTGTTTATCAAAGAACCACCAAAATAATATAAACAAATATCACTAATGATTTATCTAATGATTCATCCTCATAACATACAACAAAAATTATTTATGGAATAATTTAATATTATGGTGACATATTAACACCATTTTATTTCACTTCTAGTGTTTCTCTTGCATTCGACAAGAAAATCCTTTATGAACCGACCATGGAAATCATGTAAAGCACGCACCCAAAACAATGTAAATAACAAAATATTATTAATGAATGGGTGGAATGATGTTATAAAATGATAATATAAGGTGTTATAAACATTAATAAGTTTCTATAAAAATATAACACTATTTTAACCATTATACATGAGGTTTAAACACATTTTAAGTAAGATGGACCTAAGGTAATGGAATTCATGACCCAATTTCCATTCTTTGGGTTAACCTTCTACTTTTTTGATTATGTGGTTCTAATATTATTTGTGTAATGAATTTTTTTTATATTATGTTTTATTATGTTAATTTATAGTGTATAAAAATATTATATTCCTTCTATTAGTTCTCACATCAATTATATGATATTTGTAAAGGACTTTCATTTAAGAATCCTCTTTTAAAATTATATTATACAAAAAATGTTTTTATGCCATTACTCTTGTTTTATGATTATATTTTGGTTCATGGGAAATTTTTATGATTAATGGTGGGTCCTATATCTCCTTATAATTTATTTGGTATGTATAATTTGGAGGTTGGCCGTATGGTTACTCCAAGTGTAACTATTATAGTTACACCATAAGGTAGTCGTGAGGGTTACATTATAAGGTAGTCATGAGGGTTAAAAATCATAAGGTATCCATGATGGTTACAAAATAATTAATTAATGACCCAATATACCTTTATGGTATATATATTCTCTAATTTTATATGGAAATATCATGTTTTACAAAATAAGTATATATGGGTGATAAGTATGTCTTTTTGAAAAATAACTTCACATGTTTATAAGTATTCATGGACTAATGATCTATTTCCTTTTTTTATATCCTTTAATAAGATTTTTATTCACATACCATGTTTTTAAATGTTTATCATAGTTTATAAATATATGTAATATAAATAAGGAAGTCAAGTTAAATGTTATGAAGATTTATCAAAGAAATCATGTTGTTGTTTTGTATTAAAAAATTTATGTTTTGGAAGAAATAGATACTATTTTAGTGGTACCCAATTTGTATGCTTGTGGGTTGATATGTATGAGTTATGTCCTAAATTTCAAAATCTCTAAACTGAAAAGATCTTTTGGAATGTAAATAAGTGAAATCTAGTTGAATTAGCTAGATTATGTAATTTTTTTAATGTTGGGTCCTTATAGTTGGTATCATAGAATGGTTTAGATAACTTTAGGGGTTAGGATGATGTTAATAGAATATCATAAATGATTTTTACCTTATTTTTATGATATATAATTTAAATTTTATCTTGTTTCTTCATCTACGATATGTCTATTCATAATGGTTTTATGCTAAAAAATAGGGAAGATGAAGTTGGAAGGAACTGAGATACTGATATCTTTCCAAATCCGCAATTGGGAATGGTAGGGATTAGAACTGAGAAGTTTGTGATAGCAATGGCTCAGCTGACATAGGCAATAAATGGTGGTAGCATTCATGAAAAATAAAAAACATTGATACCACAAAAGAACATGACAATAGTGGAACATTTTATGAGGAAACATCCTCCTACTTTCAATAGATCTTTTGACCTAGTGGTGGATGAGGGATGAATTAAATCCCTTTAAAAGATATTTGATGTCATAGAGTGTTCAAATAATCAAAAGGTCAGTCTTTCCATGTATCATTTTGAAGGTGAAGCTAACTAGTGGTGGTCAATGGTCAAAAATATTAAGGACATAAAGGAGATTTGTTACTTGGAATGGTATAAATTTAATAATATTTTCATTGAAAAATATTTTCCTAAGGTGGTTTGACTTAGGTTGGAAAATAAATTCCTTGAATTGAAGAAAAGGTATAATGATTTAGTGGTCGTGTATGAAGAAAACTTCACCCAACTATTGAGGTATGCTTCAAATATTATTTGGGATCTTGATAGAAAAATCAACTATTTATACTCAGGATTGAAGCCAAGATATAGAAGGGAATTGGATTCCTATGAGTTCAAAAGTTATAAGAAACTTTATTGATGTGCTGAGAGGGTATAAATGGTGTTTTATGATGATCAAGTGTACCTTGAGAACAAAGAGAAGAAGATGTCTAGATGTAAAGCAATGTGTAAGAATAAATCATAGAAATATGATTGTAAGAATGTTTAGTTTCTATTTTGTGAAAAGTGTGGTAAAAATAACCCTCGAGAATGCCTTACTAAAACTAGGAAGTTATTTCAATGTGGTAAGTTTGGACATATGGATTGAGATTATAATGAAAATAATCCTAAGATTAATCCTGATAAGAAAAATATAAAGTGTTTTAAATGTGGTGAGATGGTCATTATATAAATAATTTCTCATAGAAAGATCTAAATAATGGGAAGCAGTTAGACTATAAGTAGAAATTTGTATTGTGGTCCTTTGTGACTATGTAAACAGATGTAGGGCCATCCGATAAAGTGGTATTAGGGAATTTTTTTGTTTACTCAGTTTTTTCTAAAGTCTTGTTTGATATGGGGTCTACACATTACGTTATTTCTGAGAACATTTTTAGTAAATTGAAAATATCACCTCAAAAAATGAGACTAGAACTTATTGTTAAAAAACTAGGGATAAATGTTATATCAAACTAGAATTTTAAGAACCATATTATTGTTATCTGTGGAAATACATTACTTGAAAACCTTGTTGTTTTTTCATTAGTAGAGTTTAAAATCATTTTGGTTATGGATTGGATTTCTGTTTATTATGCTAAGATTGATTGTAAATCTAAAGAAGTTGTTTTTGAGAAGGATTTTAATTTTGCATACAGGGAAAAAACCATAAAATTGATAGCATATTAGGAAGATGAGAAAATATTGAAATATGGAAATGAGATTTACCTTGCACATATTTTTGAAAACAAGGTAAATGTTCAGATTAATTATGTGCTACTGGTAAATGAATATCTTGCTGTTTTTCTTGTTACCCAGTGTTATACATGATCAGGAAATATAATTTTCTATTAAATTAGTTTCTAGAGCTAATCTAATTTCAAAACCCCCATATCAAATGGCTCAATTGGAACTTCTTGAATTGAAAAATTAGTTGCATGAGTTTTTTGATAAAGGCTTTATTCATCCCATCACTTCACCATTGGGAGATCCTGTTTTGTTCATTAAAGAGAAAGATGGTTCCATGAGACTTTTAATTGATTATAAATATTTGAATAACATTACTATCACAAATAAGTATCATTTTCCTTATATTGATGACATGTTTCATCATCTCATAGGAGCTCAGTATTTTTCCAAGATTGAATAGATATCCAGATACCATCAGCTGAAGGTGAAGGAGGATGACATCCCAAAAACAGCTTTTTATACTAGATATGGGCATTATTAATTTTTTTGTTATACCCTTTGGGTTGAAAATTTCCCCTTCTGTATTCATGAATTTTATGAATATAATATTCCATGAATATTTGGATAAGTTTTTGAATTTTTATTGATGGTATTTTGGTCTTTCCAAAAATTTATGAGGATCATAACAAAACATTTAAGTATTTTCTTGCAAACTCTCAAATAAAAGAAGTTATAAAAACATAAGAAACTGTGATTTTTGGTGACAAAAAATTATTTTATTGGGAATATTGTAAATAAGAATGGAATGATAGATGATCCTTCCAAAAAAAGTGGTTGAAAAATTTCCAAGACCTAAAAATGTTACAGAGATACATAGTTTTCTTGTATAAGCAGGTTATTATTACTAGTGGAAAAAACATTTAACACGTCGGCATTTTTCATGTCGGTTCTATATAACCAACGTGCAAAGATTTAAAAATCGATATATCACATCGGTTATTTTATAACCAATGTGATATATTGATCAGGATCCATTTTTTATGTTGGTTATTTTATAATTGACGTAAAAAATATGGAGATTATCTTTTTTACGTCAGTTATATTATAACTGATGTGAAAATCGAATCTAGCGTTCTTTATCAGGTCAGTTATAAAATAACCAACATGATAAAGGAATGCTCTATGCTTTATCATGTCAGTTATAAAAAACCGACGTGATAAAGCTCCATTTATAATGTCGGTTATAAAATAACTGACGTTATAAATAATTTTATACGTCTTTTATTAAATAAACAACATTATAAACATAGAAAAAAATAGTTTATCACATCGTTTATTAAATAACCGATGTTATAACGATTTTAAATGATTTATCATGACTTGTATTCAGTCATTCTATTTTCTTTGATTAGGCGACCTGTGACTCGTCTCTCCTACGTGGAAAACCTAGAAAGGATTCTTCGAAGTTGTGACCTCCAGACTCATTTTTTCAACATCATTCAACGTCAATATAGTCACCAGATCTACCAGGTTTACTCGAAATACTCAAGTAAGCCTCACATCGCTCGGTTCTAGTTATTATTTTTTGCGATGCCCTAATCTAATTTTTTGAGATGTTATTTTTCAATCATTGTTCTTATTGTCATGGTATGTTTCCTATTCTTCATTTATACGATGATAAATTCTTTTCTGGTGAAAGAAACCATGGATGTGATATCATGCAAGTTTATAATTTTTGTTTGTTTGTGTGTGTGCGCGTACAGGGGGTGTCAAAGGGGTGGGGGCTATCCAAGTGGGTGGGTGGTGTCCAGGGGTGGTGGGGGGCTATCCATGAGGTGGGGGTGTTCAGGGGGTGTCAAATGGAGTGGGGTGGTGTCTAGGGGAGTGCAGGGGTTGTCTAAGCGGGTTGGGGGTGTCCAAGGGGGTGTGGGGGATGTCAAAGGGGATGGGGGTGGTGTCCAGAGGGGTGTGGGGGTTGTCCAAGGGGGTTGGGATGTCCAAGGGGTGAAGGGGATGTCAAAGGGGGTGGGGTGGTGTCTAGGGGTGAGGGTGCTATCCAAGGGGGGTGGGGTGTCCAAGTGGTTGGGGGTGGTGTACAGGGGTGTGATGGGGCTGAGGGGGATATCCAAGTGGATAGGGGTGTCCAAGGGTGTGGGGGGTGGTGTCCAGGGAGGTGAGTTGGTTGTCCAAGGGGGTGGGGGTGTCTAGGGGTGGGGGCTATCCAGAGGGGTGGGGATGTACAGAGGATTCGGGGGACAGTCCAGAGGGTTGGGGGTGTCCATGGGGGTGGGGGGCAGTCCAAGGGTGTGGGGGTCCAGAGGGGTGGGGGTGTTAAAGGGGGAGGGGGGATGTCCAAGGGGGTGGGGGCTTTCCAAGGGAGTGCAGGCATGTCCAGAGGATTTGGGGGTTGTTCAGGGGGGGGGGGGTTGTCCAGAGGGTTTGGGGTGTCCAAGGGGTGTCCAAGGGGGTAGGGGGTGGAGGTGGTGTCCAGGAGGGGTGGGGGTGTCCAAGGGGGTGGGGTTGTCTAGAGGAGTGGGGGCTGACCAGGGGGTGGGGGCTATCCAGAGGGGTGGGGGCTGTCCAGAGGGGTGGGGGTTGTCCAAGGGGGTGGTGGTGTCTAAGGGGTGTCCAAGGGGGTGGGGGTGGTGTCCAAGGGGTGGGGGAGGTTTCCAAGGGGTGGGTGTGTTGTCCAAGGGGGTAAGGGTGTCCAGGGGGTGGGGGATGTTCTGATGGGTGGGGGGATTGTCCAGAGGTTTCAAATTGTTGGGATCTGTGTAATTTTCAGTAGTGAATGTATACATATTTTAATATTTATACTTCATATTTCTTTTTTACAGAAAGATGAATTTGGTATCCAGTTGAACCAGGATGTATTCTTTATGAACCTTAAGTAGAAAGGAACCAAGATGAATTTAAAATTGTTATATCTAACTATATTTTCTTTTTAAAATCATTTTCAAGCATATTTTTTTTAAATACGCATAGATTTGTTTTAGATTTCAAAACTGTTTTACATTCAAATTATGATATTTTTCATATAAACATATATTTTTCTTATCTTAAAAAGATGTATAATTTTTATATTTGTTATATGTAATAATGAGTCGAAGTTGGGTTACGCCACATCAAATGAGTAATGAATATGAGGAAGGTGTTGATACCATTTTGGAATTTGATAAACGAAATGTTCCAAGCAGTGAAATTTTTTTCTGTCCATGCCTGAAATGTTTGAATATAAAGAAGTTGAAAAGTAGAGAGATAAAAGATCATCTGATTTTTCATGGTTTTAATCCGAGTTTCATCCCTTGGATTTGGCATGGTGAAACTGGACTAAATGTCAGATATACTGATGGTGATGATTCTCAAGATGGTAACTCTGATGGAATTGAATAAATGATTCGCAATATTGAAGAAGAACAAATTGAGATAGAACTGACAGTTTTGCATCTATATGGTGATGCTTAAAAACCATTGTATCTTGGTTGTATAGATTTTACGGTTTTTTCGGCAGTGTTAATATTGATTAACCTGAAGGGAAAACATGGATGGGGTGACAGAAGTTTTACAGAGCTTCTACAATTGATGAAATACATTCTTCCAAAATGTAACGATATTCCAGATTCAGATTATAAGGCCAAGAAAATATTATTCCAGATTGGATTGGGATATAAGAAAATACATGCATGTCCGAATGACTGTATGATATATAGGAAGGAATATGAATTTTTGTCAGAGTGTCCTAAATTTGGGACATCACGGTATAATGTGAAAGAAAAATCACAGGCTGGTGTAGAGATTACAAAGATCCCTTCCAAGGTATTTTGGTATCATCCTATAATTCATCATTTGAAACATTTATTTTCTAATTCACATGATGCAAAAAGGGTAAGATGGCATGCTAATGAGAAGATATGTGATGGAAAAATATGTCATCCATCTGATTGTCCATAATGGAAGAAAATTGATGAGCAGTATCATACATTTGGAAATGAAATTAGAAATATCATACTAGGGTTGTGCACAGATAGAATGAATCCATACCAAACCCTCAGTAGAACACATAGTTCATGTCATGTTTTATTACTCATTTACAACCTCTCTCCTGGAGTTTTTATGAAGCAAAAATATGTCATGTTGAGTATAATGATCTATGGTCCGAAGCAGCCTGACAATGATATTGATGTTTTCATGTCACCATTGATTGATGATTTGAAACTTTTATGGGAGGATGTTATTAGGGTGTATTATTCTTATAAAATAGAATATTTTAAACTGCATGCATTGCTTATGTTCACTATAAATTACTTCCCATCATATGGAAATTTGTTTGGATATAGTGTTAAAGGGAATAAAGCATGTCAAATTTGAAAACAACAGACTTCATATTGTCAATTTCATCATGGGAGGAAAATATTGTACATGGAACATCAAATTTTTTTGCCTATGGATCACTCTTATAGAAGACTAAAAAAGGCAATCAATGGACCACAAGAATTTGATATTTGTCCAAAACCATTATCCTCTGATCTGTATTTTGAGAGGATGTAAAACCTTGATGTGACATTGGGAAAGACACATAAATCTGGTAATGATAGACATATTTGGAAGAAAAGGTCAATATTTTTTGAGCAACTATATTGAAGATATCATGAAGATAAACATAATATTGATGTCATGCACGTGGAGAAGAATATCTGTGACAGTTTGATTGGAACATTGTTAGATATTAAAGGAAAGACAAAAGATGGGTTGAATGAAAGATTAGAATTACTATCCATGGGAAAACATTTGGAGTTACCACCCACTCCTAATGGAAGACAAACATTTCTTCTCTTGGCTTGTCATACATTATCCAAGAGGGAGAAAACTATCTTTTGTCAGTGTCTTCATGATATCAAAGTGCCTCAAGGTTATTCTTCAAATGTAAAAAATTTTGTCTCATTGAAGGACTTGAAGTTGATAGGTATGAAATCTCATGATTTTCACGTCATGATGCAAAAACTTCTACCAGTTTCATTGCATGGATTATTTCCCATCTATGTCAGAAAGACTATAATGAGGTTGTGTTACTTTTTAAATTCAAATTTAAATAAGGGGATTGATGTGAATGCTTTGAACATTTTGGAAAAAGATTCAATTTGTATACTTTTTTAATTGGAAATTTATTTTCCCTCATCTTTTTTTGATATAATGGTGCATTTAATGATTCATCTGGTTTGAGAAATAAAGCTTTGTGAACCTGTATATCTTTCTTGGATGTATCCTTTTTAAAGGTATAAAAAAATATTGAAGGGGTATGTTATGAATCCATATCGACCTAAAGCCTCCATTATTGAAAAGTATATTTCTGAGGAGGTTGAAGAGTTTTGTACGAGCTACTTGGTTGTGGCACAGCACATAGGTTTGCCTCCATCTCGCTATGAATGAGTTAATAATGTGAGAAAGGGGATTTGTGGATAGAAATTCAAATCGTTGTCAGATGAAAAAATGAAGAAGTTAGAATTATACATCTTGAATAACATAGTTGATGCTCAACCATATATGACATTTCATATTAATGAGTTGAAACAATGTCATCCAAATAATAAAGAAATGTGTATTTTGAATGAGAACAACAAAAAGAATTATCATAGTTTAAAAAGACCTTGCTTGGTAGATCAGATGTATCAGAGACATTAAAATGGGTAGTGGGTGGTCCATGTTTAAATGTGATAACATGGTCTGGTTATGACATTAATGGCTATACATTTCATATGAAATATCAGGACAACAGAACTGCAGTTTAGAATAGTGGGGTATTGGTGTTTGCAAAAGCAATTCATTTTTTGAGTGCTAAAGACAAAACCCCAATTTCCGCATCAAGTTCATATTATGGAGTGATTGAAGAAATATGGGATGTTGATTAATTTAAAATTAAAGTTCCTATTTTTTAACTGTAAATGGTTTATCGTTAACAATAATGTCAAACACATAGAATTTAGAATGAAATTTGTTAATATGAATAGAATGGAAGACACAGCTGATTCTTTTATAATGGAAACACATGCAAAACAAATTTTCTATGTAGTAGATCAATCAGATACGCACAAGAAAAAAACAATATGTTGGTGAGGATCAACTTGATGAAGATGATGATTTATGTTAGATCCCTTATTCCATGGAAATATTAATAGAACATAATTATGAGCATATTGAAGACATGGTTTGTGCCATAAGGAATGATCACAATGAAGAAATTTGGGAAAACAATCCATTTGTACATTCCTAAAATTACAGGTAACATTTGTTTATTTCTGGTTTACATTTATTATTTTCCTAAAATGTTAGATATTGTAAGTTTTTATTTATTAAAATTCATATTAAAACAAATAATAATAAGTGTTTTTTTTTTAATTTTGTTTAGTTTACATTATCATGTTTACCATTACATAAATTATATATCTATTATTTTTGTTCAATGACAATTACTTTACCATGTTTACCATGTTTACCCAGTTTACCATGTTTACCATGTTTACTATCTTTACCATATTTACCATTATTTAACATGCTTACCATATTAACCATGTTTACAATTACGTAACTTAGTACAATTTTCTATTTTCTGTTTACATTAGTATTGTAATATTTTAATTTTTATATTTGTGAACTAATGTTTGTTTTTTTGATTTCATGAATAATGACAGATCAATCATTTGATCAACCACATGATCCTGAAGATGAGCATATTGGTCATTTCTCTAGGGAGGAACATTCACATGCTCCTCTTGATGATCCCCAATCTTCCTCATGTGATCCTATTACGATAAAGAGTTCAAGAGTTGGTAAATGTGGGCGCACACATTTACCAAAATTATCACTTTCTCATATGCAGGACAAGAGGATACTCATTGAGTTTGATGAGGATGATATTCTTAGAGGTCCAAATGAAAAAGATTTTAAGAGTTTTGTATCAACTAAGGGTAAGAGAAATGTTAGCATTTTGTATGATGACTGGAGAAGTGTAGACAAAGCGATAATCTCTCAATTGTGGGAGATGATTTTGGTAAGATATTTTTCTATTGTTTGCATATTAATTAAATGTTTCTTGTATATATAATATGTTTAACCTCTTCTTTATCAG
Source organism: Viscum album (assembly GCA_963277665.1). NCBI lineage: Eukaryota > Viridiplantae > Streptophyta > Magnoliopsida > Santalales > Viscaceae > Viscum > Viscum album. The sequence goes on from OY728142.1 coordinate 377,721,651, forward strand.
ATGACATTTGATATTCCTGACACTGGAGGAGTCAAGAAGAAATGTTTATCGATGGCTTCCAAGAGATGGAGGGTTTTTAAATCAACCCTCTCATCTGATTTCATTTTTTCTCATAGAAGTCATGAAAATCCATGTCATTTATATCCTTTCATAGATGAAGACACAAGGAGATAGTTTGTTGAAATTAGAATAAAAGATTAATTTTTGGTAAGGGTAAAGTAAACTTTATAATTTTTCATATATAAATGATCTTATTAATGTTTTGTTAATTATTTCATATTCTTAATTTATAGAAAACAAGAAAATATCATTAGGAGATCCAATCTAAAAATGTATACCCTCATAGTTTATCTCGGGGAGGGTGTATATTATTGGAAGAACAAATGATGCTGGAAAAATTACAAAAACTAAGGGATAAGTCTTCAAGCTTTGGAGAGGTGGACCCTCCATCCACTCCATCTAGACATGAAAAATTAAAGAGATCTTGTTGGGCAAAAATCCCTCAAGGTAGCATTGCAGCATTTTTGGGTTGATTGTGTTTGTTGACAAAGAAGGTTTCCATGGAGAATTGTCGAGTTCCCGATAATTTGTTGACATTCCATGTTGACAAAGAACTTTGACAAAGGAAAGGACGATCTGGAGGCGGTACAAAAGAGCAGTACAAGGTGGCGCCGTTTTCCAGTGTTTGCCAAATTTTTGGGGCCTGAAAATCGCCAATGGAAAATGGAGTGATATGTTGTTGGCAAAGGTTGAGGAGAGAGAAATGAAGAAGGTGTGCGGAAAAATCAAGCGTGGCGCGCAAAACTAGAGGGTTGCGCGAAATCTTGAAGTGTGGTGCGCAAAACAGCGGGTTGCGTGAAATTGTATTTCGCGCAAAAGATGTTTCAAGGCCGAAAGCTTGAAAATCGGTAAAGGCATGAGGCGCGCGAAATTTTGTAGGCGTGCGCGGAAAATTGAAGTGGCGCGCGAAATAGCGGATGAAGTATTTCGCGCAAGAGGTGTTACGAGGTCCGAAGCTCGTAAAATGGCAAAGGCATGAGGTGCGCGAAATTATGGAGCAGTGCGCGGAAAATGTTTGTGCGCGGAAGATCAAAGCGGATTACGCGCTCAAGGAGGGTTTTTCGCGCGGGGTCGATTTTGCCTATAAATATGAAGTGACCCTCCTCCATTCAGGGGAGCTCAAGACATAGAAAATACCCGAGCTCTGGTGCGCGAAATTGAAGTTAGAAAGGGTGTTGCGCGTAAACTTAAAGTTTGCGCGTAAAGTCAGCTATTGCGCGAAAAGCTAAGGCTGCGCAGAAAGTTGGGGTTGGCGCGTAAAAGGAAGATTGCGCGAAAAGTGGTTTTCGCGCAAAATCAGTGAATTGCGCGCAAGGCAGTTTCCAGGTTGCGCGTAATATTGGGAGGTTGCGCGAAAAAGGAATTTCGCGCAAATCATAGAAATTGCGCGCAAGACACCGTAAGGGTTGCGCGTAAAAACTGAGGATGCCCGGTACATCCGGTGCAAAGTGAGATTCATCTGCGGGTGAAAGTTGGACTTCAACAGAGCATCTACATACAGAGGAAGATGCATTCCTTCATGGAAATGAAGAGACCTACAGGTCTATAAACTGTGATTGGATTCCCTTCACAGAGCAGTGAGCTTAGGAAGAGGAAAAAGGTGAACCTCTCCACCGGCAGTGAGCCAGAGAGAGAGAAACAGGGAGTGACCCTTGGGAAAGCAGTGAGCTGACCCTAAACATTGTATAGGCAGTGAGCCTGGGCATAGAAGTGATCTAGCCCGAACATTGTAATCCACAGCTAGTGAAGTCTAGTGGAATTTGGTACGAACCGGCAACTTGTCGGCGTATGCTCCTTGGACGTAGCCCTTAGCGGTGAACCAAGTTAAAATCTCTGTGTCTGCTTGTTTACTTCCTTGCATTGCATTTGAAGCATCATCATCAGGCAAAGAAGAAATTAAGTGATCATAATAACCACACAAGTGCAAACAAAGTGACCCTTGTAATAAAGAGGTCAAGATCCAGTGGGGCAGGAAGAACTTTGAAAAAGAATATCCATACCCTGATTCACCCCCCCTCTCAGGGTATATAGGCCCCTATTGGTCCTAACAATTGGTATCAGAGGGACTGGTTTCTTTTATCAGATTTGTTTGCTTTAACTTGGTGTATCGATCTGTGTAGTTGAAGATATTGTTTGCGCTTATCTCGGTCTACCATGGGAAAAAGAAAATCTTCAAAGAAGAATCAGAAGTCAGGTGGTATCCCTCAGTGTGGAAGTGTTTTTGGAAAAAGTGTGATTCAACTAAAAGAATCAAACAGCTTACTGAAGGAATCATGTAGTGAACAGAAAAATGATTTGGATAAATCATACCACAAAAATACTTACTCAGTCAATGATGCTGATGGAATGAGTGAAGAACCTGACTTTCCAAGTGACGTTGGAACCACTGACGGTGAAGAAGAAGAAATTGAAGGAAGAATTGATATGCGAGCTGAGTTGGAGGCTGCTCTTGAAGAGATAGATGTTTGGAGGGCCAAAACCAAGAAAGCTAACAAAATTGTTCGCGATGCCAAACTCTATATGCAGCAGCAAGAAGAAGAGAAGTCTGAGCTGATGGAAGAAATTGAGAAACTTAAGTTATCAACATCAGAGAACTCAGAATCAGTTAGTAAGTATAAGCTGAAGGTTGAAGAACAGAAAAGAGAGATCGATGGCCTGAACAAAAAGGTGGAATTTGTCCATGGGGCTAAAGAAGTGGATCAGAAATCCACTGAGGAAATTAAATATAAAGGCATTCGGATCCATGATTTGGAAACTGAGATCAACAAGCTAAGAGGCTTAAATCAAAGGCTTATTGATATAGTTACTGACCTAACGGAGAAGAATGATTCTCAAGGTGAGAAACTACAAAAGCTGTCTAAAATGAAAGGAAAACAAAAGGCTGGTGATTATGAAGAGAATCAAGAGTCCGATGAAGTTCGGAATCTGAAAGCCAAGAGTGATGATTTGGCTACCCAACTATCTGAACTAGTTCAGAAGCATCAAAGACTACAGCAAGAGAATGCATGTTGCTCTGATTCTGTTGCTCAAGAAAAATTGAAGGTAAAGGAGCAAAATGACATGGTTGATGAGTTGAAGCATGAACTGGAAGATGAGATGAGTAGAGGGAAGCTTCTCAAGGAAGAAAATGATTTCAAACTTGAATCAAGGGATATGAAAATTCAAAAGTTGGAAGAGGATCTAAAATCAATGAAGAAGGAAATGGAGAAAGGCAATGCTGAAGGAAAGCCTAGAATGAAGGATGCCTTGCACCTATTATTTGATTATCCTTCAGCAGGTGATGATAAAATGAAGTCCAAATATGCTGCATCAGAGGAGAAGCATGAAAGGATTGTATCTTCCCAAAGGTCATCCTTTTTGGGAAAATCTGGAATTGGATATGATAATCCCACTCCTATGGCCGATAAGAAAAATGTAGTGAAAAATTCCAAAGGTAAGAAAAATCTTGTTGGTGCTGGAGATAGGACTATGAGGATAGTTTCAAGAAGTGATGATATGTGCTACTTCTGCGGAGTTCATGGACACACATCAAGCTTCTGTACAGAGGCTCTGGAGTACATCTCAGGCTGTGAAAATAGAAACATCAATAAATCTGAGAACATGAAGAGGTATAATGACAAATCAGAGAGAAGAGTCTCTCAGAGGAAAGCATATGTTCGATGCTATTACTGCGGAAGAATGGGACACACAATGAGTACGTGTCAGGAAGCTCAGGAGCCCAATATCAAAAGAAGAACTCAAGGTGCATCAAAATCTCAGCAGAGAGATGATGAAATGAGGTATGCCTTTGAGGGAAAATGTTTTATATGTTCTCACTATGGGCACATGGCGAGACATTGCAGTAAGAAGAAAGCAGGAAAGGGAAAGGAACAAGAAAAAAGATCTCCACCACAGGAAGTGTACAAGAAAGAAGCATGTACTGGGAGACAAAGTGGTAAGAAGAATAATTGGCTTAGAGCCTCGGGGAAGTCACATGGAGCTGAACGAAAGGTGTATCAGTCACCTCCTCTATCGTACTCACAACAGCTCTCAAGGAGAGAATGTGAACAAACCTGGAAGATTAAGGGAAGATATACTCCAGTTGTGATAAAGAAGAATGAACATTCAGTGGAGGACCCACCACCAATGAAAAATAGGGTGGCGACTCATAAATCTGATAAAAGGCAGATAAGCAAAGAATGCATTGCAAAATTCTCCCCGCAACGAGAAGTGGAAGAAAAAGGCAGATCCCTAAAATGGACAAAGAAGACAGGGAAGATGATAAGAAAGGAGATTCCTGCACCGAGAAACAATCAAGGGAAATGGAATTTCGGTAGAACATCAAAGACCGAATTGTGTACCAGTGGGTCTAAACCCCAGATTGTGAGAAAGGCCAAGTCTGCAGAATCTTCATATCAGAAAAAGGCTCAGAATGTGAGAAAAGAATGCCTAGTCATATGGCCAGAACAGTTGAAGTTGGTCAGGCAGTTGGAGGAAGCAAGAAAGGAGTGTGATGCTCTCAAAGAAAGAATCAAAGGGTTGACCCATCAGGATCAACCATCATCCTCATGTTGAGGATTCTAGAAGAAACACCTCTCCCTATGTATATAAATGCTATTAACTGATGAGTCTTGTGTTTCAGGTTTTAGGGAGATACAATCCAAGGGGAAGTGGCATCTAAGGATGCGAAGTGGAGAAATGATATGCTCTAGAGTTTCAATTGATTCAAATCAGATACTAGAGTTGAAGAAGAAGGAGGGCAACAGAGCACAATAGGAAGTGATTGTGGTATTAACTTTATCTCTTGTTTCCTACACCGAGTTTCAACTCCGTAGGCTTAGAGATTTTGTTAGTGGCTCAAATCTGATTGGAAAATGAGAACGAATGATGCAGGAGGAAAATACGTGTTATGGGTCTAAACTGTTGGGCCTAACCCCAGGAAGTGTTGCATAACATAGGGGGAGTATTCAACAACAAAATCAGATGCCAGATCCATCAAGGAAATAATTGGATGACCCAGATCAAGAGTTGTCTATCGAGAGAAGACATACTATGAGAGAAGCAGCAGTTATCAAGCATTTCATGCTTATTTATTTTGATCTAACATTGTGGTATCAGCTGACTGTTTTTCAGGATACCAAGAAGCTGCGAAAAGTAGCTGAAAGAAATGAAGCCACTGAAAAATGAGTCAGTGAACAATTTCCTGACGAAAGTGCTGAGGAAGAAAGCAACACAGGGGGAGAAGAAGTGGCTGAGAGTGACTCAGAATAAGATACTGATGATGAGTACAAGGATGTAAAATCCTTATCTGCACAAAATACAAAGAATCGAGCTGAAATTGACAGGCAGACTATCATCAGTGATCAGTGAGATCCAATTCAGACAAAGAGAATGAAATCACTACAGCAGACATCATTACTATCTCAGGTTGATTCGAAATGCTTTGCTGATGCAGCTGAAGATGAAAACTGGGATCATGCCATGAATGAAGAGATAGGTCAGAATTGAGAAGAACCAGACTTGGGAGATTGTTTCGAGGCCAGCAGACAAGAATGTCATTGGGACTAAATGGGTCTATCGCAATAAGATGAATGAAGATGGCACAATAATTCGGAACAAAACACGTCTAGTGTGCAAGGGGTACTCCCAGATCGAGGGAATTGATGTTGATGAGACATTTGCACCGGTTGCAAGGCTGGAGACAATAAGATTATTCCTAGCCATCGTAGTGCAAAGGAAGTTCAAAGTGTTCCAGATGGATGTCAAATCTGCATTCTTGAATGGTGTTCTGGAAGAGGAGGTGTATATTGAGCAGCCATATGGTTTTCTCATTCATGAGGATGAGAACAAAGTTTGCAGGCTGAAGAAGGCATTGTATGGGCTGAAACAAGCACCAATGGCATGGTACTCAAGGCTTGATCAGTACTTGAAGAAGCTTGGTTTTCAGCGTGGAGGAGTTGATTACAATCTCTATTTCAGTAATGATAGTAATCAAAGGATGATGGTGTTGGTTTATGTCGATGACATAATATTTGGTGGATCAGATGAAGCTCAGTGCAGACAGTTTTCCGAATTCATGAAAAATGAGTTTGAAATGTCAATGATTGGAGAGCTAACGTTTTTCCTTGGTCTACAAGTAACACAAGGAAGGAATGGAACATTCATTTCACAATCTAAATATGCCAAGGAGGTCCTGAGAAGGTTTGGAATGGAAAATTCCAAGGAGATGAAGACTCCGGTGGCTACCCGGATGAAATTATCAAAAGATGAGGATGGCAAGGCAGTTAATATCACAGAATACAGGCAAATCATTGGAAGTCTGTTGTACTTAACCGCAACAAGGCCTGATATTGTTTTCGCCACATGCCAAGCAGCGAGATATCAGAGTAATCCCAAGGAAAGTCACATGCTCGCAGTGAAAAGAATACTTCGGTATATTAAGGGCACGGTGGACTTCGGCTTGACATACAATGACAAATCTCAGACAGAGTTATTGGGGTACACTGATGCAGACTGGGCCGGTTCAGCGGATGATAGAAAATCAACGTCAGGTGGTGCATTCTATATTGGTGGGTTGTGTATTTCTTGGCTAAGTAAGAAGCAAGATTGAATTTCATTGAGCACTGCAGAAGCTGAGTATATTGCGGCCACTCAAGCATGCACACAGTTATTGTGGATGAAACAGCAGCTTGAAGATATGGGAGTTGAAGTGGAGTCTCCGATCGGAATCCAGTGTGATAACTCAAGTGCTATCAATCTCAGCAAAAATCCCGTCCATCACTCAAGGACAAAGCACATTGAGATCAAGTATCATTTCATCAGGGAGAAGGTTGAGCAGGGAATCGTGAAGTTGGAGTACGTGCCTACAGAGCTACAGGATGTAGACATTCTGACAAAGGCCTTACCCAAGGAAGCTTTTGAGAGGCATCGACTGGCTCTGGGAGTTCAGTCGATTCCCCGCACTTGAAATAGTGTGGATGTGGGACCCCCCCCCCCCCCTCTCCCCGAGGTATGGTGTGTTTTTCCCTAATGTGCTGATATGTGTTCTCTACTATGTTACAGACTACAAAGGCGTGACCTTTGGGTTCGTTGACAAAGGGGGAGAAAAGTGCTTGAAAAGTGCTTGAAAAAGGGGGAGAAAAGTGTTAGTTCAAGAGAGAAAATAGTGCGGAGATTTGATAAATCATAATTGATACGGGGAGAAGCTGACAGGTGGAGCAGCCAGAAAGGGGGAGCAATGAGAAAGGGGGAGAGATTTTTAAATCTGACGATGCTAGAAGTTATCGATCAAATCATAGAAATCACGACAGCTGAGGATCGTGATAAAGGCAGATCAGTGGTGTTGGAATGGTGTGAGACGGTGTCCAGCTATCAACAATCGGTATCAACTTAAGAATTCACCAATTGGTATCAGTGTGGTTCAACAACTGGTTTTATTTTAAGAATTGGTATCAGGGTGGAATCAACAATTGGGGTCTGACATGAAGTGATTCATTGATGAACTTTTCATACTACTCTTGTTTCTCACGCCGAGCATTGCTCATGTGGGCTTAGAGTACATGTTAAGTGAATCCTTGAACGCTATCATAATCGCAAGAGGCGAATGGTGGTAGCATCTGGAAGAAGACTCAGTGAGGTATCAAAGGGCAGAAAATATTTCTGAACAGAGTTGTGAAGAGTTGTCAACAAACCCAAAGGGGGAGATTGTTGGGCAAAAATCCCTCAAGGTAGCATTGCAGCATTTTTGGGTTGATTGTGTTTGTTGACAAAGAAGGTTTCCATGGAGAATTGTCGAGTTCCCGAGAATTTGTTGACATTCCATGTTGACAAAGAACTTTGACAAAGGAAAGGACGATCTGGAGGCGGTACAAAAGAGCAGTACAAGGTGGCGCCGTTTTCCAGTGTTTGCCAAATTTTTGGGGCCTGAAAATCGCCAATGGAAAATGGAGTGATATGTTGTTGGCAAAGGTTGAGGAGAGAGAAATGAAGAAGGTGTGCGGAAAAATCAAGCGTGGCGCGCAAAACTAGAGGGTTGCGTGAAATCTTGAAGTGTGGCGCGCAAAACAGCGGGTTGCGCGAAATTGTATTTCGCGCAAAAGATGTTTCAAGGCCGAAAGCTTGAAAATCGGTAAAGGCATGAGGCGCGCGAAATTTTGTAGGCGTGCGCAGAAAATTGAAGTGGCGCGCGAAATAGCGGATGAAGTATTTCGCGCAAGAGGTGTTACGAGGTCCGAAGCTCGTAAAATGGCAAAGGCATGAGGTGCGCGAAATTATGGAGCAGTGCGCGGAAAATGTTTGTGCGCGGAAGATCAAAGCGGATTACGCGCTCAAGGAGGGTTTTTCGCGCGGGGTCGATTTTGCCTATAAATATGAAGTGACCCTCCTCCATTCAGGGGAGCTCAAGACATAGAAAATACCCGAGCTCTGGTGCGCGAAATTGAAGTTAGAAAGGGTGTTGCGCGTAAACTTAAAGTTTGCGCGTAAAGTCAGCTATTGCGCGAAAAGCTAAGGCTGCGCAGAAAGTTGGGGTTGGCGCGTAAAAGGAAGATTGCGCGAAAAGTGGTTTTCGCGCAAAATCAGTGAATTGCGCGCAAGGCGGTTTCCAGGTTGCGCGTAATATTGGGAGGTTGCGCGAAAAAGGAATTTCGCGCAAATCATAGAAATTGCGCGCAAGACACCGTAAGGGTTGCGCGTAAAAACTGAGGATGCCCGGTACATCCGGTGCAAAGTGAGATTCATCTGCGGGTGAAAGTTGGACTTCAACAGAGCATCTACATACAGAGGAAGATGCATTCCTTCATGGAAATGAAGAGACCTACAGGTCTATAAACTGTGATTGGATTCCCTTCACAGAGCAGTGAGCTTAGGAAGAGGAAAAAGGTGAACCTCTCCACCGGCAGTGAGCCAGAGAGAGAGAAACAGGGAGTGACCCTTGGGAAAGCAGTGAGCTAACCCTAAACATTGTATAGGCAGTGAGCCTGGGCATAGAAGTGATCTAGCCCGAACATTGTAATCCACAGCTAGTGAAGTCTAGTGGAATTTGGTACGAACCGGCAACTTGTCGGCGTATGCTCCTTGGACGTAGCCCTTAGCGGTGAACCAAGTTAAAATCTCTGTGTCTGCTTGTTTACTTCCTTGCATTGCATTTGAAGCATCATCATGAGGCAAAGAAGAAATTAAGTGATCATAATAACCACACAAGTGCAAACAAAGTGACCCTTGTAATAAAGAGGTCAAGATCCAGTGGGGCAGGAAGAACTTTGAAAAAGAATATCCATACCCTGATTCACCCCCCCTCTCAGGGTATATAGGCCCCTATTGGTCCTAACAATTGGTATCAGAGGGACTGGTTTCTTTTATCAGATTTGTTTGCTTTAACTTGGTGTATCGATCTGTGTAGTTGAAGATATTGTTTGCGCTTATCTCGGTCTACCATGGGAAAAAGAAAATCTTCAAAGAAGAATCAGAAGTCAGGTGGTATCCCTCAGTGTGGAAGTGTTTTTGGAAAAAGTGTGATTCAACTAAAAGAATCAAACAGCTTACTGAAGGAATCATGTAGTGAACAGAAAAATGATTTGGATAAATCATACCACAAAAATACTTACTCAGTCAATGATGCTGATGGAATGAGTGAAGAACCTGACTTTCCAAGTGACGTTGGAACCACTGACGGTGAAGAAGAAGAAATTGAAGGAAGAATTGATATGCGAGCTGAGTTGGAGGCTGCTCTTGAAGAGATAGATGTTTGGAGGGCCAAAACCAAGAAAGCTAACAAAATTGTTCGCGATGCCAAACTCTATATGCAGCAGCAAGAAGAATAGAAGTCTGAGCTGATGGAAGAAATTGAGAAACTTAAGTTATCAACATCAGAGAACTCAGAATCAGTTAGTAAGTATAAGCTGAAGGTTGAAGAACAGAAAAGAGAGATCGATGGCCTGAACAAAAAGGTGGAATTTGTCCATGGGGCTAAAGAAGTGGATCAGAAATCCACTGAGGAAATTAAATATAAAGGCATTCGGATCCATGATTTGGAAACTGAGATCAACAAGCTAAGAGGCTTAAATCAAAGGCTTATTGATATAGTTACTGACCTAACGGAGAAGAATGATTCTCAAGGTGAGAAACTACAAAAGCTGTCTAAAATGAAAGGAAAACAAAAGGCTGGTGATTATGAAGAGAATCAAGAGTCCGATGAAGTTCGGAATCTGAAAGCCAAGAGTGATGATTTGGCTACCCAACTATCTGAACTAGTTCAGAAGCATCAAAGACTACAGCAAGAGAATGCATGTTGCTCTGATTCTGTTGCTCAAGAAAAATTGAAGGTAAAGGAGCAAAATGACATGGTTGATGAGTTGAAGCATGAACTGGAAGATGAGATGAGTAGAGGGAAGCTTCTCAAGGAAGAAAATGATTTCAAACTTGAATCAAGGGATATGAAAATTCAAAAGTTGGAAGAGGATCTAAAATCAATGAAGAAGGAAATGGAGAAAGGCAATACTGAAGGAAAGCCTAGAATGAAGGATGCCTTGCACCTATTATTTGATTATCCTTCAGCAGGTGATGATAAAATGAAGTCCAAATATGCTGCATCAGAGGAGAAGCATGAAAGGATTGTATCTTCCCAAAGGTCATCCTTTTTGGGAAAATCTGGAATTGGATATGATAATCCCACTCTTATGGCCGATAAGAAAAATGTAGTGAAAAATTCCAAAGGTAAGAAAAATCTTGTTGGTGCTGGAGATAGGACTATGAGGATAGTTTCAAGAAGTGATGATATGTGCTACTTCTGCGGAGTTCATGGACACACATCAAGCTTCTGTACAGAGGCTCTGGAGTACATCTCAGGCTGTGAAAATAGAAACATCAATAAATCTGAGAACATGAAGAGGTACAATGACAAATCAGAGAGAAGAGTCTCTCAGAGGAAAGCATATGTTCGATGCTATTACTGCGGAAGAATGGGACACACAATGAGTACGTGTCAGGAAGCTCAGGAGCCCAATATCAAAAGAAGAACTCAAGGTGCATCAAAATCTCAGCAGAGAGATGATGAAATGAGGTATGCCTTTGAGGGAAAATGTTTTATATGTTCTCACTATGGGCACATGGCGAGACATTGCAGTAAGAAGAAAGCAGGAAAGGGAAAGGAACAAGAAAAAAGATCTCCACCACAGGAAGTGTACAAGAAAGAAGCATGTACTGGGAGACAAAGTGGTAAGAAGAATAATTGGCTTAGAGCCTCGGGGAAGTCACATGGAGCTGAACGAAAGGTGTATCAGTCACCTCCTCTATCGTACTCACAACAGCTCTCAAGGAGAGAATGTGAACAAACCTGGAAGATTAAGGGAAGATATACTCCAGTTGTGATAAAGAAGAATGAACATTCAGTGGAGGACCCACCACCAATGAAAAATAGGGTGGCGACTCATAAATCTGATAAAAGGCAGATAAGCAAAGAATGCATTGCAAAATTCTCCCCGCAACGAGAAGTGGAAGAAAAAGGCAGATCCCTAAAATGGACAAAGAAGACAGGGAAGATGATAAGAAAGGAGATTCCTGCACCGAGAAACAATCAAGGGAAATGGAATTTCGGTAGAACATCAAAGACCGAATTGTGTACCAGTGGGTCTAAACCCCAGATTGTGAGAAAGGCCAAGTCTGCAGAATCTTCATATCAGAAAAAGGCTCAGAATGTGAGAAAAGAATGCCTAGTCATATGGCCAGAACAGTTGAAGTTGGTCAGGCAGTTGGAGGAAGCAAGAAAGGAGTGTGATGCTCTCAAAGAAAGAATCAAAGGGTTGACCCATCAGGATCAACCATCATCCTCATGTTGAGGATTCTAGAAGAAACACCTCTCCCTATGTATATAAATGCTATTAACTGATGAGTCTTGTGTTTCAGGTTTTAGGGAGATACAATCCAAGGGGAAGTGGCATCTAAGGATGCGAAGTGGAGAAATGATATGCTCTAGAGTTTCAATTGATTCAAATCAGATACTAGAGTTGAAGAAGAAGGAGAGCAACAGAGCACAATAGGAAGTGATTGTGTTATTAACTTTATCTCTTGTTTCCTACACCGAGTTTCAACTCCGTAGGCTTAGAGATTTTGTTAGTGGCTCAAATCTGATTGGAAAATGAGAACGAATGATGCAGGAGGAAAATACGTGTTATGGGTCTAAACTGTTGGGCCTAACCCCAGGAAGTGTTGCATAACATAGGGGGAGTATTCAACAACAAAATCAGATGCCAGATCCATCAAGGAAATAATTGGATGACCCAGATCAAGAGTTGTCTATCGAGAGAAGACATACTATGAGAGAAGCAGCAGTTATCAAGCATTTCATGCTTATTTATTTTGATCTAACATTGTGGTATCAGCTGACTGTTTTTCAGGATACCAAGAAGCTGCGAAAAGTAGCTGAAAGAAATGAAGCCACTGAAAAATGAGTCAGTGAACAATTTCCTGACGAAAGTGCTGAGGAAGAAAGCAACACAGGGGGAGAAGAAGTGGCTGAGAGTGACTCAGAATAAGATACTGATGATGAGTACAAGGATGTAAAATCCTTATCTGCACAAAATACAAAGAATCGAGCTGAAATTGACAGGCAGACTATCATCAGTGATCAGTGAGATCCAATTCAGACAAAGAGAATGAAATCACTACAGCAGACATCATTACTATCTCAGGTTGATTCGAAATGCTTTGCTGATGCAGCTGAAGATGAAAACTGGGATCATGCCATGAATGAAGAGATAGGTCAGAATTGAGAAGAACCAGACTTGGGAGATTGTTTCGAGGCCAGCAGACAAGAATGTCATTGGGACTAAATGGGTCTATCGCAATAAGATGAATGAAGATGGCACAATAATTCGGAACAAAACACGTCTAGTGTGCAAGGGGTACTCCCAGATCGAGGGAATTGATGTTGATGAGACATTTGCACCGGTTGCAAGGCTGGAGACAATAAGATTATTCCTAGCCATTGTAGTGCAAAGGAAGTTCAAAGTGTTCCAGATGGATGTCAAATCTGCATTCTTGAATGGTGTTCTGGAAGAGGAGGTGTATATTGAGCAGCCATATGGTTTTCTCATTCATGAGGATGAGAACAAAGTTTGCAGGCTGAAGAAGGCATTGTATGGGCTGAAACAAGCACCAATGGCATGGTACTCAAGGCTTGATCAGTACTTGAAGAAGCTTGGTTTTCAGCGTGGAGGAGTTAATTACAATCTCTATTTCAGTAATGACAGTAATCAAAGGATGATGGTGTTGGTTTATGTCGATGACATAATATTTGGTGGATCAGATGAAGCTCAGTGCAGACAGTTTTCCGAATTCATGAAAAATGAGTTTGAAATGTCAATGATTGGAGAGCTAACGTTTTTCCTTGGTCTACAAGTAACACAAGGAAGGAATGGAACATTCATTTCACAATCTAAATATGCCAAGGAGGTCCTGAGAAGGTTTGGAATGGAAAATTCCAAGGAGATGAAGACTCCGGTGGCTACCCGGATGAAATTATCAAAAGATGAGGATGGCAAGGCAGTTAATATCACAGAATACAGGCAAATCATTGGAAGTCTGTTGTACTTAACCGCAACAAGGCCTGATATTGTTTTCGCCACATGCCAAGCAGCGAGATATCAGAGTAATCCCAAGGAAAGTCACATGCTCGCAGTGAAAAGAATACTTCGGTATATTAAGGGCACGGTGGACTTCGGCTTGACATACAATGACAAATCTCAGACAGAGTTATTGGGGTACACTGATGCAGACTAGGCCGGTTCAGCGGATGATAGAAAATCAACGTCAGGTGGTGCATTCTATCTTGGTGGGTTGTGTATTTCTTGGCTAAGTAAGAAGGAAGATTGCATTTCATTGAGCACTGCAGAAGCTGAGTATATTGCGGCCACTCAAGCATGCACACAGTTATTGTGGATGAAACAGCAGCTTGAAGATATGGGAGTTGAAGTGGAGTCTCCGATCGGAATCCAGTGTGATAACTCAAGTGCTATCAATCTCAGCAAAAATCTCGTCCATCACTCAAGGACAAAGCACATTGAGATCAAGTATCATTTCATCAAGGAGAAGGTTGAGCAGGGAATCGTGAAGTTGGAGTACGTGCCTACAGAGCTACAGGATGTAGACATTCTGACAAAGGCCTTACCCAAGGAAGCTTTTGAGAGGCATCGACTGGCTCTGGGAGTTCAGTCGATTCCCCGCACTTGAAATAGTGTGGATGTGGGACCCCCCCCCCCCCTCTCCCCGAGGTATGGTGTGTTTTACCCTAATGTGCTGATATGTGTTCTCTACTATGTTACAGACTACAAAGGCGTGACCTTTGGGTTCGTTGACAAAGGGGGAGAAAAGTGCTTGAAAAGTGCTTGAAAAAGGGGGAGAAAAGTGTTAGTTCAAGAGAGAAAATAGTGCGGAGATTTGATAAATCATAATTGATACGGGGAGAAGCTGACAGGTGGAGCAGCCAGAAAGGGGGAGCAATGAGAAAGGGGGAGAGATTTTTAAATCTGACGATGCTAGAAGTTATCGATCAAATCATAGACATCACGACAGCTGAGGATCGTGATAAAGGCAGATCAGTGGTGTTGGAATGGTGTGAGACGGTGTCCAGCTATCAACAATCGGTATCAACTTAAGAATTCACCAATTGGTATCAGTGTGGTTCAACAACTGGTTTTATTTTAAGAATTGGTATCAGGGTGGAATCGACAATTGGGGTCTGACATGAAGTGATTCATTGATGAACTTTTCATACTACTCTTGTTTCTCACGCCGAGCATTGCTCATGTGGGCTTAGAGTACATGTTAAGTGAATCCTTGAACGCTATCATAATCGCAAGAGGCGAATGGTGGTAGCAGCTGGAAGAAGACTCAGTGAGGTATCAAAGGGCAGAAAATATTTCTGAACAGAGTTGTGAAGAGTTGTCAACAAACCCAAAGGGGGAGATTGTTGGGCAAAAATCCCTCAAGGTAGCATTGCAGCATTTTTGGGTTGATTGTGTTTGTTGACAAAGAAGGTTTCCATGGAGAATTGTCGAGTTCCCGAGAATTTGTTGACATCCATGTTGACAAAGAACTTTGACAAAGGAAAGGACGATCTGGAGGCGGTACAAAAGAGCAGTACAAGGTGGCGCCGTTTTCCAGTGTTTGCCAAATTTTTGGGGCCTGAAAATCGCCAATGGAAAATGGAGTGATATGTTGTTGGCAAAGGTTGAGGAGAGAGAAATGAAGAAGGTGTGCGGAAAAATCAAGCGTGGCGCGCAAAACTAGAGGGTTGCGCGAAATCTTGAAGTGTGGCGCGCAAAACAGCGGGTTGCGCGAAATTGTATTTCGCGCAAAAGATGTTTCAAGGACGAAAGCTTGAAAATCGGTAAAGGCATGAGGCGCGTGAAATTTTGTAGGCGTGCGCGGAAAATTGAAGTGGCGCGCGAAATAGCGGATGAAGTATTTCGCGCAAGAGGTGTTACGAGGTCCGAAGCTCGTAAAATGGCAAAGGCATGAGGTGCGCGAAATTATGGAGCAGTGCGCGGAAAATGTTTGTGCGCGGAAGATCAAAGCGGATTACGCGCTCAAGGAGGGTTTTTCGCGCGGGGTCGATTTTGCCTATAAATATGAAGTGACCCTCCTCCATTCAGGGGAGCTCAAGACATAGAAACTACCCGAGCTCTGGTGCGCGAAATTGAAGTTAGAAAGGGTGTTGCGCGTAAACTTAAAGTTTGCGCGTAAAGTCAGCTATTGCGCGAAAAGCTAAGGCTGCGCAGAAAGTTGGGGTTGGCGCGTAAAAGGAAGATTGCGCGAAAAGTGGTTTTCGCGCAAAATCAGTGAATTGCGCGCAAGGCAGTTTCCAGGTTGCGCGTAATATTGGGAGGTTGCGCGAAAAAGGAATTTCGCGCAAATCATAGAAATTGCGCGCAAGACACCGTAAGGGTTGCGCGTAAAAACTGAGGATGCCCGGTACATCCGGTGCAAAGTGAGATTCATCTGCGGGTGAAAGTTGGACTTCAACAGAGCATCTACATACAGAGGAAGATGCATTCCTTCATGGAAATGAAGAGACCTACAAGTCTATAAACTGTGATTGGATTCCCTTCACAGAGCAGTGAGCTTAGGAAGAGGAAAAAGGTGAACCTCTCCACCGGCAGTGAGCCAGAGAGAGAGAAACAGGGAGTGACCCTTGGGAAAGCAGTGAGCTGACCCTAAACATTGTATAGGCAGTGAGCCTGGGCATAGAAGTGATCTAGCCCGAACATTGTAATCCACAGCTAGTGAAGTCTAGTGGAATTTGGTACGAACCGGCAACTTGTCGGCGTATGCTCCTTGGACGTAGCCCTTAGCGGTGAACCAAGTTAAAATCTCTGTGTCTGCTTGTTTACTTCCTTGCATTGCATTTGAAGCATCATCATCAGGCAAAGAAGAAATTAAGTGATCATAATAACCACACAAGTGCAAAAAAAGTGACCCTTGTAATAAAGAGGTCAAGATCCAGTGGGGCAGGAAGAACTTTGAAAAAGAATATCCATACCCTGATTCACCCCCCCTCTCAGGGTATATAGGCCCCTATTGGTCCTAACAGATCTTGGATGGGAAAAAAGGGCAATATATTTTGGAAGATTCGAGAATCGTAGCTGAGAGGATTGTAAGATATCTATTTTATTTATTTAAGTTAACTATATTCTTCATATAATTTCAATCATTACAGAAATGTTCCATTAATTAATATAGGATTCTATTGAGGTGAAAAGATCACAGGGGGTATTTACAACTGCTGGTATGCAAGATATTTTATCTACAGTATTGGGAAATCTGGAACATCCTGGTCATGTATGAGGATATCCTAAAGGTGTATCGGTAAGAAAAGTGTTTTCACATTCTTCAACTTCTTCCGTTGATAGTGTTTATAAAAAAATAGAATACTTCAAGGCTAAAGTTCATAATATTAGTTCGATGATGGAGGAAAATATTAGAGTGTTGGTATAGTCTCTGTTTTCAGACATGTAAAGAAAATTTCAGATTGTAGCTCCCACTCCTCCACCACCCCCTACAGACCCCATTATTTATCCTCCACCTCTGCCAGTAGCTCCCACTCACCCACCTCAGCCTACGGACCCCATTTTTTATCCTACTCCTCTGTCGCAGCTTCCTACTTGTTTCAAGTTATATGTTTATGATCCTCAACATCATATAGTTTCATATGGGATGGTATATTGTATAGGAGATACAGTTCATCATCAATAATTAGAGGTAGATAATCATAGGGTCATTGTACATGATATTATAGATAGATCTCCTCGAGTACCATTACCTACAGATGAGGTGACGATAGTTGGACATAGTATCAGCCATTTTTTAATTTTTCCATCCCGTGTTCTGCGACTCAGTACCATAGAGGTATTTATGTTATATCTTTTATTTTATGTTTATATTAAAGTTGTTTTATCATTTGAAAACTAATATATTTTTTTATTTATTTTTACATGAATACTTCAAAGGAAAAGAAATACTATATAGAAAAAAACAAAGACAAATGTCTATGACATCAGATACAGATTCTAGTAGTCTTAATAGATTGTCAGGATATTCAAATTTTTTGGCGGATCATTATTAGTTTTCAATGGAATCTCATGTTTGTAGACGTGAAAAAACTGTGGGGATTGTGAAAACTAATATCATGGATCTTGTTACTGGAGATAAGTTGGGAATCAACATGGTGCAAATTTTTTCCATGTAAGTCTTAACACCTTTTCCCTGAATTATATTTATTAAAAATTTATACTTATTTCAATTAAGTATTAGTTGTATTTATAACATTTGTGAGAAGAATGAGCGGATATATGTATATGGATTCATGTACCCTCATTTGATTTCCCCTGAAGCACATGAATTGGATGAGGAACAAAGAATTCTTTATGTTGATCAATGATTTGAAGAGAATATAGTCACACAATATTGGATGATGCATTTTTGTGAGAGGTATGAAACACATCTTTGGAAAAGATTTCATTATCTTTTAATATAGAAAACCACTAACCTTAATTCTTTTTATCAGTGATCATTGGATGTTAGGTGTTTTTTCCCAATAGAGAAAACACTTTATTGTATATGCTCTGTCCATAGCGATGTGCAGGAAAGTTTTAAGAAAATTTTGGAAAAGTAAGTTTCAATTTATTAATAGTTTTATATATTATAATGAATTTTAAATTTATCCCATTCATATTATTTTCTAATAGTGCATGGTTCTACTTTTAAAAAAACACAATGAAAAGGAGTGCAAAGATCAAATATGTAAATGTAAAGGTAAATATCCATTTATAATTTGTACTTTTTGATTAATTACAGAAAAATAATATATTGAATTTACACTCATTCAAACAGAATTTTTATGAACAAAAAGGTGTCATCGAATGTGGATATTATATGTTAAGATTTATGTATGAAATAATTACACCTAGAATAGTTGTAAACTTTGACCTGGTAATATTTCCTTTTAAACTTTTCCATACTATTTCATTTGATTTATTCATTATACACGTTAACTACTATCCTTTTAATTTGTATCTATTTGATGACCCCCAACCCTATAGTTCTCTTTACGTCAAACACTTACAAATTGAATAGTCAAATTATTTTACAGGTTTGATTGAATTTTAGTTGTTTGTAGTGTAAAATGTAATTTTGAATATTTTCATTATAATTGTGTATTTGATAGTAATTTAGGTTGGATTTAGTTTTTTAAAGTTGACGTTGTATGTTTGGAATGTTATATATGTGAATGTTTAATTTTTCTCTACTTCTTATTTTGGTATACTTATAATGGTTTTTTTTTTGTTTGGATTCTGGTCTGGGGGGAAGGGTTCAAAGGGTGTGGTGGGTGTACAGTGGGGTGGGGGTATCCAGGGGTGTGGGAGAACTATCCAGTGGGGTGGGGGTGTCCTGGGTGTCCATGAGAGTGGGGGAAGTCCATGGGGTGAGAGTGTTTCCAGGACGGTGGGAGGTCTGTTTAGGGAGTGGGGGGATGTCCAGGTGGTGTCTAGGGGTGTGGGTTGTCCTGTGGGGTGAGGGGGTTTTCAGGGGTATGGGAGGGTTGTCCAGTGGGGTGGGGGTGTCTAGGGTGTCCATGGGGATGGGGGGAAGTCCAGGGGGTGGGAGAGATTCTCAAAGGGTGGGAGAGATGTCCAGGTAAGTGGGGGTTGTCCAGGGGTGTCCAGGGGTGTGGGGGCATCCTGTGGGGTGAAGGGGGTTGTCTAAGGGTGTGGGAGTACGGTCCAGTGGGTGGGGGTGTCCAGGAGGGTGGGGGTTGTCTAGGGGTGTGGGGGGCTGTTCAGGGGGTGGGGAAGTCCAAGGGTGTTGGGGTGTCCAGGGGTGTGGTGGGGGTTTCCAAATGGGGTGGGGTTCCACGGGTGTAGTGGGGGCTATCTAGTGGGTTTGGGGGGTTCTGGTCTAGTTTTTGTTGGGTTTTGGTCTGTTGGGGGGTTCTGGTCTGGTTTTGGTCTGCTTTTGGTTTTGTCCTAGGGGTTTCCAGTGTGGTGGGGGCTTTCCAGGGGTGTGGTGGGGGTTGTCCATTGGGGTGGGGGGTTTCCAGTGGTGTGTGGGAGGGTTTCCAAGAAGGTGGAAAAATTTCTAGGAAGGTGGGAGGGCTGTCCAGGGGAGTGGGGGCTATCCAGGGGTGTATAGGGGTGTGGGGGTGTCCTGTGGGGTGAGGGAGGTTTCTATGGTGGTGTGGGAGGGCTATCTAGTGGGGTGGGGTGTCCAGGTTGTCCATGGGGGTGGGCATCTAGGGGGTGGGACGGTGTCTAGGAGGGTGGGAGGGATGTCTAGGCGAGTGGGTGGATGTCCAATGGTTGTCCAGGGCTGTGGATGGAGGGTGTCCAGGGGGTGGGAGGGTTGTCTAGGGGTGTGGGAGGGTTGTCTAGGGGTGTGGGGGTGTCCATGGTGTCCATGAGGGTGGGGTGTCCTGTGGGGTGGCGGGGGTTTCTAGTGGTGTGTGGGAGGGCTACCCAGTGGGGTGGGGTGTCTTGGGTGTCCATGGGGGTGGGGGAAATACAAGGGGGTGGGAGGGTGTCCAGAAGGGTGGGAGGGTTGTCCAGGTGAGTGGGGGGATGTCTAGGGGGTGTCTAGGGGTGTGGGGGTGTCCAGTGGGGTGGGGGTCTAGGGGTGTGGGAGGGCTGTCCAGGGGTGTGGGAGTGCTATACAGGGGTGGGGTGTCCAGGAGGGTTGGGGTTCTAGGGGTGTGGGAGGGCTTTCCAAGGGTGTGGGAGTGATGTTCAAGGGGTGGGGATGTTTAGGAGGGTGGGGGTTGTCCAAGGGTGTGGGGGTTGTCTAGGGGTTGGTGGTAGTCTAGGGGTGTGGGGGGTGTCCAAGAGTGTGGTGGGGGTGTCCAGTTGGGTGGGGGGTTTTGGTCTGTTTTTGGTCGGGTTTTGGTCTGTTTTTGGTATGTTTTTGTTCTATTTCAGGTCTTTTAGCAGGGCATAGTAGTGGTTGATTAGTTTTACTAAAAAAATTGTTTTTTACGTCGGTTATTTTATAACTGACCTAAAAAATTCATTTTTATTAGTTTTAACGTTGGGTTATTTGAAAACTGACATAATAAATGCATGGGAAATGGTTTTTAAGTTGGTTATTTCATAACTGATGTAATAAATATAAATAAATAGTTTTTTATGTTGGTTATTTTATAACCAACATAGTAGATATGTTTTCACGTCGGTTATTATTTAACCGATGTGGGAAACCACTTAGCGGACAGGTTTATCACGTCGGTTATCAAAATAACCAACGTGATAAATGCTTCAGATGAGTGATTTATGACGTCGGTTATATAATAACCGACATGAAAGAGTATATACCACATCAGTTATTTAATAATTAATGTAATAAACCATGACTCTGAAGAATTGTCCACGTTAGTTTTTATCAACCGACGTGAAAAACGCTTCATATTTGTGTTTTTCACCTCAGTTTTAAAATAACCGACATAAAAAACAATGTTTATAACATCTCTTGTAATAACATCAACCAAAATCCAACGTAAAAAATAAAATATAACCACCGTAAAAAAAATTTATGCACTAGTGTGTTGAAGGTTTATTAAAAAAATTGCATGATTATCTATCCTGCTAACTAAGTTAACCCAAAAGGGGTTAAATTTATTTGGATAGTAGAATGTGATGTTTGTTTTTAGGAATAGAATAATAGATTGGTGAATGCTCTAGTTTTGGCCCTATATTCCAGAAATGGTGAGTTTTTCATCTATAGTGATGCTTCATTGAAGGGACTTGGTTATGTTTTGATGCAGAATGGTCATGTATTTATTTATGATTCAAGAAAACAGAAACCTCATGAGTTAATTTATCCCACACATGATTTAGAATTAGCATCTGTAGTTTTTTATTTTAAAATTTGGAGGCATCATTTATATAGATTTAATTGTGAAATATATACTGACCATAAAAGTCTGAAGTATATATTCACTCAGAAGGAATTAAACATCATGCAGAGATGATGGCTTGAATTGATAAAGAATCATGATTGGATGATCAATTACCATCCTAGAAAATAATAAAAGTGGTGGATTCCATGAGCCAAAAACATCATACATCATTAACCATGTTACATTTAGAACATGACCCCTTGATTAATGATTTGATGAATTTTGTCTTAGAAGTTGTTGCTGAAGGAAATTCCTCTATTTTTTTTAGGTTTCAGTGTATTCATATTTGTTAGAAAAAATTAAGAAAGAACATAAGGAATATGGGTAGTTACATAAAAAGGTAGAATTTTTTAAAATGGGTAAGTTTCTAGAATTTAAAATTGATAAAGATTGTGTTTTGTGTTTTGTAAAAAAATTATGTGTGCCTTGTGATTCCCAGTTGAAGAAATAATTATTGTCTGAAGCTCATCATTCTCTATTTTTAGTTCATCCTAGCAGTACTAGGATGTACAAGGACCTTCAAGAATATTACTGGTGGGATGAAATGAAAATAGATATTGTAGATTTTACCAGGAAATTTTTGAAATGTCAATAGGTTAAATCATAGTGACAACTAACAAAGGGCATGTTTTATCCTTTACCAATTCTAGAGTGGAAAAGGGAAAATATATCCATGGAATTCTTTATAGTAATACCAAAGAATTATCTAGGTAAAAATGCAGTCTGTGTTATTTTTGATCGACTAACTAAATCATCTCATTTCCTTCCTATTAGAGATACTATGTCTTTAGATCAGCTTTCTTGATTGTACTTCAAAGGTTTTATCAGGTTACATGGAGTTTCTATTTCCATTGAATTTGATCGTGATCCTAAGTTCACTTCTAAATTCTGTAAAGGCCTAAAAAGTCCTTGGGAATAGAATTAAATTTCAGTATAACTTTTCATAATCAGAAAGATGATCAGTCATAACGGATGATTCAAACATTATAGGATATGCTTTGAGATTGTTCAATGGATTACTAGGGAATTTGGTATCATCATACTTTTTAGTTGAATTTTCTTATAATAAAAGTTTTAATTCTGGTATACAGATGACACGTTTTGAGGAATTATATGGGAAGCGATGTCAAACACCATCTTTTTGGGATGAAGCCAGGGAAATAAAGTTTATAAGACTAGAATTAGTAGAGGAAGTGGCTGACAAAGTGATAATGATCCAGCAACACATGATGACATCTCAGAGCAGGCAAAAACATTATGCTTATAACAGGAGAAAAGAATTTTATTTTGAGGTAGGTGATCATGTTTTTTTATGAACTTAACCATGGAAAAGTGTTGTGTGTTTTGGTAATAAAGGAAAGCTAAGTCCATGGCTTATTGGATCTTATGAAATCCTAGAGAAAGTTGTATGAGTTTCCTATTGAGTATATTTTCCTCCGATTATATCTCAAGTACATAATTTTTTTCATGTTTTGATGTTGATAAATTATGTTCCAGATTCATCTCATGTTTTGAGCCCAGAATTAGTTTAGTTGGGAGAGAACCTTTTCAATGTGGAGAAAACTATTCAGATTCTTGATCGAAGATAATGAGTAGCTTTTACTCCTTAACCCTTGGTAATATCCCGACCTCAGGTCCACCTTGGAAAAGTATTATGCTATATGTATCTGATCGAACAATTCATCAATTCGTGACAGAGGATACTTTTTCTTTATCATTATTTTTTTGAGCTCATGATAATCAATGTAAAGGCACATTGACCCATCCTTCTTCTTGACGAAGAGGACTGGTGCACCCCTTGCTGAAGCACTTGGGCGTATAAACCCTTTTTCCAGATTCTATTGTAGTTATTTCTTTAGATCTTAAATCTCTACAACAGCCATTTTATACAGAGTCTTGGATATTGGAAACACCCTAGGTATAATATCAATCGAGAACTCAACATCTCTTTTAGGAGGAAGACCAGGTAATTCCTTGGGAAACACTTCATAGAATTCCCTAACAATAAGAATGTATTCAAGGATGATTTCTTCCTTAGACTCAATCATTTAAGAAAGATATGAATGGTCATATGGTAGTAATATCCAAACTTGAGATGATTTTTCTAAAGAAGATTCATCCTCCTCTTTGCACTTTTATAGAATCGGGGGTCGATTTCCTATATGGAGATTGATTTCCCTCTCAAGGAAATTTATGTTGGATCTATATAAGGATGGTCAATTAATGCCAATAATTGCTTCAAATTATACCAGAGGGAGTATAACTAGGTTCACCGAGAAGTTCAATCCACAAATTTTGATAGGGGAGGAGTTATATTAATGGGTTGAAATGATTTCTCCATTTTTCATTATCACTGACATCTCTACTTCCATGATTTGTGATGATGTTGGGATTGTTCTTCTAAACTTTTGAGATATAAAAGAATGCGTAGAACCATAATAAAAAAGTATGTTCACTATTCCTGAATGAATAACTATCATACCTTTCACCACTTCGTTCCCGAGGTTTTATTTGGTTGTAGTGATGGAAAAATCTCACCCTTGCTGCCTTAGAGGTTGTTGGTTGCCTCTAAAAACCCTTATCTTAGAGAACTAGTTTGAAAAGTGCACTGGTTCTTTTCATTTGAAGCAATGAACAGTGTTTTGAGGATCAAACATAGTGTTCCTCTCCTCTGTCAAAATAACGAGGTTTTCTTGCTAATAGTTAATTGTCAGGTTCCCTTTTCTTCCACACCTAAATCATTTCCTTGTCCCCTTTATGAAATTTCCGGGGTGCTTCTTTCCACACATTTGGCAAGTGGGGTGCTTGAATTTCTTAGCACCGTTGGATTTATCCATTAGACCTATATAATTAATGTCTGATTTCCACTTCTTATCCCCATGATACCCCTTAGATTCACCAATATTTATTTGAACTTTGAGGGCACCTCAGACAATTTTTTCATAGCAATCGAAGTCACAGATCACCAGGGATTTCTGTAGTCTAGGTTTTATCCCACCAATACAGCATTAAACCTTTAATTCAGGGGTAATGAAAAAGTCAGAGGCATATCGTGCAGTCCTTTTGGTTTTGTCCTCATACTCTCTAATGGATTCGTCTTCTTTTTACTTGAGGACAAGGAAGTCTCTTTATATCTTAAGTTGGAGGGTGCGAGGAAAATATTTATTGAAAAACATTTTTTGTAAATCCTTATATTCCAATGCCTCAATCTCTTCCTCAGGCTTCATATTTTTGGTCAATGTCCACCATTCATCAACATCACCCTCTATATGATAAGAATCTAGAGGAACCTTTTCTTTTTCAGAACATTGAAGGATGGAGAATATCTTTTCAATGGAGTTGATCCATTGTTTGGAAATTGAGGTATCAGATGATCCATTAAATGTAAGTGTCCTTTGTCTCATGAATCTTTTGATTTTTTCTTTTTCTTTCTTAGGGGGGTTGAACGTTCATATTGACCCATGTTTCTATTCAAAACATGAGTTAACTGAGAGAGTATTGTGGCAAAGTTTGTGGTTCCTGCTCCCATTGAATTGAAAATATCATTAGAACAGTCATCACATTGATCTTCTCATCGGTTGTTAGTCTGAGTCCTCCTATTACCAGCCATTAGCTGGAATAAATGAAATTTTAGGGGTAACACATAAAGGGGAATCCAAATAAAAAAAATGGATAACTTATAAATTATTTTTATTTCCTTAAATTATAAATTTATAGTCTTTAATATATGTTATCCATGATCTACTTTCTAACATATATTCTTAGGGGAATTTTTTTATTCCCTTAAAAATGGTTTATACTAAGATCATGAATTTATTAAAGCATATCCTCAGAATTTTCATAACCAAGAGTGTCGTAAGGCTCATTGTCGTGCACCAGTTTCTATTTGATTCTAGATCAAAGCGGTGTTTTGGGGTTTACCCCTAGATACATTTGTGCCAATGCCACCTCTACTTGTTCGTATCCAGACAGGGATATAGTTTTTTGATAAACCAATTACTCTATACTCAACAAAATTTAGGGATGTTTTTATTATACTTAGTCTTATCACTAAGTCTTTCACTAGGGTTTTCTATTCATAATCCCTAAAAATAACTAAACCTATCATTTGATACCAACTATAAAAACCATCCTCTTTATTACACACATGAACATGATTTATTACATAAAATTGAACTTAAGACAACTCTGAGTATCGATAGGTCTAGTTACTCGGTAAATTAGGAACATTACATAACAACTTATAACATAAAACACAACATCTTTATTGAAAACTTCTTTTACATGGCCACAATATTCTTTCATACTTACTATTGCATGGGATAACCTAAAGACATGTATAAGAAAAAGGTGAGCTACAAAGCCCAATAAGGGATTAAAAAAGACGTAACATGAATAATATGGAACATGTTAGGCAATAGGTATATCAATGGAGCACAAGAGAAGCATGAACATAAAGGTATGATATAGCATGATTATCATAACATGGAAATGTAGCAACCACATTTAACATGATATTAGCATAAGCCAATGGTCATTTTACATGGATCTGGAGTAAAACCAAATTTCACTTGAATTAGAATGATTAAACTCTAATTTCACTTGACATATCATGATATTAATATTTACCCAATGCATTCGAGCACTATCAGGCCGCAGCCTTCTTAATCATTTCATTTCATGCATAAGTGTGTCACAAAGATCATACAATATGGATTCATTAAACATCATCATTTATTCCATGATAAATGAATGTAGAATTCATACATGAAACACTATAATCATTAATTACATGTTTATGAAGGTTAATACCCTTGATAGATAAATGGGCATGGTATTCACTACACAATGACTTTGGCTTGGAAAATCACGGTGTGATTTCAGCAGCATAACAACATGACATAGGAATTCATAAAAATGGTTGGTGAGATAGAAAGAGGTCTCTCATAATATTTACATGAAATTGAAATTAAGGGGGTCATATAGATACATTTACCAGAATATTTAATGGAATTTAGATTCATAATATAAAAGAATTGATTGAATGTAAATGAGGAGAGAGAAATCCCTTAAGAAATTTCGACATGGTAACAGGTATACATTGGAGTAATTAACGATAGAGAAGGAGGTCTCCAATAATTTAAATACAAGTAGTGAAGTATGTGGGAAGTGAGAAATCATACCCCAACATTTTTAATTGAAAATAAAAGGGTATAAAAATATAATAAAATTTGGACAAAAAGAGAAAGGAAGAAATCCCTTACTTGGAAGTGTGATCCCAAAGGCTTGGGAGTGGATTGAGAGAGGATTATTGGGAGATTGGGGTGACTTGGGAGGATTATAGGAGAGTATGGAATAGTTTTTTCTAGCTCCAAATGGTTTTAGTGAATAAGAATAGAATATTGAGTGGGTTTATATAGGAAATGAGAGGGAATTCATTATTATTGAAGATTTGGACACCACACATTAAACTAATCAAAACCACAAACCAACCCATGGTTTTTGCCCATGATTTTTGAAAAAGGGGATTGTAAAAAATTATTTTATAATTCTAATGGCTTAAATTAATAAAATATTAAGCTTTCTTATGTGGAGGTGAGTCACACACTCAAGGAAATCAATTCAAAAGTTAAAATGTTTTATAAGTCTTGGAGGGTCCACTAAAGCACCATTAAATTAATCAAACAAATATAAAATCACGTAAATTTAAATTAAAAAAATATATTGGACGAAAAAACTTTTTATAGTATTTTATTACATCACTATTGGGTCATTATGATGTCATAAAACACATTATATATTTAAATCGTATTTAATTTTTACCCAAAAATTCAACTGTCTCAGAAAATTATAAAAAATTCACTGTTAGATAATTTCAACATCATGAATCCAAAAGTAATATTAATTTTATCTAAATAATTATCTAAATATGTAAATTTTAACTTTAAAAATAAAAACTGACATTTATCGAAAATTCATGGGTTTTGAAAAAACAACTTTCAAACCTTAATAAAAATTACAATTGTATTCATAAAAATTATACGATCATTTATATTCAATAAAAATTAATTTATTAATAATATTTATTAAAATAATATTTAATTAAAAAATCTATTAATTCATAAAAAATATATTTCTTAATTGAATTTAAATATTAACTAAAAAATATTATATGGGCTCAAAGTAACAATAATAAAATAAACGTGTATTCTTTATTCTATATAAAAAATAATTCACATAATCATAGTGCTAGGGTATTATTAAAAAACCTCTTATAACACTTGAATAATACCTAAGGGTAAGGTGTGTGATGGTGATTGGCTCTTGGGGTGGCTCGGATAACATCGCTCAAGTGGTAGTCTCTATTAACTTCCACTTCTCCCATAGGTGGTTCTGTTTAATATTAACGTGTTCATGTTTAACTTGGGCTTGGTAAAGATTGAATACCAGTGATGACACCTCCTTTCCAAGCTCTAAAAAATGGGCTTCGTATAGAGAAATTCTACTGGATGAGTCCATCCCTTCCTTTGTTTGAGTAAATAATATTTTTTAAAGCCCTATATTTATACTAATCATGTAATCACTATTCAAAGACTATATTAGCAATGTTCAAAATTATTAATGGTATTTTAAAATCCAAAAAAAATAAAACCCAGGAAGTGAATATGCTTTATATAACCATTTACATAATAATACATTTAATTAGATTAAGAGGAATTTTCATTAATAAAATTTTGGGTCGTTGAAAGATATGATATATAAGATATGATATTAAGTATATGAGATATGAGATATAAGATATAAGATATGATATTTTAGATATAAGACATATGATATAAGATAAAATATATGAGATATGAGATATAATATATAATATTTGAGATTTAAGATATAAGATATAATATACAGGATATGAGATATAAAATATGAGATATAAATTTTGGTTAAATAATATTATACCGGTTATATATTTTAACCAAGGTGTTAGTTTGATGAACTGTTAGTGAAAAAATGATCCTAGAATTGAGATGGTTATTTTAAGACTGATGATTGATACCTTTTTTAGACTCATTCCTCAGGTCAAAGAAACACCCAATCATAATAAAATTATTATTAAGGCGGGATCTTGTATCCAGCATATCTTCCCCATACGGTGTTATAATGATAAACTATATACGACCCAATAACCATGAAATTTATGTATAAGTTTCAACAGTAATATCAAGTATTTAATTTGGACTCATGGCTCATTCCCAAGACAAACCATTTGGGCATGAGGTAGTGAAATGTTACTTTTTCATCGGGTGTCTGATTGAGGCATGTTAATAGCCTATATCATTAATTTTTTTCACATATAACATTATGGTGCCCTCCATTGTGTATTTTGAGATATTATGTGAGAAATTCTGATCATGATTCACTGAGGTGACACCTAATGATGTCAACGATCATACAGGATCACCAGAGCTTTTTAGGCTTTCCCTTCAATAGGGTTGTGCAGTGACTTCCCCAAATATATTTCTGAGTTACCTCCAGTAGGGTTGGGTAGTGGAGTTCCTTGATATTCTGAGCTTACCCTACAGTAGGGTTAGGTAGTGAAATTCCCCAAATATATTTCTGATTTACCCAACATTAGGGTTGGGAAATGGAGATCCTCATCGTTTTGGGAATACCCTTCAGCAGGGCTGGGGAGTAGAGTTCCCCAATGGCCTTGTTGGGCTTACCCACCATTAGGACTGGGCAGTGGAGTTCCTCAATGACCTTCCTGAGTGGTAACCTCTAGTAGGACTAGGCAGTGGATTTCCTTGGTGACTATCAGAGTAATACCCTCCTGTCAAACCTAGATATGGGATCCTTACCTATAATTTGTGGTCCCTTGACTGTGCTGTATAGTGACAAGATGTGGTTTAATGTATCATTGGACTCACAAGGAAGAGGTGTGCTTTCCCCACTAAGATTCATTCTTATAACGCAACCTAAAACTATGTGGTTGAGTCAGTACTACCAAAGTGTACAGTATCAAGGTGTGGTGATTGAGTCCCTTAGAACTGTGTGTTCGGGGCAGAAGCATGAGATGTTGGGCATCGTTGATGGACTTATTTAGGAACTGTTAGAGATTCTTCTTTTTAGGATGAGTTGTGAGATGGGTACCCCCTTAATATATCATTTTTTATTATTTAACTAGAAATATATATATTATGTCTTCTAGATTAACCCTTTATATTTGGATACTCTCCCTAAAAGAGAGGCAAAGATGTGTAGGGTATTCCATGTTCTTTTCGTGTTTAGATTCTCATGGTTGGATGAGTCCACTCTCCTACTATAAGTAGCAAATACTTGATAATAATTTCATATTCTCACCATGTCGATCTCCTTGTGTTTGGATGAGTTAACTTTCTCTCTATTATTAAGTTGAGTTGTACTCTTTCACTATACCTTGATCATCTGTTGTATTCCTCTTCTATTGTATCTCTTACTGCTCTCCCTTCACCCCTTTCAGGGTGTTCTAATAGGTATGTATATAATCACCCCTGTATGGGATTTTCCCACACATGTCATGTCTTTGGAAGATGACAGACAGGTCATCCGTGAATTTATAGGATATTATGGATACTAGGTGTTTGGACTACATACGGTGGTCATATCTTGGGATACAAAAGCTGAGATCTCTCAACTATTTACTATATTTTTGTTTTTTCATGTTGGGACATATTTTTGGTTGGGCATGTATTTTCACCCTTAATTTTAGTTTACACTACCATAATTCTATATTGTTTATAGGTCCATGAATTTTTGGTTTATTTATAGTAGTGTTTCATCTTTTATTTCTTTCCCACTACACTTTGCATTTATTTGGTTTTGTTCATGTGTACAAGTACTTTAGAAAATGCCTCATCATGTTAGTTTCACCTTCAGTGTTTGTTGCTACCCCTTGGACTATAGAGGTGGGCTTGGGGTAGTTGTGTATCGAGCCCTGACATAGGTCAGGTCATGACAAAATAGGTCCCTGCCTGGAAACTAAGCTGACTCTATGTCCATTTGGACGTCATGTAAGGAGGCCACAGGGGTGGTAAAAACTAATTGGAGTCCCTTAAAGAGTTTTTTTATGTTTTTATGTTGATTAGTGGTCATTACTAGTTCTATATGGTTGAATTGGATGGTGTTACTAGGCTAGTTAACCTATGCTAGGAGGAAAGAACATGTTTTGTGTGGGTGGAACCAATAAGGGTTTGAGAGTTGTCCCAGACTATTAAATTAATTTGCATGGATTCCAATTAATGTTGACCTAGCCAAGGGCTCTCAACCATGAAATTCCCAAGGTAAAATATAAACCCCCAATATCCAAGATGTGATCATTGATCGGTTACGGGTAGGTGCCCATGGTTACCTATAAAAGTTAGAATAATCTACAAGACCATAACTGATGACCATCTCCAGGCATGAAACTTTTATTTTGGCCATTGAAGATAGATAATTTGAGCATATTTTTGAGTTTGGGAGAGATACAATTGTGTGTGGATCCATTTTCTAAGAGCATGAGGATGGGGATGTTACCCACTTGACATTTTAACATCATGTAAGTGATGTACTATTGATCGTGCATGTGGAAATAAGAACTAAAGACAAGGTTTTATAGAACTTGACACTCAACTTGGTCATTGGTGTCCTGGTAAATGTCCTCTATAAGTTTTGTCACATTGATTCCTGGAGGTACTTCATCTTAGACCAAACTAAGCACATGAATTTTTTATCTAGGAATTTGTACATGGGAGTGTATGGTTTAGAGTGCAGAAGTAGATCCCATTTTTGTTGTGTTCATCCCATTACTAGCTTGATAACTAGTGTACCCCACATCCCCTAAGGAAACTTGGATGAGGTGCCTCATGACCTTGTACGTCTAGGATAGAGATATTCATTTATCATTGTGATAGAGAGGAGAAGTGTTTGGCTGCAGACCTAGACCAAATGATGACTAACATGGAGTGTTATATCAGCTAAACTTTGGATAGGGGTAACAACCCCAGATAGAGAGTCCCATGACATTAAGAACAACTAATTGATATATAGATCCAAACATATTGCCTATAAGTGCATCTCAGTGTTTTGTATCCAGACCCAATTAAAAATTTCAACATGCAACCCATAGAGAAACTAGCCTATATATTTTTTCTCCAATTGGTGAGAAATACGAGAGTCCAAACTTTTGAAGTTATAGATATAATCTTGAATGTAACTGTAATGGTGGAGATCATCCAATTCCTTGTAAGGATTTTGGATTTCTAGGTCACTAAAGTACTGCATGAGATCCTCCTTGAAAATGACTAAGACACTGTCAGTCAAACCTCATGTATGAAGGAGAATTAATTAATGGAAACACCTTCCATGATAAGTATGGAAAACAATACTTTCTCAGCATTCATTGTTTGATTAATCCAGAATAATGGATAAGGTCACGCAATCCAACCTCAAGGGTTCCAGACCATCAAAAATTGTTAAGTCAACATGGTAGATGGTAACGCTTTGTTCTCACCAAGGATCATCAGTAGTGGGGGGATAGTCAGAGACCACATGGGATGGACAACTATAGGGTAATCCATGAAGAAAAAAGCTAATAAATTTGAAATAGAGGGAGGATGTACCTCATCGTGTTGTGGGGATTTCTCACAGTGGTGAACTTGGTCAGATATGGTTTTCTAGAACTCGGTGAAGACATGAACCCAAGATTGGTGCATGAGTTTGACCCATGTGAAATGTAATAGTTCCCATTATCTTTTCTAGGTGGTGATACTTTCCATAGTCAACATCAGAAACATCAATGTTGCATCAATCATCCCAAATAATTGTTTGAAATCTTCCAAGCTAGACTGATACCGAGTCACCATTGGTAGGGCATCATTGGTCGAACCAATTAATGAATATGAGCTACCAGAAAAACTCCATAATGTATAAAATCAACTTCTGAAAATATTTATATTATGAATAAAAGGCTAGAATAATAAAAATACACTTTAGGAAGGGGACTCTACCTTAACCCTACCCAATCCCAAAGCCGTTACGGGTTAATTTTCTCCTTTCCTTCTCTCTCTCTTCCCTCGTCCCTTTTAACACCTTACCAATGGGGTTCCTTAAAATACTCATAGTAGGGCCCACATTAGTTTTTTAGTTTGTTTAAACTCGTTTGGGGACCATTTTACCCCTCCTATAATATACATTCTAAGTGGTGGGTTCTCTTGTTCTATCGATTTTCAATGAAAAAGGGATTCTTTCATTATTTTTACATGATGCCCCAAAGTTCATATGTATATGTGTTAAATGAAATAATTTATGAGATTTTGTGATTTAAATTCAATATTATAAGTGTTTTATGTATGTTATGATCCTTGTAAATTTTTTATGATGACATGTAATCTTGATATAGATCTCCAATTCATTGGGTAATGATTTTATTATCTGAGGAATATATGATTGAATTAACAGAGTATGTTATTCCATTAGTAAGAGTTATAGTTGTTTTGGAAACTTTAGGAGTCACAAGATTGATAGGTTTTAATATGAAAGAAAAATGGAATAATAATAATAATAATAAGAAGAAGAACATAGAGGTTCATGTGGTTCTAGAATAATCCCTATGTCCATATAGAGGTAGAAATATCACTCTAATCGGGAGCATAATTAAAAGGATATGTTTTCTTGAGTATGTAAATGATTATTTGAGTTCAATTTTTATTACATAAAAATGGAAAAAATGTTTTTTGATTTCATGATTTTCCAAATGGACTATGGTGTTTCTTGCATTTTTTATCCCTTACTGAGATTTTTGTGTTCATCCAAAGTTTCCAAATATTTTTCACAGTGCCTAAGAATGAGTAAGAATAATAAAAAGGTATATATTTCTTCAATTAGGATTCAACTTAAAAGAAGAAAATGTGTTTTTCATGAAATGGAAGTTTAAATTTAAGATTCCTATTTTTGTGGGGAAAATGCATATTGAGTGGAAATATACACTTTGTATTGAAATATATGTTCCTAATTCCATAAAACTCTAAACCAAGGATATTTTAAATGTCAAAAATAGTATCCCTTGTTATAAATCATGTATTTATGGGTTATTTAAGTTATGTTTAATTATATGCTTCCTTTAAATCTCTTTACTGGGGTCACTTTGAATAAAATTTTTCTTCACATCTATCTGGTCAAGATCCAGGTATAAGCTGAGCACTAAGAAAAAATGACTCAGATTAAATCCATATTCTCTATGAGTTAAAAAAATATCATCAAATTCAACTCCTTTATTTTTAAGAAATACGTTGACCAAAAATAGAGATTTTTTATTAATATTATTTTTTTATCATCCTTATTTATCCCGAACACCATTTATTTTCTAGTGAATTCTTACCTTTGTGTAATTCCACCAAATCATTTATTTAATTATTCATTAATGACGCAATCTTATTGTTCATTACTTGTATGTAGTTGAGTTTTTTATTATGATATAATTCTTTCTAATATCTTTTTGGCCCCTATCAATAGTGAAAAATACGTACTCTGATTTCGAATATTCTATTAAAGGAATCCTCCCTCATAAAGATCTTCAAAACTCTGAAATATTATGCATGAGAGGCACACCCAAGGGTTATTCGTGATCGAGGTTGACAAACTCATACTACTAAACAAGGAACAACCATATTAATAGAAGGTGTGTAATACAATTTAGAATGAAGAATTTTTTTAAGGAAAAATGCCGCAAAGGTCCGATTGTGGTGTAAGGAAGATATTTATAAAATGAAGGAAACTTGAAGGAAAACCCCATAGACCACCTACCTTTTTCTTAGATTCTTTACTCATCCAATATAATGCCTTGGTTTGGTCTGATTTGGATGAAATCAATGAAATAGTCATTTACCCAGAAAATATAGAAAATGAGATTGCACCATGATAACTTAGTCGAAAGAAAACTAAAAAAGATAAAGTCTAAAAAGGAACAAAGATCTTACTGAGAGTAATACATAGAGATTTATGGCACTTGAATCCAACAACAAATGTAGTAGTTATAATCATTCCTAGAATATAGAGGAGGAGGAATCCACATCACAAGGGAGAGGGGATCACATGGTTAGAGGAGAGAGAAAGAAAAGGAAAAGTGGATTTAACCTCATTAAGGTAAAATGATCAATTCACCCTCAATACAAGGCCTCATAGTTTTTCCACAATGTTTCTCAAACTATAAACCAATCATGAAGCTCCTTCTGCTTAGGAACCCACCTTGCACGATTGGGCCGCATGGTTTTCCCTCATCATGCACCATCCATGATATTAATAGTGTGATCATACTACCTAAGAGGAACTAACCACACACAGATTGTGCAAGGAACTTCTTCTCACGTACTATAGCTAAACAATTTTATCTGGTGGGTTACACGGTTTCAGACAAACCATACGTCCTGTTCAGAGCTTCCTTTTTTTGGATTTTTTGGATCCCAACACTCCTGAAGCTTTACGGAGCATCTGAAAAACCACTTAGACATTTACCCAAGTCTAAGAACAACACTTTTATGTGTTAAAACTCTCCAAATTACATTTCACATATCAGTTCAAAGAATGGTTCATCAACCAAATACAAAAAATTCAAATTCCCTTGGAATCTACCTTAGCTCAAAACACATACCTTTACGACCTCCCCACCTTAGAACTTCTCATCCCTGGGAAGCCATAGGGAACAAAAAAAGATCACCCAACCTACTTGGGTCATGAAGTCTCATTCAAATGGCCATGTTTCATTCCCAAACGTCCAACGCACCTCTAAGCATTAATCAACCATATGAAACTTAAGCCATTAAAACTCAAGACAATGCTCATTTTCCAAAATTGAAACACTGAAATGATGATTTTCCATACTCGTTTTTCTAGATACACAATCACATCATTGTCTATTTAAACATTTGACAAATGGTGCTCCACATCATAGTTATTATCACAAAAGGGTCCATTTCTGAGCCATGGTACCCCCACTGTCAGAATTTCCTTACAAATCAAACCTCTAAAAATTTTAACAATTCCCTTGGAATGATTTCTGGTTTGGTAAAATGGTTTATTCCCCATAAACCTCACTATAAATAATTTATCGAATCTTAATCAACCAAATTGGAACTGTTCACACAAAATTTCCTAGAAGACATTTTCGACCCTTACACCACACCTACCTTAACCCAATGACATGACTTTAAATGGTTCCATTTGACCATACATATCGAACAAGAGGTATAACAAGTCAAGACACCTCCGGAATACCATTCTCAAGACACTTGGATTAAATGGATGGTGTAACTCAAACTGAACTATAACACCTTCTTCCAATACATTTCATGTTTACAATAAGAACATTCACTGAAGCCCATACCTGACTTCTAGTGACGTTCCTAGGCCAACCACCACCTAAAAATTTAAATTTTCATGCCTCAACATGAACAATGGTGTAATTCATATCTATACCATTATAATCATTACCCTTTGAACATCAAATTTGAGCCCGAAAAAAAGTTTTGGGTAACCTTGGTTTCATTATAAGGGATTACAAAAAACTAACCCAAGGTATTTAATACTCCATGTTTACAAGTGAGACGTCAATACATGGAAATTAATTCCACTTAAAAAAATTTACTAAGCCAAGAGAATAATTTTTCTGGTGGTCAAGTTAGAGAATAGCAGTTGGTGTCAAAGAGTCCTTCCTAAACGAGAACCCAGGCATCACTCAGGACTAACCATACCTAAAAAAACATCTCTAGCATGAAATTTTGATAAAACCTAATTATTAAAATGGAATAACACTTGAAACATTTATATTAGTGAATAATTTATTCTCTATTAGTGTATTAATGATGACATAGAGATAGGGTACATTTTATTCACTAAGAAAAAATACACAAAGAGGGTACCGAGAAAACCAAAAGAAGATTAGTCAAACCACTAAAGGTCGACTTCTACTGAAAAAAGCTCAGCTTTACCTATCGACGCATCATCAACCAAAAAAAAATTCCTTCACCAAACGAGGCATCCCATGATTTTTCAATATTTTTCATCGAAATCCATCCAAAACCAACAGTGTTTCCAAAGGTTTCATACACATCTAACCACTTCAATGTCGTGCTACCGAGAAAGCACCAACACATAAACACTAGACCACCACGATGATCCCCACCTTAGGAGTGTTATAGTTGTCAAAATAATAGATATACAAGCAACTCATAAGCATGATAGATCATATTGAACACAACACTCATGTGACACTCCTTTGACCCACACTCACAATGTCAAAGCATTTGGCGTGAAATCTAGAACCAACATGATTGGCATGTCAAAACACCTGATCCTCTTGAAAATTCATCCCAAAATTTTTTCTATAAAAATGAGCACATAGGATCTTATTAAAAATAAAATAAAAATTTACATCCAATGGAAAGAAGGAATTTTACATTTGTCTTTTTCCTGAATAAGTAAAAGACCAAGAGGGAGTGTATACGAATGGGTCAAATATTTTTTGTACCACTTCTTTGTTTGCAAGAGAATAATAAAGAGTATTATATTCATGGAAGGAATGAGTGATTATATATTTCATTTAAGATAATTTTTTCATGAAATAAGACCATCTTTTAGTGAGCTTCCATGACATAGGAATGATACCAAGCCACACTGCTTGCATAATAGTGGTTAAGTCACATTCGAACTAGACCTCATTATAATTCTTTTGTTTAGACATGTGGGCAAAAATAATGAAGTAATTCATTTTATCTTTAATGGAATTTCAATTTCTACAAGGCCTATTAATGAAATCAATTATCTCTCCATTATGATCCCTTGTGACGACCCCAAATCTAATTGGACCAAGTTTTCCTTTAGGAGTGCCATTCATGTTGCATTTTTTCCATCTAATGAATAGAGGAATCCAAAATACTTCAATCATGAAAAGAGTGGGAGTATAGTTACTTGGGATATTTAGGTGATAGAGAATATAAAAGTCACCAATAGAGTTATTATAGTACCCATTTTAAAGATGGTTGGCATTTCTAATGGCCACTGTGATTTAAAAAAATGCAGATTGAAGAATGAAAGGATCCTAGTCATTTATGACTTATTCTCCCATGAAAAAACCACATGGAAAAATTATGAATAGGCAGTGTGTGTCATATTTTTTGGTTTTCTAGACAATTGATGTTTCATCACTTTATGTAGAAGGTTATCAATTCTATCTATTTGGATAGAATTAATATCAAAAAAATAAAACAATGATCTTCATAAGGCTGAAGTCGTATAACATGATAAGGATAGATGATATATATCTTCACTGTGTTGGTAGCATATTTCACACCTAGAATATAGTGTAATACCTTTTTTTGCAGATAATCATCAACTGGAACACAGAGGAAGGTTATTCTCCAAAATAGTAAAAATAGGGACAGTTACATCTAGCTGCTATTAAAGTCACCAATCCAACTATGAATCCCTTGTATCTAATGATTGTATAAGTTTTTAGAGTCCATCACACCATTTATGGATGGTTACAAAACAAGGAAGTCATCTTGTTCAATCAAAACCAAATTTTATATCTCATCTTGAAGATCATCTGGGAGGTGAGCCATGTTTCTTAGGTGATCATTAATGGTGATATTATGATCATTTGTTTTATTCAAAAAGTTTCTATTATTTAGCAAAGTATTTTCCATCCATTTTTTCTACCAAAGTATTTGATATGTGTTGGAATTCACTAGCCAGTGAGATTTTTTATACACCTTATCAAACACAGTTGTCAATCTAAGCCATGTTGAGGATTACATGTAATTCAATTTTCCAGACATGAGTCACTCCATTAATCTAGTTTTATGAAGTTCCAAGTATTTATATTTTATGTTGGAAAACATCCATATGAATTGAGCTTGGATATCTTAGTTGAACATTTCTAGATTCTTGAGGTCGAATCCCCTGAGGTTTTAAGGTTTGTATTATTTTTTCAAGGTCACAATTACAATTTTTATCTCCAAGATACTACCACTACATATAAATTTCTTCATCGACGTGTTGATGCTTTTAATCATATAGATCAGCCAGACATACACCCTTAAGGAGTAAAAAATCCTATAAATCACAATTTTTTTGACAAGAAACACTCTCCGTTCCACTGAGAGAGATTTTCCATTCCATGAAGACAAAGTTCTTCTAATATGGCTCAAAATTTCGGTTAAGTAAGAGGCTCTAATTCTTCCCAAAAAGAGAGGGACACTTAAGTATTTAAAGGAAATATGGCCTCCCATTATACCGAAAGTGTTGATAATTCTTCCTATTATGATAGGATTAAAGTGTTTTCCAAAATATATGAATCATTTACCCTAGCTGATTTCTTGTCTCAATACACTATCATAGTGAGAAAGAGCACTCTTGACGTTTTTTTTTATTTTCCTATGACCTTGGGTAAAAACAATAATGTCATTAACAAAAAAAATATGTGAGGGTGCTGAGATACATCTAGAAACTTTAATTGTCTTCAAGTCACTTTTTTCCTCCATTTCAATGAATAGTCAAGTAAGATAATCATTAGCAATGGAAAAGATGATCATAGAGAGAGGTTCACCTTATCTAAGCCCCCTTGGGAAAGTGAAGTACCCATCTGGTGATCCATTTATGAGAATAGATAAATGACCTAATCCAAGAAGAACTTTGACCCAAATAATGAATTTCATATCAAATACAAATCTATAAAAAACATATACAATGATGTTTCAATCCATTATATCAAAGGATTTTTTGATGTCAAGCATGAGACAAACAGTACCTCCTTTAATTGGGATGAACTTAATTCTTTTAAAATCTCGGTCACTCTGCTCTGGAGATGACCTGTGAACATACTCAACAGATCAAGGATCAAAGATTTCACCAAACTTAACCAATTTTTTATACCATTTAGCAACTCGACGGGTCAGTTTATATGAACAGACATTATTTTGAGGTTTTAGAAACTAGATGACCATCCTCAATACTATCCATAGGTTTTCTTCCATATAAATCCAAGCATTAAGTGGTCCATACAAGAGATTTATCCCAAAGGGGTATTTCCCCATATGACCATTAAACTGGATGACGGCGTACCAAGTCTTCGTCACTAAGGAAGAAGAAAGGGTGACACAACCTACGAAGTGTCTGATGATGCCCTAGGCATGTCTAACCAGTTGAAACAAAGCATTACTTGATTCCCAAGCCTGTAACAAAATCAAGGAAAACATGATCACCCATTCAAACAAGGGTATCATTTAGAAACTAAGAGTCCTACAAGAGGCAACGATACTCAAATGACACCACGTCATAAAACTCACAACATTTAGCAAGGAATTTAAGCTCTAATGGTGATACCAACCTCAGGATATCCCCTTATGCAAGAATATGCACTGACCCTATAACTAGGTCATGCCAAATATAATTCACTAGTCCCTATGCCTATCATTTAATAAATTGCTAAAAAATCGAAGTCCTATGTAAAACACTCACGTTTCTATTCCAAGGAAACTCTAAGATATATTTAAACTATCCTTACGTGAGGGTTTAAATGAAATACACCACCTAAGGTTTCATTTTAATTCATTACATTGATTCAAATTAAATCTTTAAACATTTAAAATATTTAAAACAAAACATCAAGGAATAATAGAGAAGAATTATCAAACTTACTATTTAAACACTAACCATTTATTAACATCCCATCGTAATTAGGTATTTTTTGAATTAAAAACGTTTTAATACATCAAATATAAGGTGACCTACAAGGGTCACATTAAGACAACCTAGGTT
This sequence comes from Viscum album, assembly GCA_963277665.1. Classification (NCBI taxonomy): domain Eukaryota; kingdom Viridiplantae; phylum Streptophyta; class Magnoliopsida; order Santalales; family Viscaceae; genus Viscum; species Viscum album. The sequence goes on from OY728142.1 coordinate 377,761,963, forward strand.
CATCAGAATGCATCCCAATAATAGTTGTTTAATTATTAAAGTTTCAAAATACCTTTAAAGAGTTATCACATAAGAAACATGCTCCAACTAACCTACGTGGGTCTATTGGTTCATTTTAGAATATTGATCATTTGGATCATCATGCCTGTATAGTAGAGTCATAATCCATTAGAGAGGAAACCTAGTCATTTTAGATCAAAATTAATATAACTTTTACATTTATAACCATCTAAAAATATTATTCGATCATATATAATGGTTCAGTTATATGGGTGTACATCTACCAATCTATAGAGAATTCATACACTTTAGATTTTGGCATTTGGCTCCCATTAACCGAGATCATTCCATTTCAAAATTTGAACTTAACAGGTTTTACATTTTAATAAAGGTCTCTAGATATATATACATTACTCAAATGATGATTCGAGTATATGGGTTAATTTTTACCAATTATAATGGGTCCATACACCTTACAACTAAAACTGGTTTCTATTTAGTCATAACCACCGTATTTATCCCATGCAACCATTTATATATCAAAATTGAACTATCATGTTGTCACAAGTAGTAACCACAGAAAAACATGCTAATAAACTGGAAGTGTGGCAACTGCATGTCATGGAATATGCTTGACATGTGACTTTTTATGTGTTTATAATGATACATGGAATGTTACTTCCTTTTTGTACTAGGTTAAGGGTAAATTACCATAAATTTTATAAATCAATAAGTAGTATAATATACATTAGTCACTCAAGGTGAAATAATAATCAACAATCACTATATGAAAATAACCATTTCACAGCGGTTTAAACAGCCACCATATGATCTTGTGGTGGTTTCAAAAAACTGCCACTAAATTGTGTGTCGGCATACAATACATGGTGTTTTCCTCAATTTAGAGGTGGTTTATGGTAACCGTCATAGTGGACACATTTAGCGGTGGTTTTCCTAGCTAAAATGATTTTTTAGTAGCGGTTTGAACTGACGCTAAAAAAATAATTTTTCTGAGGAAAACCACCACTAAAACCAAGATAGCTGCCTTGAAATAATAAAGGAATATGAAAATTGTGTATCATTGGTTAAAAACGCCACTAAATTATTGTCTATATCATCATTTTAACCGCCGCAGATAGAAAAATACTGAAATTGTAGTGGTAGTTAAAAATACCGCTAAATATAATACATTTATTTCACGGTAGTTAAAACCACTTTTAAAGCCAAATTTACAAAAAAACAGGTGATTCTACAGCCCCAGTACCAATGCCCTAAAACAACCATTCCAATTTCAAATGTACACACATTCTACATCCCAAATAATACCAAGATACCAACATTTTCATAATAATCACATGATTAATACTTTAATAATATGTTTAGTATCATTTGGGTACCTAAAATTTATTCTAAGTACATGAAGTTTCACTTTTGGATATAGTGGTTTCATAATTAGGGATATTCGTTGATCTTGAGTATATTGATGTATTTTTGTATCTTTCATAACTAAGTAATGTAATTGGTAGTTTAGTTTTTATAGAATTTTATAGGAATTAAAGGAAAATCATTTTGGAGATCTCTCACTTAGAATTTCCAATGACCACAGTTACCAAGAATGGATTCACGTTTGACTATACATACTAGTGTGAAGAAGTTTTCATAGTGTTGAAGAAGTGGTCGTTGTCAGCTCTAATTCTATGAATTCTTGATCCTAATAAGGAAATATAATGAAATGTGATGCATCTAGTTCTGGATTAGGATATGTTATGGTGTAGAGTGATAAGTTAGTCACTTTGGGTTTCATCTACTTTTAACCCACAATATGAAATACTATAATCCTCTATTTTAGTTTTTAGTTGTGGTCCATGCATTGAAATGATCCTAACAGAACCTATTGGGAGAGATATTTGTGGGGTACTTTGGCACCTAGAGTGCATATAATAATTTCTCATTGCATGGACATAATCTTTATCAGATTAATTTCAAAGAGTACTTGTATATGTTTGACATCGATAAATATTATTCAACTATAAATGGAAATGTAGTGGTAAATGAATTGGGCTAGAAAATGTTGGAGATGGGAGAACATATTTCATTAGCTGAATAGAAGATATTATCTTCACTGTAAGACTAGTTGGTGGGTGTAGTTGAGGGTTTAGGGGAAGCAATGTGGGTATCCTTAGAGATAATGTATTCATTGGTTAAACAAGTAAATACAAGTTAGAATATTGTTTTGTAATGTATCATGATGTGTGACAGGTTGGGGGAATGTGAAACTATTTCATGATTTAATTTTGATATACATGGAGTGATTATAGTTCATAGCATGGTAATGGTCACATATTCCATGAGAGATGAGTTTATGAGATTCTATAATGCTTTGAAGTGGGATGTTCACTCAGGACCGATCATGATTTATAATAATGAAAAGTGGATGTTCTGATGGCCCTCCATAGTAAGAGACATTGAAGGCTTTGTTTCCCATTGATTTACTAGTCCAAAAATTATCACTGAGTGTCAGAGTTGATAGTTAAAGTGGGATTCTCACCCAGGGGTGACCTTTTTTACCTCATAGTTTTGGTAATTATAATATAAGTCTATGAGTTGATAGTTAAAGTTGTGTATAACATTTTATCCTCGGATCGATGAGCAGTCAGGAAGGATGATCCAAACCATATAGAACATGCTTCGATATTTTATTACATATTTTAGCTACCAGATGAAACTTTTGGGGAGATATAAATTCTGAAAGTGTAAGACACTCAAGTGTTCAATAGATATTTGTATATTCTACTTTTAATAAAGTGGACAGTCCCTCCTCCTTAAAAGGATCAAGACACTCAAGTGTTCAATAGATATTTGTAAATTCTTATCAAAACAATTTTGAATAATAGGAAAGAATAAGTGGGAGTGATCACATGCCAATTATAAAACATTATAAGAGAATAATATAAAATTTGAAGAAAGAAGGGTTATCCACTAAAAACAAGTTGAAGGGAGTTACAAAACTGGATATTTCTAAGAAAATCAATAAGAAGGTTGATCGTTCATCCTTGGGTAACAAACCTAATAAATTTAGGAAAAAGTAATCATAAAAAATGATTCATGACAATAAATAATAGACATATATGGTGCATACCACACTCAAGAAATCAAGACATAAAAGGAAACATCAGAAATCAATAAAATACATAAAAGGAAACATGAGAAATCAAGAAAATGTTAATTCATGAATATGATTGGTGGAAGATATGTGCCACACATGATAAATATACAAACTGGTTGTTACCATATTTTTTCAACATATCAACAATACAACTAATCAAGGTCCGATGATGAACACATCTCTTCACACTCTCCACCTCCATCTCTACTTTCTACTGCCACCTTGAAGAATATTATATTGAAAATTTAATACTATTTTATTTTTATTTTTAAACATAAAACCAATAAAAGTTTAAAAAATAATTTTTTTAAATTTTTTTGATTTACCTTCTCACCACCAATCGATAAAATGCCACTGGGGAAAGATCTGGTTATCTTCTGATATAAATCAATCAACACTTTCTACAAAGCGGATATCTGATCCCCCTAGTCTTGAACTATGTTTTATAGAGAAACAATCTCTCTCTGAGTATATCAGGATATGGACTGACTACAACTAGGAGTAGATGCAACTGCAATCCCCGGTGGACTGACAAAAACCTCAGATGGTATGATTCCAAAACCCACCCCGTACACTCTACCAGGATGCTCCTTTCCAAGGACTTTATCAACTGGGTCATCCTGGGAGACTGAGAAGGACTGCGTAGGATTGGCATCCCATAGTTCTTTAATTTTTAACTATAAATCAAATAAAAGTCATTTTGGAAGAAATATATATTAACATATTAACAGCTAATAATATTTTATTAAAAAAAATGAGTTCATACACCAAATTCTTTGGCAGGCTGATTAACAAAACCTCCATCAAGTTTTTGGTGAACATTTAACTACACTTCTGTTAGGGATGCTTTGTGCCCTGAAATCTGTGACTGCATTAAACAAACCTAAATCAATAATTTAATATATTAAACAAATAATATTGTCTTCAAAATATTTAAACTAATAAAAAGATTACCAGAGTAGATCGGCATCTAGAAAAACTCTTTGACCTCGCAGTGTGAGGGATGACTTGATTATCCTGGCTTGATGCATTCTTTCTTGAAAGATCCTAAAATAAATAAAATGCAATTTAATAGTAATATATTCAATACCATATCCTCTTCATATACATGTATAAATGTAAAATTATATTAATATGGTAATATATATTTAGATACCAACTTTTTATTATCACGATGTCTGTCAACAAAAAAATTCCATGGCCCTTTGGGTACCCCATCGAGTAGCTTGTCATACATATATTGGATGGTCAATGAAGTATCATTTACATATCCCTACAATCTCCATTTAAATTCTTTTCATTTTTGGCCAAGATTTTTCAATATCCACTTTTGTGCTATAATATCAACAACTGTAAAGTGGAAAAACATATGTACATAGAAATTAATTTTAAAAATAGTAATAACATGACATTCAATTACACCATAATGTATTAAAATTAACTTTATATGGGAATAAAAAACTTTATTTTTCCAACTTTCAGGCATATGCCTCCAATCATCATACGAAATAGGAAGGGAAACGAGCTTCGTGACCAGCTGGCCTAAAATCTGGCCAAGTAATCCAGTAGCGTCATCCGTAGGGACCCCATATGAATCAAATGGGACAACTATCTTCTCTCCAGTCGGATTCCATACATCTAAACTTTTTATATTTTTCTCCACACTTTCATTTTTTCAATATTTAATGAACAAACAATTAGTATAAAAAAATTTCAATAAATTTATTCATATTAATTTTTTTATCTATAATAGTCGCCCTCTAGTATCCCCACAAAGATCTAGAAGTGGCATGCCGCTCCTCCACTGCTGAGGCTCCTAAAGTGGGAGGTGATGACTAAGATGCTGATGTGACACTCATAAAGGGTGTTAGATATGGTGCATGGGGATATGGTGTAGGGGTAAGTGGATGGTGGATCAGATGTTGTAGGGAGGGAGACAGATGGATCGTCATCTGTCACAGTGGTCGATGAAACATTATAGCACTTCTTACTTGGAATTTCTAACTTTCAATCAAATAAAATTAATTTTAGAACATATATTTCAAAAAAAATATGTGGAAAAAAATTAAAAATGATAAAATATGCACATTATTAACAAAAAAAATATACATAACAATGATAATGAATGATTGCACAAATGAAATAAGTGGTTTCTAAATGAATTCATAACTGTACATACAATCATTTTATCATTCAATCATGTTAGTTTACTAATCCGTTACTTCATCCACTTTATTCGTCCTTTCTAGGATAATATTTTCAATATCATTATGTACAAATAATTTTGTTTCTTGTTGTTGATGAGATTCAAGTTCAAAGGTCAAATCTTCCACTTCATAACCCATATCTTACAAATCTCTTTGTTTTACATAATCAAATACACTCCACCCTTAATCCAAAACATCATTCACATAATATACCATTTTTTCTTATGATGATAATATATATGGATCATGTAGTTCACGATCACCAACATCCATCAAGCGACATAATTTCAACGAAGTAAATTTCAAGTAATCTCTTTTAACACCTCTCATAATATTTACCCAATTGAAATTGAATAAAACAACTGAAAAATACATGTGGTAGTTTAATTCAATAATATCGACCATATTTACATAGTGTACCACTTCATCAAATGTAAATATACTGCTATTCTATGTTTTCAAACCCTCTTTTTTATCAGTTGCATGAAATCTAAAGCCATTCACAATGTAAGCATCGAACATTCTAACTTGTTTTAGAGGACCTCAAGCAAGAAACATCAAATCTTCTGACAACTATGCTTGAGTATCATTATTCATGATCTAAAAAAATATATATACATTTTTAGAATTACGAAATATATTTCTCAATCTAATATTCATATTTATTGCAATATTTATGAACTTACACATCGTGCAAACCATTCTACAAGCTATTTATTAAAAAATTTCGTTATATATTTCTCATTTTGTGTTCATCCTCTCATTCATATATTTGTTTTTATCCTCAACTCTTCAATAAATGGATGTGAAATTTCACTATTTAGAAGCACATATCTATGTACCTGTAATAATTTAATTTCTATCAGTGTAACCTTTGAGGTCCTCCCAACTGATCGGCCAATAACAAATAAAATATTTGATTTACCATGTATTTGATATTGATTTGATGTCTCGTCAACATGTCCAACTTGATTAAATATTGTCTCAATATCATCCAAGTATCTAGAACAAAAGTTAAGACAATCCTCTACCAAATAGCCTTCAGTAATAGAGCCTTCTGGTTGAGCTTTATTTCTCACATATGATTTCAAATGCCCAAGATATCTGTGAAATAAAATAAACAAACATAATTATGCATTTAATTAAGTTCCAAAAATTGTTTACTTAACTAAAAAAAATAAAAATAATTTACCTCTCAATTGGATAAATCCATCAATACTGAATGGGGCCTCCTAATTTAGCTTCCTCAACCAAATGCATAGTTAAATGCATAATGACAGTAACAAACAATGGAGGAAAGATCATCTTCATTTCACTAAGTTTCAATAAAAACTTCTCTTGAATGTTGTCAAGATAAAATGTATATAGCGATTTCTCACATAGTTGTCTGAAAATGTGCAGAATTGGAGTACAACAGCAATAACTTTTTCAGGTAATAATGTACACAATGCCAATGGTAGTAACTACTGTAATAAAATATATGAATTGTAAATTTTCAATCCATGTAACTTATGATTATTTAAGTCAAACCCCCTTGAGATGTTACTTGAATACCCATCAGATACTTTCACATAGTTTAAAATTTGAAGGAATGCATCTTTATCCCTATTTTTCATTGAAAAAATGATACAGAATACTTTTCATTCTCATCTGGCCAGAGATCACGTTTTATGTTCATTACTTTTAAGTCTTTCTGAGCATTGAGAATATTCTTAGAGGTTCCATGACCATTAAGAAATGTGAAGATCAAATTTTCATAGACATTATTCTAAATATGCATCACATCAAGATTATGCCGCAACAAATTAAATTCCCAATACGGTAGTTTGAAGAATATACCTTTTTTCTTCCATTGTTGAATTCCGATTTCACTTGATGATGAACTTCGAACCCATTTCTTACTATCATTCAAATGATGATACTTCCCAAATTCTATTTCAACATTTCCAAGTTGTTTCAATATTTCAGAACTAGTTAACAACTTTGGAGGTGGATTTGATCAATGAAACCGTTATATTTTAATCTGTTCATCCGAAATCTATGTGATGCATTGAAAAATCTTCGATGGTATAAGAATCACCATTTTTTATTGTGAGGTAGCCATTTGGGCTCAAAATAAAAGTTACAAACTGGACAAGACAACCCCATGTATGTTTTTCAACTAGATAAATCCCCAATCCCAGAGAAGTCACTAATGGTCCACATTAAATCAGTTTTCATTTTGAACATTTTTTAGAAGAAACATCTAATGTCTCAACATCGTTCCTCCATAAATCCTATAATTTCTCAATTAAAGGCTAAAAGTATGCATTAATATCATTTCTAGGAATTTTTTTCTAGTAATAATCATCGAAATGATAAAAGATGTTTGTCACATACACATCCACGGAGGCAGATTGTAAGGGATCAAAACAACTAGCCAAATGTTATAACTGGTACTCAAATTCCTAAATGGGTTAAATCCATCAGCATCCAATCCCAATCAGACATTCCTAGGATCAGCTAAGAAATCTGGATGTAATGAATCAAATGTCTTTAATGATTTTGAATCTTGTGGATGACGCATTAACTCATCATTATTATTATCTACAGAATGCCACTTCATGTGTTCATTGGATTTTGATGAAATGAATAGTCTTTCCAATCTAGGCTTTAAATAATGTTTTACTATATAAATTCATAGGGTAAATAATGAACCCACCCACTAGAAAACCAAATCATGCAAATTAAAAAGATACATAAAAGAAGAGGAGAACAAGGATCCTATCCCTATAGTTTTTTGTATGTCGTGCTACACAAAAATAGATGGAAAAACTGTTGATTTCTTAACATTAATATCACTAAGGTACAGTCTTGATAAATTGTATAATAATTGAATATAAGTTAGGAATATGAAATAGAATCAAACTCTTACCTTAAACATGACTCACTATTTTAGAAAATACATGAGGAACCAAAATGTAGAATATTCCAGGAATCATCAGGTGAAAGGATTCATGGCTAGGGTGGAAGAATCCAAGTATTATAGAAAGTGGGAGAACCTATTAAATATAAATTTTCAATTTCCATTTAATTTTTTGTCAATTATAGAAAGTGGGAGAACTTATTAAATCCATTGTCTTATGGAATTCATATAAAATATTCAATCCCCAAAAAAATAGATAATATGGGTAGTATTAAATATTGTGTATATTAATAATATTTGGATACTTTTTATATTATTTGTGTCCTTGAATTAGGATTCCAAGAGTTGGGTATAGTCTGGGGTTGAGAATTTTAGAACATGTGGGGTATCATGGTGAAGTGTTATGGGTAGCAACATGTTGTGACCTTACGTGTGATTAAATTTTTCAGATATGGGGTAGATTATGGAACATTAATGGGGGTTGAAACATAATGTGGAACTCTGTTAGAAAGAAATTATAGTTAGCCTTGTGATGTTTCCTTTTAGTATCTAAGTAGATAGGTAAGTATAACCTAAAACTGGGACAATTACATGTTTGGGATGATCTTCATAGACGATTCATGTAAATATTTTTTCTCATCACCATGATTAAAAAAATAAGAAAATTCATATATCCTATATGACAGGAATCTGGAGAGACTCTCTATAAGTATTGAGAGATGTTCAAAAAATATGTGTACCATTTATCCTCATCAAATTTTTGAAGATAACCATTTCATTGTGTTCTTATAAAAATACCTACTAGAAAATAATACAAAAGTTCTAGATTACTCTTATGTAGGATCCTTGATAGGAAAATAACACATAGATTCCAAGGGGTTTATTGAAAACATTAATCAAAATTAATTACGATTTGGAACCATAGGTACTCTCATAATATGAATTCATGTTTATAGTTTAGTTGTAGGGTTATTTAAGTGTTCACAAACTACAGAAAAATTATTCACCAAAAATATTTAAAATTAATGGTTTAGTTTCATGACCATGTATAAATTGTGAATTAGTTATTTCCTAAATATCCATGACCATGGATTGCTATTTAACTATGCATGCAAACCATACAATGAATAAGAACTTATCCCAACTTCAACAAATAATTTAGATTCTAACGAAATAGGTACTCTAAGGTAAACCAACCATTCTAAATCTAATGGTATACTCAAAATTCACTTTTTATATCATTATAAATATATATTTTATTCATTCAGTTCTCATGGTTAAATAAATTCCCCTTAATATTCCTAAATTCAATGAATGGAAATTTTAGGTCTCTATAGAATTTTTGTTAATATTTTGGTTAAGAGAAAACTTATATTATCATTTTTGAAGCAATTTAGACTTTTCTACACAAACAATAAGATGTAAAATTATATGATAACATACAAACAAAAATATATTAATAAATTCAAAAAAATGAAATATAAAATATAATTATAATAAAAATAGAAATAAAAAATATTAATAAAGATAACTCATGGTAATAAATGGGTTTTTTAGAGGGTGGAATAATTATGGTCGATAAATGGGATCTAGATAATTGGAGCATCGAGTTTATATTTCTTAGTGGAAAAGTGAGTGTGAGACCAGTGATGTGGGGAGTCATGGTCTATTAGTGTTTGATCAATTTTCATGAGGGGATATGGCATGATAATCAATATATATTGCGGTTTTTCAAGGAACTAATCACCTAAAACACACTTTAACTAAACAATGTTTAGGAATTTGTACTATCGATGACCACAATCTTGAATATAAAATAACACTATAATGGATATACTCATAGATGTTTGAGAATTTATAACTCTAAAGCAATAAGAATTAAAAGGATGATACTGACTCCATGTTGATTGGAACCATGACTTCCAAGATATACAAGATCCCTCAAATACTAACATAATCCTTTTGAAGTTCTAATGAATCCCCACTAAAGATTATTTAGTCCACACACATATTCACTATCACTTATACCTTCACAAGAAAATATAGATACATTGATTGTGTAAATAAAATGACCTGGATTTAAAAATATGAACACAATTCCCCCTCAAAATCTCATATTATATCTTTCTCATACAGAAACACGTCACGAGAAAAATGAAGAAGGTTATTAAATCAAAATCTGAGCTCTCACATGATAAAACATTTCTGTTGATGAGATAAACTCCTTCCATCTTGACACCATATGTGTCAAATAGAGGAACTCATTATAAACCTACTTCCTTAATTCATCCCATAATATTGTATTCTCCTCACGCTCACCCATGATAAATATCTACCACTGATGAATTACTCTATTCAATACACTAATATTTAGAAGAATCAAATGTTATTTTCATTCATGAATAAATCTAAATGCAATATCAAAATCCTTCAAACCATATTCTATATCCGGATTGTGGATATTATCCTCATACTTATCCAAGATATTATACTAATACTTACTATGTATTTATCTGACAAAAATAATGCCTATACCCTGTGAGGCATGCTAAGGGGTGGTGGAAAGCATCGAGCAGTGGCACGGGTCAGGACTTACAGCAGGGAGGCAAGATAGGGATTCAGGGGGTCAGTAGCGATGGGCGGCAAGGCGGAAAGGTGTGTTGAGGGGAGGCGAGCTAGGGCTTTGATGGTCATTGGGGGGTCTCACGGGGGTCGGGGGGAGAATGGTGGGTCTCATGGGGGTTGGGGGGAGAAGTGACAGGACTCTAAAAGAATGTTTAACAATGGTTTTTAATAAACCACTACTAAATCATTTATAAAAAATTAGTGGTGGTTTAGTAAACTACCGATAAAAAACTTCCGCAAAAGGCTATTTGTCTTTTAGTCAATAATAATGAATTGCATGAACAAAAATATCATCCCTAAACACCTAGACTTTACCCCATACATGGGTTGATCATGGTCAGGCAAATCTATTTACCAAGCATCAACAGATTCCTAGTATCCTATCTACCAGTACCAAAATTGTAAGACAAAAAAATAAACTCCTCTTATAACACTTTGTAACATCCCGACCTGACTAACCATTAAACCGATAGTTAGACCGGTGGGTCACATAGCCTCAAGCATGTATCCATGTACTTCAGAGGCTGTCGAATTGCAGTGAGGGTATAAGGAGGTGATAGTGGGGAAAATATACCCTCTGATACCACATTGTAATGACCTATCCTGACTTACCAATAAACTGGTAGCTGGACCGGTGAGTCACATGGTCTCAAGCACACCTCCCAATATGTCAGGGGCTGCCGACTAGAAATGAGGGTCTAAAGAGGTTATAGTGCGGAGACTATACCCTCATGATCAAAGTATCACAATGTTACATGAGAATATAAATAATAGACAATATCATAATCACTAATAAATGAAAGACAAAGAAGTGGAAGAATAATATAAAATAAATATAAAATATGGTCAATGATAATATAAAACAATCAATGCATGTCTAGGTGATGATACATAACTAAAACACAATATATTAGAGAACATGATACAAGGAAGTACATGAATAAATAAAATAAATAATATCCCCATGGGAATTCTCCATGAGTATCTCAAGCTCTAGCTCATTCCTATGCTCCAAACTCTCAGGTACAAGATAGACAACAGAACCAATAATCACTGGTCCTGTGAAGATGAGATCTACTTGGGTGCCCTAGTGTAATAGCAGCTCGAGTAGGGTGTGATATATAAACCCCAGTAGGTTTCCACCCATGGTGTCTACTACTAATTATAGTCTATGGATATAAAGTAAGTAGTGTGCAGGTAAATAGAAAAATAAATAGCACTGAATAAATAAATAAATAAAAACTGGTCGGATCAGGTTCCAATAGGACACATGGACGGCTCTACCTACTTCAAGTCACAACCAAAAAGAGTGTATGATCATTGACTATATATATATAGTAATGTTATATATATATATAGTATAATTATATATTTAATCCACCTATATGGATTAAGTGCATGTACATGTAAGGGACCACATACCTGGAATACTAGGTGTTTCCTAGATCAGGGTGTAACTCAGTCATCCATAACTAGTCTAAATGATCCTATAAGGTTAAATAGAGGGTACATGCCCTGCATCTCATAGTGAGTGGGAGACATCATGTTCATCACTAAAGATAGTTACTATGTCATCATTTCAACACTCGATCAATATTAAGTGTGTCATCGTGTCAAAACTCATAAGGGACAAGGTGCATCATGCCCACTATCCACATAGTATCACTAGTGTGAGACGTCATACTCAACACATGATATAAGGGAGCGTGATGCAACCATGATCAAAGGAACTCTTATCATCATTATGTATCCTATGTATATGGAATATTCATATTCATAATAATAGTCATGAGGCATTACCTCTCAAGTTTTACATTTACAAAGACCATTATAAACAATGGAATTCCATTTATTACAATTTAAATTAAGCATGTACATAAGAATGAAATAAATGGTGTGGAATTTCCACCATTTAAAATTCATTTACTTTAAACTATTCAATTCATTTAGGAAAAAAATCATTCAATAATCAAGTCATCCAATATAAAAAATCCATATCATTTAAATCATTCAAATAATTTAGGAATGAATTACATCATGAGTATCCATTCCATTAAAAATCATGTCATTTAATTTATTTAATCATGGAAATTAATTTTACTAGGTTAAAAAAGTTACTTAGAAGATTACTTCAACAATTGAGAAATTAACTACATGGAAAATTTCATTTATAAGTTAGACCAAGTCCTTAGAAGGTTCTTGGTTCAATTAAACATTTATATATATCTAAGAAGGGAAAGTCCATTTTAAAACAATAGAAAAGGTCATACACAAGCATGAAATATATCTAGAAAAACAAAATCATAGAAAAATACCAAAGTAATATGGTCAAGCATGTATTATATCACTAATCATCACTTTGTAATTTCAAAGATAGTGCACCTCATCTGAGGGGTTTTATTATAAAAACATGAGATTATTCATCAAACTATTAATTTATCCAAATTAAGCATCACCCTTATTAATCACATCTCAATTCACCAAAATAAACATTTTATAAAAGAAGAAACCAAACATGTTAAAACAATACAAGGTTTTACATGAAAATTCCATTTCAAATATAATTCGAATGCTTATAAAGAAGTCAGGGAATATAAAAAATTAATTCATAAGGGAAAAACTATCTGGCATTCCCAAGGGGTGTTTAAAAATCTTAAACTACTAAACAATGCTCAATATGAGTAATATAATCTATGTAATACAATTTAGATTGAAGAAAACAATTTTAAAGAAATGCATGGTAATGGTCGGTGTGTAGCACAATGGTGATATTTATAAAATGATGAAAATGTGATGGAAAATCCATAGAACACCTACCTTATACATTGGATGATTTACTCATCCAATATAAAGTCTTTATTTGGTCTGGTTTGGAATAAATTGACAAAATGAACATTTGACCTGAAAATACGGGAAATGAGCTCGCACCACAAAAACATGGTTTAGAGAAAAATAAATGGATAAAGACTAAAAAGGAACAAATAGATTACCAAAAGGAGTCTATATAGACCTATGTCGTGAAAATCAGATAACATACGGAAGAGTTGTCATCATGTCTAGAATATGGAGGAGGAGGAACCCACAACACAAGGGAGAGGGGCTCACACGGCATGAGAAGAAAGAAAGAGGAGGAAAATTTGATTTAACATAATTAAGGGAAAACAATCAATTCACCTTAAAAACTGGGTTACATGGTTTGGTCACATGGTTTTCCAAACTATGTGGTACTTTCTGCTTAGGAACCCACCTCACACGATTTTGTTGTACGATTTTCTCTAACTATGCCCCAAATGTGTAATGAATTGTGTGAGCATACTACCTAAGTGACATTAATCATGTGAGATGGGTGCACAATCTAGGAAACTGTGCGTATCTTGTGAGAGGAACATCGTCTCACCTTCTTTAGCCATACAGTTTTCTCTGGTGGGTCGTATGGTTTTAGAAAAACTGTGCTCCATGTTCAGAGCTTCCAATTTTTGTGTTTTCAGAGCCTGACACTACCTAAACTTGATAGAGCACCCAAGGAACCTCTAAAAAGTTTGCCTAAGTCAACACATTTAAGTGTTACAACTCTCATAATTGTGTTCCAAATCTTGGTTCAAAGAACATTCCACCCACCAAATTCTAAAAACTCAAATTCTCAAAACACAAGTCATTATAATAATCATAACACATCTATAATTAATGTAGACTACATTGGATTTATTTGGTTGAATAGTTAATTAATAAGACATAGTAGAAATAAATTATATGTTGATGATTTTAAAATAAGATATATATGAATATTAAGAACATGGTTTGTGTGTTGTGATATAAAAGTTTAGTGGTATAGTTTTATAATTGGATGCTATTTAAAATGAAAGCAACACATTTTTACTTTTTTCGTCACTATAGTCCAAATGTTCTTAATAATTTAAGGTTGATGATCTCTAACCCAAAGAGGATTTATCACTTAAGGTTTCTATAAATGTTTGACTTCCAATTATGTGTGATGAATTTAGGTCACTATGATTTAATGGGTTTTCATTACAGAAGTATGATGCTAGAAAATTTATTGGCACACCAACTCCTTTACATGAAGATGTATTTCATGTAATTGATGTGTGTATAAATTATAATGGGATCACAAATATTTTGGGTGAGGATTTTTTTAATTGTTTTAATTGGTAAGTCTATGTAAATTTTCTTACACTCTCAAATCTCTTGTCGACTATTGTAAATGAGATGTTTAATACAAAAAATTTGTAAATACTGAAGGGAAAAAGGTCAATATTGATTAAGAGTTCCATGTAATGGAAAATTTTATTCATAAACATCAATATGAATTATTTTTAAATGTAAATATGAAATGAAAATATTAATTAAAGGTGTATCGGTGAATTGATATAATTGGATATATATCAATAATATTTCATGTCAAAGAGTTCCGGTATTTTAATAATTTCTCAATAATGAATAATAATTGTGATAAATAAATAATTCAATACATATAATATAACTAACAAAATATGAACATGGTGGATGAATTAAAAATAAATTACTATGTTTTGGTGAATCTTTATCATTGAAATCAACCAACAATTTCTATGAAAAATAAATAAATAATGTGATCAATAGATAAAACATGATTAAATTGAGAAAAATATTTCATATATAAATATCATATTTGATTATTTCATACATGTATATATTTTTCATGTTAAGAATGTGGGTATTTTGTAAATTGAATCACAGTATTGGAAAATTTAATTCAATACAACACATATATTAGATTATCTCTCCTTAAAAGGAGTGATTCAATACCTAAGAAATCTTGAGAGGGGTTATTCAATACCCAAGAAAGGGTAAAATTAAAATAGTTCCACCAATTCAGATCTTAATACAGATCTTGAATTAAGCATGTGTGCTAAAATTCTATTCCTGAATATTATTTCATCCACACTCATTACACTAACTAGAGAGAGAAAGAATCAGATGTCTAAAGTTTGGCACCATTAAATGAAACACTACATCAACAAAGCACCGAGATATGCATAAAAATAAACATTTAAATATCATATAAATAAATAAAAATGATCAAAAAATAGAATTATATTGTAATGTGAATAAAAATATAACTAAATTTTGTTATCATTGTAAGATATTTTTTTCCATAGTACCACCATAGGATTTTGTTCCTTGAAAATGACAACTTATGTTTTCAAAGTAAAAAAATATTCAATTAAAAGATAATTTTAAATGCACATAATAACATGAGACTTTGAGTAATTTCATCCTTTGAATGTGCATAAAAAAAATACATAGATAGACTTTCATGTGTCACTTGGGAATTTTCATGATTCTCTTGGCATATCATTTCAAAAAATATAAAATATTCACATTTGAAAGGAGGAAATGGATTGAAACTATTAGCAGGAAGCATAAGAAATGTTAAAAGATTTATGTAAATCAATATAAAAAAAATATCCATATAACATCATAAAAAATTTTGAGAAATACATAAAGAAATTAGGAAAAAATGATAAGGTAATGTTAACAGATTAATTCAGATCAATATACACAAAGATTGAAATATTTTTGGATAAAATAATGCACAAAGATAACATATTTAAAACCTAAAAAATAATGCAGGTGTCAGGTTAATGGATGAGGAAAAATTGGAGGGGAAATGATAGAAGACCAACACTGGATTCTTTATAATAAAAGATACTAGAACCAAAAATACAATAGGGGAGAGGAAGAGAAGATAAAATGGAGACACAAATCCCCTCGAGAGGCACTGATCCAAAGCCTTACAGCTGCTTATCTAATTAGATAATTCTCACTTCCCCCACTATGTCCATCCCACCTAATTTATAACAGTCTTATTATGACCACCCATGCCCTTCCCCTTCCATTACTCAGCATATTCATCCTCGAGACCCTCTATAACAGTATCCACTAATAGTTTTGGGCCCCAATTAGAGTTTTTTATGTTTTTTCTAGTTTTTTAAATGTCTCGGTTAAAATAAATTTTTTTGTGTCAGAAATATGGTAGGGGTTTGGCCACATTTCCAATTTATTGAAAGGTGGCAGATGTCATGAACCATGTTGGGATGTTATCTGACCCAAAATCCAACCCGGTTCGATACATTGCCCAAATGGAATTCTTGATCCCCACGGGTTGGAAACTAGTGTCAAGCATAAAATTAATCATTGTGGGAATGATTTTTTCCTAGAAACCAGGATCAAATAAATAACCAATCATGTGTAAGAACAAATAGTAATTGAATCTCAATAAATATAAAAACGATTCTGATACAGCTACTAAATAAAAGAAAAATTAAATACAAACTGAGACTGAAAACACCAACAAGATCTCCATGTGACCTCTTGGTCACCTATAACCACAATACCAACCTTTTCCAAAGATTACCACTTAAACCAGAAACCTAAACATTTATTACAGTTTGGGTCTATCGACACCGAACAATACAAGTAGGGTGTGATCTTAATAGTTCAGTAGGAAATCACCACATAATCCATACATTTCCTTTCCCAAAATAGTCCACAAACAATAGTTTGGAATAAAAATAAAAAAATAGGTTTTTTTGACATTTTATTAAACAAATACATCTTTCCTTTTTTAAACTCCAACACACTCCAATTTCCATTTTCGAAACAGATTTCCATTTAAATCCATAACCCCAAACCAAAATCCAAACAAAGAAATATCAACTCATGTTGAAAATAAATAAAAAGTATAAATAGGAAATCAAGTGTATAAAAATATAAAAAATAACATATAGATATAAAACCATGGTCAAATTCTAAACATCCCTAGATTGATCCCAATACATACTCAAGTCGGACACACCTATCGGTGTATGGTGAAACATCATAGTTAATAACCAACTTAATGGTCTAACTTCCAATCTAGTGACACAACCCACGTGGGTTTTAAAACATACAAAGGGGTACCAACCTATCTAATTAGTTTTGATAATAAACCATCACTCAACCCTCTAAAAACACCCAGTAAACCCATGGTAAAAATACGTGGTGAATGGAGGAGGCCCTCGCATGTGTAACTCACCTTACCTTCCACCACCGCACTTTCCTACCCCAAATACTAACACCAACCACATGATAACCAATATAAGAAAATCCTTTATAGGGGTTTCATATCACAAAAACCATTATCAAGTTCCAACTGGGCCATCACATCACATGATCTTCCAAATCATTTCTCAAAACATGAAAATATACCAACCAAGAATTTGCGCTATCAAAAACACAATTCATTTTCAAAACAATTTAAGGTTCCTAATGTTCCTTCAACATTATCAAGTCCAATATATTTCAAGTGTTTTCCAAACCATTTGAAAAATAACAATAAAAACCAATTTCATATTCATAATACCAAATGGGCCTTCCATTCCAAATCCAATTCTACTTCAAACACCATTTCAAACACAAGTTGAAAACATAAAAAGTAACAAAAGATGCCAAATGATATTTCATACCATTTAGAATCAAACAATTTATCAAAGTTCCATACAGTCCATAACATTTTATACATTTTGAAAACCACTTTAGTTTCATTTGGGAACCACAAGACCATTAGTAATGCATCAAGAGTTTGAAGAAAGAGAGGAGGGTTAAGTGTTTTGAAATATAGGTTTTTAAATTAAGAAAGTCCATCCAATACCATTTTCATTTCTATTATAATCCATGTGTACACTCCAAGAACACATGGATGTTCCCACATCCAATGGTACCCCACAAATATCTATAAATTCTCCCAAAAACCATTTTTAAAGAAGAACCACATGATTTTCAACCAACAAAACTAGTCACACAATAAAAATATCATTATTAAACATTTAAAATCCATAGAAAACATTCTAAAACATTTACCACAATTTTTTTCAATCCATAAAAAGGCATCTAAATCAATACATCACGCCCAAAATATTATCTCAAATAAGATTATAAAATATAAAAACAGACAAATATCACAACAAGAGCTTAATTTCATTTCAAGAAAACAATAGACATTATTTCAAACCCTTTGAGTGCATAAGAATATTGGAATAAACACATGAATCCTTTTAAAAATCATTTCTACCTAACTATCAACCCCAAAACACACAATAATCAATACCCACACATCATAGGAATGTGAAACATAATTATAAATAATTTTAAAACACACAATCATAAATGGATTGTGATATAAAGGAAAATAATAAAAACACCTACCTCAATGGAGTGTAGATATGATGAAACTCTCAGAGAAGGAAGAAAACAGCCCAAGGAATGATCCACACACCCTAGATCCAAAGAAAAAAACCTAAAAAATCAACCCCATATTCTAGGGTTCGGCCAAACAAAAACGCACCAAAGGAGATCTAAGAGATCAAGATAGGAGATAAAAAGGATAAAACAAGGTCAAAACCCTAAGAAACTCACTTAGGGAACTCGGAGATGCATCCATGGAGGAGGAGGACCCAAGGAGAGGGGGTTTTTAGGACCCCTTGATGTTCCAAAAATGACCAAGATGGAGGGGGTAAATTTGGGGTAAAAAGAGGGTAGATGATAAGAAATATTAAGATTTTAAAAATCTGGACCACTCACAAAGTTTTTCAAACCGTGCACAAACCATGTGGTAGTAACTTTCCAAATGGAAAAAACCACTCACACGGTTGTCATATGGTTTCTCAAACCATGAACAACATGTGAAACTTACTCCTAGACCCCAAAGCAAGACAAAATGTTACCTAGGTGAGGCCTCATAGTTTTTCAAATCATGCGCCCAAACCATGCACAGACCAAAATGCCACCTGAAAACTCAAAAACCTAAAAATTTAAACTGGTAAATCAACTTGAACCTCAACTACAAGATCCAAATCCAAGAAAAGAATAAAATAAAATAATTTACAAGTTTGGGGTTTGGTAGAAGATCTCCCCCCCCCACCATTTCTCCAGATTGATGACATAGAAAAGGTAGTCGGAGGTGGCCACCATTCGCCTTGACATTAGGTGAAAGGCTCCCCCTCCCCCCACTGCCTTTCCTTTAACTGCCTATAAAAGGGAACCCCCTACTCCTCACTTCAAAATTCACTCTTCTCTCTACATTCCACCGTCCTTTCTCTAGAATAAGTCTTCTTCATGTGTGGTGGATCTGGTGGCCTAAAAGAAGTCCTAGTTTTTTACGAATCATAATTTAGTGGTATTTTTTATTATTTAATTTAAAAGTTATTTATATATTTAATTGAATTATTTTTATTTAGTTCTAAATATGTTATTATTAATTAGTTTAGTTTGTTATATATAGTTTAGAAATAATATTTATTATTAAAAATGATTATATATAGATCAAGTAATGAATAACATAGGATTAAAAATGATTACATATAATGATTAGCTAATAATAATTAACTAATGAATATCATATGATTAACTCATTATTAAGGAATAATTAATTAATGATCAAGTAGTGTTTAAATAATGATTATAGAGTGTTTAAACAATGATTTAGTAATGATTAAGTAATGATTAATTGTCTATTAAATTATGATTAAATTATGATTATGTAATGATTAAAGATTGATTAAGGAATGAAGAAATAATTAATAATTTACTAATGAATAAGTAATGATTAACTATTTATTAAGTAATTATTAAATAATAATTAATTAATAATTAAATAATAATTAAGTAATGATTAAGGTATGATTAAGATATGATTAATGAATGATTAAGTAATAATTAACTAATGATTAAATAATGCTTAATAAATGTATAACTAATGGTAGTAATGATTAAATAATGATTAACTAATGATTAACTAACGGTTATGTAATGATTACTTTAATATTTTAGGATATAAGAAAACATTTTAGAATTTTGGTAGCATAAATGTTATGTGGTTATCTATGAAATCAAATCATTATCTGGATACTACAGGTAGATGTGGATCTCGAATAGATGTACCTTAGAGTGAAAACTTTGAGAAGGTATCTCTGTCCCGACTCAGGTTAACCTGGTATATGATAATGGGTCTTACTGCACACCTTGTTTGACACTCCTGGGGGATGTGCTTTAGATGATTCATATTTTCTTTATAAACTACTAAAATACCTTTAGGATGATTAAAAACTGTACTACGAAACATTAGTATCATATTTTATGATATAATAATATTTTCTAAATTTTAGTATCATAAAGATTATATTTTCAACCCTCATTGTCAACAGTATTCATAGAATATTTTGGAAACCAAGGTAAAAAGACGAGAAAACACCAAATCAGTTTATTTATCATTGATAAAATTAAAATTATGATCATATAAAGTAAAATAGAGAAGAATAAACACATTAAATAACACATGAATTCTTTACGAAATAATAGAAATACTTTTACATTTTTCAACAAAATAGAGTTTGGATGAGATGAGCCTAACTTCGGAAGTGTTGTTAAATCTGGTTTATTTTCAAGTGGTAGATAAATGACATCTTCCAAAGGGATATACTTAACTTTTAAATTTTCAAAAGATTTTAGGTTTCTAATTAAATATAAGATAAAATATAAGATATATTATTAGATGGTAGAAATATTTTTAAAATTCAAAATTTAAGTGTATCCCTTTGAACAATTCTTTCCAGGAAGGTTTCGGCTACACTGAGACTGCTCTTGTTTTCAAATCATTTAATATTCTGGTTGATCTTTCTCATCTTCTCCCAAGATAGTGAAATTCTCCATCCCTAGTTCAATACTTGGTAGGGTGAGTCTCTTTTTTCTCGAATAGTATTTGTAACCTTGGTCGGTGGGTTCGGTGGTGGCCTCATATTGTAGACCAAAATCTCAATAATGATGGATCTTGCATCTTAGGAATTATATGGGGAGGATGGTGGTCTTGGAATCCTAGGGATATGTCATCCTTGCATTCACAACTCATTATGGTAGTGGGGACACTATCCAAGATAAAGATAATAAACTATTTACAAGTCTTGCATTGTGCTAAGAGGCAAACACCATTCTTGTTGTGGTGGAAAAACATTCCTCCATTATTCATAGCTACCTACTTCGTTCGAGGTCTACCCCCTAGTCCATCACTTATCTCATTTAAAGATTCAGAGGCATAATCAAATATCATACTAAATTTCTTCATGTATAGCATGAGGGGAATAAATTTTCTGACTTCCTCAGCTCATTTCCTACTTAGGATAAGAGGATTACTAGTTTTTATAGCCTTGGGTCTTTCCCCTTCAATGGTGGGAGCGTTTTCATAGAGGATTCCCTTGGAATCTACCATTTTCATACCCCCTGGATCATGTTTTTTCTCTTTATCCCTCTCCCTACCACTCTTTCTTTTCTCTCTTTATTGTATTCCCATTTTCATAAATAAAAGTAATCCTAATTTTTTGAAAAGTACATCCATTTGGAAGATGTTATTAAGCTACCACTTGAAAATAAGCTGGATTTTACCTCACTTATGAAGTCAACCTCATCTCATCCAAGAATTGTTCTATTGAAAAATTCCAAGGTATTTCTTTTTTGTTGTAAGGCATTCATGTGTCCTTTAATATGTTTCTTCCATTTCACTTTATATGATCATAAATCTCATTTTATCAATGATAAATAAACTGATTTGGTGTTTTCTCTTCTTTTTACCTTTGTTTAAAATATTTTATGAATTATTTTTAAATAAACTATTATATAACAAAACAATAGTTTCATATTTTAGGGTATAAAAAGAAATTATAAAATTTTATTATAATAAAGATTATATGGTCAACCATCATTTTCAATATTAGTTACACTATCATAATCTTGATCAAAAAACATTTTGGACATAGATAGTCATGTTTGTATGTGTCTACTGCTATGAGGATTTTATTCAAACCAAGAAAGGATCTTCTTATAGTACAAAACCAAAAAAACTGGTTTGTAAATCTGATTGTGTAACTATAAGTGAACATCAATACAGAATTTTTGGTTCCATAAATTTGGGACCTGATCAACATATTAGGTCTAAGTGATATAGAAATTTTCAATTCCTCACTACATTGTGCCATCTAGATTTTCCACTGCTTGCTGATGTGTAGTGGGTCCAAGAAATAAATTTATTTTCTGAGTAGTCAGATAGTACCATAATGGAGTTATATGTTGGTGTTTCTACTATAAAACAAGTATATCCAATTTTACGAAGACATAAACTTACAAGAGTGGTTAAAGAGGGTCTGTCCCAGGAAATTGAGGCTATTCCATAAGATTCAGGAGAGGAAAAACTAGATGATCTCCCATATATGCATGTAAATCATAATTCTGATGAGGATTTTTGTAATGATGGAATAGACAGAGACAAAAGTGATGATGAGGAGGGAACAATAGAATTTTGGGAGGAGGTTTCTATAATTCCATTAGTTCTATAACTACCTTGACCTACAATAAATCATCCACCACTATTTTCTCTTGTCCATAAGTAATGACATGTGTGCCTGGATTTGACTTCAATGTTCTCACACCCAAAACAAAATTTATCAGAGTTGTACCAAATAGGTTTAGTGAGCTAGAAAAAACCTTATATATTGAAAGGGATTTTCCAAGTAAATATGCATTGAAAAACATGATAAATAGATTTTACATTGAGAGACATTGTAGATATTTAGTTTAGTAATTAGACCATAAAAATTACATCATACAGTGTGAAAAGTATGAGAATGATTGTAAATTTCACTTGAGAGAGATTATGGACATCATATTTGGAGGTTGTAGAATTTCAATGATTGAGGAAACTCATACATGCGTTCATCCAAACCTGACATAAGATCATACCTCATTGGATGCTAAATTTGTGTCATCCATTGTCGTTGATATGATTAGGACATATTGAGATGTTTCTGTATCCCATGTTCAAGAGATGATATAATAAACTTTTGGTTAAAATATTTCCTATAATAAGTCATGGATAGTGAAACAGAAGGCAATCATGAAGGTCTACAGTGATTAGGATGACTCATATTGGGTGTTATCGCAATTTTCTAACCATATTGAGACACAATAACCAAGTTGTATTCCATATTTATATGAACTAACATGTGTCTCAAGATAACTGAATTGATTCATCTTGTGTTCAATTTCATTAGTTGTTCATGGAATTCATACCCTCTATTTTTTCATTTTGTTTCAAAAAAAAGATCATACAGATTAATGTAATATTTCTATATGGTAAATATAAGGGAATATTATTGATTATGGAAACCTAATATGGCATCCATTCAGCTCTCCCTCTTGAATTTTTCATTATGGAGAAGGAAAACTATAAATCCTGGAATTGGTTTTTGGCATGTATCAGCAACTATCTCATCTACATTTATGGTGTCTGTTTAGTATCTGATCGAAATTGGTAAATCAATGAGGCAATAAATGCAGATCCTGATACATGGAGACCCCTAAATTCACATCATTGGTATGGCATCAAACACATTTCTAGCAATGTGTGAAAAACATTCCATAAAAAAACTATGAAGATAACAATCATGAGGCTTGGTATGTAATGTCTTTGTTATTTTTTACTATTTTAATGTAAAGATAAAATCAATTCATGTGAAATATGATCACTTCTTTCTAGAATATGAGTTGTATCAGCATATGTTTAAAGAAATTTTTGAACAAATCTACAAGTCTAATCAAGAAGTCTATGATTATATGATGTAGATTCCAAAAGAAAAATGGACATTGGCATGTGATGGGGAGAATAGGTACAAACACATGACAAAAAACAATGTAGAGTTCATAAAAGTTTCCCTCAATAAGATTCATATAACCTCTCTATTTCTTGATAAATTTTATCACTGCGTGAAGTACTTTGTTGATAGACAAAAACTAGCCTTAGATAGTATTTAACAAGGGCTAAGGTATGAAAGGCACTCTTAACGAGAGATTGAAAAGAACATTAAAGAAGCTAACAGTTATCAGGTATTCATTTTATATCAAGAAGACTCTCAATTTGAAGTTAAAGAGTGTTCAGACCCATCACAAATAGAAATAGTGAAAAAATGGTGTTATCACTGGAATCGGTGAAAATTCAATGTGGAAACTTCTAGGCATTACAATTTCCATGAAAACACGCCATCATAACATGTGCCTCTATGAACATATCATGGAAATAATATGTTGATTCAGTGTATCGACGGGACACCATTTATAAATGTTATATTTCACTATGGATGACTATTGGAGGGCTTCCATATTTCCCAATGCCTGAAGACCAACCAATATTGATACCTGACATCAACAGATTGTGTCAATAAGGGAGACCGAAGTCCATTAGGATGTAAAATGATATGGAATAAGCTTATGTACAAGGGAAAAGTTTAACATGAATCATATGTCATCAAGAAGTTCATCATCAGAAATGATGCCCTAACATTTCTGGATCGAGTTCACACTCTCATTCACAATGATGTATTGTATCCAATGTGATCTTATTAGACACCATTTCTAAAAGTTAGGTGACACCATGGAAACATATTGGGGAGTTTCTATATTTCCCAACACCCGAAAACCAGATGATATTGATACCTAACATCAACATAATGTGTCAGCGAGGGAGATTGAAGTCCAATAGGATTCAAAATGAGATGGACTAGCCTCAAGAACAGGGAAAAGTTTGAGATGCAGCATATTTCATCAAGAAAGTCATAACTAGAAATGATGTCCTAAAATTAAAAGATCAAGTTCACACTATTAGCCACAATGATGTATTGTATCCAATGTGATATTGTCATATTTTTAATTATAGTGTTAATATAAGATTCTAAGTTTTTATAATTGTCTGACATCTTGAAATATTTTTACTATCAAATAACAATTATCCTTTCATATTCACATTAAAAATAATATGACAAGTGCATGTGAGGTGACATTGAAGCATAAACAATATGTCCATGGTTAAACCATAAAGCAATAATGTGATCAAATAATTATGAAACTTACCATCATGTGAGAAATAATACATAAATTAAAAAGCACGCCATTTTCTAAAAACTTGTTAGATAATAAAGAAAAAATGTTTATCTATATAAATATATAAAACCATATCATATAAAACACCATTTACTAGGTAAAACATATATCAAAAATCCTTTCAATATATGTTTTTAGAAACATGAATACATGACCATTTATTTTGCAAAAACATCATAAAACAGTGGGAATAAACATTTTATTTCTTACATTATACCAGACATAACATTCTACTAACTATAATGTTATATTTACATTTTATACTTAAGTATTATTTGATTTTCTTACATAAATATGGAGGATATTGTACTACTCAGTGATTAGGCAATCCATGTTTCCCACTCCATGATATCTGATTCGATGGATTTGGGTGCATCATTTTCACCATCTTCATCACATGTTGTCTCTTGTCTCCATTATACTATACCTGAGTCGTGATGGATTCTATAATATTGCAGTATTTTATTTCACATTTATTGATCATCACCCACTTTCTTCCCTCCTAGAGAGGTGGAGACTAGAGACACACACATTCCACTTGAGGGAGAGATGACCATCACCCTTGAGGATGTGGAAGTCCTTCTTAGTCTTCATATCCAAGGGGGAGAAGTTATTATACCCACCCATGAATACTTTCTTAAGCTTATGTAGAGATTTATAGGTGCGGAAATTTTAGTCGATGATGCTACTACATATGGCGGGTCGATATCTATGGTTTTGATTGTGAAGCACTGTTCACATTTTCCTGATGATGTCGATGAGAATACTGTTAT
Organism: Viscum album; assembly: GCA_963277665.1. Classification (NCBI taxonomy): domain Eukaryota; kingdom Viridiplantae; phylum Streptophyta; class Magnoliopsida; order Santalales; family Viscaceae; genus Viscum; species Viscum album. The sequence goes on from OY728142.1 coordinate 377,788,654, forward strand.
TCATCATGAACATGCCTATATATTACGGAGCATTGGAGATACATTGTGTGATTATCACTCAAGTAATCATGTTCACATGATGTATTTGGGGCTACTAGAGAAATTTGATTTGGTTTTGACATACAGTTGAGGATTATCATGCATAACTTACACATACATAGAATTATGCACGACATGATGCATAGAGTGCACATATCTTGGGGGATGCATCATGATTTGTTAGATGTGGACATGGGAGCACATCCCCTTACTCTGCCCTGATCTTTCAATTCAGTTGTTGCCTATACAAGGTTTCATGATGCTCCGCGTGGAAACTTGTATGATCACTCATCTATATTAGTTTCTGATACCAGTAGAAGTTATTTAATTTTATTTCTTATTATTTATCACTTTTAATGTTTCGTTTTACAGGTGGAGTTAGGAACAAAACATCTTCCGCACTCTAACACACCATTTGGGTGCATACCGACTCATATTGGACAGTATCCTACCCAAATAGGTAAGTATATACAATCTTTCATTTACTAAAAAAATTCTTATTATCATAACTTTTTGTTTTTGGTAATAATTTTTTTTAAAAATCTCACATGTCATTTCAGATTTCATGGATTCTATATTGGGATTTATTTGACTAGTTGTTTGAATATTGAACAGTTGTACTTAATGATTTTAGGATTGTAGTGCCTCTAATTCACTTTTATATTATTAAGTGGCACCGTCCTGATAGAATCATGTGTTAGTTTGGTTGTGTCCAGCACATTCCATTACCACCAAGACAGACATGGTAGCTTCATGACTTGAAGCTGACCAGGAGGCAAGATGAAGACTGGGGCCAATGATATGCTGAGTATCTCACCCTTTGGGGTAGATAAGCATCACTTCATGTCCAGGGTGTACTTATGATGTGATTATATCTTTTAAAGTTGGTCAAGTATGAGCCATGGTATAGACTAAAGTCTATACTATATCTTAATCAACACAGAAGAGTACATAAGAATATGATAAGTCAATAAATTTCCATTAGTTTTTTTATTTTAATATTTTATAATTCATTTTGAATCACTTTATAATATACTATAGCACATCAGATTATTCACATGTCTAATCTAGAATAGGAAGAGTTTGCTAGCCTATAATTGATCTATGTTGCATCCCTAGAGATGATGCTCACTTATCATGAGGTTTACAATAGAATCTTTGATTGCACACCCTGTGGAGATAAGGTTCCTGCCTAGGTGCTGGAGGTTTCTGCTCAGGAACCTCCTCTAGAAACTTTTGATGCTGAGAAGCCATGACAATGACGATGTAGACAATGTCATGCAGCGCGTGAGGACTCACCTATTCCACATGCAGAGATCTTCCCTCTAGAATTCTATCCTCAGCTGATTGGGGGAGTGAATCAGGAGGCATGGGATCCATCTTGATTGACAGGATATCCACATTTTTCTTCAAATTTGGTTCCAGATAATTTACATCCTATATAGTTCCTACACTGCGATAATGGAGAGTCCTTCTACTACCGTAGTGGGAGAAGGATCAGGTGCACATGATGAAATACTATTGATAAATCCTACCACTGAGACATAGGCAGAGCATCCAATGGTCAAAGTTTCAATGTTTGAGGATCATCCCTCTCTAGGTCATCAGATTCTACCCCAGCACGGAGCTTGGCAATCTCGATATGGGCATCACATTTGCACTACACCATGTGATACAGAACCTCATACAATTTTATATTACTCATTAATGTATATGTTTTCTTTTTATTTAAATTAAGAAATTATATTACTATAAACTATTTTTACATGTTTAGACACTTTCAAGTCACACTTTTCTTTCTTATGAGTTTCATTGAAACAAATGAATCGAAATATTGAAAGAAAATAGTACATTAATTATATAACAACATAATATAAATATATAATGTATATAATTATAATCAATAATAATATTATAGTTATGTAATAATGAAAAAAATTTGTATTTAACTAAACAAAATTAAGAATAAAACCTTGTATATGTGATTTCTGATAAGATACATACAAAACAAAATGATTATATTAGTTAGATTAACAAGTAACAATAAATCTAAAAGCATACTTGAAAATAAAACATAATTTAAAATAATAAAAAACATAAATAAAATAAGTAAATGGTTATTTTCATGTCATAAAAGTTATTTCTTAAAAACATAACATTTTCACTTTCCAATATTAATGACATAATTATAAACAAAATAAAAAAACAGTATATATATATATATAATAATATATAGACCTATATATTTATAAATATAATCATATGTATAATAAATTAAATTTTTTATTTTATTTTTGTTGAATGGTGGAAGCAACTCAGCCGCCTTTCTGATGTAAAAAATATATTTTTTTGAACATAGATATTTTTCAAAAAAAAATATAAAACACATAAAATAAACACACCCCAAGAATATTCCCCCAAAATGCCTAGTATATTCTCCCTAGGTCCAACACCCTCTTCTAATCCTCATGGTTATCCAAGTAACTATAGATAATTCCCTCTGTTCCCACTCTCTCTAACCATGGTAGTTTATAACAGCCCCCATCTAATCACCTGTGAACCCCCCGACATCTTCCCCCTACATTACTCAGCATATTCCCCCATATCCCACTATAATAGCCTCCACTAACAGTTGTGGGTCCCAAGAATATTCCCCCATATTCTCTAGACCCCTCAATAGATGTTTCAACTCCCCCAGTAGAATTATTGTTATAACAATATAACCCATGCATATACATATTAATGCCACCCCCTGAAAATCAAAATTTTCTTCAAGGTGGGGGGAGTGTCTTTTAGTTTTTTAGCTTTAACCCCCCCCCCCCAAGAGCAGTGGCCCAAAACTATACTTGAACCAGAGAAACATAATAATTATGAGGTGACGGGTGTTCACCTGCACAATTTTTTCGTGCTAAATAGTAGAAATAATTTTTTGTATTTGGTTAGGTGAAGGGAAAGAAATGAGGCCAACAATAGTCCACCCTGTAATATTAGATCACATCTTGGAATACTCGCATTCTCTTCCCACATAATCCAAAACAAAATATGGTACCTCCTCCTATTCTTTCACTCCAACAACATCCTACTTGACTCCATCCCTATGTGCCCCTCCAACCAATACGTGTAATTTATATGAAAAAAATGATTTAATAATCTATTATAGTGATAATAACTCTTTCAAAATCACATAAATATGTGAATTCTCAATCAAAATGTAGCCTTCACATAAAATATCATTCATGCTGTTGAAAAAATAATTATGCATTGAGTTGACCTACAATTATTGTCCAATTGTATTAGTTGGACCCATTTATTTTCTACTACATGTGTTGAAAATTGATCACATGGGTAAGTTGTGTAGTCTTGGTATCCTGATTTCTTTGGTTCCACTGTTGTCCCTAAGTTTTTGGAAATTTAGTCTCATTTGAGTGTTTGAGCTTCTCAAAGATCTCACATTGGATATAGGTAATAAAACCCCTCTGACAGTTATCATTTGACCAGATGTGTTGGGGGTCATGTTCCCCCTTTCCAACTTTTCTAATAATTATTTTGGATGTGTTTGTATGCTTTTATCAAGCTGCTTATTCGAATCTATATTAGTTGTAGGTCCATATGGGCCAAGAAATTTTGTCCTCAATTATGACATCAAATCTAATTGAACCATTGTCTATTAATCAACAGTTCCAATTCCTTCTCCAGAAAAAAAAATAACTTTTTCCCTCTCTAGTGTAAAGAAAGTTGTGGAAAAGGGAGAAATGTAAGCCTCAACAACTTCCCTAACCACTCCAGCATAGACAAATCCTAGACAGGGTGCTATGTTTTACATCTCCATGTAATCTCGATGTGTTCCATATGGTTTTAGGACTACCATTGTCATGTAAGATTTTTGATCTTCTAAGCAGCTAAATCACTCTAATAATTCCTCTTTAAAGACTGGCCATGATAACTTAGTATGAACCTCTGGCACAATATTAAACCATAATTTAGTGTCGCCCATCATGAATGCTTGAGAGAGGGGGACCTTCATTTCATCTAATATATTTTGGATGTGGAAATGGGTTATGCACATGCTATCAATCCATGTGGATATTTTCCATCAAACACAGGTCATTACACTCTACAAGTTTTCAAGTTTTCTGAACCTAGCTTGTTGGGGTGCATAGTGGGTCATGGTTCCCAGTGATGTTGTTTCCTTTTTAGTGAACTCCCCAGCGCATGATGTCGATAGGTCCATCACTAAGGTCATCCTCTCTTCTTTCTATTGAGGTTAATTATCCTAGTGTCGTGCCAGGAATACTATGGATTTAAGTTTCATGATCTCTCGGGCCTAATCCTTCTGAAATTCAGCTTGATCCCGCCGCTCTTTCTCCCAAGTCAACGTCAAATTAGAAATAGTTGTTTCTACTCACTCCATGCATTGTTCCAAATCATCCATTTTAACCTACATTATCTAGGAATTCCTCCATCATTTCTTATTTCCAATAGAAATCCCATTCACAATAAGAGGTCTCCATCAGTGATTCCCAGCAATATTAATAAAAAAATGTTGGTAGCGATATCCTCCTCCAGAAATTATCCGAAAAATTAGAAAAATTAATAGAACAACAACACAGGCTTATTATTAATAAAATATAGTAGAACCATAAATACAAGAGTGAGGAATAAGAGGATAATATAAAATAAGGATGGATATGCATCTCACCTCGAGTGGTACATATAACCCTTGGCTGATCCTCATGACTTCCCAACAAACTAGATAATCATCTATACTCCCACTCTCTCTGACCTTTCCAATTTATCCCAGCCCCTTCCAACCACCTGTGGGCCCCCCAATATATTCTCCTTCCATTCCTCAGTATATTTCTCCTCATTCCTTTCTAAAACAGCCTCCTCAAACAATTGTGTGCCCCAAGAATATTCCCCCAGGATTCCCAGCATATACCCCCCTGCGCCCCACCATAGATGTTACAAAATTTCCACCCTAACGGATTCCTTATTATAATAGTACCACCCCTATGCATACCTATAATAAAACATCAAATGAGGATTCATTGCATTTATGGTAAGAGTCACCAATATTAGTATAAATATAAATATTTTAAACTATTCAATGAACTGAATTCCTAAAGTTTATATAATAAATTTATTCAATAAATTTTATTTTTAATGTTAATGCATTTAGTTTTTGTAATAAACTATATACCTAATGTATATGGATTCACTAAAATTTATACATTTAATGTAGTCTATATAATAAGCTTCGTATATTTAATTTAATAAAGTGAATAAAGATTATTCAACTATATCCAATTTATTTTATATCGATCATATAGATTTTTCAATAAATTTTATAGTGTATAAGTGGTTTATTTAGTAAATTAGATTCGATATATATATATTATTCAATAAAATGCATTTACTTTATGCATCTAGTTTATTAAATAAACTACATGTAGTATATTCAAAAAAAATTGAAATCAATATACTATATACAAATTATTCAATAAACATCATGTATTCAATTTATTCAATAAATTGTATAAATGTTATAGCACATATAAATAATGAAAAACAATTCATTAAATGTGTATTCTTAATTAAATATATTCCTACCAAGTAATATTAAACTGTAGGCCTAATAATGAATCCATAATATTGAACACTTATTAAACTATGTTGCCTAAAAATTGTATAACACAAAAGAATGCATAATATTGATTTTAACTATATGAATAATACACATTATACCTAATTTCATAAGTTTTATAACAAAAATGAATACCTGATAATGATAAAATTTCATTCCTAATAATAATTAAAAATGTATACCTATTAAGTAACACCAAATAATAATTTAAACTGTAAAATTTAAAATATATACCAAATAATGAATACCTAATAATGAATAAAATATACAGATAAAATGACTAATTTAAACTATATAACATAAATGAATTCATGGAAATGATAAAACTTTATGCCTAATAATAATTTAAACTCTGTACCTAATAATTAATAAACTATATACCTAAAATGACATAAACTAAATAACAAAAATGAGTAGAATCATCCTACCTGGAGTAAATCAGAGGAGGAGGTTAGTGATCAAAAATAAAAGAAAAACTACCTGATGGTAGGAATTGAAGTACCATGTTAATAGAACCATACTGGTATAGATGTTTTCATCTATAAGTTGAATATATGGCTGTGAAATATGGAGAAATCAAGTTAATTGAATCTTTAGTTTAACGGAATAAGTGATTATTGTAAATTAAAACCTTGACATTATAAATCATAGGGAAATGTGGGGAAATATAACTTTCATTATTAAAAACACATACCTGGTCCAAATCATAGGTGGGTATTTAGGATCTATAAGTAAATAAAACCAATGTTTCATGGACACCAACACACGACACGTGACACGTGACACGTGACACGTGACATGACACGACATGACACGTCGATACACAATTATCCAAAAAAAATCGACACATTTCTACACATCAATTAAAATATATTTTTAATAAATAAAATATCATAAAATTTAAAATTAAATACAAAATTATGAATAAAAATATCACAAAATTGTAATTAAATATTGTAATCAGGTAAAAGGATTATAGGAAACATTCCATCAATCACTTAATAACATAGGCCAATTTCTATATTTTTATATCCCCTGACTAAACATATACTTATAAAGAAAATTTATTTTTTTTCAAATCAATATTTATTTCTATATATTTTTATATTAATTTCTCTACACATAATTTTTAGTTACACGTTTTTTATTGAAGAATCCTAACATCATATTTTTTCCATTATAATTATTTATATTCTTTATTTTTAAGAAAATATTTTATTATTTCATATATTTTATATATTTCATTATGCTAAAAATAATCACATATTTATTTTTAATAATCATTTAATTCTATTTAAATATATGTATAGTGAATTTCTTTACATTATTAGAAGTTATCTATTTTACTAAAGGGATTGGTATAAAGGAATATCTACCAAAGTATCACTAAAAAATTAACTTTTTCAAATATAAATTATGTGTGGCATAATATATATGTTGGTAAAAATAACAAATTTGAATAGATATTAAGTTTTTTTAATTAAATTTAAATACAAACATTTATTTTTACCAACATGTAAATATATGTTATTATTAATTGTTTAATACCAACAAACATCATACTATCAATTAAATTTGTTACATTGTCATATTAATATCTATGGTTTCATACCAAAAAATCAATTTTTTATTATTAAGCATTATTACAAAAAATATTCTTCAAAATATAAATTTTTAGTTATTATTTATTCAACACAAAGACATAATTTTACTAAAAAAATAAAGAAAAACCTATAGATAAACATATTAGTGATACAATAATCAACCATAAAAAAAAGATTAACCCCCACCCATAAATCCATTTTCCCACTCCTCTGCTCTCCACACATATTATCCTCCCACTTCCCCTAGACAAGTGATATTTTCATGCACCCACATACCTATTTCATCATCATAGCCTGCAACCACAAGCACACCCCCATAAAGGTTAGGCCAACACTCCCCCGCCTTTCCTTGGTTTCAGATTAATTGAGGCCCCTTTCATCCCATTTATTTTTTCTACATATTTTGAACTAATTTAGATTTGGATGAAGTATCCATCCTTGTTCATGTCATAGAGATACTAATGGGATTAGAGCATAATAGAGAGAGGAACCACTGATCAGTGAAAGAATGAAGAGAGGGAGGAGTGAGGGTAACATCTCTTCTTTTATGTGTCCCAGATGTGTTGTAAAGGGGGAGGGATGAAACTATTATTTTGTGTGTTGTGGATGTGTCATCTGTGTGTCAGACATGTGTTAGTGTTGGAGAAGTGTATGAAATCGATACTCATCCCATTTGGGTGTATCATTACTACATAGAATAAAACCATCTAGATATCATAGACCAGATAGGAGGAAATTGAACTGTCATAGGTTGGAAGATAAAAACATTGAGATAAAAATTAGGATGTGGAATACTAAAATTAGGGTTTTAAAATATGAAACTCATGCCAAAGGGGAGGATATCATGGACCTTAATGGGTTGGGGTATATTGAAGGAGATCATTGATGGGGGAGGTGGAGACAGATTTAATGCGATGTTGGAAGGGGGAGAAGGTAGAGGGGAATTAGTGGTGAGCGGCTGAGGATGAATTATGTTTGGTGGAATTCTTAGTGGGGAGGGAAGAATAGGGGGATTGGGATCCAAAAAGATGTGTAAGGGGTGAACATTTGATAAATGATTATTTTTACAAAAAAAAATGAATTATAAATATGTAAAATCTAATCTCTTCTTCTATCTAGACTAAATTTGGGTACACATTCCACCACCTCCTTTAATCTACTCCCTCCAAATCGTTCCATTGCCCCAAATTACTCCATTCTGACCCCTCCTACTCATGATTTCCTTCCCCTCCACCTAGGGTTTCCTTCAACACGTCATCATTGACGATCACCTCTAGAACCTCATTTCTTATTACCTTCCATGTAAATCCACTATTGACTAACTACTCTTGTATTTTGTTCTCTTGTGTTTCCATCACCAAAGCAGGTCACCTCCCTTTTCTCTTCATCCTTGAAATAACTATAAAAAATCATAATACCTTCAATTTTCGTCTCCCTACCATGACCTTCTTCCCTACTTACACTGGATAGTCAACACCATCAAAAAATCCAAACCTCTCTACCAGGCAACCAATTTTCATTTGATCATGTTCAGTTCTTCCCAATTTCATTTTTTTAATACCCCCAATATTCATTATTTTGTTCCCTAATTTCAAGTCGCAACTCCCACTTTCAAATTAGACAGATCAATTTTCTTGTTTCCCCTCCATCGATTTTTAGTATTCTAATACCTATTTTCATGTCACAACTTTCACTATTCATACTATGATGGATCACTTTTATTGGTCATCCTCTAATTTCAATCATCTAGCATGCTTTCTTATGTTAATATCTTTAAACTCCACTTTTTATTTCCATCATCTATGGTTTTTATATCAATTTCATTTCTCGTTGTTTCTATCATTCAACTTTTCTTTGAAGTTTCATTTAGATAAGGTTTATTTGATTTGTAATTTATTTTTTTCCCATTTTCATTGTCTAATTCATCCAACTTTTAATTAAACCCTTGCACTAGTCGAGTTATATTCTAGGTAAATTTATTTCATAAGTACTTATGCTCACTGATTGTGGTTCTCTTTTATTAAAAGGATGATGTTGTTCCTAATTTCATAAGTAGGTTTGTTTTAGTTTTTTTATTCTATTTTTTGTTTAATTTTTTCTTACTATAATATATGTATTATAATCATTCAAGTGGAATTTTTTAGTGCATTATATTCTATGATGTCTTTATAATTTATTTTAATTTATAAATCCAGATTTCTGATATATTGTCTTAAATTCCACAATATTATTCATCTTATCAAGAAGTTTGAAATTTTTTTCTACACTGTTTATGGCAAGAAATGTTAAAATTTATTGAAAATATAGTCCTTTATATGTCTTCTTAGAAAATCCTTTTTTTATTTATGGTTATGTGATTCTTATACTATTTTATTTAATATGAGATACCAAAACTGAGCTTCACTACTAAAAAGTTCACCTATCCCAATGGTTCTTGGAACTGTTGGAATGTTGGTCGTCACAATATCCATATACCAACAGTTTCAATAGAACCACTGGTATAGGTTGTTGCAAGTTACATTATCCTAATGGTTTCAATGAAACTGTTGGGATATATGTATACCAAAGGTTCAAAAACCCTGGTATACATTCTTTCCAGCATATCCTAATGATTTCAATGAAACCATTAAGATATATATATATATACCAACGGTTCAAGAACTGTGGAATACATACTCTCCAGTATATCCCAATGGTTAAAATGAAACAATTGGGATATATGTATACCTACAGTTCAAGGACTGTGGTATACATATAGTTCATCATTACTGTGTACCAACGGTATATAGAACCATTGGTATAAATTATTCTCTCTAAGCTATGTACCAACATTTCTGTAAACCGTTGGTATATACTCTTCTCCCCAACAAACAACATAGGTCTATCATGAACCTCTTCGAGTCTTCCAATCTTCCAAAACCTTTAAACATAAATTATTTGAATCTGAGTGCCTATCATAATGGGATTAATTTAGTTGAAAACCACACATGGAATGACATTTAAGGGATAAAATATATGTTTTGTGAATAAAACCAATTTTTTAAATGGAAAATCCTATATATTACAGGGATGTTCATGAATGATGGTTATTTTCCCATTCTTATTTGAAATTCAGTAAAGTGGATGGGTTCTTGAATTTAACCAGTTTTCTAGTGAATGTTTAGGTGAGGTGAGTTAGAAACCATGCTAGGAATGTCATTATAACATGGGAGAAATGTTTCAATATGAATATTCAAAGGAGGAGGAAATAAAGCATATGAATTGGTGGTGGTAATATGAAGCTTATAGTGGGGAGCACCATAAGCCTGAAAGTTTTTTAACAACGACACCATCAGTGCTTTTAGATATATAGGCTTAGGTAAGCAACATATTGGTGTTTCAATTATGAAAATAGGCATTGGATATGGTTTTCTGATCAGATAACCTTGAATTAATGGTTATTCCTTGGATGTGTATTGATCATTTGGGAGCGGAATGAGGTTGATAAGACTTAAATTAATGATTGACATAGGTCATGATATGTGGATGGTGTGGCCACTGAGACTTCTTGAGGCTGAGAATAATTATAGTGGGGATATTTTGAAACCATGTGTTCGTATGTGCATTCATAATTTGAGGAAAATATTTAATTTTCAATTACTATAGGGTTCTATTTTTCAATATTTGTTTGAGTTATATTTATGAGGGTTGGAATCAATTGAAAAGTAATTTTGGACATCAGAAGGGTGCTCGATATGTAGTTTAAGATCTCATGGAAGCATCAAGGAGGGGTGAAGGTGGATGCTGAAAAACAACAACAAACCACTGGATAATTTTTGGTCTTTTTGAGGGGAAAAGTTACAAAATTTCCCCATTGGGTTTTTAAAGTGGGTGGTCCCCTTTTCCTCATACATTTGTGAAAACCATGGGAATCCCCATCCCTCATACCCCTTCATGACCATTTGATCTAGGTGTATATTTTTTACTTTTCTTTTAAAATTAGAGGTTAGTTCCTCCCTCTGATATCCTTTTTCAATATAATGACCACACTTGTGTCAACAATATTCTAGCCTATATGTATTTTAGATGTTCTATTTATATTTGGTAATTGATTTTGTATTATATTATATTATATAACTATTTTAATAATCATACCCACTAAAACATAGTAATGAGACCTCCCACTCTCGCAGTCACTAGGGATCTGATTTGACCACTAGTTTTGGCCCCCACACAGTTTAATTCCCTTCATAAATCTATCTTATTTACCACTATTCTCCCCTTAATCAGTGTACATAATGGTATTTAACCTTTTTAAGGGTCCTCCCAATCTTTTTCTTACTAATTCTGAGTTTTTAGATGAATCATCCCTCCATATCTTCTCTCTAATAGATTGGTTTGTCCCCAACACCCCTCTATCAAAACTTTTAATAGGGATATCAATGGATTTAGGAAGATTCATATATCACATAATGGTGGAACTAATTGTCTCTTGGACAATTATCATTAATTTCCTCAAAGATGAAAACATGATTACTTTTATGTCTTCCGCCTATCATTTTTTCAATTCTATGAATTTCTAATATCAGAGATGGTTTTTTGACTATCTTTTTGTGCATGATTATCCCTTTCAATGGTTTAGGTAAGTATTCCTATCCCAACTATCCCTTTTGAAAATGATTCCATTCATAGGGTGATTGGAAACATGATTGGGAATTATCTAGGTTTAGATCGTAAAACTCAATATTCATCTCATCATATCACCATGTGTATTTACGTATGGGGGCCGATACCCTCATTGAATTATACTTCAGATGAAATTAAAGGCTAGTACATGTATAAACAATAGGTTTACTTCTAGTCTTTATCATACTTTTTATAACTCTACAACTGACAAGGGAATTTTTCTAGAAATTTACACTGGAACTAGAAAGTCCTTCCATTTTGAATCGATGAGGAAAAATGAAATGATCTTATGGTATACTATATTAAGGTATCTAACTAGAATGTGTCATAAGATAGTCTATATTATTCTGGGATTGATTAAATACCTCATCTTCTATCCATTTTTTAAAGTGATGACCATGCCATAATAAATTGGGTGGATTTTAGCTTATGATGGAATTAATTTTTTCTCCCCTTCGCAATTTATTCTTGTAAGTATAACCACTTGATCATTAAAATTGTTTATACAATTTTGAGTGTTTTGGGAGAGTTATTAAATTCCAATATTCATCCTTGTGATATTTAAATGAGTTTCCTTGATTTGGTCATTGGATGTTTTGATGAATCTCTCTAATTTTTACTCACATCTTAAGAGATTATCTTGTATACCATAAAGGTGGTCTAAAACCGTCATTATTTTATAGTCATTCTCAACATAATTATGAAGATGTTCTCAATACCTCCCTAGATATTCCATGTTTCCTTGGCCCTCCCATGGTTTAGAAAAAGTAATAACCTTGTTATACTTTAATATAATATTGACTAGGATAGATTAATTTTTATGGGATATTCCCTCGAGCTAGCCCAAGTGACTAGGCATTAACGAATCACCACTTGTGAAAAACATCACCCACAAAAAAAGTAATTAAAATAATGGAAAATAAATAAAATTTCAGAACAACCAATCCATACATCAAACGTCCACATTGAAGGAAAAGAAAATAAACATAAGAAACACAATATAAAGGTAGAAAAAATTAAATTCACTAATCAATCTCTCCACTACCCCAATCTCCCTCCCCTAAAAAGAAAACAACATAGTCACCTCCAATTCCCTTCTCATCCCCTTCATACAAATTTAACCACCCTCCATCTATAGAAAGTTATAAAAGACCTAAGTGGATGATGTGATGAATAAAATAATATAAAAACTAGACTAAAACTTACTTGTATCTTGTGACTATACAAGTCACCGCCCAACATATAAGAACCGCAACACCCCATGGGTCAAATAATGTTCCTACAAGCAATGGGGAAACTAATCCAAGTTTCAAAATGATACTATCAAAAATTACATTCCTATTATTTAATAATTATTGTTCTTATTTGAAACCCTCATTGAATTCTACCTCAGTTGAAATTGAAGGCTTGTACATGTATAAACAAGAGGTTCACTTGTAGTCTTCATCATAATATTTACAACTCTGAAACTAACAAGGGCATTTTCCTAAAATGTTCTATTAGAACCGGAAGGTCGTTCTAGATAGAATTGATGAGGAAAAATGAAATGATATTATGGTATACTAGATTGATTTCTCTAACTATAATATGGCATAATATAGTCTATCCTATTCTCGGATTGATTGAATCAAGATCAATTTTTCTTCCAAAACCCTATCCCAAAATGTTTCATCTCAAGTTTTTTTAGAGAGTGAATCTCGTAGAGTTTGATTGTCAACCAATGTGGAAGAACTTCTTCCCATCTATCCCATTGAGAAAGAAACTATGTAAATAATTTAAGAGGAGTTCAATTATGATGTAGTTGATATGTGTCTGTCTCTAAAAGTTTATCAGACTAATTTTATAGATTCTAATGGTACTAAATAGAATTTAGAGAAGGTTTTCATTCATCTACATAATTTTTTTATGCAGTTGGAATCATCAAAAATAGTTAATATTGATATAAATGAATGATAGAATGTAATTAATAAATGGAAAAGGAATCTAGGAAGAGGAATTCATTAAATTTTTAGTTGTTAATAGGTCTTATCTAAAGGACCTAAAGGTCCTACTGAGGAAACTCATGTCAAGGAAACTAAAAGGACTAATTTTTGTTCCCTATATTCCTTTAATTCTAAGGTGGATAGGTCATCTGTGAACTATATCCATCCAATTAAAGACATTTTAATGAAAGGATATTTTTTTATAGGGGGTAACTAATTAATAATGGAAAAAAATATAGGAATTGAAAAGAATATTCAAATTTAACAAGGACAATTATTACTAGATCGGAAGGTGATGCTACTTGTAATAGGAGCCTTTCCAAGACACCTATACAAGGAGATTTCGGAATAAGATTTTATTTTGATCCTCATAAATATGTTGGGAAATATAAGGAAAAGGGAGTTGATGTAGATTTGATAGATATGAAACCTAAAAATAACATCACCAATGAGGGAGCTTGGTAAGATTATGAGGATGATGATGAACATATAGACATCAACCTGAGAATAAATGAAGAAGACGACTCCTTATCTCTAGTAAAAAAGTAGGTGAGTCTAAAAGTACCTTTCGTTTTTATTCCATAATAGAGTCATTAGGTATTACTTTAGCTTTTGGTTGGGATATATTAAATCATTCAAAGGATGAAATGTCTGGAGGGACATTAGAAAGCCAATTGATTTTGTATTTTTCCCTTCATTTTATTATATAAAATGAATGATCTATAAAATGAATTTTACGTTTTATCTTAAAGGGAACTTTAAGAGGTTAATAAATTTATTTATTAATGGTCTCTAGAAGAGAAGGAGATGATTAAATGGAGGAGGATCCTTAGTTCTAGAACAAGGACAACACCCTTTTGTTGTCCCCAATATGATGATATTCCTAAGATCATGAAATATATTTTAATAATATTATAATACCGACTTCATCTCTATTGAAACCAAGATATGAAATACATAACCTAGAAATTCCAGTCAGTTCAAAGTAAAATTTTCGGTGGTGGAAATTTGTTTTTTACTATTTTTATTCTTTTATGGATCATGTTTCATGTATATTCATCTTCCGAGTTTTTATTTATATTTGCGCTAGTTCGTACTAAAAAATAAATGCGATTAATCCTAATTAATAAAAAAAATTATTTTAGTAGTAACATTATTGGTCTAATTTTGTATATTAATATTATATATTTAATGGTTTATAATTCATTTATATTATATTATAGGATTTTGAATAATAATATATGAAAATTTATTTATATATGAAATGTCTCCAATAATTTTAATAGATACCTCCACACTTTTTTCTAGCCCTTCGAATATTAAATATGAACTTAGTGAGATTTCTTTCATGAAATTTAAGATGTTACAATTTTTTTCATTTTTTAGGATACAGTTTGGAGTTAGGAACATTTGATTATTTTTATGATATTTATAATAAATTTTATTATACAATTATAGAATATAAATTCAAAAAAAATAATCGTGAAAAGATTGTTGGGGGAAAAATTATTCTTGAGAAAATATTTAATTGATGTCTCTTGACTAGGAATACATAGAATATAAATAATTGGATATAAAATATAAGAACATGAATTAATAATATTTAGTTCATGATTATATGATCCAAGGATTGTGTATTTTTTTTTATTTTTTAGATGTTATATGTGAAATGGACTAATGGAGGTATAGAATTGTAAAGATATTCCCAATGCCTCCCTAGTTATTCTATGTTCCCTAGGACCACCCATGGATCATGCATAGTAATGACATAGTTAGACTATAATATAAGAATGAATAGGACGGATTAAGGTGTATGGGATATGCCCACAGGCTGGCACAAGTGTCTAGGCATCAAGGAGTCACCACTTGGGAACAATTTCACCCACAAACAATTAATTAAAACAGAAGTGGAAAATAAATAGAAATTTTGCATGATCTATCTGTATGTCAGACATCTCTAAAGGAAAAGAAAATAAATATAAGCAACATGGTATAAATGAAGACAAAAATTAAACACACTAATTAATCGCTCCACTACCCTAATCTCCCACCCCTATAAAGAAAACTGCATAACCACCTCCAGTTCCATTCTATCCCCCTTTACAGAATATAAATACCATTTATCCATAGAAAGAAGTAAAATTCCTTAAGTGTCCGATGTGATAAAGAAAATAGAATAAAAAAATAAACTACAATATTCTTGTCTCCTGTGACTATAGAAGCCATTTCCCAAAATATAAGAACCACAATGCCCCATGGTTCAAATCATGTTCTTACAAGTAAGGGGAAAACAGATCCTAGTTTCAAAATGATACTATCAAATAGTACATCACTATTAATTACCAATTAATCTTTCTATTAATGGTATATAATCAATTTGGATCGATTTTTATCTTAGTTTGGTTTTGTTTGATACAAGTTTATTTGATACATTTTCATTAGATTTAGTTTGTCTTATTTTTTAATATTATCTTCGAAAATTTCATTCACATGGGTTCTAATAGATTCAGTTTGATTGCATTTGTTCCATATCAATTTGGTATAGTTTAGTTTATTTCATGTCAGTTTCAGTCATATAGGTCTGAATTCATTATATTTGGTCCAATTTGATTCATCATTAATAATATCATATTAGTTCAAGTTATATTAGTTTGGCTTAGTACAATTTATTTTCAATCAACTTTTTTCTCTTTTAATTCTATTTTATTTATTTTGATCTTTCTAGATCAATTTTGGTTGATCGGATTTACATTTATACCAATATGGTTTGGTTAGTTTGTGAATTGTTTTTTAAAAATGTTTCATTATATTTTTTATTTGGTTTTATTCTATCTATTGTGGGTTTGCATGGTGCCACTTTATTTAGTTCATCTCATTTTGGGTTTAAACTTCATAATATTATTTGGTTTGGTTTCCTGTTGTTCATATTGGTTTATCATGTTTGATGAAATTCGAATTGAGGCAGTTCAAGATAGGTCTAATGGGATTATACAGATTTTTTATTATTATATTTGGTACAACATGATATTATTTGTTTTAGATCTAGTCAGTTTTAATTGATTTGGTCGATACATGATAATTTAATTTATTATAGATTTATTTATGAATATTCAGTTTTACTCTTTATAGGTTAATACAATTCAAATTATTTTGGTTTTTATTACTTATATTATTTCCCATTTCATTCAATTTAGTTTGAATGAGTTCATGTTGGTTTCATTTAATTTGGTTGGTTTTGATTTGAATCTGGTTAGGTTGATTTGATTTGATTCAATTTGATTCGATTTGATAAAAAAAATCATTTCATATCAAACAACTATTCTATGAAATCTATATCATTATTTAGTACAAAAACATGGTGTGAAATACAAGCAATTAATGGTTTTTTAAATTTAAAGGTTAATTCATAAGATAACCTACATCAAACTCAAGGCGCTCTGCTTATGAAGATGGAAACATTAATCTTCCATTTATTGCATGCATGCATATCATCTTTCTCATATATATATATATAAGGACACCTAGCCTCTATTTACATATTTTCATCACCAAATATTTATAAGGGGACCCTTACATATATGCTTATTCATACATATACCCCTTTACCTTACACGCGTATGCATTTTTCATATATATACATAAGAACACCTATCCCCAATATATATATTCATACCACCATGAGTGAATATATATATATATATATATATATATATATATATATTCCTACCTATGCTTACATTTTCAAGTCACATTTGAAAATGACAACCCAAAACCACCTCAGCGAGGTCCAAAATAATCTAGAAAAATACAGAAAACTCAAAAACCCAAAAACCTAAATTAAAAAAGGAAAATAATTAAAATGGAACAAAATATACCCAAAATCCATGAAAAATATTCAGTTTTTCAAAAAAAAATATTCTGATATATGGCCATAAAATTTGATAGAAGTTTGTGAGTCTACATAAAAACATAATGGAATGAAGTTTCTTTACAATCAAAAAATGAATGATTAAAGAAAATAAAATGGATTGTTTTAGTATGAGAGGGAGATTGTGCTTATTTAATGGATGTTGAATTGCATACTTCAATAATTGGTGAGTATATACTATCAATTTCAGTGATTGAAAATGAAATGAATAGTGGAGATAAAACCACAAATATCACATAAGTTGTTTCTAATCAGTAATAACTCAAAACTAGTACCATATCATCACAAAACATCACCTTACAAATAGTTACATCATCAAGACTATGTTAAATACGTTTAATCAGTTATGGAGAATCTATAATGGGTCACCCATACATTGGACATCCCTGAAACATAAATAAATATAAGTAAAAAGATAAATAACATAAATGAGATTAACATAATTAGCATCAATTAAAAATTAAAAAATGAATCATAAAAATAAGATTGAATGAAAGTAGAGTCAAACATAAACTAGGTTGAGTTGAAAAATATAATATCACTTACCAAAACATAATAAAAAATAAATTATACCCATATATCCATGGTATAATATCATGTTTCTCACCATATCCCCACTCACCCATTGATAAAAAAACATGATATGATTATACCAAAGGATGAATCTTGAATATATACACATAATATAAGCTAAAACTACACACAAATAGATATTAAAGATGTAAGCTAATAGGTCTAGTAGGATGTCACCAAGGAATCCCTGAAATTTCATTCGTTTGGAAATTTATGAACACTAATTTTAAATACAATTATAAAATAGTTTTATTTAAAATATACACATAATAAATCCAATATCAATTACATGAACATTTTAAAAAAAACATTCATTTTTGTTTTCATTAAATGAAAAATCACTTTGAATCAAATTCCATGGACTTAGCCATTTTTAGTAAAAAACCATTTTAGAACCAAATAAGAATGAAAAAATGGGTGCCTTTAATTTAAAATGGTTTCCATAAAAATATTTAAAAAATATTTAAAATTAATCAAGACACACACAAGTTAAATACATGCCACTAGTAAGGCACCACCCATCATGAGGTAAATAATGAATGTAAATGAGATACGTCTACCACAATAATATAATTAATAGAAAAATACAATCTACCATGAAATAATAATACTTTATTCAATCCAAAAGTAAAAAATCTTGTGTCATGGGATCTAACCTAGATCCTGATTTTATATGATATATAATTTACCAAACCAATGTAGGAAAAATTATTGGCCAATGTTAGTTTCTACCAAATACAATCCACTCACATATCCCACACCAACATCATTGATATAACCCCCCACTATGTTCAATATCATGCTAGAGGTTAAACTAAATGACTAAAAACCAACTATTTAGCATAAATATAGAAATCCCACCTAGTTATCCATGTTCCCATGACCAAAAAAGTGGTGGTGATTTAATATGCAAGAGAATATTGAGGAAAAAATAACAAAAAATAACTCACCCTCTCCTCTAACACCCTATCATAGAAAAAATTCCATTCAAACATCACATATCAATAACATATAAATAATATATCCACCTCCATGATAAACAACAAGGTGAAATCAATGAGGTACCCCATGACATCAACCATCTAACCCATGAAGTTCCAAATATGCCTTTACGATTAGACACATTATTCTCATTTTGTGACACCCTTTTTAAAACATGCATTTCCTTATTTAAAAAGAAAAAAAGGATAAAATCCTTGAATTTATATCAAAAATACATTTTAAATTATTAAATTCTCTTTTACAAGGATTTAATAATGGCTAGATATTTATTTAAAGATACATTTGAGATTCATAAATGAAACACTCTATGTCATGACATAAATTTCAATGATCAATTTAGAAACACCACATACTATCACATAGAAGAATAATTTCATCAATAATGAATTTATAAAACTCTAACACTCTTTGAATACCAAAATAATGCAATTTAAATGAAACATGGACCTCAAAAAAGTGAATATTTAACCTAGAAATCCAAAACATTTCACTTTTAGTAGTGATATTCACATTATTATCTATGAGATTTAGATCGATATATTTTTTTAAGATCTCTATATTTATCTCTTTTATTCTAATATAATCCATTTATAGTTTTTAATTATTCTAATAATTCAACCATGTATCCAGCCTTTTATATTAATTAACCTTCATTAAACTAATTATAATTATGTCAGGTATACCGATATGATTTATAATGGCCATTGGATTCCATTAAATCCAAGTAAAATCCTAAAATTTTAATTCATAACTCCATCATTAAATTCTAACTAAATCTTCTATTAATTTGGAAAAAAACTCAACATAGTGTGACTTTATCATTATGATGTAAGAATATATAGTTAGTCACTTTCATGGGATAACTACATCCCTCTTAGTGCAATTATCAGATCTATAATTTATGTTTTAATCAATCCCCTTTAAGTCATGATGTTGACCATTTACTTTATCTGAAAATTTAAATGTAGATATATAAATTTATTTTGATCCTAAAACTTTTCCCAAAGTGACCCTTTACTTCACAACATTAGGATCACCTATATATAATTACTAAAACTCATCCATATAAAATTATAGAACAAAAATTATATTCATAGTATAGTCAACAGCAATAAAAATCCACCTAAAATTTCCTTATCTTCTTCATATCATGACCTCATAATCATGGAACAAACCTATTCTTGGTAGATCTATTAAAATTGTATTGAAAATAAATATTAGTGTGACAATACCCTTGATTGGGTGAACACTTCATCTTGAAATGGTAAAGTATGAAACCTTATGTAATTTAATAAGAACCTTAAAAAATATTCTTTGATGAACATATTTTTGTTTCTGGGATTTCCATTTTTCCATGAAAATCACCTATTGTGACATAACCAATTAGAAATATGTGCTAATAATCCTACAGTACTTGTATATTCTTATGTCACTACCTAATGATCCTTATTCATATTTCCATTTTCCACAAAATTATCTTTATGAAATCTATTTATGATATGATTTGATGCAACATGGTGAAACTTTTATCCTATATACAAAACTTATTCAGATGCATCTAAACCCCATTAGGTTGTATTCATCTCTTTTTGGTCCACTTTTAGAATTTCCTTCTTAATTATGGTAAAAAAACAACTCAAAAGATAATTTAAATGATTTTTTCCAACAACCATTGATGTTTGTACTGGCGAGGATATGACTATATATTATGATTTTACTACTTCAATTATTTCACATGAAATATATTAACCTAGTAATTTATCCTTGGGGGATGAACAATTAAGTATAGGGATATAACCTCCCATAATTTTACATTTAAGTTTACATGATTATGTTGTTGTACTATTGGATGGAGTTAGATTGATAAATGAGGTATATAGTAGGATTATACTCTTGGGGGATTTATTCACACACCATAAAACCTAAAGGTGAAAAACGGTTCTATCCATGGTCTCTAAACATCAAAATCCCCAGTATTCGGTCTACTATGAACCCTATAATGTCAAAAAAGGCCTATATATTTCATAAGAGAAGTTGGAACCAAGAGAAAAGGGTGATAGATATAGAGAATAATACATTAAAATATATTTACTTTTTTAACCAAGATCAAACAAAGAAGATATTTCCTTTGAGTGTTTATTGGGAGATGGAAGTTGAAGCTGCTAAAGATGGAATGGAGGAATCAGAAGGAACCAGAGCATCAAGGAAGGGTTTTGGATTTGGGATGAGTGTGATGGATGACTGAGGAATTAGGGGAGAATATGGTTGGTGGGGGAGTGGATAGGTGGGATGAGCGCAATGGATAATCGGGGAGAATGTTTGTGGGGGAGATAAGGGTTTGCAGTGGAGAGGAGAATTTGCAGGGGAGAGGAGAGTTTGTGAGGGAGGGGCATGAGGCATATTCCCAATGTAAATGAAAATCAAGGCATGGTATACCTATAGTTTTTTTTTAAATATAGGGATATATTTCCCTAATACATCTATCCCAATAGGTTTTTAACCCGTTGGTATAGGTGTGTGGGTATAGATTGATTTTCCAGTAGTGCTTCTTAGTGATGCTCTTAGTTTTATGTACATGTATATGGTTAAAAACTGGCGATTTATATCTGATTTTAGGTGGTCACCACCTATAAATGGATCCATGTCCAAGAACTTTACCATTTTTCCCATTTTTGTTCAGGTGTTCACCACCTCCACATCACATTTCAGTTGTTGAGATATTATTGGCCGTTTTTAACCAATTTCCAAAAATGAACTTGTGTATACAACTAGACATTTATTTGCATCTAATGATTCTTAACATATCTCATATATAAATTCTTTTGAATTTACAACCATTTTTTAATATAAACCTACATTTTTCAAAAAATGATATCGTATATGACATATTTATAAAACTACAATGGATCACTTTTCTCAGTCACCCTCTGATTTCAATCATATGGTATACTTTTTTAAGTTTAGATCCTTAAACTCCACTTTATATTTCATCACTAACAATCATTCCTTTATCAGATAAAACTCTCCTTTATAATTTTATAATGTTTACATGAGATATTTTGTGACCCCCTTACTTTTTAATCAATCTTGAAAAATTAATTTTTTATTTTAGTAGTCTAAATTACAAAAACAATAATGTTTTCCAAAATATTGGAGGGATGATACTTATTTAGAAAAAAGTAGTTCTATATATTCTAGGTGGATGGGAGTGTTAGAAATATCAAGCTGTCATGTTCTTACTATGATAGTTTAAAGATATTTACATAAAATCCTATTGTCCTTTTTTCAAGGATGAAATGCTATTTGGTCCCTATACTACTCTATAGTGCATAAAATAATATAGAATTCAAGCTACATTTAATTTTATTTTATTTTTTCATGCTTATTTTTTCAGCTAAATATTTTACTTCTAGACATTTTAGAAGGGAGATACCACTTCTTTTTTATGAGTTCTCTAGAAGTGAAATTACAGGTTCAACCTCTCTTGGAAATTATTATATTACATATACTAAACTATCTCATACTCTTATAACTTTTTTCATTTCTTGACCATTTTTCCAAAAAACACATTCATATTCAGTTTCACATTTATCTCTATCAAATAATTTTTAATATATCTTTTATCTAACTTATTTTTCATATACAATCATTTTTAATATAAACCTGTAGTTTTAAAAAATGATATAATTTATGGCATATTTATCAAACTATGATGGATCAATTTTCTCAGTCACCCTCCAATTTCATTCATCTATTACACTTTATTGAGTTAAAATCATTAAAATCCACTTTTTATTTCCATCATCCAGGGTTTTTTTTTTGTATCGATTTCTTGTCTTTTTGCTTCTCTAATTTTCCATTGTTTTGAATTTTCATTAGTCTATGGTTTATTTGATTTATCATTTATTTTTAATCCATTTTAATTCTCTAATTCATATGAATTTTTTTTAACCCCTTTCACTAGTCCCCTTATATTCTAGGTAAATAAATTGCATAAGTACTTCTGCTCACATGCTCTAATTCTGTTTCCTTCAAAGGCTATCAGTATTTAAAAAATAGACTATACCATTGGTTTGGAGGGCAGTTGGTTGATTTCCCATCGGTATAGACCTATACCAATGGTTTTGGGAAAACCATTGGTATAGTTCTATAGCCACGGTTTGGAAAACCTTAGGGATAGGTAATGTGAAATAAAATATGAAGTCGGGATTTGAACCCATGACCTCTTGTTTATTTACTACAAACCTAACCACTATGATACAATTATATTTGTGAATATATTTGGATATATATATATATATTTATTTATTTATTTATAAATAATTTATATATTAATTTATTTGATGATATTTGAGAAAATAATTCAAAAAAATAATGGTACTTATCCCAATGGTTCTGAAAATTGTTGGGATATGCCAATACCAACAGTTTTTAGAACCTTTGGGATATGCACCCAAATTTTTGGGACCTATACCAATGATTTTTCAAAACCGTTGGTATAGGCATTGTAAAAAAATATATATCCCAATGGTTTCACAAAACCATTGGGATAACCTCATGTTACATGCATCTATCCAAATAGTTTTACATAACTATTGGGATAACCTTATATTACATGTCATATCCCAACAGTTTTCCATAACCATTGAGATACCCTTTTCATACCCCAACAGTTTTTCATGACCATTGGGATACCCTTGGTTCTATCCTAATGGTTTTATAGAACTGTCGGTATAGTCTTATATTACATGTCCTATCCCAACAGTTTTCCATAACAGTTGGGTTAAGATCCTCTATCCCAATGGTTTTTTCAAACCATTGGGATAGAGCAGTTGGTATAGGTAGAATTTCCAATAGTGTTTTTTCTTACTAATTTTGTAAGAAAGTTTGTTTTAGTTTTTTTAATTGATTTTATTGTTTAATTTGTTCCTACTATTATATTTGTATTATAAATAGTCATTTATAATGTTGATTTTTTTATTATATTATCTGATGTGTGTATAATTTATTTTAATTTTTGTATCTATATTTATGATATCTCATCTTCAATGATGCAAGATTATTCATATTATCAGAAAGATTGAATTTTTTTTATTTCTATTTATGTGAGGTGATGTTGAAATTTATTGAAAATATTTATGATCTGTATATAAATACAACATATGTATTCTCTGTTTATATAAAAAATATAAGTACGATCTATATATAAACATATCTTAAATATTTTCTATATATATATGTTTTATGTATATATAAATTTTTTGAGTGTATATATGTATATCCTATATATGAATTTCATGTATAAATTTTATGAATATGTCTTTAGTTATTATATATGATATGTACACAGACACATGTCTCCTTAAACATTGTTCTCTTGATTCATTATAACGGGAATCCCATATGTCCTACCATAAGCCATAAGAAGCATTTCTACTACAGATTTTGTAGTAGAATATGGGTTTTTTGGTCAGATATGTGAAGTTCTATATCATGTTAACAGACTCAATAAGGATGATAAAATTAACCAATTCAACACTGGCAATGCCCCTCCTTCAAATTAAAATGGTAATCAAGATTTTCAAGAACAATAATATTGTATCTACGATAGATCTAGACCAAATTTTTGCAATATAATGGGAAATGAATGTAGTGGATCGAGTTATGAAGATGTTCTTGGGCGTGTATGCATCCATGTCACAATAGACACATACACAAGAATGTATTATAAAAAAAATAGTAATGGTTTAAAATTTTGGATTATAATATGAAATCATTATTACATACCAATAGAGATATACTAAGAGGAAAAATATTGTTATTGGATCATTCATTGTCTAGGGTTTTTCTATTAATTTTCACTATAGTTTCTTCATTATTTCAGTTAGAAAAAATAGTTGTATTATAGAGGATACAATTAATGTAATGTATTTCATTGACCATGGAAACATGAAAATTAGTTGTCACTATAACATGATGTGTACAAACTCTCTTTATGCTGTAATCAGTATCCCTTTTCATGTGTTTTTTCCTGCTATTTAATGGCATTATTTACTACCAATTAATGTAAAAAATTAAATATCTTTCATATTATTATACACTAGTTCCCAAAAATTAATATGAAGTTTCAAAATGTCTTCTTTGTTATAGTATGCAATAAGTAGACATTTTAGAAATCATTTAAATATATGTATATAATCCTATAAAGTTTAACCATAAATAATTATGTGGTTTCCTATTTGTAATTATTCTTTACAGGATTAAGAAAACTGCTAAGATTTATTATCATTCATTTATTGGGTTGTTTATGTTTTATAACTCTAACATGGTTTTGTTTTGTACATAAACGTTTATTTGATATAGATAATATCAAGATATAATGATCATTATTTGATAGCATGATCTAATGTTTTTTATTCCATTTTCTATATTTTTTTTAATATATTATTTGTATGTTTTGTTTTGAATTAGTTCACAAATAAATTCTTTTTATTGTTACAAATTGATGTAAATCTCTAATTAATCATTTTTTGAGTTGTTTATATTATGATATGAATTATTTTTATTGAGTGAAATTTATCTTAATTTTTTATGTGTTCATTGTTGATTTTTATTAAATGGTATGTTTGATGTTTATATTAATCTTCACCTTTTAGTAGTATGATTACTCAATAGATAGTCTTGGAGAAATTTTTATCCTTTAACTAAGTTAATGTGTTGATTTCTAAAGTCGTGGAAGGAAGAGAATTTGGGAGGCAACCACTATGGGATGGGGATGGGTGAAAATCATTATTAAACAATGACAGTGTTGGGGTGAAAGGTCTCAATCCTACATACAACATCATAGATCATAGTTAGATTATAATTTAGAGAAATACCCCATCCTCAAAGTGGGGAGAAGGGGTTTATTTTGGAGCATTAGATCTTTACAACTTAGTTTTAGCACTGACTTTGGGTTTGTTTTTATTATAATGGTTAGAATTTGAATTATCCTTTTGAATTATTTTTTCATTAATGTAATTTAATTCTCCATCATGAATCCCCAATATAAATTTTTATTCCATAATGATTCTACTAAATATTTTCTACTATAGGATGTCCAGAAAATTTATCAAAATTTATTCCATTATTATGTATCAATTATTTATCGTTTAAATATGTTTAATATTTATATGAATTATTAAGTTTGAAAAATAAAATCCTTTTATTGAAAATAATCATAGATTTATAGTGTCGTTCAAACACATGGGAAAAAGGAATAGTTACCTAAATATTTTTATTCATGATGACAAACTGATGAGTAAAGTGATTACCTGATGTCGGGAAAATGTGAGGATAGTGAAGAATGAAAATATCATTAACTCAATCTTAGGAAAACTATATAAATGATGCAATCCAAAAAAAAATAAATGATAATAGGAGAGAACATTCAAAGATAA
Source organism: Viscum album (assembly GCA_963277665.1). Lineage (NCBI taxonomy): Eukaryota > Viridiplantae > Streptophyta > Magnoliopsida > Santalales > Viscaceae > Viscum > Viscum album. Next base: position 377,815,530 of record OY728142.1, read on the forward strand.
ATCAAAATACAAGTTAAATTATAAAAAAATTTCTTTAAATAATATATGGAATAAAAGTATTTTTTAACCAAAACTATTACCAAAAACTAAGAAAAATCAAATGAAAAAAGTAGCACCCAAAAAACATAATAATGTTTCACCTTTAATAATTATTAAGCAGAATATAACATAGGGTAAAATTTTTTATCAAATTTAAATAGAATATAACTTCTACCTAAAACATTGTGTCTGGACTCATTTTCAAAATCCTAACATGCAGTGAAATTGGTTAAAATAGTAAATCAATATAAATAGAAAAAATTCTTAGACAAAAGATAGATTTCTTACAAGAAATAAATTGTTAACCTAACCCAGGGATACTATGTTGGGTTTCTTAGAAAATTATCCTATATGAAATGGGAAATAAGGTTAATAAAAGTATAAAAATTGAATTACTGGGATATATTGATAGGAATGAATAAAATAAGGAGGTTAACTAATCAATATCATTTTGGAGTTAAATAAAAATGGATTATAAAATTGATAGAGATAAATGAAGGGATTATTTTTAAATATCAAACAAATTCAAAACATATATATTATATTCCATAAGTATTAAAGATCAATAAAGAAAAAATCAATTGACTATATTCTTATAGAATGAAACTTTTGGATGGAGGTAACTTATATTTCAATGGATGGGGTAAACAATATGATGTAACTGAGGGATTTCAAAAAGATCTGAGGAGTATAAGTGAAGGTATTGCACATTGTAAAATAGTGAGAAAATTCGAAGAAAGCACATCATGATATAGAAATCATACATTTCAATGGAAAATGCCAACTACAGTATGTAAATTAGGAAGTCTTCAATGATTGAAATAGGGAATTTAGGGAATTGAGGGTATAAATAATATATTTGAAACATGAATGGTATTTTTTGTGTCTGGATATTGATAAATATGATAATGGGAATGAAATTCAATTAGGTGAAGATTCTTGGTGAGGTGATGGGGAGAGGGGTGACAGGGAGGGGAGTATGGGAGTCAAGGAGGAGGTGAGAATTGGGATGTAGTGAGGCAAGGGGAGGTGATGGGGAGGGAGTGAGGAGATTCAAGGAAGGAGTGAGAATTGGGTGGGAGGGAGTGAGGTAATGGGGTAGGTTTGGGATGGATAATTGGAAGGGAGGGAGCGAGGAGAATGTGTTATTATTCAATCAAGATGTGTAAAAATATTGAGAGATAAAACATGGAAGGAGTGAATGGATAAATCAAAATTTATGTTCACGGATTAAATATCCCAAGGAATAAAAATGGAAAAAACAAACTAATCATGTGAAATAAAGAATGGATAGTCAAACCATAGCATAGGTAAATAGAGGATGATGATATATGTGTTTTAATGGGGGTTATATTTTTATATGATGCTAGAAAATACATTTATGAGCTAAACACCAGTGCATCACTCACTACATCATTTTATTTTGAGTGGTGATCCTAATTAAAAATAATAAAAACTAATTCATTGATAATTCGTGCCTAATAAATCAAATAACCAAGGGATTGTGATTATAAAAAACTAAAAATCAAGTTGTTCGATAGAGAGGACTCAGATTGATAACCTTTCATATGAGTAGAGTAATAAAAAATTATGGTGAAAATATGATCATATAAAAATAGATGGATAGACATGTAAAAGGTGAAAGTCATGAGGATCAATCAAGAAACACCAAGTGTTAGGGTTCAACTTGCAATTTCATGTTTTTGAAGATAAAGACATTTTTAAAATTCAAAAGATATTCCTTTTTCTTTATATCGACATGTTGGGGTATTTTGAGACATGTTATATATATATATATATATTCTTCCTAATTTATTCAATATGATTTGGAGAGATGATATAGAGAGAAACCCAAGGAAAGGAATGTGGGTTGTGACTCTCTTGTGTAAAGTATGTGGAATATGCAGTGGGAAGCATCGCACAGTGGAAGCATGGGTTTCACAATATCTTATTTTAGGTGTTGCAATGAAATTATTTTTTTGAGTTTTTATATTTGAAGGGTGTAGTATTTTCATGAGACAATTATCAGAGAGGAAATAGAGGTGTATCAGAGTGTAGATTTTCACACAAGTTTTTCTACACTGTATTTTCAATTCAAGTTTTAGATTTTTACTTGGATTTCTGTATTATCTAATTATTAGTGTATTTTTAAGAGTTTCCCCATGGTTTTTTAATCCTCCACATTATATTGTTTTTTCACATTAATTTTTTTTCTTCAATTTTTTTTCTTCTTTTATTTCTATGCTCTGTTTTTAGTGAAAATTATCAAAATTTATTTATCACAACTGAGATTTTATCCTTGGGCTGATCTACTTCCTCCACATATCCTTGTATAAAATGGATTTATCTTTGTTTCTTGTTGATTTTATATGGGTGATTCATACCATGGTATTTCTACCTACATCTAATTATTCAATGGGAAAAATGATTTTACTCTATTACAACAATGAGTTAAAAATATTTTAGTCCATGAGAAGATAGTGAAAGTGTTGAAGAAAAAAAAATCCAACGAAGATGAGAGATAGTGATTGTAAGGATATGGGATAGTTGGTTACAAACACAATTCAGATGTATTTAACTGATAATACTCTATGGGGAGTGAAAAATCTGCCAAATTTGAGTGAATCTTGAAAGTGAGTATAAATTGAAATCCCTCTCAAATTGATTATATTTGAAAAAATGACTGTATCATTTGTTAATTCCAAAGAATAGGGATTTAGGTAACCATATGGATGATTTCACCAAATTTATGATGGATCTATCTTTAGGGGAAATCAAGATCAATGATAGAGGCAATTTAGTACATATTGAAATTAAATAAGAAGAAAAATCATTGCTTCTTTTGGATTCGTTGACCAATTCATATGATAATATCATCACCACATTGTAGTTTAGGAAAATCACACTAAAGTTTGATGATGTTATTTTATCATTGTTGATGAATGAGACTTGGTGAAAGACCAATGAAGGTGAATATTTAGGTAATAGTGGTATTCTAGTTATAGCAGATAGATGTGGTAATCAAATATGTTTGTTGAAAACAAAAAGAAATGTCAAGTGATTATTTTTCAATAAGGAGGGTCATGTTTTGGGAAACTACTATGCTTTGAAAATGCTTAAGGTGGAAAAGAAGGAACACGACTCCAGCCATGAGGATATCGGTATAAGTATTATACAAGGTGAGTGTGATTTACTTTTGTTAATGTTTATTATCATAGGTCATATTTTTACAACAAATGGGTGGATGATTAAGCAGTGTCGTACCATATTTCACCAAAGAGGGAAATATTAACTTCATACAAAGAAAGAGAATTTGGTATTTTGAAGATGGTTCATGGATATTTTGTTGATTTCATTGGTGTTGGTGATATTTATATCATTATGAATGCAGGTTTTACATTGACATTAAGGGATATGTGACATGTTCCAAGTATATGCCACAATTTTTTATCTGCATGTTCTCTTGATACTGATGGATTCAAGATTTGTTCGGAAACAGAATATGGAAATTTTCTGGAGGATCGATGGTATATTAAGGAGGAAAATTAATGTCATGATTTATATTATAGATTTAAAGGTGTGTTTTGATGTGAAAAAATGAAGTTGTGAAGAGGGATTCATCAAATTTGTGGCATAGGTGATCACCACACATAAGCTAAAAACTGTCAACTAAGATGAAGAAGGTTTGGAAGTCGATGTAGTTTAGGTCAGTTGTTTCAGGTTTAACACCTAATTCTTTTTCTTCAATGAGTTTTACTAGTAAATAAAGAATTAAAACCAAATATCTAGGTGATGTATTGAGAGTTTAAGACTGCCCGTAATATGTTGAGTATAGGAACCAATTAGTTTTTTTAGGTACTTCAAATTATGTGGAAATCATAGTTGTGGGGGAGCCAAGTGTTGGTTCTAGTCTTGTTTAGCAAGGTTGTGCATCCTATAGGTTCTAGGCATAGCGTAAGTGTGTGATGGGTATTTCACAACTTTTATTTTTCCCCATGATTGATGATTAATCTGATATTTTACACAATGTTGAACATCGTGATCAATGAAATTAAATCAAAGAATATAGATAAGGGATAAAATTTTAGAACCGGAGATAGGACCATCACATTTTATTTATAATTAATTTAATTAATTAATAATTGCATTTTTTGAATTATTTATTCTTGATGGGGTTGAAAATAGATCTACATTGTACAGTTGTTGCGTTATAGGAATCAAAGTAGATTTCATCTAGCGGTGATCCACACATGATCCAAAAATCTTTTAACGTCGTCATAGGAATCTCCAAGAGCTAGCCCGACAAATCCTATTGCTTGTATCATCCACCTTTGATCACCTTAGAAAATACTTCCAAATCATTCTCTTGGATCTCTCTTGACTTGAGAGTGGGATGTGAAGGAAGATCGTTCTCTATTATTGGGATAATTCTTGGATAAAGGAGCTCTCTAAGTCTTGATAGGATTCTCCAAATCCATTATGCACAACCAAATAAATGAATTAGATCTCCTAGAAAATAATATAATTATATTTATATAATAATAGGGTTAAAATAAAATAATTCCACAAGTTCCCTTTATTATTAATTTAATCCATGTAGAACCCCCATTTAAAATAATAATAATATTATTATTACCATTATTTCTTGACAAGCACTTAACTTGAGAATTAAATTAAATATTATTTAATCAAATAATATTCAATATTTATTATTTCTCACCAGACCATTATACTCAATTGTCCATTCCTCCACAATATTTATCAGGAATTGAATAATGAATGTTTATTTATTAAATAAATATCATTTCATTATTCTCCAATAAATAAATATTATATTCACTAAATAGAAATTAAATATTTATTAAATATTCTTCTCACATTATATTCTCTCGAATAACTGGTGATGGAATAAATGCAATATAGAAAACATGAATAATTATAAAACCATGTGTTGGAATAATATTTATTCAACTTTTAAAATAATAACAAATAATATTATTATTTAACTTAGATTCTGGATACACATAGTGTGTGACCCTCTATGCCTCTTTCACCGTGTCATTAGGCGAAGAAGCCAAAAGTCCAAGGTTAGATTCTGACAACATGATAAGGAACTCATAGAGAAGTAATTTAATGTCTTAATGACATAATACCTCATACGAATTCTTACTATGTAATATAATACCTTTATCACAATATCTCTAATAAAGATGGTTACATACCAGTGTCATCAACCTATGTGCTCAATGTGTCTTTATTTGACTCCCCAAAAATTGAACTTGCCTAAATAATACCATGTTCATGGATTTATTTAGGCTCTATCATTTCCATCAAATGTACTAAGATATAAACTTCCATTAAATAACAAAAGGGAAAAATCCTTTCTCACGTTATTTATTAATGCAATATTACTCATGATTCACCCAACATATCATATCTCACTATAAACATATGTTGTTATGGTTTTTGTCAATACACAAAAGTACATGACTCATAATACTCATTAATAATAGTCTTAAAATATAATGATCAATGCACACTTTTTTAGATAGGAACATACAATGACACATTTAAATGTGTATTTCCTATTGGCAGGTCTTATTCTCATAATATCCTACACTGGATATAACAATGGGTGTACACCATGTGAAGGTTCCTCAAAGTCCTATAAGTCTCCAACCCTGATATTCTATGTCATTTGTGTCCCTAAAATGATGTCATCCAACTATAGAACATATATTTAAGAATAGTGTCATATAACATTTGGGTTCTCATCATAGTGGGGAACTACTATGACCTTTTAGCATGATAACTACTCTTATGAAATTATCACACACTATGATACACATATGAACAATAATGATGTGATAAGTAGTTTATTAATATTAAAAACTATGAATATTGGTCATCATAAATTATATAGAATTTGGTTCTAGGGAACCAACTTCAACAGACTCCCACTTGAACTAGATCTAACTACTAAAAAACATCAGTCTGCTAGCTCTCACATGATACTCATGCTTCTACTAAGATGGGCCTTTGGTCAAGGGGTCTGACACATTCTATTTTTTGGGTACTCTTATTACTATAAATTAGCCCCTCTAATAAAAATACCTGAATAGGTGATACTTTCTAACTATATGCTTTTTCTATTGGTGTGACCTTAGATATTTTGAAAGAGCTGCTACTACGGTATTATCACAATAAAAAGGGATAGAGTCTTTACTTATAGGTACCAAATCAATATCCTAGAAAATTTTTTATATCCAAATGGATTCCTTGGCTACATCATAAGCCTCTATATATTTAGACTCTACTGTAGAATCAATGAAATATGTCTTCTTTGAACTCTTCCAATTCATAGCTCCACTATTGAGACAGAAAACATATCCTGACTAGGAATTCAAAACATTCTGATCTATCTGAAAACTAGAATCATTATATCCCCTAATGACCATCTCCTCATCTCCTCCATACACTAGTAATATATCCTTAATTCTTTTTAGATACTTAAGGATAGCCTTAACATCATACCAATGTTGTTCTCTTGTATCTTCTTAATATCTTCCTACTATGATCAATGCATATGAAACATTAAGACTTGTACATAACATAGAATACATGATTGATCCTATCATCAAAGCGTATAAGATATTACTCATTATCTCTTTCTCATGTTGTGTCTGAGGATACATTTTTTTAGAAATATGTATACCATGTGATAACAGAACCAATCCCATATTGAATTGTTCCATACTAAATATATTTTTGATTCAGACAACATATTTACTTTTCCTTAGTCTAATCATACTCTTCAATCTATCATGAATAACCTTGATCCATAGAATATAAGTTGCATCACCTAGGTCCTTTAGGGAGAAACACCTTTTTAAATAGTCCTTAATAGATTGTTAGAATTTTATTTCATTTTCAGAAAAGTAATATTTCATCAAAATGTACTACTAGGATAACAACTACATTTCCACTAAAAATATTCTAAACACATGGATCACATCCGTTCTTAATGAATAAAAATTCTTTTATAGCTTAATCAAATCAAATTTTCCATGACCTGGATGCTTTCTTCAATCCATAAATCAATCTCTTCAACTTTTAAATCCTTTTGACATATCCTAGAGTCACAAACCCATCTGGTTGTGTCATATATAAATCTTCTTAAAGGTTCCCATTAAGGAATTTAGTTTTTTATCAATCTTCCAAATCTCATATTCATGGTAATATGATATTGCAATTATAATTTAAATGGATTTAAACATGTAAATGTGGAAAAAGTTTTATCTTAGTCAATTCCTTGATGTTATTTAAACCCTTTATCCACTAGCCTCTATTTATATGAATTTAATTTACCTTCCATGTCTATTTTCCTCTTGAATACCCATTTACATCTAACGGGATTTATATTAACCAGTGCATCAAATAGAACCCAAACTTGGTTTTGATACATGGAATTCATTTCAGAATTCATGGCATCCTTCCATCTTACAGCTTCTGAGATATCTACTGTCTCTTTGTAGGATATAAGATCATTATTTTCAACCAATAATGAGTCACCATATTTGGTGATTAAAAACCACATCTCTCTGGTTCTCTTACCTATCTTTCAGTCCAATGTAAGTACTTGTGTTTCAGAATCTACTTATTCCATGGGGACCAATGAAATCTGTTGGTGTACCAACTCATATGTATCTTGAGCATCAACTTCATCAAATTCAATCTTTGACCTAATATCCCTTTTGAGGATATGGTCCCTCTCAATAAAGGTGACATGTCTCATGAGATTCACCTTATTTTCTGAGGGGTTGTATATGTAGTATCCCTTTATTTCCTTGAGATAACCTATAAAGATAAACTTTATGCATTAGGGTACTAGTTTTTTTTATAAGGCCTTAACAATCACCTCAAAACCCTAGACGTATGTGTGAGACAAAATAGGTTTCTTTCCACTCAATGGGAATTCCATTTGCTACATTAGTTGGAACTCGGTTTAATGTGTATGCTTTAGTTTGTAATGCATATCCCAAAAGTATAATGGAAGATCTTCATGACTCATTATCAACATTAACATGTATAATAAGGTATTATTACTCCTTTCACTAACACCATTCCACTATGGTGTGTAAGGTGGAGTGAGTTGAGATATAACCCCAAACTCTCTTGGTTAAAATATTCACCACCTCGATCTGATCAAATCATTTTTATCTTATTTCCAAGTTGATTTTATACATCATTATTGAATTACTTAAATTTCTTAAACGACTCATATTTATACCTCATTAATTAAACATACCCATATATACTCAATTCATCAGTAAAAGTTATGAAATAAGAATATCCATCTATATCTTCTACTAGAAATGGTCCACACACATCAGTGTATACCAATCCTAAAATCTCTATGTCCCTTTCACCCTATCCATCAAATGGTGGTTTAGTAATCTTTCCTCATAAACAATAATTCCATATTTCAAGTGGGTTTATCTTAAAAAAGTCTAAATAACCATCTTGATAGAGCTATTTCAAATGATTATTATTTACATGGCCAAGACATTGATGCCATAACTAGGTGTTATATGAGTCTTGTGAACATGGTTATTTATCAATTTCCAAAACTTGTTTTTTGTAATTTAATACAAAAATACCATTATTTAAATGCACCATACCATTAAATATGTTTTATTTGTAAAATAAACAATTTTTATTTCCAAACATCAAATTAAACCCATTTGTATCTATTCATGATACAAAAATTATGTTCTGGGTAACCGAAGGTTCATAATAATAATCTTTTAAAACTAAAAATGTTCTCCATAGCAATGAAAGGTGGTATCCACCAATGGATAGTGCAGTCATCCTTGGACCATTGGTATTTCATAGATCCACCTCTCCTATGGGAATCTTTCAAAATCTACTTGGATCCTACATTTGGATAAAGATGTGAGCACCACAAGCTGTATCCAATACCCAATGTGTAGATATTGAAAGATTACAGTTGATAATGAACAAACCTTTAGTTTCCCCTTTATTATGGGTGTAGTTCCTCTTCCAGTGGCCTGGAATGCCACATGAAAAACATACTACCTCCTTTTCCTTTTCCTACCTTCGGATCTTCCTCTTTTTAGAAGGATGATGCTCGAGAGCATTAAAATTGTTATGAGTCTTGGGACCCTTTTCATTGTCCTTCCATTTCATATTCACCATAAGGACTACAAATTTATCACTACCCATGTCCTTATCCACTTAGAGAATCAAATTAAGAAGTTCCAAAAGCCTCTTCTCATTATTTATCATATTTAAATTAAGAATAAAACTTGAGTAAGTCTTGGGTGATGATGAATGTATGAGATCTGTACATAGATCATCTGGGAATTTAATACCTCATGTGTCTAAGTTTTCAATGTATCTAATAAGATTGACTACATGAGACCCAACTGGTGTAGAATCTCCAAGATTAGTTATGAAAAAATCATTAGATATATCCTAACTCTCTTGTCTCTAATTCTATTGATATATACCTTGAAGGTGAGAAATCATGATATACACATCTATGTACTCATGTTGCTTAAAAAGATCATTGGACATGGATGATATCATGAAACATTAAAAATTTTGTGAAATCATTCAAATGTGTCTCAGAGTGATAACTCTTTATCACTTCCCTCATTACTAGGAACATCAATAATAGGTTCTTCCATCACATTCAATTTCCTTTTATGGTGGAGGATAATGTGTAATAACCTATTATATTCTTGTGCATGTGTGCTGTTGAGAAGGTTATCCTTCTCAAGTATGGATCATAGTGATATGTTTGAAGTCGTTTTAATGTTTTTTCTACAAATATGATGAACATAATTTTAGTAATTTAACTGAAAAAATTTCGACAAATAAATAAATGTTAAATTTATTACTCCCCTAATATTTTATCGAAACCCAATAACCCTCACCATTGGATTATAAATATCCTATTGCTTGGACATTATAACGGAAAGGATCTATATTCCCATTATCATTACCCCAACATTGGTTGTTCAAGAAACTTTAATGGTTTTAGGTAGGCATTCCAAATTTCAATAGCATTAACTCACAATTCCTTGATTTTTGAGTGGAATCCCCAATCCTGAAATCCTTAAATTGGATTTCCTCAACCCTTTCCTCTCAGTTACACCAATTATTACTTTTTAAATCAACCCTTGATGTGAAATAAGTTAATTCTACCCAAAAATTCAAGTTAAAATTCCCTAATAATTGAAAGCACCACAACTTTGAATGGCCATGCCCTTCGAACTATGGTTTGATTTTAACTAAATTAGTGGAAGGTTATATCTACTTATTATATATATTGATGGATTTTATCCTTTTATACATAAATTTAGAATTATTATCTTTATCACATGCTTGTTAATGTTAAATGGTTTTACTTAAATGGTTATCCATTTTTCAGATAACATTTACACATAATCTAATTTATTTTAGTTCTATTTTACATGCTTGTTAAATTCATTAATTCATATGATTGTGAAAAAACATTCATAATAAAATAACCATGAAACTTGAGAGAAATAAAATAATAAAGCAGTATGATCATGATCTTTTACTAATGGTTAGTTTATCCATCAGTTGATAAACAAACCATTGACTTAGGGGGAAAACACCTTGAGCCAATTAAGGTTTTTGTTATAGCTTTCCACCTATCCACTAATGCATCTCTCTTGTATTGGTTTCACCTCAGATCCAAACATGAATTGACTCCACTATCATGGGAGCTCCATCCATTACATATTCTTTTAATCACAGACAGGTGAGGTGGAAAGAGTTTACAAAAAAGAAACCATGGGCACGCAGAACCTTACATAAGAAGAAGAGAGAAGGCACGCAATCCAAAAATTTAATTTAATAACAAATTAAATGAAACCAAACACATAAAAATGTTTGGTCTATGCTCATGATCATCCACATGCATACAACAAATTATTCATTTAATAAAACCATCATTCAATTCTTAATAATTCTCATTTATGATAAATCATGGAATCAATTAGTTATCAGATTTAATTAATTAATTCTTTATCTTAATTCTCATCCAAATTTACCTGATATTATCATCTATAATAATTTTAAAAAAAATTAAATATATTTATTTAAAATTAAAAATGTACATAAATGTTCCTTGGAGGAAAAAAATGAATACCCATCTAAATCTACCCAGTATGTATTATACTCATATACAATTTACTATTGTGAAATAAGGTGTACATGACTTATCACACACTTTAATTATGTCTAGTATTAACTTAATGATTATACAAATTACATGATTTTTTTATAATGTGTTATTCTTTGATGCACAGAGATTAATATATTCTATACAACACACACATGATATACAGATCTAAAAATTATGCAGATATTAATTAAAAAATTATATATATATATATATATATATTAAAACCTATCACATGGTGTGTCCTACCAACTCAATGACCACACGAAATCACTTTTTGATAAGGTTTACTCTGTATAATAAATAAATTTTAAATCTTCATAATTTGGTATAAGTGCACGACATGTACAAGTGAGCTACATAGCATGTACATATCTCACTATCTATCTGAGGCACATGCCTGTGGACCTAGCATGTAAATTGTACCTCAAGAAAATGGAGTACACAGCATGTCTAAGAGACTACATGACATTCGGTCTCTGAGTTACATGTTCACCAGTCAAGTAGGTAGTGTATGGTAATACATATCCCATATATGACTCAAAAGGGACTACACACTATGAACATGGTCTACACAGAATTTACTCTAGCTGAATGCGTGCCAGGATGGCCTGGTCAACACACGGTGTAAGAAATAAATACACTGCGTGTCATCACTACATATTGTTTGAATTAATTTCTAAATTAATTCCTAATGCATTGAACACAAGTACAAGATGTGTAACTCCAATTACATGGAATGTAATCTTATGTAATCTATACAGAATCCTCAGCACCTTTGTATGAGTTCTTTAATTTTATTTCATTTGTAAAATTTATTATATTGATTAGATCTATGAGAAGAAAAGATGGAAGAAGAATATCATACAATTAAAATTAAAAGAACAATTAAACTTTAATGGAAAACTAAATCACAAATGTGTAAATAAATCAATTATCTTTAAATAATTATAAATATTTATGAGACTCCTCTGATACCACTTATAGCTTCCAGGCCTAGTGGAAGTGTGTGATGGGTTATACCTAACTTTTATTTTTTTCCATGATCGATTATTAATATGAGATTTTACACAATTTTGAATGTTGTAATCAATGTAATTAAATCAAATAATATAGATAAGGGATAAAATATAGGAATGAGAGATAGGATTATCACATATTATTTATAATTAATTTAATTAATTAAGAATTACCTTCTTGGAATTATTTCTTCATTGATGGATCTGACAAAAGATTTTCATTGTATGGACATTGTAATATAGGAATCAAAGTAGATTACATCTTGTGGTGATTCACACATAATCCATGAATCTATGAACGTAATCATAGTAATCTTTCGGTGCTAGTACAATAGATCCTATCACTTGCACCGTCCTCCTTTGATCACCTCAAGGACCACATTCAAAGCGTTCTCCAGAATCTATCTTGACTTGAGAGTGGGAGGTGGATGATGTTTTTTCTCCATTATTGGAATAGTTCTTAGAGAATGAAGCTCTATAGGTCTTGAGAGGATTGTCCAAATCCATTGTGCACAACCAAATAAATGAATTGGCTCTCCTATAAAATAATATAGTTGGGTTTATATACTGTTAGGGTTAAAATAATATAATTACACAAGTTCCATTTATAATTTATTTAATCCTTGAGGAACCCCATTTCAAATAATAAAAATAATATTATTATTATTTCTCAACATGCACTTAACTTGAAAATTAAATTAAATATTATTTAATAAAATAATGTTCATTATTTATTATTTCTCACTAAACCATTATACTCGGTCCTCCATTTCTTCATAATATTTATCAAGACTTAAATAATGACTATTTATTTATTAAATAAATATCCCTGTAGTATTTTCTAATAAATACATATTATATTTACTAAATAGAAAATAAATATTTATGAAATATTCCCCTCACATTATATTCTCTCGAATAACTGGTGATGGAATAAATGCGATAAAAAAAACATGAATGATTATTAAACCACATGTGGGAGTAATATTTATTTAACTTGTTAAATAATATTTACTAATATTATTATTTAACTGAGATTCTCGATACACTTAGTGTGTGACACTGTGTGCCTCTTTTTGAGTGGCATTAGATGAAGAAGCCTAAAGTTCAAGGTTAGAGTCTAGCAACACGCCAAGGAACCTATAGAGAAATAAGTTAATGTAGAAATAACATAATTCCTCATACAGACTCTTACTATGTAATATAATCACTTTTTCATGATATCTCAAATCAAGTGGGTTTCATGCCGGTTCCATCAACCTATATGCTCGATGTGTCTTTATTTGACTTCCCAAAAATTAAACTTGGATATAGAACACTATGGAAATGGATTTATTTAGGCTCTATTATTTCCATCAATGGACCTAAGATATCAACTTACATTAAAAAATATAAGGTACAAATCCTTTATTACATTATTCATAAATGAAATATTACTCATGACGCACCCAACGTATCCTACCTCTCTGAAAACATATGTCATCACAGTTTTCATAAATACATAAAAGTATGCGAATCATAATAGTAATTAATAATAATATTAAATTTTAAGTATTAATACACACATCAGAATATAAGAACATCCAATGACACATATAAATGTTTATTTCTTACTGGTGGTTCTTGTTCTCATGATATCTTACACTAAATATTACCAAAGGTGTACACTATGAAAAGGTACCTCATAGTCCTATTAGTCTCCACCCCTAATATCTTGTATCATTTGTGTCCCTAAAATGATATTTTCAAGATATAGAACATATATTTGAGAATAGTTTCATAGTACTTATTGTTTCTTATCATGGGGGGGGGGGACTGTTGTGACCTTTTAGCGCAACAACTAGTCTTAGGACATTATCACATACTACGATACATTTAAGAACCATCATGATGTGATAAGTAGTATATTAATATTAAAAAAATGTATAATGATCATAATAAAGTACATTGAATTTGGTATTAGGGAACCAACTCCAACACATACACAATTATGATGAAGACTTTGGAATTTGGATTTATTTTTCAGGGGAAGCTTTTAGGTTTCCATCAAAGATGCAAAAGAAGGATGTTATATTTTCTACAGATAATGGAAATTGATGAAATACCAAACATTTTATGACCCAAATGAGTTTTTTGGATGTGATATCCTTATTTTATGGGATCAATGGGGATATTTTTGGGGTTTATCCTTCACTTTTTGGTTTTTGAAGATAAATACATTTTTAAAATTAAAAAAATACAGCTTCTACTTTTTCTCTGAATTCCAATATCTATAGAGATTTTTTATATATATTTTTCTTCCCTATTTATTCAATAAGATGTAGAGATTAGATACAAATAATGGGACATAATAACAATATGAGTTAGGACTCATTGGCATGCAGTGAGGTAGCAGAGAAAGGAAAGTGGGTTGTGATTTTCATGTGGCAAAGTCATGGCACCATGAAGTGGGTAGTATCATGAGGCAGAAGCATGGGTTGAACAATGAATTATTTTAAGTGATGAAAAAAACCATATTTTTTAGTTTTGATCTTTGAAGGGGAATCATTTTTATGAGATGATTATTAGAGAGGTGCTATAGGTGTATCAAGGTGTGTATTTTCACACAGGTTTTCTATGATGTGTTTGCAATTCAAGTTTCAGGATTCTACTTGGATTTATTTACTATCTAATTATTAGATTATTTTTTAGTGTTTACCCATGTTCTTTTAATAATAGACATTGTAGGGTTTTCTACATTAAATTTTCTATGTCCCCACATATTTTCTTGTTTTATTTCCATGCTCTGTTTTCATTGGTGATTCTCACAATTTATTTGTCACAACTAAGATTTTATCCTTGGACCAATCTAATTCCTCCAAAACACCAATAATATTAATCCTCATGAATAGAATAAATTAAGAATAAGATACATGGTATCTACACTGAGGTTGTTTTCCTGAAATAGAAATTTTAGAGTGGTTTGATTTTAGAGAAATAAGCTATGAAATACATCAGATGATGTTGTAGTTAAATTTCATATTTTATAATGTGGAATAAGGAAATATAAAGAAACTTATTTATCATTTTACACCACTAAACATGGGAAAGGAAATTATTTTTTGGATTTGACCATTTTAGATAACATATCTTCTAGACTACATATGGTTGGTGGGAGGAAAAGTATTTAGAACTGAAATATTGGCATCGATAGAAGAATTAATTGAATATGAAAATAAGGTTTATGGGTTGGCATGATAAATTAATTTTTTTTTAAAAAATTATAAGGATAAAATGAAAAAAAGAAATTCACATCATTTATAAACATTACCTTAATAGAAACAACATAAACTAAGTTTATACAGTTGTAGTGCATCTATTTTTATCACTAAATTGAATCATCTAATGGGGTTTTAAAGCGATTGTTCAAATATTAAAAAAATATGATATTAAAAATATATTGAATAATCATATTATGAAAACCCCCTTTAACTCTCTATGGTCATCAGAACATATATCAATGTCTTCATTTGTGATATATTTAATATTAGAGAGTAATAATTTGAATAAGTTGGTAGAATACATAAACCTGTAATATATTTAAAAAAAAATTATAAATAAAATATAAAAATAGAAATGTTAGAAATTCTGAGATGATTGTAAAGAAATAAATTAATAAATTATTTTAAATCCTATAGAAGTGGTATAGTTTATCATGCTCCATGATACTTTAATAATTTCAAGTTATTTTTCAGTTCATTTTGGCTAACTTCGAAGTTAATTAAGATAAATGTGTATTATGCATGGATAGAAACAAAAAATCAATTTAAATTAAAATTGAATTAAACTAAAAGTAAATAAACTATATTCATATAATAAATTCATACAAAATAGGGAATTGCATATGGGAAATGAGAACATGAAATATATAAATGAAATGTATACAAAATATACAAAAAAAGAATATTTGATGGGATAATGAGATAAAATGATATTGTAGGAAATGCATCAAGATCCTGGAAAATGAATATGATTGTAAAGTATGATAACTATGTATATAATATGATTTTTAAAAAAATTAATATATATTATACACAAAATAAATGTGAAAATATGATTAGTGTGTGTACAATATTATTATACATGAAAATCATACATATTATGCACAATGTAAATGGTACATCTATTAGTTCGTTAATATATGGTAACATACCTTAGAAAACAGAACATGAGGTGTAGATTTCCTTTAATGGATTTTGTGAATTTATTTTTGATATTGAGGTGAATAATCTAACTTCTATGATTTTTTTAGGGAGACTATTGGAAGTGATTAAAGAAGAATAAGATAACAAATTATAGGGAAATAGAGGAATTATTAGTAGATTTCCAATAATAATATAGTATATATCATAAGTATTATATATATTTCATTAAATTAGTTAACGATGAATTATATATGTAAATGAAAATGCGAATGTAAATATTAAATGAACACATAATTGGGGAAGTTACTAAATTAAATATATAAAAGTGATTACCTAGAGAACAATTTTTATATATAAATGATTCAATAATGAATAAAAATTTATATGAATATATAATTGTAATAATGTAATATACATGAAATAATACGAGTAACATAAATTTCTCATTAATAGTAAATCACTATTGTTGGTATCATAAATTGAATGTTTTCATCCAATTATGGATGGAATATTCATGAGAGTAGTTGGTTTTGTAAAACCTGAAATAACTACCAATATTAGATATAATTCACCATGTATATTTTTATTGATTGTTAAAAACAAAAAAAATTAAATACATAAAATTGGGTGAAACACTCTCTAGAAAAACTTTAATTAATTTTCTTATTTCATTATATATATTTTGAGAATATCTTAGAATATGATGATTTTGAGATTGTTGAATGTCTAAAAAAACATTGAAACTTGAAAATATTTGACAATATAAGCACTCAATAAAATCAATATATCAAAAATAAAAATAAAAAATAAACTTACTATGTAATGGTATAGGTGATAATGATAAGAATATTGAATTTTATAATTCATTGATTATAGAGGAAAATATATCCACTGTAAAAATGTGGGGAGAAACATTTTAATGTGAGGAATATGATATAGTACAGATACCAATCACTTAATATTGAAATTAATTAAATGAATATCGATACATATAATATTATACTATCAATTTTATATATTATAACTTGTATGATCATCATATGAATTTTTCACGCTTCTTAGTTTTCTTATAAATCTGACCACTTTAGAAGTCTCATAATACTTACAATTCTGTAAATATGAGATGCATCCATACTTGTTGAAGTAACTGAATTGAATCTGTGAAATATATTCCTTAAATAATATTTTTATATATATAAATGATTCAATAATGAATACATGTTTGTAAACATATATAATTGTAATCATGTAGCATACCTAAATTCATGAAAAGAGTATAAATGACTTATTAATAATAAATTATTGTAATTGGTATGATAAGTCACATGTGATCCTCCAATGATGGATGGAATATTCATGGGAGCATTTGGATTTATAGAACCTAAAAACTACTAAGATTATATGAAATTCATGATGTGTATTTTTATTGATTGCTAAATATTAAACAAATTCAATGCATAAAATTGTCTTAAATTCTCTCTAGAAATGATTTAATGAATGTTCCTATTACATTATTTATATTTTGATAATCACTTCTAATATACTCATTTTTAGATTTTTAAATGTATAAAAATACATTGAAGCTTAAAAATATTAGATAACTTAAGTACTTAATGGAATAAATATATCTGAAAAGAAAATTTAAAACATACCATGCAATCGTATAGGCAATAAGGACATGAATATTGAATTTGTTAATATATTGATTGTAGAGGATGATATATACATTTCAATAATGTGTGTTACAATATTTGAATGTGAATAACATGATATGGTTCATATATATTTCACTTAATATTTGAATTAATTAAATGAATATCGAGAAGTATAATACTATAGTATAAAAATTATTTATTATAACTTGTATGACGATAATATAACTTTTGTAACCTCCTTGGTTTTCATTTAATTTGTATTCTTTATAAGTGCCTTGGTTTTTGTAATCCATATCTGAAATATCTAGGATTATGCTATAATAAATTCGAAACATGAATTTTGGAAAAAAAATGTATATGAATTTTTTTTATTGGGGTATGTATATTCAAAGTAAATAAGAAATAATTAAATAAAATTAATAACAAAAAGATAATTTTAGAAATGGAATGAAACTAAAATAAAGTTATCATCATGTTTGTAAATTTAGTGTGTAAGATATGGATTAAGGGTTTTATCTTCGAAGTAGAAGACAATGATGGGAAATTAATGCAACAATTTTATAGTTATAGCTTTTAGTGTTGTTAAGGAGTTCAATGTAATCATTATACTCAAAATTTATAACATATAAGGTATTACAAAAAGAATGGAATCTATGAAAATTATATAGTAAATATGGATAGGAAGTACTGAAGAAATTTCATTGTTATGTAAAAATAATGAACTAAACAATAGTTTAATAATATAAATCATAATTTAATTTTTGAAATGATATTTTTTTTCAAAAACTATGAAATAATTGATAAAAATTATCAATATCACTATTTATAATCCATTTTAGAAAATCAACCCATTGTGACATAAAATCTTTATTAGGAGAACCATCAAAAGAAAAATGAGGAAAAAATTCACTGTTATATAGAATGTACAAAAAAATTAGAAATTTTTAAGACACTAAAAAATAATTATTCATTAAAAAACATGTATTTATGTATATATATTACCTAAATCCCATAAAAAATTCAATGATGTGGGAACTAAACCATGTTTTGTCTAAAATTGAATTCCAATCTTCATCACGTTGGAGCAAAATAGACATTAACTCCTTCAATTAGTTCTCAAGAAAAAACCAAGACAACATTATTTCTCAAAGATATAAGGCCAATTAAAGGATGTTAAAATCCCCATAATTCATTGATTATAAACTAAAAATTTTGAAAAACTGAATTCCATAATCTACATCAAATAAAGTCCATATTTATTGAATTTAGATGAATAAATCTACCTCAATAACACCCAATACTATGATATAAGAGTTGAATATAAAAATAATGATTTTCATTAGCCTATTACAAAATTATGAACAAATATATAGAAAGGGAAAATATTTTTGGGGACATGAAAATTCATTTTTAAGAAATGACTTTCTATACAAAAGTTAAATTATTGGAAATTATTTTTAAATATGAAAATAAAAAAAATAGTGCACATGATATGTAGTTGAAGTTAGGATATTCTTTTCATTCTAAAATAGTGTTTGCTTGAGAAATTTTAATAACTAGTTCTATAAACCATATTTATTTTCACCAAGAATAACCAAATAGGAGCAGTTGGAGAGAGATATAATTATAGTTCTATAAATATAAAAAGTACTAGATTCCGAGAAGTTTAAAATCACAAAATAAATTTAAAAAACAGAAATGAATGCCTAATCGAGATAAAATAAATTTAAATTGAAAATTCATATGATTAATTCTAATTTAAACATTACATGATCTAATATAGTATTTCAAACATTCTACATAAATTAATTTTTATTAAGGAATAGTATATTATGTTAAACGTCATTTGTATTCATTTATAATATTAATATTCCAAAATATGTATTTCCAATATAATCTAATATAAGGTAAAAATTAATACAATAATTAAATACCCATAATTATTTATACATAACATGACATATCTAAAACTAATATCATATTTAATATATAAAATTTTCCATAGATTAATTATAAATAATAAAAACTAATATTAGTCTAAATAATAGACTAAAATTATAATGTAGATTCAAAATATCATTTTAGTAAATTAAATTAAATGTGGTATATTTTGGACATTAAAAAAATTGAAATAAAAATAAAAATTTTATTTTTTAACATATTAGAGATTAAATACTATCATAGGTTTTTAATCAATGAAAATTAGATATAATTTCAAAATAAATGATCAATATACAACTGTTAAACCCCTTTGATTTTAAATTCTGAAACAAATCATGTAATAAAGTCTAGAAAATAGGATAACAAAACCTATGACCCTGAGGAAGATGGAAATAGAACTTGAAAAATAAAATGCATAAGAAGAGTGAAATCAAACCTCTAATCCTAAGGAAGAAGGAAATCAAACCTTTTATGTAAAAAAGATAAAGATGGAAATTGAAATAAAATGATCATTAACAAAATTAGCTCAAATAATAAAAAATAACAATAATGTAGATTCAAAATTCCATTTCAAATAATTATAATTAATTTATTAGTTTGTTGATATAAATCAAATTTATGACATAAATAAAAAAACACGTTTTATTAGATTAAAGATCAATAATTATAAGAGGTTTTAAATTAATAAAAAATAGAAAAAAAATTCAAATATATATATATACCATTACTAAACCACTACAATGGATAGTTGTTTTTTGAAGATGCAGAACTTGATCCCATATATGCATCAAAAATTTAAAAATTGAAGTCAATGAATATAAATATACATATAACATAACAAAATTTAAAATTAAATTATCATTATAATTTCTTCAAACTTGTCAAAGTAGATATTATCTCCATATGATTAATTGTAGATTCCTAGTTATTTTTTTATAGTTGAAAGAGGGTTGTGACATATTATTAATGCTTTAATATCCTAATAGTTTACAATATTTTATTAAAAATCTTAACAAAAATGATATAATTTGAATAATATAATGCAATAAAACAATGATGATATGTCATAAATGTTTATGTAATTGTTTTACTAAAGATATGTGATGAAAAGGGTAATACAAGTGCACTTGGTAAAATACGAAAATGGAGATAAATTTTTTTTGAAGTAAAAATTAAGCTATGACATGAATGTTTCGAAGGGTTTTTAATATTTATAGTATAAAAAATATACATATAAAATTAATTAAAAATATGAAGATCATATTTTCAAGTGATATGAAATCGATTATAGTTTTAAAAATTTAAGGGTAAAAAACTATATTTTCAAAACATTTAACAGAATATAGTAATCATTCTAGTGATCTAGATTATCAATGATTTCTGATTTTCTAACATTCCAGTATGATTTTGGAAAATGAACGTGAAATATGTAATGACTCAAATTTTTTGTGTAATATTTTTGGATGTTATATGAAATATTTTTGGGACCAGAAGCTGAGACAACGTGAGATTCCAAGGCCTGGTGAACCTGGATTAAATGTGGGAAATATATTAAATATTTTAATATCACATGAGTAAAATTTTCCTAAAAAGGTGGAATAGCTATCAAACAAGGCCCTAGATTAGAAATATAAGGGAACTCTTGAGTTCAGAACATGAGTTTTACCCTTTGTGTGACATAACCTTTTTCGATGTGAGATGTTTGTGAAAACGTTTCTGTGGGAAAAAATGAATAAAATAAATAAAATTATTTATTAGTTTTATTTGTTTTTACATAGTGACTGATTTATCCTATAAATATGTAGTTATAGAGTTTGTCTTAGGTTTTCCCACTAAACTCTGAATACCTAGATGATGGTTAGAGAGCATTCTTGGAAGATGACACGATATCTTATCAAGATCGAGGATCATTGCGCCATTAGAGACCATGGATCTTACCAACAGAAACAACGTAGGACTATTCTTCATCATTTATTGATCCAAACTCTAGGTAGAATTTTGATTTTTTATTTTTACATCACCTTATTTTTATATTGGTTTAACATGGATTAATTCTGTGAACAGAATTGATTCATGCCTTGATGATAAAATAATTGAGAAAATTATTTTGTTCATTGATTTTACTCCTCTATGTTTTTCTATATCTATGAAAATTGATTGAGGTAAAATGAACAAAGTTTGAGGTTCATTCCTTGTATATTTTGGTTTATGGTATTCTCCTCATTTTCTTCATTCATTCATCGCAAGTATTTTCTTTGGCATGTTTTTTGATGATTCCCTGGTATTTAATCATTGTGTGATCATTATTTGGCACAATAGATCAATAAATCGGCTACAGATTGAAAGAATTGACAATGATGGTGGATTATTTAAATATTAAGGAGGTCATTTTGGACTATGGGTTTCTTTCTTCCTGGTTTAGACATGAGATGGTGACAAATCAGCTCGATGGATCGTTTTTTGAGAAGATCGAGGGCTGGAATCTGGTGAGTGGGTGATGATAAGGCTGGAAGACCTCAAATCCATGGGTTTCAAAAATGGTGGAAGATCCATCTACACACATAAAAATGTTGATGAAATATAGAAGGATCTGTCAAATCCCATGTTACATGGTGTATAATTTGGCGTTACACGCTGTGTGTGACCCCCCAATGTTATGATAGGGTTTCCATGCAGAGTTGAATGTTGAATGTCATGTGACATAGTCACATGCCATGTGAAACATGTTTATAATCTTGGAATTTGTTTGAAATGTTACATGGAAATGGGAAGGCCAAGTATATAGACATGTCCAGGTGTACATGGGCATGACCAGGTGTATATAGGTTGGTACATGGTCACAACTAATCGTACACGAGAAAGTGTAGACGACATGGGAAAGTTTTTAGGAAATATCTACATGTTTTGTACTATCCCTACATGTTTTTTATGTGTATATTTACATGCCATGTGAGTTATCACCACATGGGCAGACTAGGGGTTGGATGGACACACCGTGTACCCCTAGTACACGTTGTGTACCCCCTTTGAGGGTGTTTGTATCCCTTTGTTTCTTCATTCTAGACCATTATGAGTTGAGTGTGTTCTTTTGGTCCATTTTAACTTGGGGGTATAGTGTGGTATTATTTCCACATATATATACTATGATCCCCTCTAGAGGATGAGTCTCAGATAGGGTTTGTGGTTTCCCTCTACGAGATCAAAGCGTGATCATCCTTTATCTTTGTACCCTAGGTGGGGTTTATGGAATCGGCATGGACTCCTTGAGCGGGGAATTGATCCTACATCTAGAAGGATGTATCAGTAGGGTTCTTGAAATTATTGACATATGATCCTTTACAAAGTGGGTTGATCCAGATTGGGTTCATGGTGTCCCCCAACAGTCCTAGGCATGACCCCCTATTTGAGTATCTGAGTCTTTGAGACCAATGAGCTTTCATGGGTAGGGAAAATTTATCTTCACATCTTAGATGAGTGTCTGTAGTGATAGAATATATTTTGGAGTGAATTATTCCATAGCTATCATTGCTTCGAGCAGAATCTTTAGCCTGATAGTTGGTTGTGACCTTCTGGTGGTGCAGTTTTCTTCTTGAGTATATTTGGGAGTTTTTATGTTATGAATTTATATCTATATATTTATTATGAGATGAATATTATTCATTCTTAATTTTTAGTGTTTTCTGGGTTTCATTCTATGTACTTTTATACTCAACTCTACATGGGATCTTCTTGCATATGTTGTGTCTTATGAAGATGAAGACCCATTTGATGGTGTTCTGAGAGGACAGGGGTCGGGTGGAGTGTATCTTGAGCTTGACATACCAAGTTTTTTTTCAGGTTCTTACATTTTATTGCAGTCCTTGACCATGGAGCAGGTTGGATCCTCTATATTTTTTGGTAGGGCTTATATTTAGACCTTTTTTTCACTTTCAGTACTTTATGGTCATACTATATTTTTGAGATCATAGATGTATGCATGCGTCGGTTTCATTTGTTTTAAATTTCCAAATTTTATGGGATTGGAGGTGTTTTCATGTGTACAGATACTTTAGTTTAATGCCTCCCATTTTTTGGATATGCCAACTCAGTGTTGGTCTCTATCCCTTTGTATATTGGAGGTGGGATTGGGTTAGTCATAGCTCAGACCCTAGTGGGTCGAGTCATGATAGAGTGGTATCAAAGGATTCAGTTCTACCTTAGGACCAGAGTCTATGATATTGGTTTGGAGAAATAGTATTAAGTGTTTCGAGTTTGTATTTCAGGCTATGAACTCCAATGTTGGTGTGGTGGCTGATGTATCCATACACTAGGACTTTGATCACCCACCTTTCAACTCGGTACATTAAGACAATGGTAGGGAAATCATTGGTATATGCATCATATAGAAATGTTTTGTGGTTTCCTTGTCCTTATTGAGTCAACTCCCTATATATACTCTTTGAATGCAGTACATCTTGTTTATTTTAGGATGTCTCTATGAAGACAGCCATCCAGGATTCCAATGCATGATTATGAGGATGATCCGTTGAGTTATGAGGCTTCAGTATAGGGGAATGTATTGGAGATAGCACCTCTGGGTAGTTTACCAGCTATATCACCACTTTTTTATCAGTAAATATCACTCGATGTGCTAGTTGAGGATGCACATAGGATTAGTGCACTTCATGAGTTCCAGAGGTATAGATCTCCCAGGTTTGGGGGTGGGCCAGACCCCTAGGTGACTGTGGATTGGCTATAGGAAGTCAATAGTGTTTTTTACCTTATGAGGACAACTATAGATCAGATAAAGGAATGTTGGATAATGGTGGAATTTAGTGACTCAGTCCCAATATGAGAAAACTCTCTCATGGTTAGACTTTAACCATCTCTTTGGGGAGGCATTTTATCTATCCATGTTGCGATCAGTATGTATACAGAAGATTCTACATCCACAGTAGGAAAGTTTAATCATGGTAGAGTATTCATAAATGTTTTTTGGTCTCTCAATATACTCCATATATATGGTTTAGGATCCATTTTTTAAATCATGAATCTTTTAGTAGGTATTATATTGGGATAAAAATGTTTTAGTGATATCCATTTACATTCCCAACTATAATGGGGTGCTTGAGTGGACCTCAGTGGTGGAGATCTTCTTGACAGTGAAGTAACTGACAATGGGTGCTGGTAGTGGGCACCCAAGAGTTGAGACCACGACAGAAGGTAGCTTATGAAAGTCACAAGTGTCTGATGCTTCAATAGATGATCCCAAGACAAAGTATTAGCAGTGTATATATCTCTTGATGGATCAAATCATCCGAGATAGATGAGGTGATTCTCCTATAATGGTCATGGACATATAACATGATATTTTATGACTCATCATGAATTGTATTGAGAGATGGTCAAGGGATCGCTAAGGAAGAGGTAGAGGAAATATCAGGGTGGTTTGTAGAGAGGTAGACATGGATGAGGGGTAAGCAGAGTATCAAGAGGTGTTCAGAGGTTTTACATATTACCTCCACCACCACTAAGTGGTCCATGCCAGGCTTAGGGATCTAGTGGTCAGGGATGATGCAAGTTATATCCAATAGAGTCCCATTACCCCAAGGGTTCAGGAATGATATGAGGTATGATCTGCGTATTTCCTACCTTAGATGAAGTATTGATAGACATAAGTTAAATTCATTCCTTTCTTTACACTTATCTAGTTTGAGACTTAGAGATTTTGGTTGAAACTTTGGATGGACCCCTGCAGTTAGAGAATCTAATAGTTGGTCACTCATAAATTGTGTATTTCTACAGACAGTGCGATCTGATTCTTAGAGTTAGGAGTTTTATAGGGTATCTCTTTGTATCAGTGATGAGGTTTTATGATGTCATCTTAGGTATAGACTGGCTATCCACAATTCATGCCTAGATTGACTATTTTAGGTGGAGGATGTGGTGTGTCCGCAGTGATGGGAAGATGTTTTCCTTTGTGGGTGAAAATAAAACCTTGGAATAGAATGATGGAATTAGGAATAATAGAGTACAACTAATTACTCACCCATGGGATAGCATGACTCTTGGATCAATGGATACTATGAGATACCAATTTCTTACAGTGGTGGTGGAGTATAAAGAAATATTTCCTATGGATGTTCTAATCTTACCTCCCCACTAATAGCTAGAATTATACATTGAATTACAACCTAGGATGGACCCTATATATTTACCAGCATATCAAATGTCTCCCATAGATCTTCATAATCTTAGGGTTAATTTGGAGGACTTAAAGTAGAAGGGATTTGTGAGACTCATTGTTTCCCCCTAGGCATCCCCTGTGTTGTTTTAGAATAAGGTCTTTAATATCTTGAGGTAATGTATGGACTAAAAATGCTTGAACTAGGTAGCCATAAAGAATAAGTATCCACTACCAAGGATTAGTGACCACTTTGATTATTTGAGAGGGTCATGATGGTTCTTGAATATTAACATCAAATCAGGTTATCCCCAGCTATGAGTATGGGATGAGGATATATTGAAGATAGAATTCAGATGTCATTATGGTAATTATGAGTACTTGAGGATTCCCTTCAGTGTAATGAATTACCTAGAGGTGTCCATGAGACTCATAAACCAGATCTTTCATCATTTCCTAGACCGGTTTAGAGTGGTATTCATCAACAATATCCAAGTGTACTTAGTGTCTATGTATGAGCATGAGAGACACTTGAGGATGGTCCTAGACACACTCTGAGAGCACCAGATTTATATAAATCTCTAAAAGTGTCAGTTTTGGATTCGAGTGGTCCAATTCCTGAGACACATCATATTAGAGGTAGGAGTGGCAGTGGACCTGGTGAAGGTTGAGGCAGTGATTACTTGGGAACCACCCGAGAGTGTTATTGAGGTGCATAGCTTACTTAGATTGGAGGGTATTATTAAAGGCTTTTAACTAATTTCTCTAGAGTATCATCACCCTTGAAAAATTTAACCCAAATGGGAATCTATTTTTATGGGAAAAAAGGTGAAAATCACTCTTTTAGGAGTTGAGGAAGAGATTGAAGAGCACACCCATATTGATATTACTAGAGGAGAGAGTTGAGTACGTAGTGTTTTGCGATGCATAAAGAACTGGGTTTGCTTGGGTTTTGATGCATAGATAGGAATTTATTTGATATATTTCACATTGGTTGAGATCATATGAGAAGAACTATACGACCCATGATCTTGAGTGATAAGTAGTATTCCTCACACTGAAGATGTGGCAACACTACCCAATGGGTGAGCAGTTTATCATCTAATCTAACCACAAGAGTCTCAAGTAAATATTCTCTTATAAGGATCTTAACTTGAGATAGAGGTGATGGCTAGAATTCCTCCAGGACTATGACTTTGATATATTCTATACTCCTAGGAAGGGGAACATGGTGACAAACAATCTCAGTAGAATATCTTATTCTCAATTTCTAGATGAGGCATCAAAGAAATTAACCTCATTACAGTATTCCTCAGTGGACATGGATGGTACTTCATATCAATAGTCTATGATTGTTACCCCATTTCTTTTACACTATTTTAGGGATTCCCAGGACGAAGATAATGACTGTGAGACCTTGCATACTTAGATATCCATTTTACATACTCATGATGGATATTATAAAGGTGGGGAACATGATACCCTTTTTAGATTAAGGACGATGGTGCCTTTGATTTTGTGAGTGAAGGTGATACGGGAGTTTTATACATACCCTTTGGCAGTAAATCTAGGTGGGGAAAAGATATACATGGACCTCCAATGTTAGTTTTGGTGTCCAAGCATTAAGAATTGCGTTACAGAGTTTGTCTCTCGATGCCTCACTTGCCAGTAATTGAAAGATGAGAACCAAGTTCCAACAGGTTTATATCAACCCCTAGTGGTGCTAGAGTGGAATTGGGATGGGATATTCATGGAATTCATGATAGGGTTACAATTTATGTTTAGGGTACATGATTCCATATGGGTGATGATAGACTGAGTCGCCAAGTTGGCCCACTTTCTAGCCATTCAATAGTAAAGTTCATTAGAGAGCTTGGGACTCTTGTACATGAAGGTGATAGTTCAACTCCATGGAGTTCCATCGATGATCATTTTAGACTGTGACACTCACTTCATGTTGCAATTATAGAGTGGATTGTAGGAGGACTTTGGGACTCAGTTGTGTTTGAGCATGATGTTTGACCTTCAGATAGATGGTCAGACCGAGTAGACCATTCATGTCTTTAAAGACATGTTCTAGGATTTCTTGTTGAATTTTGGCCATATTTTAGAGGATTATCTACCCTTTTTGGTGTTTTCATACAAAAATTACTACAATTTCACCATTGGTATAGCACAATTTTAGGCCTTGTATGGGTGACCCTACAGGTCACCACTTTATTAGATTGATCCAGGCGAGTCAACACTCCTGGGACCAGAGTTGGTGTGAGCTACTACAAAAAAGGTGTATATCATCTTGGAGTGGATGAACATTGCATAAAGTTGTCAAAAGTCTTATGTGGACCAATGATGGATACCTATAGAGTTCAAGGAGGGAAACCATATGTTCTTGGGGGTCTCACATCGATGTGGATTATAGAGATTTGGTTGGGGTATCAAGATATCTATGAGATTCACTATCCCTTTATAGATACTGCGTAGATTTGGAAAGATGGTATACAAGTTTTCACTACCTCCACAGTTGAATTGGGTACACGAAGTCTTCCACATGCCACAGCTGAGGAGGTATGTGCATGGCCTGTCACATGTTATCGATTGAAGCGAGTTGGACATCAACGATGGAGATAACTTTTCTGAGTACCTGGTGGAGATCAAGGATCAATAAGATAGGATCCTTTGTAGATTATTTATTCCCTTAGTGCATGTATGGTGGTAGTACGAGAATCTTCAAGAGAGTTCCTGAGATAGTGAGTCCCAGATGTGATCCCAATATCCTCATCTTTTTTAGTATGTTTTTATCTTTTTGGGAAGAAAATATTTAAGGTGGGGAGAATTTAATGATTTAGATTTTATGTATATTATTTTTTATATTATATGGAATATTTTCAAGACCAATAACTAAGAAGATATGAGATTCTGAGTCTTGATAAACCTGGAATAAATGTTTGAAATATATTAAATATTTTAATATCATGCAGGCATAGTTTTGTTGAAAAATTATAATAACTCCCAAATAGGGTCATGGATTAAAAATTGGAGGGCACTATTGAGTTTAGAATATATTTTTTACCCTAGGCGTGACATAACTATTGTTAGTGTGAGGCATTTGTGAAAAAAAATTGCAAACAAATGAATAAAATAAGTTTATTTATTTATTTATTTTATTTGATTTGACACAGAGACTGAGCACTCCTATAAATATGTGGTTATAGAGTTTTTCTTAGGTTTGATCACTAAAACCTAGAGACCTAGACAACCATTGCTGGAAATTATTGGCAAATGACAGTGGATCATATTAGGATCAAGGATTGTTGAACCATTAGAGTTTATGGATCTCACCAACGACGACAATGATGGACCATTCTTCATCACCAATTGATACAAACTCCAAGTAGGATATTGATTTTTGGTTTTTCAATCCCATTATTTTTATCCTAGTTGAATATGGGTCAATTTTATGAATAGAATTTATCTGGGCATCGATAGTAGAATAATTTATGGAATTATTTTATTCCTTGATTTTATTCTTCTTTGTTTGTATATATCTATAACAATGGATCGAAGCCAAACAATGCTGTGGTTTTTTCCACACATACTATGGATTATTTTTTTCTCCCCCATTTCTTCACGCATTCATCGTAGATAATCCCTTTGTCCTGTGGTTTGATGATTACCTGGTATTTGATCATTGCACGACTGTTCTTTGGTGAAACGAATCAATATCGTGGGAACAAATTGTGATGGAGGTTGTGATTTGAGGATTGAAAATGAAATTGGATGATTCAAGGAGGAATGATATTGGTTTCTACTGTGGGTTCTGTTCTTCCTGGTTTAGATGTGTGATGTTGATATATTGGCTTGATGGATCATTTTCTGAGTACATCGAGGGTTGAAATCTAGTGAGTGGGTGACGATAAGGTCAGATGCCCTCAGATTCACGGGTTATAATAGTGGAGGTGGATTAAGTGACATGAAAAATGACATGGAATAAATCCCAATGGATTTGGAAAATCCCAGGTTACACAACATGTAATTCTATATTACACAACATCTAGGACCCCCCCCCCCCCCCCCCCGTGAAGTGGTAGGGTGTCCGCATAGTGTTAAATATCACATGTTGTGTGACATGTGTTGGGAGTCCTGACCTGTATCTTGGAGGATACATGGTAATGGGGAGACCAAGTACATGAGCACAAATAGGTATATATGGGTTGGTACATGGGTATGGACAGTGGTACACAGGCACGGGCAGACGAAACGGTCAAGGTATCGGGCAATCTCAACACATCATATACTATCCCAACATGTTTTTTACGTGGATATTTACATGTTGTGTGTGAAATAACCACATGGGAAGACTAGGGGTTGGATGGACATGTCATGTACCCATAGTACACATCATGTACCCCCTTTGAGGGTATTTTTATCCCTTCGTTTCTTTAGTTTGGACCATTATTTATTGAGTGTGTACCTTTGGACCATTTTCCCCCAAGATTAAAATATAATATTACATATAAATATTAGGATTGTGATCCCCTCTAGAGGATGATTATATGATAGAGTTTGTGGTGTCCCGCTATGAGACTGGAGTGTGATCCTCTATCAACATTATACCTTAGGTGGGGTTTGTGGAATCAGCATAACCACATTGAGTAGGGAGTTGATCCTCTATCAAGAAATTTGTATTAGTATGGATTATACGATCATTGTCATACAATCCCCTACATAGTGGGTTGATCTAGATTGGGTTCTTGGTGTCCCTTAGTAGTCCAGGGCATGACCCCCTATCTGAGTATTAGGGTCTTTTAGACTAGTGATCTTTCTTGGGAATGGACCAATGATATTGACCTCTTGGATAAGTGTCTCTGGTGATAGCTTGGCACGTGGATTGGATTCCCATAGGAAAATAATTACATTTAGAAAAATCTTATAGCTGGTAGTCTATTGTGACAGTTTGGTGGCACATTGTTCTTTCTGAGTATATCTGGGTATTTTTCTATCATAATTTGATTTCTATATCATTTTTATGATCTTAATATTCTTGATTCTTTTTGTTTTGTGTTTTCGGGGTGTCCTACTAGGTATTGTTATACTCACCCCTGCATGGAATCCACCCACACGTGTTATTTCTTATGTAGACGATGACCCATTTTATGGTGTCCTAGGAGGATAGGGAGTTGGTGGATAATAGCTGGATCTTGAAAGACCTAGGTGTTTTTCAGGTGCTTTCATTTGATCGTAGTCCTCACCCTTATAGAAGGTTGGACTCTCTATATTTTTTGGTTGGGACTGTATTTGGAACCTTTTTCACTTTCAATATTTTAATTTTGTACTATGTTTATGGGATCATAGATTTGTGTATGAATTATTTTTAGTTGTTTTATATTAAAAAAATTTATGGTCTTGGGGATGTGTTCATAAGTATAGGTACATTAGGCTAGTGCCTCCCATTTGTGGGATATGCCTATTTGGTGCTATTTTCCAGCCCATGGTCTATTGGAGGTGGGATTGGGGTAGTCATAGGTTGGACCTTGGTGGGTCATGTCTTGAAAAAGGAAAAAATTATATAATTAAAAAAAATATCATTAAAGTAATAATAAGTTTTAAGGGTCTTCCTAAATTAGTGAATATAATAACTATAATTTTATTCAACATTTAAATTTTCCTAAAAAACCTTGGAACAACAAAATTATATATAGAGGGGTTTG
The DNA here is from genome assembly GCA_963277665.1 of Viscum album. Taxonomy (NCBI): domain Eukaryota; kingdom Viridiplantae; phylum Streptophyta; class Magnoliopsida; order Santalales; family Viscaceae; genus Viscum; species Viscum album. The sequence goes on from OY728142.1 coordinate 377,847,478, forward strand.
GAAATACCATCAAAAAATTTATTGGTATAAAGAATATAATAAAAAGAATATTGTTATGAATTACTATACATATTGTAATTAGTGTGTAAAATGAATCATATATATAATAACTTTAAAAATGAAGAAAATGTAGAGAAAATAAAAAAGAATTCATATCATTTTTTCAAAAATGTATAAATGAATAATTTATCTCATGACATTATACCTGTAATGATCTATATCACTAAACCCTCCCACCAAAGTTTACCCCTCATGGGCTAGAATTGAGACAAGGGTTATGGTGACTACCTGAGTCTTACCTCCAGTAGGCCCCAGATTGGTGACTAGCACTAATGGTATAATAATAATACAATGGGACGTATTGCCCTCTAGAAAAACATACAGAAGAGAGAGATAAAACAAATAAACCAAACAAAATCAGTTCAAACACACACACACACACACATACATATAATGTTATCCCCATAGAATACATGCAATGTCAAATAGTATTGAAACTATTGAAAAGAAAACTATAAGAAGTAAAAGGTAAAGATGCCAACAACCATGAATCCTAAATAGCTCATACCAAACCATGAAATAGTAATATCCAACCTAATTTCTAACCTACTAATACTAACCTAAAAATAGTTTATATATACATAGGGTTAGAATAAAAGTATACCTAGTAGGATCCTCCCCGATGTATCTCATGAAAAAGATAAAGAAAGCATGCTAAAGCAAAATAAACAAATGTAAAACTAACTAATTATCTAAATAGGTATACTAAGTTCCTATAATAAACATGGATAAATCTAACTAAGTATCACATAAAAGGGAGAATATAATATAAGTAAAAAAAATAGTAAGGGTACCCCTCTACCACTTCCCCACTGGTTTTCCACTCTACCCCAACATCGCATATCCTGATCCATCTCTCTCCAAAATAAGCCAATCTGTAGACACCTAGGCTAAGTACCACAACATGAACCTTATGCATCACATCATCAAATAATCTTATATCACATCATCATATAGTAACTAGGTATTTTCTAGGATCCAACTCTGCCTGTATGATGTGTATCATACATCAGGTATTGTACATCAAGCCGTCACAGCTCATACTCTAAGTAAGGTAACTTAATCCATCATAGCCTATACACATCATACATATAATATCCATTTGGATATTATATCTAGAGATACATGTGTGTGAAATAATCACAATCCATCACATCACTCTACACACATATATGGAGAAACTAACTGCCAGGAAAACTATCACAAACAACTACCAAGAGAAGAGAGCGGGACCAGATGGGGGAGCCAGCCATCCATCCTCCCACTAGGATGTTGGGTAAAACACCCTACCATAGTCTATTGGGTTTTAGTTTCCCAAACTGACATGGGTGGGGTAATGTATGAAATCACAAATCAAACATGATTTAATATATCTCAAAACCATAATATGGGAATAAACTAGTCTTAGACTCAAATGCAGTTAACGTCACTCAGACCCCTGATTACCACTACTAATACTGGATATCCTTTAAGCACTCAAGAATTTAAGGAGCTAAATTAATTACTTATTTTCTTTTTATAATTTCATTTAAATTAATTAATTTATTAACCCTTAATTAACCATTTACATTATTCCATATTATATTACTTTAATCATCAGAGCCAAGTCCATGCCCTCCAGGCATAACCCAAATCGAGTCCATGGTTTATTAAATTATCATCTTTATAATATTTCCATTCCATCATTACTAACCCCACGTGTTATTAAATTATTAAACATTATTAAATTCCATAATTCCATGCACTCTAGGAAAACCATCCTAAGCTACCACCATAAGGAAACATACAACCAATCACTTCTAGATGCCTCAAGTAGTGGGGAAAGGAATGTAGATAAAAAAACAACCCGACCATCGACAATCAAACATATTCATTTCAAGAAAGCATTCATATTTATTATATCTATAGGTAAGCCCAGTTTTAACCCATTCCATCATTTATGGTTCCATCCCTGACACCCACATGCTTATCCCAATGCATATCTTTATCATAGGAATCAACTGTTGCCACATCATCCAGGTCTCCCTGCCCTATATCACATCATCCATCTCAAGATTATCCATCCCAGGTTCATATCAAACCACAAGACTATATCAATATAACAAAACAAATAAGAAATAAAATAATCAGTCAATAGGGAAATCTAGGCCCTAAAACAAGGCATTCATCCTTCACACATAAATGAGCTCTCATGGATCTAAACATAAGGAACTAAACTTTCTCAAACATAAGGGAAACTCAGACCCTAGAAATTATATTTATCAATAAAATGGTTTTTATTCCTTATTCAATTAAAATATTCATTATTAATATGTTCCAACTATTTGAAACTTAAGGAAAAAAATTATAACAAGGTTCTAAATTAATTAAACAATTAATTTAACCATGCCACAAATAATACATTCCATACTCAAAAAACTTGGGAATTTAAATTTACTAACATGCCTTTAATTATTTTCATCAATAATATTTAAAATGATTCACATTAATAATCAAATTCCATAGACACATGGAATTACACATTCAATTAAACATGAATACTCACATCAATTTGATCATTATCAAATAACAACAAACACCATATTCATTAATAATGTATCTTTATTCTCCTGATAATTATCTATGAATTAATTATGAATTATGTTCTTTAACATTTTTCATCAAGAACAACATTCTAAATTGATCATAATGGCATCCTATATAAGAATAGAATAGATTTCACACTATCTAGAAAAACAAGAGGCAAACTGTTATTAGGGTAGAAAGAAACATCATCAATCATTACCCAATTATTTATTAATTTGGTTCAATATTCATTAGGTTAATTCCATTTCATCCAAGGTTCTAAACCATGCTAAATTTATGATTTCACATAAGTAATTAGTAGAAGCAATAAATCATGTACCTAGAATAAGAAGCTTCATGTGACCTGATACACCAAAAATAGGGGCGCAAGACAGATCACCGTTAGAGGAAACACAACAAAACAAAAGCAGGATTCCACAACTCTAAGGGAAGGATTATGAAATTAAAATATTTATAGGAATTAAATAGGAAGGAATAAATGAAAGGATCTCCATTTTCGAGTCAACAGATACAAGACAATTAGAATTTTTAGATGGTAAATATTTAATTCTAACTACTATGGATCTTGTTAAACTCTACACTCAAGGGGATATTTATAGCATTGATCATATCAAATAACTATGGATATAATTATCCATGATTAATTGGCCTTTGATGGCCCTTTATTTTCATGTCTGAAAGACCCACATTTCCATTTTCACGAAACTCACATAAATCTGCAGGTGGCCGATTTCACATAGCCAAAAGCCCCATGAATTTGCCTTCACATAGCTGATTTACATAGTCAATTGTTCACATAGAAAACCACTAATGTAAATTATCACTCACATAGATGATCCAACCATGTAGCTGATTCATATAGTTGACTCATCCACATAGTTGATTCACACAGCCAATCCACATAGTTGATCACTCATGTAGTCTATCACTCATGTAGTCAATTCATGTAGTTGATCGCTCATGTTGTTGATATATCATGTAGTCAAACCATCCTTATAGTTGATTCAAGTAGATGATCCATCTATATAGCCAGTTTACATATCCAATCCATCCACATAGATGATTTATACATGTAGTTGACCTCATGTAACTGATGGATCTATGTACTCGATGGAACCACATGGGTGATGTCTCCATGTAGCCGATGGATCTATATAGCTGATGGATACACATAGATGATGGATCCACATAGACTATGGATCTACATAGCTGATTATAATGACCATGAATCAAGATCTCACCCAAGATGTGAACTGTACATTCACAACATGAAACCCATACACGTCATGAATCCTCCCTGCTTCCAGCTATTAGTATCCAAACACCTCCAAAACCCACTATAGGTATCCTCCAAACAAAACAAGCTTTAGAAACACGTAAAGGGTCAGACTAGATGGATATGATCCCTTAAATCAGATACCACTTGCAAAAAAACATACATTTTGAATGATAATTGTTTCCAAAAAATGTGTGTTATATTATATTATTACACAACAAAACCATATCTCTTTAATAAAGAAGTAAATGTAAAGGGAAATGGGACCATATGAATTTGATTTTTATATGAATGTTGGTCATTTAAGACCATGGATCAATATGACTATTTGGAACTATACTCTTTATAATAATTTTAGTGTTATAATTAGTGTTTATAAGTAAATTTTGACAAAGGATAATTGATATAGAAAGAATAGTCAATGGCTTCAACCATCAGAGTCATTTCGTTTGAAGCCCATCTATCAAAACTTGGGAGGGAGGTATCATCATTAGGGTTCACCCTTTAACAAGACCAATCTGAGCTTCAACAATTTTATCGTGAACAAAATCACCTATTGGAGAAGTTTAAGTTAGTGTAGATTACCACTCAGTTGATGTCAGTCGAGGCACCCCACGAAACAACCACAATCACACACCTTACTCTTAGGGAATACACAGGTGTAATAAGGGGCTACATTTCCATGATATAGTTACTTAAAATTGAATTCCTTTTTATGAATAAAATTTTTATTCCATCAATTCTGTTTTAAGAATATTTTTTCTTAATAAAAAAAGGTTTAATTGAGATGCAATTTGATAAATTGACTTTTCATACCCAAATTGTAATTTTTTGAAAAGGCATAAATTTTTATAACAAATTAATGAATTGAAAATAATACTTATTTTAATTAAATATTTTAATAAAATTATATTTATTTAAATACAAATGATAAGATAATTTTAAAATTTTTAAGTGTTTGAAATTTTACTAAACATTTTCAACCCGCTATTATTTTTAATAAATCAATATTTTTATATTTAAAAGTTAAAATTATCATATTTATATAATTATTATGATAAACTAAAAAAATTGAAATCATCTCATCAAAATTAGGTTAGTGTGAATTTATGATTATTTTCTAAAATATTTTTTTTCATGAATAGTAAAAAATATAGTTTGAGGTTTTTGGTTTGTTTAATGACTTTATATGTATTTAATAATGATATAATAATTAATTAAAAACAATATAAGTCCTTAAATATGTTATTTCATTAATATAAAGTATTTTAATGTATTTTAATCAATTTCCAAACCGAAAATTTACTTTCTAAAGTATAAAATGGAAACTTTAACATTAAAAAATTATTTTTATGGAAAATTTATTTTTCTATTCCAAAAAAAGTAATATAAAATGATGATTGACACTTTTAGATAAAAATAACATAAAATATTTCCTGAATATAAAAAATCATTGGAAAACCATGGGAAAACCCATGGTTTTTCATTTTCTACAACCAATATTTCTAAGGCCTGTATTTGGAAATCAATAAAAAAATCCTCCACTTTTTCTATAAATACCCACCCATTTATCCATTTACATTAACTAATAATCCATCATCTATGAATATATGGCATTTTTTACCTTCCATAGAGTCCCCCCAAGGTTTTATCAATCCCCCAAGTTCCCAATCCTCAAGTTTTAGGAGTTAATTTTAAGGTAAGAAAATTCTCATACCCTTCTCTTCAATTCAAAAACCATTTTTGTAAGTGTATTCTAATTGTTATTATTACTCTATTTTATCACCCTTTTGATACTAAACTTAATTAAAAATTATTCTTTATAAATGGTATAACATTTTCCTCACTCATTTTACCCTTTTCTAAAACCACATTTTATACCCGTTATGCTGCTGGATCTTCTCAAAATTTCTCTCTTCTCCTCAAGAAATTCTCTTTATTTTCTTCATGTGAATACACATGCCTCTTTATTTTCCAAGGGTATTCACCTAAACTTGAAAATTATTTATTTTATTCCTATATTTACATACATTAAAATCACATTCCTTTTTTGTAGGCTGAAAATGACATAATGATCAAGTTTTTAAGCACTTTTGGAAATATGGTGATTTTGATATGAAACCCATTTACTTTATTCTCCATGGGTTATTTATGAAATTCTTGATTATGTTCTATGTGGATCATATGACATAAAGACATATTAGTGGTTCACCCTAATATATATCCAATTCATTTGGTAGATAATTTAATCTCTATATATGACATGTTATATGATACCCTAGTGAATAACCTTGGTAATTTTTATGACACCTTGGTGATTAACCTTTGTGATATGATTATGAATGTATAAATTAAATGTTGTAGCCACTTTTAAATTTTATGATTCATTTTATCTTTATTAATTTATGCATAATTTTCTTTTTCTCATTCCACAATTGGATTCCTCATGTTATTATTGATATTCCTCAAGATCGCATGTAAACTATTTCCCTTTCTTATTCACTTATTGGGTCTTATGCTCACCCATTCATTTGATGTATGTCAACAGGTTATTAGGTTAATTAAAATTAATTATGATAAACAAATTAAGAATCCTTTAAAGTTTTTTAGAATAATTTTTTATTTTTTCATGGATTATATAACTTCTTTCCAAGAAACTAACCTTTAAAAGATCCTTTGATTGTACAATGTAATGAAAAGTTATATAATAAAAAGGTGGGATTTTATAGTTGGTATCAAAGGATAGTTTAGTTATTCATAGAAATTGGGATTTTAAAACATTAGGAATAACCCTAGGGACAAGTTAAAATATATGAGAATATCCTAGTATTTTGGTGAAGGAATAGGTAATTTATTTCTTGGTAAAGAAATACCTATCTAGATATGAACAATGGGATGTGGGTCTAGCACAAATATGTCTAGGGTTAAAAACCAAAAACATTTCTTTGTTATAGAATCGAAGGAGAACTGGTTCACAATAGTGCGCCTTGTTCCACTACTGTTTTGATACTCCCAGGGGATATGTTGGGTTAATCATAGTCTTTTTTTGAACCATTATGAAGGATTTATAGAAAATGTAATTATTGTTAATGATTAACATAATTAAGCATGATGTTTTAAGACACAAAAATTCATTTAGAATTATAATATTCTTAAAAGAAACACATTTCTCATCAAGTCATTCTTCTTGTATAGAATGGTGGGAAATGGGTGGAAGTGTGTAAATGATGGGTGCAACAAAGCATGTTCTAACAACCCTATAATGTAATACATAATGGAAAACTTCATGAAAATGATTAATCAACTGACTCGAGATATGAACAATAAATTGAATCAATCCAAGAGACTGGATTCACCTTAAAAGGAACATCTTTCCATTTAGTCCTTTATATATCAATAAAAACCTTCTTTCAGTGGATCTACTGACCCATTGATTATTGAACAATGGATAAGATCTATAGAAAATATCTTTTCTATACTATTTTGTTAAAAACAAGAAAAATTCATCCTAATTGTATACCGCTTATAGGTATAATATGATCAATGGTGGACTCTAATTAAAAAAATGAATCCAATAAGGAAGATTGATGTTATGGATTGGGAAGAGTTCACGGGATCAATTTTAAATAAACATTTCCCTCATTTGATGTGAATGAAAATTGAGAAGGAATTATTAGAGATAAATTATAAGGAAAATGAATCTTTGGGAAGAAATGAGATAGACTTTATAAGACTTTATCATTAAACCTATAGATTTATTATGGATCATGATGGGAAGGTTGATAGATTCTTCGATGGACTAAGACCTCATCTGTGTAAGAAGCTAGCCAATCAAGACTGCGAAAACTATAAGAAGATAGTGTGGAGTGCTATAAATGTTGAAATTGAGTTTGTAGAGATATAGTGGTCACATAAATCAGATGAAAAGAAGATATATTTGGAGCCAAAATTTGGGAGAAACTTTGATCATGGAAGAGGATGAAATAAAGTGAAAATTTCTACAAAAAACAAATATGAGAAGAATCATTCGTAGAATTACTTAATTGAGAGTGAAAAATGTTACAAGTGTAGAAGAGATGGAAATATAGCTCAAAACTGTTGTAGTGAGGTGAAGCCTCAACTTCTCAATACTAATGAAAAAGGGAAGATGGTACAATCCTATCTATAAGTCTAATGCTATAAGTACAGATAACTTGGGAACTTTGCTAATCACTGTTCAAATAATAAGGTGATGGAGTGGAATCACCATAAACCTCGTCATAGGGAAAGGGATAAATTTTTTGAATTTTCTATCACAATGGCTGTAATAGATGATCCAAATGATGTGGTGGTAGTTACTCTTGTTGTTCTATCAAATATAGAAAGTAATATTTTTGAGTTTTTGTTCTATGCATTCCTTTGTTTCCTCCAAGATTTCAAATAATATATAATCAACTCCAAAACTTCTAGAAATAGGGTTATTAGTCAAGACTCTTGAAGGGATTATCCAAGCATCAAATATGTATAGAAAATATAGTATTGGATTTGTAAAGAACAATCTAATCGCAAATCTAGTAGTCATGCCTATAATGGAATTCGACATTATACTAGGTATGGATTGGCTCTCAAAGTATAATGCTAATATAAATTATTGAAGAAACTAAATATCAGTAGTTTTGAATGGAAAGCCTACAATTATTTTTAAAGGAGAGATATTGGGATCGGATATTTATATAGAAGCACCACCCATATCATTCTTTATGTAGATGATTGGTTAATATAAAGAAGGGAATGAAATTATAAGAATAGAAAATATCCCCATATTTTAGGAATACATTGACAAATTTCCTAAAGAGTTACCTGGACCTCCCTTATAAAGGGAGTTAGAGTTCTCTGATTAACTCATGCTTGGATCCAAGACAATATCAAAGACCTTGTATAGAATGAAAAATGTAGAGATGGAGGAATTAAAGAAACAAATTCAAGATATTTTGGATAAGGGGTTTGTCTAACCAAGTCTGTATCCTTGGTGAGAACCTATTCTCTTTGTGAAGAAGAAGGATGGATCAATGTGACTATGCATCGATTATAGATAACTTAATGGGATCACAGTGAAGAAAAGGTACCCTCTCCCCAGGATTGATTATTTATTTTACCAGCTTCATGGGGATCAATTCTTCTCTAAGATTGATCTTAGGTCTTCTTATCATCAATTGAGGGTGAAGAAAGAAAATATTATGAAGTCTTCCTTTCAATCAAGATATGGGCTTTATGAGTTTGTTTTTATGCCCTTTGGATTGACTAATGCTTTTTATATATTTATGAATTTTATTAATAGAGTCTCTAAGGACCACCTTGATTACTTTTTGGTAGTTTATATTGATGATATAATGATATATTTGAAAAGTGGTGAGGAGAATAAGTATTATCTAAGGGTTATATTGAAAACTATGATAAATGAGGTGTTATTGGTAAATTTTATCAAATGTGAATTTTGGTGAAAAAAAGTTTCTTTCTTGGGGAACATTGAAACCAATGAAAGAATCTTAGTTGACCCTACCAAGAAAAAGGTTATAGAGAAGTGGACTAATCCTATAATAGTAACTGAGATTTGTAGTTTCCTTGGTTTATAAGGATATTATAAGAGGTTTGTGAAAAAAATCATGACTTTATAATCCACTAACCAAGTTAACTCAAAAAGGGTCTATGGTTCATCTGGAAAAAAGATTGTGATGATTGTTTCCAATATTTTAATAAGAGATTGGTTGTTGAACCTGTGTGAACAATACCCTCTATTGGAGAAGGATTTGTTATTTTTAGTGATGCATCTCTGAAAGGGATTGGGTGTGTCCTCAAGAAAAATGATAAGGTGATTGCTTATGCATCTCGACAGTTAAAGACTCACGAGAAAAATTATCCTACGCATGACCTAGAGCTAGATGAGGTTATTTTTTTCTAATATATGGAGGAACTATATTTATTGGGATAAATGTGATACATACATAGACCATAAAATATTTAAGTATATTTTCATGAAAAAATTAATTTAACATGAGACAAAGGATATGGTTGGAACTTCTAAAAGACTATTATTGTTCAATTCATTATCATTCTAGAATAGAATACAAATTAGTTGATTTATTAAGTTAGAAATACCCTATTATTCTAGAAATTATGAGGATTAAAGGAAATACTTAGATCAAAGACCTAGTAAAACTGGAATTGGGAATTCTAAGAGAAGGGACATCATCAGACCTATCACAAATGATTTCTCAACCATCATTAATAGATAAGATAAAGAAATCTCAAACAATAGATATCTTAATAAAAAATATGATAGAGGTTGTGAATAATGAGAATTTTCCTAAGTTCAATATTGATCAAGAAGGTGTACTAAAATTTCGTACAATGATATGTGTACCATCTATTCCAGAAATAAGGAAGGAGCTGATGGATGAAGCTCATAGATCTTATTTCCCTATACAACATAGAATCATGAAAATGTATAGAGAACTTCATGATTATTATTGGTTGGATAACATGAAAAGGGAGATTTCTGACCACACTATAAGGTTCTTGGTATGTCAGTAAGAAAAGGTAGAGTGATAACTTCATAAAGGGGTATTATAACCACTACCCATACCAACATGGAAGTGGGACAATATAACTATGGAATTTTTCACTAGTCTCCCAAGAATTTCTAAATGAAACAATGTGATATGAGATATAGTGGACCAACTCACCAAGACTGCCCATTTAATTTCTATTCAAGAAGATTTTTCTCTTGAAAAACCTTCCAAGATTTATGTAAAGGAAGCAGTGAGGTCACATGCAGTGCCACTTTCTATCATTTTTTATCATGATCCAAGGTTCACATAAAAATTATAAATAAGTCTTAAAAATTATCTGAGTACCCAATTGAATTTCCGTATGACCTATCACCCCCAAACTGATGGATAATCTAAATGGACTATTCAAACACTTGAAGAAATGTTGATAGAATGCTCAATGAAATTTAAATGTGGATGGGATCAACATCTCCCATTAGTTGTGTTCTCATATGAAAACAACTTCCATTCGAGTATTCAGATGGCTCCCTATGAGGATATCTATGGGAAGTGATATAGAACTCCTACTTGTTGGGATGAAGTTGGTGAGAGAAATCCTCTTGGGCCAGATTTTATACAAGAGATGACAAAAAAGGTTCATGTCATTCAACAATATATAAAGGTTGCTCAGAGTCGAAAAAAATATCTATGCTGAAAATCATCAAAGGGACTTGGAGTTTAGTGTTGATGAAAAAATTTTCCTTTGAAAATCGACTTAGTAGATAATCTTGCAGTTTCAAAAGAAAGGGAATCTTATCCCTAGGTACATTGACCTCTATGAAATCCTTGATCGCATAAGAGAAGTGTCCCATTAACTATAACTTCCACCAAATCTATCTCAAGTTCATGATGTGTTCCACATATCTATCTTAAAGAAGTACATACCTAACCCTTCTCATGTACTGAATCTAGTGGTGGTATAGTTGGAAGATGACCTCTCTTATGAGGAGTATCCAGTGAAGATCTTGGATTGTATAGATAAGGTTCTTGGCAACAAGACTACCCACCTCATCAATGTGTTGTGGAGAAACCAAAAATATAAAGAAGTGATGTGGGAACTAGAGGAGAAGATGATACATAAGTACCCACACATTTCTCAACTAAGAGAATGATTTGAAATTTTAGGGAAAAAAATCTTGAGAGGGGGATACTATAATGACTCGGACTTTTTGAATGATAATTGTTTCATGAAAATGTGTGTTAATTATATTATTACACAAAAAAACCATATCTCTTTAATAATGAAGTAAATATAAAGGGAAATGTAACCATATGAATTCAATTGTTATATGACCATTGGTTAATTCTGATCATTTGTTAATATGACCATTGTAAACTATACACTTGATAATAATTTTAACATTATAATTAGTGTTTATAAGTAAATTTTGTTACATGATAATTAATACAGAAAGAAGATTCGACGGCCTCAACCAGTAGAGTCATGTTATTTGAATTAAAACTATCAGAACTTGGGAGGGAGGTATCATCAATGGGGTTTTCCCTTGACCAAGACCCTAACAAGCTTTAATAAGTTAATCTTAAATTAAATCACCTATGAGATAAGTTTAAGTTAGTGGAGATTACCACTCGGTTGATGTTAGTTGAGGTACACCAGGAAACTACTACCAACACACACCTTAATCTTAGGGAATATGCAGGTGTAATAAGGGGTTGTGTTTCCTATACTTAGTAACATAAATTGTAATTAATTTTTATAAATAAAATTTTTATTCCATAAATTATATTTTAAGAATATTTTTACTTAATAAAAATAGGTTTAATTAAGATGGAATTTGATAAATAGACTTTTCATACCCAAATTGTACTTTTAATAAAAGATATAAATTTTTATAATAAACTAATGAATTATGTTTAATAATTATTTTAATTAAATATTACAATAAAAACAATTTTATTTAAACATAAATGATAAAATAATTTTAAAATTTTTAAGTGTATGAAATTTTACTATGCATTTTCAACCCGCTATTATTTTTAATAAATAAGGATTTTTATATTTAAAAGTTAAAATTATCAAATTTATAGAATCATTATGATAAAATAAACATCATTTTTTAAATATTCACGTCAAAATCTGGTTAAAGTGAATTAATGAGAATTTTCTAATTTTTTTTGTTTTTTCATGAGTACTAAAAATACAGTTTGAGGTTTTTAGTATGTTTAATGAATTAATAATTATTTCATAATGATTTAATAATTAATTAAATATAATTCACGGCCTAAAATATTTTATTTTATTAATATTAAGTATTTTAATATATTTTAATCAATTTCCAAACCTATAATTTAACTTCCAAAGTATAAAATGGAAACTGTGACATCGAAAACATTATTTTTGTGGATACTTTACTTTTCCATGACAAAATAAGAAATATTAAATGATAATAAACTCTTGTGAATTAAAACAACATAAAATATTTCCCTAATTTTAAAAACCATGGTAAAAAACCCCTAGGTAATCCCATAGTTTTTCATTTTACCCAACCTAGATTTACAAGGCCTATATTTGGAAATTAATAAACAAATCCTCACTTTTACTATGAACTCCCACCCATTTATCCATTTCATTTCACTCAAAATACATCATAAAAAAATATGTGGTATTTTTACCTCCAAAAGAGTACTAATAGGGCATCCTAAACCCCTCAAGGTCCCAATCCTCAAGTTTTTAGGAGTTACTTTTCAAGGTAATGGAATTCTCCTTACTTTATCTTCAATTCAAGAACCTTTTTTGTAAGTGTCTTATAATTTTTATGATTACTATATTATATTACCATTTTTATACTAACCTTAATTCCAAATTATGTTTTATCAATGTAATACATTTTTCCCTATCATTTTACCCTTTTTAAAAACCATGTTTTATACCCATTATGCTACTAGATTTACTTCTCAAAATTTCTCTCTTATCCTCATGAAATTCTCTTTTATTTTCTTCTTGTGAATACCTAAGCCTCATTATTTTCCAAGTGTATTCACCTAAATTTAAAAATGATTTATTTTATTCTAGTAATAATATAAATGAAACCCACATTACTTTTCTATGGGCTGAAATGACATAATAATCATGTTTTCAAGAACTTTTGGAAACACCGTGATTTTGAAATAAAACCCATTTATTTTATTCTCCAAGGGTTATTTATGAAATGTTTAATTATGATATATGTGCATCACTTGAAATTAATACATATTAATGGTTAACCTTGATATATATCCAATGAATTGGGTAAATAATTTAATATCTAGAGATGACATGTTATATGATACCTTGGTAATTTTTACGACACCTTGGTGATTAAACATGGTGATATGATTATGAATGTATAAATTAAATTTTGTTGCCAAATATACATGTTATGATTAATGTTGTTTTTATTATGTTATTAATTATGTTATAATTCTCATTCCAAAATTATATTCCTCATGTTCTTATTGATATTCCTCAAGATCACATGTAAATTATTTCCCTTTATTATTCCCTTATTGGGCCTTATTCTCACCCTTTCCGTAGATGTATGTCCCCAAGTTATGAGATACAGTAAAAGTACATAGGATGAACCAATAAAAATTCTATCAAGAGTTTTTGAAGATTTTTTTATGTTTTCATGTATTATTCGCCTTATTTCTAAGAAGGTAAACTTAAAATATCATATGTTTGTATAATGTAATGAAAAGATATGTAATAAAAATGAGGGATGTCATACCTATCAAAAAATTCTCATCCTTAAGAATATAAAACCAAACCCATAGAGAAGATGAAAAGGGGTTTTCTGAATATACACCCTATGAGATACCTCTCAAGGATCCCTCCATCACAGGAGCTCAACCACTTCATCAAAGGAAATAAGATAAAAACCATGCAATAGAAACAACTAGATACTAAAAAATCTCCCAGGGGAGACACCACACAAACTAGAACAAGGTTTCTAACAAGAAACAAGATGGATCCATCTCATAAACCATAATTATCAATATCTACAAGATAACAATGTTACAAGAGAGGAGTTAACCATCAAAAATCTCTAGGTACTGAGTTTGCATCTACGTATCATGTTCCTAGGTACTCTCCTTCATGACACTGTGTCATGATAATACATGAACCAACAGAATAAGATACCAATGAAACACCTTCTCTTAGAGGTCCTGGATCTATATAGACCACTCCTTAAAGGTTTCATCATCATTAACATTGATCTTGCCTCAATCAATGACATTAGAGTCATCATGAAGATAATACTAGAGATGCAAAACATGATAAACATTGTGAATTATAATCATCTATGGGGAAAGTTTTATCTAATATGTTATAACTCTAACATGATCTAACACCTCAAAAGACCTAAGAAACCAAGGAGAAAGATTATTCTCGAAACCAAACCTTCATTGCCCATGATGAGGAGTTACCTTCCAGAACACGTGTTCTCCAACATTAAATTCCAGTGGTATACACAAATGATAGAAATAAGATTTATAAAGTTTCTACATTACCTTCATCCTTTTTAAAATTAATTAAACATATCTCTCGTATTCTGTACCAATTATATCCAAAGAATTGGTTCCTCTTCGACCCCAGTCCAACACAATAGATAACGCCAAGGTCTTCTATAAAATGCTTCAAACTATGACATAAAAATGGTAGATTGGAAACTATTATTCAAATAAAACTTGAATAAGGGAAGGTACTTCATCCATAGACCTCCAAAATCTAGGACATAAGAGCACAACATGTAATCAAGAGTTTGGATCATCCACTCTATCTGACTATCCATCTATAGATGAAAAGCAGTGTTAAGTCATAAATGATAACCAAAATAATATAAATGACATATCCACACCATAAAGTTAAAATGAGAATCTTAATTAGATATAATAATCCTTAGGACTCTATGGAGTCGCACAAAATCCTCCAGATACTACCTTGACAAAACCTCTACTGAGGTCAACCACCTGATCGCTATAAAGTGTTATGATTTCACCAAACAATCCACTATCACCCATATAACATCATAGCCTCCATGAGATAGAGGTAAGATGGTAATTAATTCCATCAAGATGTACTCCCACTTCCACTAGAGAACACCTAAAGGCTGGAGAAGGCCACTTGGAACATGATGCTAGGCTTTTACCTTCTAGAAGACCAAACATTGAGAAACAAACTCTATAACGGCATGCTTTAACCCATTCCATAAAAACTAACCTCTCAAGGCCTGGTACATCTTTTTCACACCAAGATATACCACTAAATGTGAGCAATGGAATTTTTATAGAAATATCTCATACATCACTGAAGGGAAAAAAGGATTTCCTAAAACAACACCTGATTCTCTCCATCCTCATACTAACCATCAGGCACATCACCAAAAACAATTGGTCTCTCCAGACCTCCACCTTAGAATCCCCTAACTGGGACTCCTCTACCTTTTCCACCAAATATGAATGCATTTTCATCTGGAAAAGACAACTTCTACCTCCATAATCTCCCAAACCAAGAAGAATCACTAAAAGTTATCCTATTACTCTCCTATGATCTCTATATTCACGCACGATATCACAATATAAATTCCTTCTCATAACATCGGCTAAAAAATTTCCCTTGCCTAGCATATATGAAACCTATAAGTTTTAATCATAAAAGAATTCCACCCACTGAAATTTATACAAGTTTAAGTAATGTTTAGAGAATACATGCCTCAAGCTCTTATATAGTCAATAAAAACACCAAAATGAACACTGATGAGGTAATGTCACCATAATATCAAAGTAGACACAACTTCCACCAGCTCAAGATCATGGGTGGAATAACTATACTCATGGGGACTTAAGTTACAAGACCCATAAGAAGTAACTAATATCTGGAACATCATAAAACAACCCAACCTAAGACACAAAGCATTATAGAAAACCTCAAATTTAACTCTTTATACTGGAAAATAAAGGACTATAGCACTGACCAAATTCTCATTTAGGTACTCAAAAGTTTCATAACACTGATAAATCCATAATAATTCTTGATACTTTAGGGTCAAGGATATTATAGGTGTCTCAAATTAAGATAAATTGGTTACAAACCTCCTGTAATAGCCTGAAATACCATGGAAACTCTGCAACTCTTCCACTATATTGGGAGATACCCAAGACAAAACTACCTCTATCTTTATAGGGGAAATAGTTAATCATTACTAGGTCACAACATTACAAAAGAAAAAAAACTTCGAGAGACCATATATCACACTTCTACAACTTCCCAAATAATTGTTCATGATGAAGAACTCCCAAAATAGGATGAAAATGCTCTTCATGCTCTTATGTAGATGTGAAGTACACAAGGATTTAATCAATGAAAATCACCAGGAAAATATTCAATAAATCTATAGACATGAAATTTATCAACCCTATGAACATGGATGGAGAATTCATCATAATGAATTAAATCACAATGAACTCATAATTACTATGATGATAAAATAAATAAGACTTTAGGGTATCATAATTATTCACACACATATGATTATATTATGACTACAAATTTATTTTTGAGAACTAACTTAATCTCTTCATTTGATTGAATAAATCCTCAATCCATAGAAGAGGATTGTGGTTCTTTAGTATCACTTGGTTCAAGAAAAAATAATCAATACAAAGTTGTAAACTTCTATCATCCTTCTTTATAAAAAAAATCTGGTGCACCATAAGGTGACACACTCGTTTGAGAGAAACCTCACTACAATATATAATTGATATATACTCATAGATCTCGCAACTCAGAAGGCTCCATCCTATATGGATACATTGATATATGAGACACACTCAACTGTAGCTCAATCCCAAACTTTATCTCCCATCAAGGGGGTAATTATAAAACCTCACTAGGAGATACATTCTGGTACTCTTTTATAACCCCAGGAAACACCAACTAATGAATTTCCAACAAGCTCAGCATCAACTAGGCCATTAAAGATGATAAGAAAGTAACACTCCTCTGACCCATTAGAGAGCCTCTCTCACTAAATAACAACACAGGGTCTTTACAAGCATAATAGAATGTGAACTTCCTCTTGAAGAAATCAATGATATCCTACAAAAAATACATCCAATCCATGTCGAGGATGATTTCATTTGGATGTATTCATAAATATAATAAATCTTCACAAGTTTAGTGACCCCCTAACATTAGCTCAAATCTCTACATACTTCATACAAGTCATCTCAATCTATAAATGTCATAGTCAACACCAAGGAAACTAGAAGTCTCTCTACCTCAAGCCCCAAAGCATAGATTAGGGTAGGTGATATAAAGGATTGTATTTATTTCGAATCAAACAAAGAATGAACCCATGTAGAAAACAAGAAAAGGGCAACTCGAACGATGTTTAGCTCACTCAGAGTTTGAAACTATAAAGCATAAAGATGACCAATACCTACTTCATGACCTCTCTGAACCTACTAACGACCACCTCCATAGTTTCACTCCACTCTCTAAGGGTGAGGATCATCTCAGGGTTGTACACTTCCTGCCTAATCTTCTATCTACCAATCCCAAACTATAACACCCAGATACCACTACCTTGGGTAAAACTAACATAATGGAACACCTGACACATGTTGATTTCTTAGAATGGTTGAGACCTATCATCATTGATGACCTCAACCTCCACAAGAAAAACACACTTCTAATCCCTTATCATAGGTCTCAGAGCCACTAATCCCAAAGAAACAAGATGATGAGGGATGAAACCTACCCCCGATGGGTCGAAATCTCTTCTGTATAGGTAGTTGGGAACCCCATACCAAAAAATTTATTCATGATTAATCCTGAATACTCCCCTATCATGATGATCCAATTCTATCTAGAATCCTCTAAATAACCTCTACTATCACTGGTACCATGAGATATGTCTTTATCGTGAATGGGGTAAAATGGGGATGGATTTATAAACATAAATCCTCCTTGAAATGTCTCAACCTGTCCTCCTCATCTAGAAAAATATCTGAAGCATATCACATAAGGGTCCATAAATGGATCCTAAACTTTCATAGACTGGAACTGCCCTGCTAGATGGTAAAAAGATCATGGTGACTTTCCACCTTTTTTGTCAAATAAATAAACTATGCTTGAAATTGTTCTCATAAATTCTCACATGATACTATCTACTCCTTGTGATCCTTGATGAACAAGAACCACCACTACCTCACTAATCCATGCAACATCATCACATCCAACGAAACATATTTCACCTTCTAGTCATTGATTGAACTAAAATATATCTCAACCTCATACAACTAGCCTTCTATGACTAATTATAAAATGGAGCTATCATACTTATACAGAATATGGAACTCCAAATATTAGTGTTCCCTCCAAATGTCATCATCATTGACCTCTAATCTATGGTGATCTACAAGAACATGCTGCTTAACATCTTCAGTGTGAACCTGGAAAGGTTGTAAAACTGGATCCATTCCTACAAATTTATAAACTACTAGACTCCTAAAACTAGAATATATAATATTTAACATTATTTATTTATTTATTTATTTTTATCTTTTTATGATTTTAACATATCTCAAGGTTTACCTATTTCAAATACAGGAACAAAAAAGAATGATTTGTTATCCTTTCCTAGGTCTCTACCCTCCTACCAGTATCACTTAATTTAGTAGTTTTAGTAAACTTAAAGGTCCATGAATCAAATCTCATGGGGACCTAAATACTAATTCCTTATATAGTTTCCCATGTTTAAATCACTTACTAAACATAGCTGATAACATTTCCATACCAACCAATGCAACCTCCCCTATACCTAACTCCAAAATCCATCATATCCCTCAACCTGAACCTATAATACCACTCTATTGTTACCCCTCCCCCAAAATTATACCCATCCTTGTCCAACAATGAGATAAGGGAGATGGTGACTACCTAAGTCTCACCTCTAGTAGGCCCTAGGTTGGAGACTAGCATTAAGGGTATAATAATCATATAATGGGGAGAATTTACCTCTAAGAAAACATAATAAAATAGTGAGACAAGATAGATACAAAAAAATAGAACCTCGTAAGATATATATAAAGTGAATATAGTAAATGTCATACAATATTGAAACAACTGAAAATGAAACTCAAGAATTAAAAGGTAATGACAGAAGCAACCATGAAACCCAAACATCTCCTGAAAAACCAGGAGCTAGTAATATTCATACTGATCTCCAACATTCTTCTATTGATCTAAAAATAGTTAATATATACATAGGGTAAAAATAAAAGTATACTCAGCAGGATCCTCCCTGAATCCTATTGTGAAAAAGATAAAGAAAGCATGATAAAACACAATGAACAAAAATGAAACTAACAAACCACATAAAAAGGTATACTAAGTTCACAGACTCACCATGGATAATTATATCAAAATATCACATACAAGAGAGAATATAATATAGTAACAAAAAATAAAGGTTACTTATGGCATCCCTCCTTTTTATTACATAACTTTTAATTACATTTTACAAACAGAGGATATTTTAAGTCTAGTGTCTTGGAAATCAGGAACATAATAAATGAAAACAACATAAAACAATATTAGAAACCACTTGTAAGACTTCATAATAAGTTAATCCTAAGTAAAATTATTTCATCTCATAACCTGGAGACATACATCGAAGGAAAGGTTGAGCAGAAGCCCCATTAAGGGTAAACAAGGGAATCAGTTTACTTATGATATCAATAAGAACTTGATAAAAAAACATAAAGACATGAGCAATAGAAAAAATAATCATATCATAATAAAAATAACATGAATATTAATTTTAATATGTGGACACAACATTTAATTTAGACATTCATTAACATATCACCAAGGTTTATCCCCGAGGATTCATAAAAAATTACAAAGGTTATTCATCAATGTATCATGAAAATTGTCATCTCTAGAGATTAAATTCTTTACCCAATGTATTGGAGAACTATTAGGTCACAACCTTAATATGTATTTACTTTCATATTATCCACATATATAATAATCAAACATTTCATAAATAACCCAAATAGAATAAAAGAAATGGGTTTCATTTCAAAATCGTGATGTTTTAAAAGTGCTTGAAAAGAAGATCATTATGTTATTTATAACCCATGGAAAGGGAGTGAGGGTTATATGTATGTCAATTCCAGAAAAAAAAATATCATTTTTTTGTGTTTATGAACACCCATATGAATGAAATAGGTCTGGATATTCACATAAACAAAAACATATAATTTCATGAGAGAAAGAGAGATAATTTTTTAGACGAAATTTCTACAGGATAACGAGTATATAACATGGTTTTAGAAAATAATAAAAAGAGAGGGGATAAGGTTATCTCATAAATAAATGAATCATTTTCAGTATAGGTACATAATAAAAAGAAATAAGATCATGGTGTGTACATTTGAATGACATACCACATGAAAAGGAAACTTGAAAGGAAAGAGAAAATGCGATTTCTTTTACAGAAAATTCGGCAGCCTAATTGTGTCGCTTATAATTCAGAAAAATAAGTTAATGAGAGTGGAGAGGGTATATCATCAATTTGACATGAAATTTACATTAATAAGGATACATAAGAACATACCCCTACATAATAATATGGAAACTAGAAGACATAACATAAAGAAAACCATCATTAAAAGAGGAGGGTGAAAGGTTCCCTTACCTTGAAGAGTTAGTTTGAAAGCTCGAAGGTTGGGACCTTGGGGGCTTGAGGGAACCTTGGGAGGACTCCTTGTGAGGTAAATATACCAGATCTTCATTGAAGAGGATTTTAGAATGAAATTAATGAGGGAATGGCTTGGTATTTATAGGAAAATTGGGGGAATATTTAATTAATTTCCAAGGGACACCTCATCGGTGGTATTTGCAAAACCATGGTCATTCCCATGGTATTTTCCCATGGTATTGGCCACTTGGTACCCCTCATAACATATCTTGCTATTCACAAGTCAACCAGATTTATTACATCATTATTACACCATTAATGATGTCATTAATCACACCAAAACTCAAAATTGTAATTTTACTATTTCCTGAAAAACAAAAAATTTTATAAAAATATCATAAATTCATCCTTACCTAATATCTATGATCTGAATTAAAAAATAAAATCCATTTTATAAAAATAATTTTCTAAATATTTTTAATTTAATTTTTAAAAAAAATCATTATTTATTGAAAAAAACTACTCTAAAACTATAACTTGTTTTGTGATGCGCTAAAAAAGTAATCAAGGTCCCATTAAATTATTGTATAAGAATTAATAAAATAATGTAACAATTTATTATTAAATTTTATGAAAATGCATTTCTATTTTAAATTATTAAATTAATTATAAAATTGTAAATAAAATATTTATGACATAAAAAAGTACCAAAACATAAACT
Organism: Viscum album; assembly: GCA_963277665.1. Taxonomy (NCBI): domain Eukaryota; kingdom Viridiplantae; phylum Streptophyta; class Magnoliopsida; order Santalales; family Viscaceae; genus Viscum; species Viscum album. The sequence goes on from OY728142.1 coordinate 377,869,420, forward strand.
ATGATCATTGTTTCACTTTTAAGATGACTTCATTATATTTATACATTCATGGGTGAAGTTTTTATTTTTTGGATGATTTACTATTTATTACTATTCATAAGGGTAATATTACTATTCATACTTTACAATTCACAAAAAATTAAGTTGGTCTTATTAGACTCTAAATTTTTTACTAATCACAACTATAGAAGACCATTTTTTGAAAATAATTTCACAGTATTAATTATTTAAAGTTTACATGAATATTTTAAAATACCCTTTTTCCAAAATTCACCAATAATATTCATCCTATATTTATCTGGACATTTGAAAATCACAAATTTTACCATAATAAAAAATAACAATGTTATTTATTACAAGGGATTACAAAAAAAGTATCTAAGGCCTCCTTACATAGCCCCTTATAACACCTACATAGGACCTAAGTGTAAGGTGTGTTATGGTGACAGAATCTTGGGGAGGCTCAAACAACATTGCCCGAGTGGTGATTTCTAGCAGCTTGAACTTCTCCCTTAGGCTATTCTATTCATGCTTCACATGTTAAAGCTCAACTTGGGCTCGGTCCAAAGCAATGCCCATAGATGCTACCTCCTTCCCAAGCTCTGACAGATGGGCTTCATACAGCCCGATTCTACTGGATGAGGTCATATACTCGTCTTTCTGTATTAATTAACCAAGATCACTTGTATTTATAAGCAATAATTATAATGTTAATAGTTTAGTTTCCAATGGTCATATAATAGTCAAAACCCAACAATCTCATTTAATTACACTCACTTCATTAATTAAAGGATATAGTTTTGTTGAGTATGAAATAACACACAAATTTAGGAAATAAATATTATTAAAAAGTTTGGGTTGCTACATTCTTCCCCCATTAATAAATTTCGTCCCCAAAATTTTAAATAGTACACCAAGAAGAGAAAAGGTGTGGGTAATTTTTCCTCATAGACTCATCTGGTTCCCACATTCCTTCTTCACGTTTGTGGTTCCTCCACAACACCTTAACTAGGTGGGTAGTCTTGTTGCATAGAACTATGTCTCTAAGATCCAAGATCTCCACCGGCTACTCCTCATAAGAGAGGTCATGTTCTAGTTGTAACACCTCTAGATTTATTACATGTTAAAGTTCAGGTATGTACTTCTTCAAGAGGGATACATGGAAAACATCATGAACTTGTTCTAGATTTGGAGGTAGTGCAAGCCGATAGGCCACTGCTACTATGCGATCAAGGATTTCATAGCGGCTAATGTACATAGAGTTGGGATTCCCTTTCTTCCCAAACCTCATGACTCTCTTCCAAGGTAAAATTATAAGAAATACCTTATCACCAACATCAAACTTTAAGTCCCTTTGACAGTTTTCGACATTGCTCTTTTGTCAACTCTGAGCAGCCTTAATGTGTTGCAGGATGGCATGGACTTTTTCTATCATCTCTTACACAAGATCAGGCCCAAGAAGAATTCTCTAACTAGATTCATCCCAAAAATTAGGAGTTCTACATTTCTTCCCATATAGAGCTTCATAGGGTGCCATTTGAATGCTTGATTGAAAGTTATTATTGTAAGAGAACTCAACTAAAGGGAGATGTTGATCCCATCCACCATTAAATTCCACTGAGAATGTTCTCAGCATACCCTTAAGTGTTTGAATAGTACTTTCAAATTGTCCATCAGTTTGAGGGTGATAGTCCTTACTAAAATTCAATTCAGTGCTGATAGCATGTTGTATACTTCTCCAAAATTTTGATGTGAACCTTAGGTCATGATCAGATATGATAGAAAGTGGAACTCCATGTAGCCTTACCACTTCCTTCAAGTAAATCATAGAAAGTTAATCAAGATAGAAATCTTCTCAAATGGATATAAAATGGGAAATCTTGGTGAGATGGTCCAAAATAACCCATATTGCATTGTTTCCTTCGTAAGTTCTCAGAAGACCAGTGATAAAGTCCATAGTGATATTGTCCCACTTCTATGCTGATATGGGTAGTGGTTGGAATACCCCTTCAGGAATTTTTCACTCTTCTTTTACTTGATGACATACTAGGCACCTTGAAGTGTATTCAGCAATCTCCTTTTTCATATTATCCCACCAATAATGATCACGAAGGTCCCTATACATTTTTGTGATTCAAGGATGTATAGAGAAAGTAGATCTATGAGCTTCATCCATCAGCTCCTTCTTTATTTTTGGAATAGATGGAACACATAGTCTTGTATGAAATTTCAGTACACCTTCTTGATCAATATTGAACTCAGGAAACTTCCCATCCTTTATATCCTCAAACTTCTTCTGTAATAAAGGATATTCTTTCTAGGCTTTCTTGATCTTCTCTAGTAATGACGGTTGAGAAATCATTTGGGTTAGGGTGGATTATGTCCCTTCCCTTATAATTCCCATGTCCATCTTTACTAGGTCATTGATCAAAGGATCTCTTTGAATCCTTATCATGGACAGAAAAACTAGGTCTTTCATTCTTAATGCATCAACGACTTTGTTTGCCCTTTCATGATGATAATGAATTGAAAAATCATAGTCTTTAAGAAGTTACAATCATCTCCCTTATCTCATGTTCAATTCCTTTTGTGTGAAAATATACTTCAAACTTTAATGGTGTTTGTATATATCTCATTTCTCCCAATAAATATAGTGCCTCCATATCTTTAGAGAAAAAACAACCAAAGACAGCTCCAGATCATGCGTAGGATATTTCTACTCACAAGTCTTCAACTGTTGAGATGCATAAGCAATGACTTTGTCATTTTTCATGAGGAATCACCCAATCCGTTTCATATATTCATCTCTAAAAATAACAAATCCTTCTCCACTTGAGGTCAGAGTTAACATGGGTGAATTAACCAATCTCTTCTTTAGCTCTTGGAAACTTTCCTCACACTCTTTTTTTCAGATGAACATGACCCCTTTTCACATTAACTTGGTTAATGTATTAGAAAGTCATGAATTTTTTTTTCACAAACCTCCTATAATAACCCGCTAAACCAAGGAAACTACTAATCTCAGTTATTGATGTAGGTTGAGGCCACTCCTCTATAAATTTTGTCTTTATAGGTCCAAATGTGATTCCTTCATTGGTTACAATGTTCCCCCAGAAAGAAACTTATTGTAACAATAATTCACATATGATGAACTTCCCAAAAAGCCTCTCCTTCTATAGAGTTTTCAAAATAACCCTTAGAATATCCTCATGCTCCTTGTGAATTTTTGAATATATCAGAATATCATCAATAAAAACTAACAAAAAGTTATCAAGGTAGTCCTTAAATAATCTATTCATCAAATCCATAAAAATAGAAGGTGAATTAGTCAGTTTGAAGGTCATAACAACAAACTCAAAATTCCTATATCTTGATCGGGAGGTAGTTTTTAGAATATCTTATTTCTTCACCCTCAATTGATGATAACAAGATCGAAGATCAATCTTATATAAGAATTGATCCCCACAAAGTTGGTCAAATAAGTCATCAATTATTAGAAGAGGGTATTTTTTCTTCATTGTGGTCTCGTTCATTTCTCTATAATCAATGCATAGCCACATCGATACATCCTTCTTCTTCACAAAGAGAACTGGTGCTCCCCAAGGATACACACTCGGTTAGATAAACTCCTTCTCCAAAAGATCTTGGAGTTGTTTCTTTAATTCCTCTAGCTCTACATTTTCCATCCTATAGGGCGTCTTTGATATCGGATGAGATCCAAGTACAAGTTCAACGGAGAACTCTACCTCTCTTTCTGGGGGAGGTCTGGGTAACTCCTCATGAAATACCTCAACATATTCCTAGATGATGGGGACATTTTCTATCTATAAACTCTAATTTATTTCTTCTTTTTTACTGATCTAGTCCATAAATAATAATACAGGAGGTTCTTCTAGACAAATATCAAGTTGAGATATCTCTCCTTGGAAGATAACTATAGGTTTTCCATTCAAGACTACTAAGATTTCCTTGATTCTATATTTGATCTTATCATTAGTCTTTGAGAGCCAGTCTATCCCTATAATAATGTTGAACTCCAGCATGGAAATGACTACTAGATTTGTGATAAGATTGTGCACACTAAATTAAATACTAGAGTTTCTAAACACAGATGATGCTTGGATAATCGCACAAGGAGTCTTGATTGATAACTCTACTTTTAGAAAATTGGGGGTTGATTCTAAATTCTTTGCAAACTTATAGAAAATAAAGGAATGCGTAGAACCAGAATCAAACAAAGTACATTCTAGCTTTTAGAGAACAAAAAGAGTACATACCAACACTTCATTTAGAACTTTAATTTCAGCCATAGTGATTGAAAAATAATGGCCTTGTTCCCTTGGACATTACTGAGGATGGTAGTGATTCCCCTCCACTGACCTCGGATTTGGACAGTGATTGGAAAATTGCCCAAGTTTTTCACACTTATAGCATTGGACATTAGGTAGGGACTGAAGCATTATCTTCTTGTCGTTCATGTTTGGAAGTTGAGGTTTCACCTCACTATGACAATTTCATGCAATATGTCCATCTCTTTCACACATGTAGCACCTACCACTCCCAAGAAAGCAGTTCCCTGAATGCTTCTTCCCACATTTATTACACATGGGGCGTTGTACTTTCTTGCCTCTTATTCCCTAATCAAAGCTCCTCCCTAAGATTGGATCCATCGATCTCTTCTTGTCATTGGATTTATGATACCACTACATCTCACCAAACTCTAGTTTAACTTTCATCGCACTCCGCACGATCTCCTTATAGCTGTCATTGTCTCATTTGGCTAGATTCTTCCGCATATAAGGTCTTAGTCCCCCAAAGAATCTATCTACTTTACCACTAGGATCCATGATAAAGCTTTAGGTATAGTGGTAAAGTCTAGTGAAGTTCATCTCGTATCTTCCCATAGATTCATTTTCCTTCTACTTCATCTCGAGAAACTCATTCTCCATTTTTGTTCTTAGGAATGAGGAAAATACTTACTGAAGAAGATCCCTATGAACTTTTCCCACTCCATAGCTTCAACCTCCAATCTTGGCCTCATTCTTTTAATTAGTTCCCACCACTGATCAGATTCTCCCTCTAAGAGATAGAAATCCAAGGCGACTTTCTCTTACTCTGAACAATGGAGCACAGAAAAGATCTTCTCTATAGAGCTGATCCACTATTCAACAAAAAAATGGGTCAGTCGATCCACTGAAGGTTGGTGGTATTTGATGCATAAAGGGTTCAACTGAATATTTTTTCCTTCGTGGTGAGATTAGTCTCTCAGCTAGATTCAAGTTATTTTCTATAACTTGAGTCAGTTGGTTCACAATTCGCACAAAATTTTCTATTGTGGCTTCCATCAGAGGTTCTTCAGTGCATGGTCTATTGCGGTCACCATTTGCACGGTTTCTCCTATTGCCCACCATTTTCTAAAAGAGTAAAACCTTAGTGAGAAACTTATTTCATTTATGAATCTTTTAACTATAAAGGATTTTATTTATTGAAACATCATTCTTAAACAATTACATTTCACTTTAAATCCTCCATAATGATTCATAAAAATATTATGATTAACCAAACATATCCCTCAGGAGTGTCAAACCATGAGTGTTGCAAGGCTTGTTGTCATGTACCAGGATATCATAGGTTAAGGCCGAAACTCCTTGTCATATTTTTCACTCCAAGGTACATATGTGCCAGATCCACATCCACTTGTTCATATCCAGACATGGATTTATTTGTTCAGAAACCACTTACTTAATAATTCACCAAAATGCCAAAAAGTTTTTATATATTTAAACTTTTTTATAGGGTTCTTCCTAAATTTTTTTATAGTCTAATTTCCATAAATAACTAAACTATCCTTTGATACCAACTATGGCATCCCACCTTTTATTACATAACTTTTCAATGCATTTTACAAACAGGGGATCTTTAAAATCTAGTGTCTTGGAAATCAGGAACATAATACATGAAAACAACATAAAGAATGATTCTAAACCAATTTAAAGGATTCATAATATTTTTATCCTAAGTACAATTACTACATCTCATAACCTGGAGACATAAATCAAAAGAAAGGGTGATCAGAAGGCCTAGTAAGGGTAAATAAGGGAATCAGTTTACTTGTGATATCAATAAAAACTTGATAAAAAATATAATGACGTGTGAAATGGAAGAAAAGGAATATCATAAAAAAATAACATGAATCATAAAAAGAATATTTTTCTACAAATTTTAATTTAAACATTCATGAACATATCACCAAGGTTCATCCCTGAGGTGTCATAAAAATTACCAAGGTTATTCACCAAGGTATCCTGAAACTTGTCATCTTTAGAGATTAAATTATTTACCCAATTCATTGGAGTGATATCAGGTAAAACCCTTAATATGTATTTACTTTAATGTGAACCACATATATAATAATAAAACATTTCATAAATAACCCAAATAGAATAAAATAAATGGGTTTCATTTCAAAATCGTGACTTTTTAAAATTGCTTGAAAATAAGATCATTATATCATTTATAACCCATGGAAAGGGAGTGATGGGTAAATGTATGTAAATTCCAGAATAAAATATATCATTTTTTTTATTTATGAATACCCATATAAATAAAATAGTTCTGTGTATTCACATAAATAAAACAAGAGAATTTAATGAGAGAAAGAGGGAGAAATATTGAGACGAAATTTCTGCAGCATAACGTCTATATAACATGGTTTTAGAGAATAATAAAAAGAGAGGAGACAAGGGTATACCATCAATAAATGAATCATTTTTCAGTATAGGTATAGAATAAAAATAAATAAGATCATGGTGTGGACATTTGAATGACATACCACATGAAAAGGGAACATGAAAGGAAGGGAAAATGTGATTTCCTTTACAAAAAATTCAGCATCCTAACAGTGTCGCTTATAATTCAGAAAAATAATTTGATGAGAGAGAAAAGGATCCCTCATAAATTGTGCATGAAATGGAAATTAATAAGGATATATAAGAACATACCCCCACATAATAAGATAGAAACTAGAAGACATAACATAAAGAAAATCATGACTAAAAGAGGAGGGTGAAAGGTTCCCTTACCTTGAAGAGTGAGTTTTAAAGCTCAAAGGTTGGGACCTTGGGGGATTGAGGGAACCTTGGGAGGTAAAGAGACCAGATATTCATTTAAGATGATTTTGGAATTAAAGGAATGAGGTAATGACTTGGTATTTATAGCAAAAGTGAAGGAATATTTAATTAATTTCCAAGGGGCACCTCATCGATGGTATTTGCAAAACCATGGGCTTTCCCATGGTATTTTCCCATGATATTATCTACTTGGGACACATCATAACATATATTACTATTAAAAAGTCTACTAAATTTATTACATCATTATTATATCATTAATTAATTCATTAATCACACCGAAACTCAAAACTGTAATTTTATTATTCACTGAAAAACAAAACATTTTATAAAAATATCATAAATTCAACCTAACCTAATATCAATGATTTGAATTAAAAAATTAACTCCACTTTATGAAAATAATTTCCAAATATTTTTAATTTAATTTTTAAAAAATCATTATTTATTCAAAAAAACAACTCTAAAACTATAACTTGTTTTGTAACACTTTGAAAAAGTAATCAAGGTCCCATAAAATTATCGTATAACCATAATAAAATAAAGTAACAATTTATGACTAAATTTTATGAAAAAAAAATCCATTTTAAATTATTAAATTAATTATAAAATTATAAATAAAATATTTATGACATAAAAAAGTACCAAAACTTATATTATGATCATTTTTTCACTTTTAAGATGTCTACATTGTATTTATACATTCATGGGTGAAGTTTTTATTTTTTGGATGATTTACTATTCATTACTATTCATAAGGGTAATATTACTATTCATACTTTACTATTCACTAAAAATTAAGTTGATATTATTAGACTCTAAATTTCTTACTGATCACGACTATAGAAGACCATTTTTTGAAAATCATTTCACATTATTAATTATTTAAAGTTTACATGAATATTTTAAAATATCATTTTTTAAAATTCATCAATAATATTAATACTATGTTTATCCAAACATTTGAAAATTAAAAATTTTACTATAATAAGAAATAAAAATTGTATTTATACCAAGGGATTACAAAAAGTATCTAAGGCCTCGTTACATATCCCCTTATAACACATGCATAGGAATTAAGTGTAAGGTGTGATGTGGTGATAGAATCTTGGGGTAGCTCAGACAACATTTCCCGAGTGGTGATTTCTATCAGCTTGAAATTCTCCCTTAGGCAATTCCACTCAAGCTTCACATGTTGAAGATCACCTTGGGATTGGTCCAGAGTAAAGCCCAAAGATATTACCTCCTTCCCAAGCTCTGATAGATGGGCTTCATACGACCCGAGTCTACTGGATGAGCCATCAACTCTTCTTTTGGTATTAATTAACCAAGATCACTTGTATTTATAAAAAATAATTGTAACATTAAGAGTTTAGTTTCTAACGGTCATATTGACCCACAATCATCTGAAAATCAAAACCCAATGGTCTCATTTAATTATACTCACATAATTAATTAAAGAATATAGTTTTTTTTAGTATAAAATAACACAAAAAATTTAGGAAATAAATATTATTAAAAAGTTCGGGTCATTACATTATCCCACTACTACTTCCCTGCTAGTTTTCCGATCTTCCCTAACGTCACACGTACTGATCCATTTCTCTTTAAAATAAGTTAACCCATAGAAACCTAGGTAATTATCACCACATGACCCTATTCTATCACATCTTCACATAATCCCATATCACATCTTCATATAGTAACAATGTAGTTTCAAGGAGCCACCGTATCTTGTATGACTTGTATCATACATCGGGTATTGTACCTCAATCCATCACATCCCATACACCCATTAAGGCACCTCAAACTATCACATACTATACATGTTATACTCATAATAACCATTTAGATACTATATCTGGGGATAAATGTGTGTGAATTAACCCCAAATTATCACATCCCTCCACACACATAAATGGGGGAACTAACCACCCTACATACCAGCACAAATACTTACCAAGAGAAGAGAGTGGTTCCAGAGGTGGATTCATCCATCCACCCTCCCACTAGGATATTGGGGGAAAAGGCCTCCCAAAGTCCAATAGGTGTCAGTTTCCCTAACCAACATGGGTGGGGTAGTGTATTAAATCACAATTCATACGTGATATAATATATCTGACAACCACGATATAGGTGTAACCTAGTCTTAGACTCAACTACATCTAATGTCACTCGGACTCCTGACTACCACTACCAATCCTAGATATCCTATAAACACTCAAGGATTTTAAGAGATACATTAATTAATTATTTTATTTATTATCATTTCCTTTAAATTAATTAATTTATTAACCATTAATTAACTATTAAAATTATTCTATATTACATTACTTTACTCATATCCAAGTCCATGTCTTCTATGCCTAATCTAAATTGATTCCATAGTTTCTCAAATTAACATCTTTGTAGAATTTTAATTCCATCATTACAAACCCCATGGGTTATCAATTTATTAAACATTATTACTTTCCATAATTCGAGGTATTATAGGAAAACCATCCTAAGATAACACTAAGAGGAAATATAAAACCAAGCATATCCAGTTGCCTCAAATAGTCTGGAAAGGAATGTAGATAAAACAAGAAACCAGTCCACCTACCATTAAACATACTCATTTTAAAAAAAAGAATTAAAATTTATCACATCAATGGGAAATCCCATATTCAACCTGTTCCATCAACTCTAGTTCCATACCTCACAGTCACATGAATATCCTGATGCATCTCGCTAACACAGGCATCAACTACTACCACATCATCCCATGCTTCCCACCCTATATCACATCATCCATCCCCGGTTTAGCCATCCTTGGATCACATCACACTGAAAATAACATCTAGAGAATATACCATGGTATAAAGAAAACAAGTAGTCCGAATGGTAATCTAGCCCCTAAAATAAGGCATCCAGGATTCACACATAAATGAGCTCTCATGTCTCCAAACACAAGGTACTCGACCTTCCCAAACAGATGGGAAAATCAGGCCCTAGAAATTATATTTATAAAAAAACTATTTTTATTCCTTTTAGAAATAACTGATTAATTATTCATAGGTTCCAAATATAGAAAACCTATGGTATAAAGCTATAAAAAGCTACTAAATTGATTAAAAAATTGATTTAAACATGCTTCCAAGCAGACATTCCATATTCAAAAAACCTTGGAATTATAATTTATTAGTATGCCTTTAATTATTTTTTATCAACAATAATTAATATGATTCACATTATTTATCAAATTCCATCAAATAATAGAATTACATTGTCAATTAAACATGCATAATCGCATCAATTTGATTATTATCAAATTACAACGGACCCCATATTTATTAAACATGCCTTTTTATTCTCTAGAAATTAATTATCAATTAATTTTGGATTTATATTCATTAGAATTTTCAATCAATAATGACATTATAAATAGAGAATAATGACATGCTACATAAGTATAGCATAGATTACACACTATCTAGTAAAACAAGAGGCAAACTATTATCATATTAGAAAGTAACAAAATCAATTGCTACCCAATTATTTATTAATCCAGATCAATATTCATTGGGTTAATTATATTTCAATATAGGGGTTTAAACCTTGGTAACTATATGATTGCATGTAAATAATTAGGATAAGAAACAAATCCCATACTTTGAAGAAGAATATTCATGAGACTCACTTCACAAAAAACAAGGGGTGCACACAAGATGGAATAACTGCTAAAGGAAACACGAGCCAATGGAAACATGATTCCATGAATCCAAGGGAAATTTTTAGAACTGTAAATATTAAGAGGAAGAAAATAGAAAGGAACAAAGGTAAGGACTGCCATTTTCAAGTCAACAGGTATGGGATGATTAGAATTTTCTGATTTAAAATATTTAATTTCATCTATTTCAGATTTCATTAAATTCCACATGAAAGGACACATTTATAGCCTTAAATATATCATAAAATAAAGGATATAATTATCCTTGATGAATCAGACTTTTAAGGAACTTGATTTACGCTTCTTAAAGTCCTGCATGTCCATTTTCATGAAACTATTAGAAATCTCTAGGTGGCTGATTTCACATTGCCAAAATTCCCCCACGTAACCAAAATATCACGTGGTCATTTTTATATTGTTGATTTACGTAGATGATCACTCACATAGTTGATTTCTCACATAGAATATCTCTCACATAGTGGATCCAGGCACATATAAAATTCACATAGATGATCCATCCACATATCTGATTTACATAACCAATCCATGTAGTCTATTTCTCACATATCCAATCACTCGTGTAGTAGATTCACATATCCAATCACTCATGTAGCTGATCGCTCATGTAGTTGATCATGCCACATAGCCGATTAACATATTTGACCCATCCACATATTTGATTCACATATCCAATCCATCCACGTAGTTAATCCATCCACATAGACGATCCTTCCATGTAGTTGATCTCACATGGCTGATGGATCAATCTAGTTGATGGCTCCACATAGCTGATTTGATTGAACATGAATTTGGATCTCACCCAAGCTGTGAACTACACTTTCTTGACATGAAACCCTTACATGTCATGAATTTTCTCTGGTTCTAGATTTTAGTATCCAAACATCTCTAGACCCACTCTAGGCCTCCTCCAAGCACTACGAGCTTCAGATACATGTAAAGGGTCAAACTAGATAGATCTAGACCCTTATAACATAGATAGAGTTTTTTAAATTATTTTAGTATGAAATGTATTAATAGGCATGGATTTAATATATATATATATATATATATATATATATATATCTGTGTGTGTGTGTGTGTGTAAAATTTAAAGGAAATCATACAAGAACTTCATGGATAAACTTAAACAAGGATATTGATTTGGAATGAACATATAAATTTCATTACTGATACACACTGTAATAAAATAAAAAAGGGATAGAAAATGGAAGAAAATTAAAAACCAATGAAGAGATTTTTTGGGTATCCAAAGGGATTTAAAATAGATCTAGGCTGAAGAGAACTAAAATACTAAATAGAATTGAAGACTAAATAACAGGTTTGAAATAGAATCAAAGTCCCAAGAATATTATAATATATAGATGAAGTGAAATTCAAGAGAGGGATGATAGGGATTTGAATGCATGGAAAAACATGATAGAAAAAAGAATAAAAGGTATGAGTAATATTGAGGAGGGTTTGAAATAGAATAAATGGATTTTAATGATGAATTTTTAGTTTGGAGTACTTTTGAAATGATCTCCATTTGTCATTTTTGACTCTATATGCATAAGAGATTTATTTTATTAGGGTCGAACACATGATGGATCTAGTGCACCGTTGAGTGGCATCGATTAATTTTTATATATTTAATTTTTATGATAACCATGAGTGAGGAGTAACAATGAAAAAGTTAAGGGAGAAATTAATTTCTAGAAAACACTTAAAGATTTCAATCCAACTCCTAGGTAGAATGGATAGTGTGTGAGTAAATTGGGGATCAAAAATTAGATGAGGAGGTTATGGATTTGAAATCAATGAAACACTACATGACATGAGTATTCAGAAGCTGATATGATGATATAAGATCATTAAATTAGTAAATGATTCTTTTAAGAGTTTATTATTGGGGGAATTAATAGGGGAGATCAGAGGTGGATGAAGTGATTCATGAAGGTGGAGGAGGAAGAGGTGGAGGTGGAGGTGCAAGGGTAGTGGTGGTGATGTAGAGGTGGTGGGGAAAATGTGGAGGATTAGGTATTACATATGAGAGGTGGGAATACTGAGAGTCAAAGAGTCATAGAGGTTTCGATGTAGGGAAAATAACGGTTAGTGGAAGGTGAAATGGATGTTGGTAGAGGGAGGCGTCAAGCCGACAGGGGAGGAAAATTTTTCTTTTAGAGGGAAAATAAATATTTAGGGACTGACATGCGTAATGGAGGTCCCACCAACCATTATATATATATATAGATATATAGATATATATATTTACTAATTGTTATTAATAATTAATATTTTTAAATATTCCTTACTTTGTTTGCTAATTTTATGTATTTTTACTATTCTTTTTCCAATTATTACTATTTTTTGCAATTTTTTAATAATTATTCATATTTTTTAATTAATACTAATTATTAATAATTATTACAATTTTATACTACAGTTTTATTGTTTTTTTCTAACTATAACCAATTATGGTTCATTTTTATTATTGTTTGCAATGATAATTATTAATTATTACTAATTACTAAAAATTATTTTATATTATTATCTAGTAGTTTTTTTAATAATAAATTATAATAATATTATTATTAAATAACAAAAATATTAACTTAAAAATTAAAACTAATAAATTATAAAAAATAATTAATATGAAAATTCTACTAAATTCCACAAAATTGAAGTAACCAACAAATTATATATGAAAATTTAAAATAATGAAATTAAAAACTGTTAGAAATAAGGTAACAACAATAAATTTATATTGATGTCTGAAAAGATCCTTGTATTGTAACAACTAGGTGAATAAGAAGAAAGTTGAAATGAAAAAATGATGGAGGAAGAAGTGCACACAGCTTCTATTATAGATATTGGTCACTCGCCATTTGGAACATGTTGTCGCCAAGGGGATTTGAAAAGAAAGCTCATTATATTTAAAAAATGCATCATGAAAAAAATTGGTTTCAAGAGAAATAGTCATCCATCACAAAATGTTCTATATATAGAACCATTTATAATTAAGGGAATTTTCATCTCAAAAGCTACATCACAAAAACCTGGATTCCTTATAGTGATTAGGGTTGTTTGAATGTCCTCGATCATCTAGTTCTCATGGAACCAGAAATATTTTCTTTTCATTACATTTTTATCCTTCATGTACCAAATTATATATATGAAATTATTATCTCTATAGTCAATTATTATTAATGGTGTATATCTCTCTTATAGCTTCTTCTTGAGCTCCAATGATACATGTGAAAATTCCAAACATCCAAATTAAAATAAATGAGAGTAAGATGGATGTTTATTAGATAATATATTCTGTGGAATCTTGAAATTCATAGGGACTGATGGTGATCTATTGGTTACATAACATGAAACTCAAGTTTCTTATCAATATAATGGATTAATTATCTTCACCAAACTCATCATGCTTATAACATTCTCCATGAAAATTTTGTTCATAATTTCTACAACTCTGTTTCTTTGTAGAGTTTATGGGTCCGTCCAATCATTTTGGATACCTTTACTCCTTTAATAGGAATATAATTCCATAGATGTTCACACATCTCCATTTTTTGAATGAATACATTCCATCCTGCTCATAGTTTCTTATGCCACCATTCCATAAAAAGATATTAATGTACTCCAGTACTTGGTATTTTGTTCATAAGAAGAACACCCAAACCTTTAAAGATGAATCATTAATAATATTTTAGAAATATTAGTCACATTTATTTGATTCATCCTCTATGGGACAACATATATCATATTTCACCAAACTCAGTAACATTAATCCCTTTAATGAAGTGGTACTGAATGAGACTCTATGTTTCATACCTCATCAAAAGTTTTGAGAAGTATCTTCTTATGCATCCTTTTCAACATGGATGTATGTATTATTTTTTAGGCTATATAAACCACTATCACTAAAATAGGTAATTCTACTATGAAAATGATTATAAAACTCCTCTCCCTTCACTTTATTATGTTTGTTTTAATATATCATCACATGAGTTTTTTAAAATAAGCTGTATATGTTTCCTCAAGTGTTGATCATGGATCCTTTCACCATTTTCCATTCCCCATTTCTTAAAAATGTTATCATATACTTATCTATAAAATTATATCCTTGATATAAAGTTGACCAAAAGACTTGGAACATGTTATACATCCCTTGAGGTAACTTTGTATCCAATATTCATCTTGAATTTGATATCAGCCATTCCAACAACCTCCATTGAATTGGGATTCCCCATTTTGAGTATAAAAAATTTTCTTTCATATTATTTCATAAAACACTTATGAAATATAGTGATGAATCATGAAAATAAAGTATCAATGACCCTTTTTGTGACGTTTCCTGATGTGTGAAGGCATTTCTATTTATAATCATTAGAGAAAATAAAAACTACTTGAGTGACCATAACATCCACATCTCCATTTATTTTTATATAGTTACAACACCAAACCTTCTCTTATAGTAATTTTCTATAATTTTTCTTCATGTTCCCCTACATGACACAATGATTTCATTTGTATATTGGATTCCATCTATCTATATATGTCCCCTTACTCATGTTTTTCCTTTTCTTCATACTCCTTGAACACCACCTTGTCATTTTCCTCATTTCTTCTAGATAAGAGCTTGCATTCAGTTGTAACATGAATCCTTCCTTTAGGACTCTTCATTGAATAGTTTATCTTTTACCACTACCATGTAATGTTTGACTTTGTGAATCAAATTAGCGAGAGAGACCACAGTGTATCCCAAAAAATTGAGAAATGTGTATAGTAGGTGGTTCACCTCATCTTTAATGGTCAGAGTCTTTCCAAAAACCACTTATTGATTCACTCGACTTTAAATCTCATTTTCATGTTTATATGATAACATTTGAAAAAAGTGATGAATACTTCCTCATCAATGCCAATAATATTATTGGGAGAAAATCTAGAAAAAATATGCATTTTACCATAAGTGATGATTGAAATCCACATAATTATTACCCTAACCTTAATGAATTATGTGACCCAACTCCATTATGTGGTTGAATAATGGTGATCCTTCATAGTTTTCTAGATCTTATAAAAACCCCTATGTTATGCAGTCATAGAATTGATTTCCATTGTAGTTTCTTGGATATTATGTAGCTCTGATCCCTCATAAGTTTGAGGAATAATGAATATTCATGGTCTTGATCCTCTTAAATTATCTAATATATGATTGCATGTGTGTTGTGAATTTTTCTATCATGAACCAATTTGAGAAACTTTGACCTTGTAATTTATTTAGCTAGAAACAAGGAACGAGGTTCATTCTCGATCACTACGGGGTGGAAACAAGTTCCATGGGTATCGACTATCACTAATGGGAATGATTTTTACTATAAATACTAATACGAATAAACAATATAAAATGAATAAAATTAAATGGTATATAATAAACAATCAAATAGAAAAATAATCCCTACCAAAATTTAAACACGAGGACTATACAAACAATATTATGGGTACCAGGATAAAAACAAATAAAATAAATACACAACTAACTCCATGTGACACAAAAAAACTATTGCATGCCACCACATATATTACTCCAAAATGAGAAAATGGTTCAACACCTAGGGATTGAAGATGAGATATTCCAACCTAAAAAAGATCAAAATGAGGAAATGAGGTCTACATAAACCCAAAGGGGGCATATAGGGTGTTAGTATAGCAAGACTATTGGGATCCACAAAGTACTCTGTGTACCCATTATAAAATAAATCATAACTTAATAGTTCTAATTAATGATATAAATGAAGAATATGAAATTTATTTTAGAAAAATTGTATGGAAATGTTATATTTAGAACATAACTTTAAAAGTAAAAGACATATGTAATTCCAAAGAAATTGTGAAGATAAAAGAAAGTGTATGAAAAAGGGAAAGTACTATTTAGTGAAAATAAAACTAAGCATAATGGGATATGACTTAGAGACCTAAAGTAGGAAACCCTAAGAATTTTGTTTTATATCAAAATTGTATTTATGAATTATAATTATAGAGGAGATCCATGTCCCAATGGAAAACTAGGTTGAGCAGTTCCATTTACCAAGAACCAGTGTTTATGGGAGCATCATGTCCTATAATAAGTAATTAAAAGAGCACCATATAACATAATAAATAATCATTGGAGCACCATGTCTAATGATACTCATCCAAAGGTTTTCCTTATATACCTAAAGTATCTAGGGTGACATCACTTAAATAAAGGGTATAATAGTTCAAAAAAATATTCACAAAACCAATCTTTTATAAAAACCCATATTTTAACAAGAAAAAGTCACACATGTTTATTACTGTCACGACCCATCCCCTGGGGCTCGTTCCATGTCTACCCCAAGCTCACCTTCCATAGGCCAAGGGCTGGCGACTATCATTGAAAAGGTGTAACCCTATAATGGGAAGGAATTGCCTTTAAACCTATACATACACACAAATCCAAGAGTACAACAAGAGGCAACCATGAAGTACATTTCTATAGAAAAAAGTGTGTTGAAAGTAAAGGGGTCAGAATACAAGCCCAACTAA
This sequence comes from Viscum album, assembly GCA_963277665.1. Classification (NCBI taxonomy): domain Eukaryota; kingdom Viridiplantae; phylum Streptophyta; class Magnoliopsida; order Santalales; family Viscaceae; genus Viscum; species Viscum album. The sequence goes on from OY728142.1 coordinate 377,886,835, forward strand.
AAAGTACAAGTACAAATAAAAAGATAAAAACAGCTCCTAGATCGTCCACTAAGGATTCTACATGAAGGGTAGGTACACCTCACAATCAGTAGTCTCTACAACATGTCACGTCAAAGGTCCACCTCCGAGAACTGTCCCGTCATGGCGCCCTCAGCCTCGATCAATATTGTCCATTGTCTACACAAGACACAACAAGGTGCGGGCATAGCCTATGTATGGGTGAGTATAATGATACTCAGTAGGGACCTCGAGACCCCAAAAGGTCTCCCAGAGTTCCACAAAGGAAAAACCACAAAGGAAGACCTCAAACACAAAGCACAAAAAATTCAATAGATATACTTAGGTATATTCCCATACATATACCTAAGTTATCAAGATATACTCATCTCATATATGAGGGAAGAATACCAAAAAGGTAACACCACAAAGGTAACACCACGAAGGTAAAAGTACCACACAGGTATCGCCACGAAGATAACACCACAAAGTTAAAAGACTCAACTTACACCAGGTATATAAGTAAGTAATAGAAGTACAAATGATTAGTCAAGAAGCTAGATTATCTTATTCTGTTGAGAGACATTTTTGATGACCATACAGAGTCTACCCCATAGAGTATCGATAGGTATTAACCCCTGTAATGACCCACACATGATCGATAGGTACTAACCCCCATAATGACCCACACTAACCCACACAGGATCGGTATGTGCTGACCCACACAAGATCATTGAGCACTGACTCACAGAGGATCTGACCCACACAGAATCAATGCTAACCCATATAGGATCGCTCAGTACTAACCTCTGTATAATATGTCTCCAACCTCCACCTCACTTACAGCCACTGGATTCTCACTCATATCACATTTGGGAGAACTGCTTCTCAATCCATAGGTGAAACCTCAATGAAAAAGAATTTACATGAAGTAGTATCACAAAGGACCTATATGTCGTAAGGGTCCCAACACGATAGATGGCACATTGATCAGACGCCCGGTCTATGACTTATAATCGTTTTAGTTCTGAGGGCCCAGTTGGATTCGGGTTTGATCCAAACCGTCCATATTCTAACTTTCTCCAAATCTCAAGTAGAGTATACCAAAATGATTGTATCGCTCCAAGGGTCCTATCTCCATAGAAGGTTAATCAAACAGATGCCCAGATTTCAAGTTATGGTCCTTTAGGTGAAACTGTCCTGGAAGGGCCCGGGTTCGGTCCGACCCAAACGGACCTGACGGAATATGCCAAAGGGAACGCTTCCCAAAAGGGTTCCCAATGCCACTGACGGTGTGTCGAACGGACACCCGGTTCTTTAGTTATGGGTGTTTCTTTATTCGGGGACCGGTTGGGTTTGATCCTGGTCTGACTCGGTCAGGCTGGCCTGACGCAATGGGTCCCAGGGTCTACCTGACCCTATTTGGGTTCAGACTGCTAAGGGTCGGCCCGGTTTACTAGGTCTGGCCCATCGGGGTCAGCCCGGTTTAGTTCATGGGCACAGTCTGCGGTTGGCTCGGCCCGTCGGGTGGGGCTCGACCCACCCGCTTTGGCCCACTAGGTTGCGGGTTCGGCCCGACCCGCTAGGCGGGTTCGTTCCATTGGAAAGGTCTGGCCTTCTTGGTCGGCGCGGTCCGCCAGAAGGCGGACCGGTCTTCCTAGCTGGCTTTGTGGGTGTGGGAATATTCCGGCCAGTCGATGGGGCATTGCCCCACCGCGTAACGGTCGGCCGTTTTGGCTGACCGAAGGTCCCCCAACCCGTTACGAAGTGGGGTCTCACCTCTCTCCACCTACCACAGCTTCAATCCATGACCACCTCTAGAGGGTCGCAACGGCGCACCACTCCACCTCCTTCTTTCGCAGCCGGCTCGGGTGAGTCACCTTCTTCACCCACCGCAGCCCTTCCCCATCAGCGGCCTACGACGGCGCGTCGCACCACCTTCACGGCCAGTCAGTTTCGGCTGCTCAACTAACCACCTTGGCATAGTGTCACCTCCTCCTCCTCCTACGGTGCGTGATGACATGCCGCCTCCGTCATGCCCAGTCGGTGCCACCGCGTTGACTGTCTTTCATGGAGAAAGTAAGGGTAAAAAAGGTAGCGGAGAGTCTGGGCCATGTTCGTTTGGATCGTGCCCTCCGCATTATCTTGAAAAAAAGAGGGAGGGAAAAGGATTCAATAATCGCTTGATATTAGAACAAATAGATCCTTTTCGCTTGAGGAAGAGTTGGTGTTCATCGTTCAATGGTGCTCGTCACCGCCCACTAGAACCGGCTCTATCCTCCAAGTGATTGGTATCACAACACTTTATGAGAACTTTGTCGCTTGGTGAAGTCATGCCAATACCTCTCCCCAAACTCTGTATAAATAAAAGAGGGGGGAGGGTGAGAAACGCCCGTGGAATTAATGGGGGTACATTGAAAAGGAACCTTCCTAATTCCAATGATACTGTTAGAAAGGATGTGAGGAGTCAAGTCATTTAATGGCTTGACACATCATTGGTCCCGCCAATGCCACTTGTCTGTTGGTGGAAAAGAAATAAATAAATAAAATAAAAAAATTATTTTATTATTCTTTTAAAATTTCCAAAATCTAACTTTTTCTCCAGACTTATTGCGGTTGAAGTGAAGCATCCCTTAAGAAAATGTCAACACTACGAATTCAACGGTGCCCTCAAATTTTTAATCTGAGCATCAGTTCAAAGATAGAAAATTATGCTCACATGTTTACTAAATATACCTTAAAAAAGGTTTAGAAATTCATTCTGGGCACACCGGGCCTCAGAATCACACGCTGTCAATTTTCACAGACTCGTAATAATTTCATATAATTAAAAAAATAATTACATGGAAAAATCCGAGTCTTTACATTCTCCCCACCTTATGGATTTTCATCCCCAAAATCCACAACATAAAATAAGAAAATGAATGGGGGTACTGAGCATGAATCTGAGCCTCCCGCTCCCACGTTCTCTCCTGGAGGTTCTCGTGCTACCAGAGAACGCACACCAGAGGTATCGATCATCCATGAAGGACCCACTCTGGTCGATCCTCAATCTTCAATGGATCATCCGTAAACATCGCCCCATAATCAAAGTCTAGATCCCCATGGTTGATGATGTGATATGAGTCATGCATGTATCTTCTCAGATGGGATACGTGGAAGATGTCATGCACCCTATCCAACTACATTGGTAGTTCCAAGAGGTATGGTACCCCACCAATCCTCTTAAGTATTATAAAAGGTCCGATAAACCTCGGTCAGAGTTTTTCGCCTCAACAAAATCTCCACAAACCTCATTGAGGTGAGACCCATAAGAAGACGTGGTCTCCATCCTCGAACTCCAAGGGCCTATTTCTCCTATCAGCATAAGACTTTTTTCTACTATGTGTAGTCTTAATCTGCTCCCCGATGATATGCACCTTCTTAGTGGTAGCTCGTACCAACTCTAGACCCATAAGTACTGACTCCCCTGGGTCTATCCAACATAGAGGTGATCTGCAAGGTTGACTGTATAAGGCCTCGAATGGTGTCATACCGATGTTGGAGTGACAGTTTTTGTTGTATGCGAACTCCACCAAGGGCAAGTGATCCTCCCAACTATAGCCAAAATCTAGGACACATGCATGTAGCATGTCCTTGATTGTCTTAATGGTCTGCTTCGTCTAACCATCCATTTGAGGATTAAAGGCGGTTATAAAATATAGCTGAGTCCTAAATGCCTCATGTAATCCCTTCTACAGCGAGATGTAAAATGTGTGTCACGGTCGGAGACAATCATTGATGGAACCCCATGAATTCATACAACCTTCTATACATAGACGCATCCCAATCCCTCTATTGATCTCTACTCTCATATGGGTAGAAAGTGGGCCAACTTGGTGAGTCATTCAATGATCACTCAGATGAAATCATATCCTCTGGACGTACATGGAAGCTCATCACAAAGTCCATGTAGATACCATACCACTTCCACTACAGCACATCTAGTGTCTGCGCTAAGCCTGCTGGAACATAATGCTCGGCCTTCAATTGCTGACAAGTGAGGCATCATGAAAAAAACTCTACCACTACCTTCTTCATCCCTGGTCAATAGTACTGACGCCAGGGGTCCTTGTACATATTCTCCAAACTAGGATGTACCTCTATAGAGGACGTATGGAACTCCCTCCACACCTCGTCTTTTAGTGCCAGTGGTACCATGGTGCATCCTCTAAAGAGGACAATGTGCTCCCCACCTTCAGAAAATTCATCAGGTGCATGTCCTAAGGATATCAAAGCATGTCGAGGATCGTAGTCAATGTCCCAAAGTTGTGCCTCCCGAACTCGCTAAAGAAGTGGGGGAGTGACAGTCATAGACAAAAGATAAGCTGCTCCATCTCTATCCACAAAGGATATCTGCAATGCGGCTAGATGCAATGTCACCTCCCTCAGTAGTTGTAAAACAGAACTCCTAATAAGTGAATCTACCACTACGTTCCCCTTCCCAAGAGTATATACTATCTCAAATTCATAGTCCTAGAGGAAATCTATCCATCTTCGTTGTCTCAGGTTCAGTTACTTCTGTGAGAAGATATACCAGAGACTCTTGTGATCATAGTAGACTGTAAAACGTTCACCCATCAAGTAATGTCACTACATATTCCAAAAGAAGATCACTGATACTAACTCTAGGTCATGTTTGGTGTAGTTATTCTCATTCTATCTTAGTTATCAAGAACCATACGTGATTATTGATCACTCCTGCATCATTAAACATCCAAGTTCGGTCCCTGATGCGTTGTAGTAGACTACATACCCAACACCCTCTTATGGTAGCCTCAATATGGGGGCACTCATCAATCTCAACCTCATCTCATGAAATCTCTACTGGAATCTCTACATTCACACTAAGGGTTGTCCCTTATTTCTCAATACTGACAAGGATGACACAACTTCGAAAAAGTCAAGTACGAATCTTCGATAGTACCCAACCAACCCTAAAAAACTCCGCACCTCACTTACACTCCTGGGTGGGTCTCAAGCTAGCACAACCTCTAACTTTTCTGGATCCACTAAATCTCCAGCCTCCCAAATAATGTGTCCCAGAAAGTGGACCTCTCATATCCAGAACTGGCACTTCGAGAGATTAACATAAAGCTGGTGCACTCAGAGTGTATCTAGAACTATCTATAGATGATATTTATGCTCCTCCTCCTTCACCGAGTACAACAAGATATCTTCAATGAAGACCACCGCAAAGTGATCAAGGTATGGTTGGAATATCCTATTCATGAGTCCCATGAACACTGTAGGGGTTTTGTTCACGTCAAAAGGCATAACCAAGAACTCATAATGGCCATACCGACATCTAAAGGTTGTCTTCTACATATCCTTTTCTCGTACCCTGAGCTGATGATAGCCTGATATGAGGTCAATCTTCAAAAACCATCAAGATCCCTTCAACTGATCAAAGATATCATCAATCCTCATGAGTGGATACTTTTTCTTCACAGTTACCTAGTTCAGGAGCCGATAATCTACACAGAGTCTCAATCTCCCATCTTCCTTCTTAGAAAACAAAATCAGGACTTCCCATGGAGAAACATTGGACCTTATGAACCCCTTCCTCTACAAGTCCTATAGATGTACCTATAACTCACAAAGCTCTGTAGAATCCATCCAATATACTTGAGTAGATATTGGTGTCATCCCAGGGTACAAGTCGATGTATAATTCCACCTCTCTGTGAGGAGGTAGTCCCAGAACATCATCAGGGAGGACATCGACATACTGGTCCACCATTACCGGATAGCTCAGAATCCCAACATCAACTGCTCGGATGGTAAGGATAGCCAACTTATGTGTGATCAGCTTCACCCTCTTTTGAGAAAGTCCATCATGTGCTAAAAAGGTTCCCTTCTCGCCAGTGAAGGAAAACCTGGTCCCATCCTCACAGACACACCACACTTTCAGCCTAATACAGTCAATCTGAGCATAGACTATGGATAACCAATTCATACCCAAGATGATGTCATAAGGCCTCGATGTTGCTAATATAATATCCTAGCTGAAGCTATCACCTCCTAAAGTAATCTCACACTACCAGCACCAGTGTGTAATCGTCAAATCTTCTCCCATAGGAGTCTCTAGCCATAAGGATCGAGTCAACAGCTCCCTCAAAATCTTTAAGCTCTGAACGAGGGTCATGAAAATAAAAGAGTGACTGAAACTTGTGTCTATAAGTACTGAATCTAGGGTGGAATATACACAGACCATACCTATAATAATCTCAAGAGTGTTGTGGTCATAGCCCTCAGCTACCTGGATCTGAGCTCGTCCATGTCTTCCTGCTCTCTATGGTCGGGGAGGACCACCTGGAGGTGGTGGCAGCAGAACCTCAAATCACTGCCCATCATCTACTTCATGACCAGCTACTCTATCATATCCACCATCCTACGAACCTCCTTGCTCAAACCTCTACCTCTACCTTAGTGGTCCCTCAATCGTCATATGGTCGTCTATATACCGGGTCGTTTAGTCGCGAGCCATGTGACCCTGCCCGTCGCACAAGTAGCACTACCTGATCCTCAACTGTCCTCCTCTCTCCTATGAGCCCCTCACCACTAACCCTATATCCTGAGGTCATCTACCAGAAGTTATGGCCCGCTTGGTCCCCTACTTCATCCATCTACTGCCTTTTATAGATGACTCTACTACCTGATGTCTGGTGGTGTCTCTTGTTGTTGGTGCATGCTCATCTAGGAAGCTTTCCACCAAAAGCGCTCGCTCTAGCACCCTGTCCTGTGTTGAAATGATGATTGATATCATCGATGCTCTGATCTCCCATCAAAGACCCTAATCAAAGGTCTGATACCTAAATAAAGGGTTGTGTACCATGTCGGTGGAGTAGCTGAAGAGATAAGTGAACCTCGTCGAGTACTGGGCCACGATCATGCTGCCATGCTCTAAGTGCAGCAGCTTTTGTATACACTCTGAGCGTACAGTCGAAGGGAAAAAATCTGCCCTAAAAAGGCCCTCAATGTCTACCCAAGTGAGGGTCACCTCATCATGTAACTATAGTGTCAGACTCCACCATCTCCTAGCTTCTCCATGGAAGAGACTGGTGGCTAGGATCACCATCAGATCAGCTGGTGTCCCAACTAAGCGAAAAACTTTGGTCACAGCCTCCATCTAGACCTTAGCTGCATGCAGATCAGTCTAACCTCAGAACCTCAAAGCTCTCTATCACTAAAAATTGTTCAAAATTTTTAGTCGTCATGCACCCTATGATGGTGGGGCTGGTGGCATCTGCTGCCCAATAGGTGGTGATGCTTTTGGTGCACCACCCGATGGTACTATTGCCATAAGAGGGCCTTGTACCAAAGCCTCATCGCTTGGTGGGCCGTCATCATGTACTCTCTCGGTAATCCTGGATGGCTATCTATGTGGTAGCATCCTAAAAGAAAACAGGTGTTCCATGGTTAATAAGTTATACTTGGTGAGCTAACTCAAAAAAAACATAAGAGAAACATTTCAAAACACACGCAATCAGTGTTTTTGTGTACTGATTCAGAAATTATAGTTCAGGGTCCTAGTGTATGGATATTTCAGTCACCACACCAACACTGGATTCCCTAAATTGAAAACCACACTCATAACACTTAAAATTATTACCACATAGAAATGATCAGAGTCCAAGTTCTTCGGTAGAACTGACTCCTCTAATACCACTTTGTCACGACTCATCCCCCAAGGCCCATGTTGTGACTACCCCAAGCCCACCTTCCGTAGGCTAGGGGTTGGAGACTAGAACCAAAAAGGAATATCTCTATAATAGGAAGAATTTTCCTTTTAAACTTGTAAAAACACACAAATCCAAGAGTACAACAAGAGGCAACCATGAAGTAAACTGTTGTAGTAAAAAGTGCGTTGAAATTAAAGGGACCATAATACAAGCCCAAATGGAAAGTACAAGTACAACTAAAAAGATAAAAACAACTCATGGATCATCCACCACGAATCCTACCTGAAGGGTAGGTACATCTCATGATCAGTAGTCACTGCAGCACGTCACGTCAAAGGTCCACCTCTGAGCACTGTCCCGTCCTAGCTCCCTCTGCTTCGACCAATGTTTTCCATCGTCTGCACAAGACATTACAAGGTGTGGGCATATCCCATGTAGGGGTGAGTATAACGATACTTAGTAGGGACCCTGAGACCCTCGAAGGTCTCCCAGAGTTCTACAAAGGAAGACCTCAACCAAAAAACAGGAAGCAGTCAACAACTCTACTTAGGTATATGCCCAAACATATACCTAAGTTATCAAAATATACTCATCTCATATATGATGGAAGAATACTACAAAGGTAACACTACTAAGGTAAAAGTATGACAAAGGTAACACCATGAAGGTAAAAGTACCACACAGGTATCACTACGAAGATAACACCGTGAAGGTAAAAGACTCAGCACACACCAGGTATATAGGTAAGGCATAGAAGTACATATGATTAGTCGGGAAGCTAGATTATCTTATTCTATTGAGAGGCACTGCTACTAACCATACATAGTCTAACCCACATAGGATCAATAGGTACTAACCCCCTTAATGACCCACATTGTATCGATAGGTACTAACCCCCGCAATGACCCACATAGGATCTGACCCACATAGGATTGGTATGCACTGACCCATACAGGATCACTGAGTGTTGACCCACACAAGATTGGTATGAGCTGACCCACATAGGATCGGTATGTGTTGACCCACACAAGATCATTGAGCGCAAACCCAAATAGGATCTCACCCACACAGGATCGGTGCTGACCCACACAGGATCGCTCGGTACTAACTTTCGTATGATCTGTCTCCAACCTCCGCCTCATTGTCAGCCACTGAATTACTACTCATAGCACGTTTGGGAGAACCTATACTCAAGAAATCATTCATACCTCAACTACCACAAAGTTCCATGAAGAAGTATCCCAAAAGAACCTCATTTCGTAATGGTTTTAATGTGAGAGACGATGTGTTGATCGGACGCCCAGTCTGTGACTTATAATAATTTTAGTTCTGAGGGCCCGGTTGGATTCGGGTTTGATCCAACCTAGACAACTTTCTCCAAATATCAATTGGAGTATACCAAAAGGATCATCTTTCTCCAAGGGTCCCAGTGCCATACATGGTTCATCAAACGAATGCCCAGATTTCAGTTTATGGTCCTTTAGGTGAAATTGGCCTTGAAGGGTCCGGGTCTGGTCCGAACAGGTCGAACATGCTGGAATATTCCAAAGGGTTTGTTTCTTAAAAGGGATCTCAACGCCACTGACGTTGTGTCGAATGGACACCAGGTTTGTTAGTTACGGGTGTTTCTTTATTTGTGGACTGGTTGGGTATGGGGCTAGTCTGACTCGGTCTGGTCGGCTCGATGCAATGAATCTTGGGGTCTACCTAACCCCACTCAAGTCCGGCCCGTGAAGGGTCGTCCTAGTTTACAGGGTCCGGACTACTAAGGGTCGGCCCAATTTTTTGGGTCCGACCCATTGGGGTCGACCCGGTTCGGTTCGTGGGCCAGGGTCGTGGTTGGCATAGCCTGTTGGGTAGGGCTTGGCCCACCCACATTGTCCCACTAGGCCACGAGTTCGAACCGGCCTACTGGTGGGTCTGGCCTTGTCTGCCAGAATGGAGACCGGTCTTCCCAGCTGGCCCCATGGGTGCAGGGCCGTTTCGTCCAGCCGGTGGGGCGCTTCCCCTACACGTAACGGTTGGCTGTTTTGGCCAACTGAGGCTCCACCAACCCAGCATGGCGTGGGTTCGCGCCACTCTCCACTTTCCATGGCTTCGAGCTGCGGCCTCCTCCAGCAGCATGCGACAACACACCACTCTGCCTCTGCCTTCTGTGGTCGACTCGATCCGGCCACTTTCTTCACCCATCATAGCTTCGGCTGCGACCCTTTCCCACCAGTGGTGCGTGACGGCTTTCCACACCACCTCCACAGTTGGCCGGTGTCAGCCACTCTGCTAACTGTCATGGCCTTCTCTTCATGCGTTGCGCGACGACACCCCTCTTCCATCGTGGTTGGCTGGTGTTGTCACGCCGACAGTCTTTCACAGAGAAATCAAGGGTAAAAAAGGCAGCAAAGGGTCCAGGCCATGTTGATTTTTCCCACGCCCTCTGCATTAGCTTGAAAACATGAGGAAGGAAAAGGGATTCAACAATAACTTGAAATTATAAAAAAATAACTCCCTACCTCAAGTTCGTTGGAGAGCCTTCTTGCTTGAGGAAGAGTCGGTGTTCGTCATTCGGTGGTGCTCGTCACCACCCACTAGAACTGGCTCTATCCTCTAAGTGATTGGTGTCGCAACACTTTATCAGAACTTTGTCACTTGGTGAAGCTATGAAAATACCTATCCCCAAACTCCATATAAATAGTAGATGGGGGAGGGTGAGTAACACCCGTGAAATTAATGGGGGTTCATTTAATAGGAACCTTCCTAATTCCAACAGCACTGTTATAAAGGATTTGAGGAGTCAAACCATTTAATTCCTTGAAATTTCATTGGTCCCGCTAATGCTTCTTGTCCATTGGAGTAAAATAAATAAATAAATAAAATAACATAGTTATTTCATTATTCTTTTAAAAATTCAAAAATCTAACTTTTTCTCCAGACTTACTACGGTCGAAGTGAATCCTCCCTTAAGCGAATCCTGGAACTGTGGATTCAACAGTGCCATCAGATTTTTAATCTGAGCACTAGTTAAAAGGATATAAAATTTATCCCACACGTTTACTGAACGTACCTTAAAAAGCTTATAAATTCATTTCAAGCACATCGGGCCTCGGAATCACACGCCGTCAATTTTCACGGACTCGTAATAATTCCATATAAATAAAAAAATTACAAGGAAAAATCTGGGTCTTTACAATTACTTTATCACATAGTATTTTTTTATAAAAAATATTGTACACCATATAAAATAACATTGATAAATACAAACACCACTTTATCCCATGGATTACTTCCTAAAACCTATTTCATAAATCATTATAAATTATTATATAACATCTTAATAAAATAATTCCCAATAATTTTTAAAAAAATTCTTTGAGACATTTCATAAAAAAAATTTGTTTCTTATAAAACAAAGGATATTATGTGTTCTTTAAAAATTCATTCACTAAATCATTTTAGTACCACAAAAACATGATATAAATAATTTAATATTTTATTAAAGAAATTAGAATGTTATAAATTTATATTATAAGAAATTTTAAAACACAAAGAACTCATGGTTCATAAATATAATGGAAAGCACAGAGTCACCTACTTATTTGGAATGCTTTAATAGATTATATGACTATTATCCATATAATACCATAATAAGATACCCAATGAATTGTTAAAATTAAATTAAAAACTCAAAATGAGAATGATTAAACAATCTATAGGGACCATGGATGTAACATCCCGGATCCGGGTGCCACGCCACGGGTGCCCCAAACTCGGTTGGTCACATGACCTCAAGCGCATTTTTCCAAACGCCAGAGGCTGCCGACTAGTTGCGAGGGCCTAGTTCTAATAGTGGGGAAACTATGCCCTCATTTTTCAAAGTGTATCATAGTAGAGAAAATACAAACCTACCAAAGCGGAAGTAGTATCCAATATAAAACTAAAATGGAAAACAGAACTATAGTAAAAGATAATCAACAGTTATATATATAATGATGCAACAGTCCTCTAATCTAATAAATCATCCAAAACAGGATACACTGCAATCTAAAACAATAAAATATATGGTACAATTACAACAAGGAAAAAAACAGTGTAGCAGGAACTCAGCAACATCGCAAGCCTAAGCTCAGTCTCATGCTCTCCCACTGCTCAACAATATCAAGTACCTGTATAGGGTCTCTTGCCCTTATCAACACCTACAAAAATATAATCTGTTTGGGCTCAAGACATGGCCCAAACAGGGTGTGAGAAATAAATCCTAGTAGGAAACCACCAAAGTCCCATGCCCAACTGTCAGTGAAAATGTGCAACAATAGTGTGGAATAATAAAATGCAGTAAACTAGGAATTACTTAAAGTAGCTACTCCTACCAGTTCCATTACCATTTAATTATAATTTATCAATTCAATATAATTTAATTATAAGTTCCCGAGACTCAGCCTTAGCCAACAGTATCATATACAGTGTCGCAACAAAAACCACAATAGTTTATCTAACAAGTAGAAGGTAAAACCATACTAAGAATGTGCTTTATCTTGGAAGGTATAACATAAGAATACACCACAGTGAATATTCAAAGTAAACATTGTCCTCATACCTGAAAATCCTTACACTCATTTAATCAAAATCAAAACCTGTAGGTGACTGCCCATAGAAATAACGAATATTGCCCTCAGGCATACGATATGTTGCCCACAGGCACAGAATCTACTGCCCACAGGCATGATAAAAGTTGACATCGGGCTAAACAAAACATTTCCCTCAGGATAATCAAGTAATCGGGCCAAGACCAACACATAAGCAAGAAATAAATTTGTTTCCTCTCAAGAAAACTCAAAACATAATATCATTACGGCATACACATGGGTATCCTAGATAAATGGCTAAATAAGGGAAACGCATCCTCAGTGTGGCCCTGGATCAAGGAAACGATCCCAAACAGCATTTTATAAATTTTCATTAGAGTATCTATGCAATTCTAGATATCTTATCTGTTAAGGCCTTAGCCATACGACACCCAAAACATGGGCGCCTAGCACAACGGTACACAAAATCAACTCAACAGTTGGTAATAAACACCAGACCACCTACCTCGATCTCCTCTAATCGATATATGTGAATGACGCCTCCCAAAACAACCTAGAATGAAATAGATCTAGGAATAATGATAAACCATTCAAACCAAAATAAATTCCCCTTGGGAAATAATTGGAAGGAAATACTCACGAAGAGATAAGAACTCACTTGCGTGGTTCAAATGAGATCGACGGCGAAGGAATCAGAGTCCCGGTGTGCGGTCGGGATCTCTTCCATGATCTGGCCTTATCCCTTGTGGATCTCGGGCATTCTAATCTTCCTCTATTGAAATAGGAGGCTACTTCCTATTTTAAGTGAAAAAACATAACTACAAAATGTGTACTTTCCATTTTTTAATTTTTCCTCTAGCAGCCACTTTCCACCACCTTACTATTCATCAGTTGACTTGGTTACACAGTGTGTATTTCTAAGTACACGAAGTGTACTGTCATTCTGCTGGTGGCCACTCCCACCACCTTATTATTCACCTTCCTACTGATTACACGGCGTGTATATACTAAGTACATGGCATGTAGTCAGTTTTTACACCCTTCATCATTGACAGGCCTACACGCCCTGTATACTCATCCCACACGGCCAAAGTACATAGCGTGTGGAAAAGTACACGGAGTGTACCCACCAATATTGGGATTATTCTCCATTTTCTTGATTTTCTCAAAAACACTTAAGGTAAAAGGAAAAGAAGAAACTCGTACCTCAAGAATAAGAACCAGGTTCTTACAAATTTCCCCCTTAAAGTAATTCGTCCCCGAATTTCTCTTCCAAGGGTGGTGTAGATAAAGTTGAGAACAACTCTGGCCACTGAGCACTTATGTTGGTCTCCCGCTCCCAGGTTTTGTCTTGCACTTATCCATACTTCCATAGCACCCGTATGAGAGGAAATGACCAGCCTTGGAGAACCTTCTTGCTTCTATCAACAATACGAATCGGATGCTCCTCAAAGGATGCATCGACCTGAAGTTCAACCTCCTCGGGCTGAAAATGTGAGACGGGTCTGAGTGATAACGACGTAACTAAGATACGTGGAAGAGGTCATGCATGGCCCGGTACCTCTGTGGTTACAAAAACCAATAGGAAACTGGCCCGAATCTCTCTAGAATCTCAAATGGCCCCACATACCTCAGTGAAAGTTTTCCCAGTCTCCTGATCTGCCTATGTCCCAACCTCGGTGAAAAATGCAGGAAAACCTCATCCCCGGCCATGAACTCCAAGGGTCGTCTGTGGCGATCAACATAAGATTTCTGATGAGACTGTGCAGTAGCCATCCTCTTCTGAATCAACTGGACCTGATCTGAAGTCTCCTGCATGATTCGTGGTCCCAATAAAGTTGTCTCACCTACCTCAAACCAGCACAAGGGTGATCGGCATGGCCTACCATATAAATCCTCATAAATTTCCATCTCAATAGTTTCTTGAAAACCATTATTGTAGGAAAACTTGACTAAGGGTATGTGCTTCTCCAAAAAGCCCCCAAATTCTAGGACACATGCACGTAGCATGTCCTCTAGCACCTATATCATACGCTCTGATTGCCCATCGGTCTGAGGGTGGTAAGTTGTGCTCAGAAGCACCTGTATACCCAGTTCCCTATGAAAACTCTACCAGAAACGAGACATAAAATGGGTGTCCCTATCTAAAACGATAGAACGAGGGACCCCATGAAGACGTACTACCTCATGGATATACAAATTCCTGAGCTCTTCAACACCAAAGGTCTCCTTGATCGGCAAAAATTGAGCTACCTTCATATGCCTTTCCACAACAACCCACACTACATCATTTCCTCGAGGTGACCTCGGCAACCCGATCACAAATTCCATCATGACATCATCCCATTTCCACTCTAAAATGGGTAACTGATGTAATAGTCCGACTGGCCTCTGATGCTCCATCTTCACCTGCTGATAGGTGGAATATCTCGTAACAAAACCAGCTACCTCTCTTTTCATACCCGACCACCAATACTGACATCTCAAGTAATGGTACATTTTGGTAACTTCAGTATGTTCTACCCAAGTTGAAGCATGAAACTCCCACATCAAATCCTCACGTATATCCCCTAGAACCCACACTCATCCATGGTTAAATAGTACCTCATCATCGCCTATCATCCAACCAGGATGAGGGTCCTCACTTGCCACCGACTCTCGTAGAACTAGGTCTTCAGAATCTGATAGATGTCTCATCCTCACTCTATCCAGGAGGGTAGAAGTCATAGCTAAGGATGAAAGATAGGTTCTCCCCTGACTGTCGTGCACCTCCAAATGCATCTCAGAGAACAAATCCATAAGATACCACTCACCACTAGCCTCCTACACTACATGTATCTGAGTCCTCCTACTTAGTGCATCAGCTACTGCATTACCTTTACCAGGTGTATAGGCAAGCTCGAAGTCGAAGGAATAAAGGTATTCAACCTACATTCGCTATCTCAAATTCAATTCACGTTGGGTAAAGATGTATTTAAGACTTTTGTGGTCTGTAAACACCACAAAGTGTTCTCCCAAGAAATAATGTCTCCAACATCGTAACACATGAACAACTGTAGCCAACTCTAGATCAGGTGTTGTGTAATTCCTCTCATTTAGCATCAACTTCTGAGACCTGTATGCAACTACTCGATCGCCCTGCATTAACACTGCTCCTAGCCCAATATCTGATACATCATAGTAAACTGTATAGCTCTTTCCTTGCTCTGTAAGTATCAAGACTAGTGCTGATGTCAACCTTCCCTTCAACACCTGAAAGGATATCTCGCAAGCTTATGACCAAAAGAACTTCACACCCTTCATCGTCAAACTTGTCAATGCCACTGCTAAGCAAGAGAATTCCTATATAAATAACCTATAATAACTAGCCAGCCCCAAGAAACTCTGTATTTCAAACACGTTCTTAGGATGTTCCCAGAAAACTACTTCTATCACTTTCTATGGGTCTACTGCAACTCCTACCTCTAAGATAATATGACCCAGGAAGTGTATTTGGTCCATCCAAAAGTGGCACTTCGAGATCTTGGAATATAGGTGATGTTATCTCAGTGTACTTAGTACGATCTAAAGGTGGGTGGCATGGTTGTGTCGAGTGTAAGAGTACACCAAGATATTTTCCATGAAGACTACCAAAAAATAATGAAGATATGGGTGAAACACATGATTTGTCAGATCTATGAAAACTTCTGGCGTGTTTGTGAGTCTGAACGGCATATCCAAGTACTCGTATAGAACATATCTACTCTGAAAATTTGTAAGCGGTATGTCCGATGGTCTAATGCACTACTATTGATATCTGGATCTCAATTCAATCTTCGATAACACTCATGATCCTCGAAGTTGATCAAAAAGATCATCAATACTTGGAAAGGGATATCGGTTCTTGACTGTCAACTGGTTCAGCTTCCGATAATCCACACAAAGTATAAGGGTACCATCCGCCTTTTTCGCAAACAGGACAGGTGAACCCCAAGGAGAAGTACTGGGTCAGATGAAACCCTTTTCCTGTAACTCCTCTAACTAGCTCTTAAGCTCCTGCAATTCTGGTGTAGCCATCCTATAAGGAGGAATGGACACTGGTGCTGATCCTGGCACATGATCAATAGAGAAGTCCACCCCTCGCTCCGAAGGTAGATCTGAAAATTAGTTCAGGAAGACATCCCTGAAATGATTAACTACTAGAGGGAAATACTTCTAACAAGTTCCCTGGTCATCCAAATATAAACTTTCAATCTGGGCTATCACTCCACCTCATCCATGATGCTCACGCCCAGCTCAGCTGGGCTGGACATCCCATTCGCCCTTTTATAGGAACTCTCCACCCTTTGGTGATGTGAAATTCACCCTGCGATGATATAATTATAAAAGGGCCTAAAATGGTATCAACCAGTCCATCCTAATAATGAAATCATAGGTTGTCATCTCTAAGACATAGAGGTACCATAGAAAGTGACACCCACCAACCTTTAGGGGTCACTCCTTGCACTGACGCACACCTACTGTTATAATCCCCAACAGAGTCTCTAGCATCATAATATCAGAAGAAAAAGAGACACAAAGCCCAAGGATCACTACAATGGGCACAAATATAAAGCTATGTGGAGTACCAATATCAAAAAGTACTGAAGAAAAACAGAAGCAACTAGAATAGTACCTCTGACAGTGGAAGTTCTGAGATCCTGCTTCTGTTGGGTTTGTTGCACTGCATATGCCTACCCAGTGCTGCGGCCCTGCGACATAGCCTGGCTACCCAGAGCTGACCCACCCTATTGTCTCTGAGATTCTGGTGTCCGGCTACCACAGCCATGACCACCACATCTGCCTGAACATCCCGAAGTATTCTAATTACCTGACTGGTAAGAAGTTTTTAGCTCTTCTCCCACATAAGGAGTCTACACATAACCCCTCTCACTAGTCGATGGTGGAAAATCCATGAAAAAATGCTGAAGATGGCACATCCTGCCACAATCTCGGCACTCCTCTGGGTCACGTGGACTTTGAGTTCTCTTATGCCCCTCTTTACCACACTGGTAGCACATGACCTGGACACCTAAAGAATTATTCTGGCTAGTACTACAACTATGAGATAAATCCATCTGCCTCTTCCTCTTGCCAGTAGAAATCGTACCAGAAACTGGCATTGAACCACCCTGGTTCGCACCACTAGCTTCCCACAGGTTCTAATCGGTAATCAGTGCCTGGTTCATAATAGAATTCACTGTAGGCAACCTGAAAACATTCACCAGTGCTCAAATGTCATACCAAACACAATACTCAAAGAGTCTATCCCTCAACACCTCATCACCCACCATAACAGGTGCGAAATATTGTAGCTTGGTGAATCGGGAAGAATAATCCATCACTGACATGGTACCCTGCTGCAGATTCATAAACCCTCGAGCTCGATCTTCCCTTAGTGTCTCTGGAAATAAAAATTCATATAAGACTACCTGAAAATATTCCTACTCCATGTTTTGGTGATGCTCGGTATGGGTGGTAACATCCCACCATCTCTTGGAGGAATCACGCAACATATATGTAGTGAGATTGAACATCCTCCCTGGAGGCGTCTCAAGATACTCAAAGATAGTCTGTGATGAATCTATCCATGACTCTATAGCCTGTGGTCCTTCATCCCTTGAAAACGTAGTTGGATGCTGCTACTGGAATATACGTGTCAGCTCTTCCATAGATGTGGAAACCGGTAGTTCTCCCTGGAAGGTCTGTATGAACCGCATGAAACCTTCACAAAACTTTGCATTCGTACCTGCGTTCGGTATAACGGCTGGCACCGCATCTAGATCTACTAGAGGATCCATTGGTATCCCATGGCCTACCACCTCTGGAGTATAATCATTGTCGCTCTCTTGGAGAACAACTCGTGGTTGTCTCGGTGGCATGAATCTACAAGGTCACACACACGCCTTAGATTATGATAATTAAAGACTAAGAACTGGAAATGTAAGAAGGTAACAAGGGAAAAACATTAAATTTTTACAAAATAGGACTAAACGATGTGTATGATAACTACACGGCCTGTTCTCGTAAGTCTTTCACATGGGAATGTACTTCTGCCAGAACTGGCCGTGTAACACCCCAAATACACGGCGTGTTGTCCACACACACGGCATATACTTGAATTTCCTTCCCCTTTCTGTGTCCTTCTACACGGCCAAGCCACACTGATCTCTTTAGAACAAGGCTACATGGCATGTATAAGGTCCACACGATGTGTACACTTAATCCTTTACATGGTCGTGTTCTATTGCTGGCTTGGGAATGTCTCAACCCTAGGTACACGGCGTGTTACACCCACACACGGTGTATACACCACTCTGTCTCCCCGGCCACAAGGCCAAGTCTACAAGGTCTCTCACCATTCAATACTACACGGCATGTCTCTCAAGTACACGGCGTGTACTAAATGAGATTCGCCAACCCATGTTGTTTGTGACACAGCCAGATACATGGATCACACGACATGGCGTGTTTTAGATGGACACAGTGTGTATAAGATTGTATTTCTTTGCCCATGTTGTTAGTTACATGGCGAACACAGTGTCAAAAGAACACAACATGTACAATTGATACACGGCATGTTCCCTAAAAGTTTTACTATCCCAGGTTTCTTCCCACACGGCCTAGGACACGGGTAGAAACTACACTGCATGTATATACGGTATACGGCGTGTACTTAAAAATTTTAACTTTCTTCTCGAACAGAAGAGTACATGGCATGTAGTCAAAACTACACGGCATGTATTCTAGGTTTTTCTAGACAGTAAGCCTTATAAACTACTCTGAATCCCATAAAAACACTAAAACCAACACCAAAGTGCCAAATTCTGATCCTTGAGGGCCCATACTCCCCGCGAATCAAAGATTGGCATCTTATACATGTTATAACAAAGTAAAAAAGTCTCTGATCCACCAAATTATGATCAATGAGGTCCCATACTCCTCAAGAACCAAATTTTGGCATTCATTTTACAAAAACTCACACAAAAATACCTTATCAAATAGCAGGTACTTTTATCCAGAAAACTATAAAAAAAGCATGCCTTTACTAGCACAACATCTATCACAACAACATGCAATTTCTAATGCACCTATATGGCATGTAAACTACGCATGGCATGTGATTCTAACTTGTTCCTAAATGATACATGAGATGGAATACCCTCATCTCATCGAGTTGCGACTAAACAGAACCCAAGTATAAAAATATAACATCACACCACAAGTGCGTCACCCAACGGTGAAAATCAAATCAACTGTAAAAGTGAAAAATCAGAAAAAATTCAACACGAGGTAAATTGGATTTTCCCTGTACACGGGTTAGCTACTCCCAGGAAAAACTTATTACCAAATACCAATTCCATCCTATCCCTGGCTATAGGCTCTAAATAGTAAGTCAAAGAGAAGAAACCCTCTGATACCACTTTGTAACATCCCGGATCCAGGTGCCACAACACGGGTGCCCCGAACCCGGTTGGTCACTGACCTCAAACGCATTTCCCCAAAAGCCATAGGTTGCTGACTAGCAATGAGGGCCTAGGTCTGATAGTGGGGAAACTATGCCCTCATTTGTAAAATTGTAGTGTAGTAGAGAAAATACAAACCTACCAAAGTGGAAGCAATAACCAATATAAAACTAAAATGGAAAATAGAACTGCAGTAAAAGATAATCAACAGTCATATATATAATGATGTAACATGCCTCTAATCTGAGAAAGCATCCAAAACAGGATACACTACAATATAGAACAATACAGTTTAAGTTACAAGTACAGCAAGGCAAAACAAAATAGTTCAGTAGGAACTTAACAGCATCACAAACCTAAGCTCGGTCTTATGCTCTCCCACTCCTCTGCAACATCAAGAACTTGTATAGGGAATCTTTCCCTTATCAACACCTGCAACAATATAATCTGTTTGGGCCCAAGACATGACCCAAATAGGGTGTGAGAAATAAATCCCAGTAGGAAACCACCAAAGGCTCGTGCCCAACTGTCAGTGAAAATGTGCAACAACAGTGTGCAATAATGAAATGCAGTAAACTAGGAAGTACTTAAAGTATCTACTCCTACCAATTACATTAAAATTTAATTATCATTTATCAATTCAATATAATTTAATTATAAGTTCCTGAGACTCAGCCTTAGCTGAAAATATCATATATAGTGCTGCAAAAAAAACCACAACAGGCTATCTAACAAGTAGAAGGTAAAACCATACCAAGCCTATGCTTTAGCTTGGTAGGTATAACATAAGAATACACCACAATGAATATTCAAAGTAAACAGTATCCTCAGACCTTCAAATCCATACCCTCAGGTAATCAGAATCGAAACCCGTAGGTGACTACCCACAGGTATAATGAATATTTCTCTCAGGCATATGAGATGTCTCCCACATGCACAGAAGCTACTGCCCATAGGCATGAGAAAAGTTTCCCTCATGCTAAATGAAACACTGCCCTCAGGATATGCAAGTAACCAGGACGATCCCAACACATAAGCAAGCAATAAATATGTTTCCTCTCAAGAAAACTCAAAACATGTTATCATTATAGAATACCCAGGGGTATCCTGGCCAAATGGCTAAACAAGGGAAATGCACCCTTGGGGTGGCCCTAGATCAATGAAACGATCCCAAACAACATTTTATACATGTTCATTAAATTATCTATGCAATTATAGATATCTTATCATCTAATGCCTCATCCATATGATACTCCAAACATGGGTGCATAGCATAATGGTATACAAAATCAACTCAACAGTTGGAAATAAACACCTGACCACCTACCTCGATCTCCTCTGATCGATATATGTTAACGATGCCTCCCAAAACAACTGAGAACGACGTAGATCTGGGAATAATGATAACCCATTAAAACCCAAATAACTTCCCCTTGGGCAATAATTGGAAGGAAACTCTAAAGAAGAGAGAAGAAATCAATCGTGCAGTTCAAACGAGATCGTCGGTGAAGGAATCAGATTTTCGGTGTGCGATTAGGAGCTCTTCTAAGATCTGGCCTTCTCTCCCGCATCTCTCGGGCTTTTTAAGCTTCCTTTGTCGAAAGAAGAGGATAGTTCATGTTTTAAGTGAAAAATCATAACTACACGGCGTGTAATTTCCATTTTTTTAATTGTTCCTCTAGCAGCCACTTTCCACCACCTTACTATTCATCAGTCGACTTGGTTACACAGTGTGTATTTATAAGTACACAGCATGTACTGTCATTCCGATGGCGGCTACTCCCACCACCTTACTGTTCACCTGCCGACTGATTACACAGTGTTTGTATACTAAGTACAGGGCGTGTAGTCAGTTTTTACACCCTTCATCACTAACAAGCCTACACACCCTGTATACTCATCTCACACGACCAAAGTACATGACGTGTGGAAAATTACACGGGGTGTACCCACCAATATTGGGATTATTCCCTATTTTCCTGATTTTCTCAAAAACACTTAAGGGAAATGGAAAAAAATAAACTCGTACCTCAATAATAAGAACTGGGTTCTTACAATGGAAGTGAAAAACATATGGGTGGTCTCCAAGACGTAAAAAGTTCCGCAAACTAGGTGCATATGATATGTAGAGGGCTTATCTAACTCTCTATAATAAAAGTCCTATGATTATTGGGTTGTTCTACATAATATGGAGATAAACCTAATAATATGTATTGTGAAACATGAGAAATAAAATAGGAAGGAGAGAAAAGTAATATAAATAAGTTCATTAAAATATAAATGATAAATGATGGAGTCTTACTTTGATGAACATCCAAGAGAGGCAGGGGAGGGGATTTCCATTATATAAGTAGAACTCCCACATTCCCCTTGTGGATGTAGAAAAAATTAGGGATATCACCTTTATTACATTAAAAACATAAAATAATATTATTAATAATATTATAACATATTTTTTAATTCTAAAATAGTCCTTAAAACAAAAGATATTAATTTACTATCCCACTTTTTATTTACCCCACTAATAATATAAAAATTATAACCCTATAGTAATAAAAATATAACACAAATATTTATGTGATAATATTAATAATGGAAAATATACTTTTTATTTAAAAACACGTATATTTTATAAGAAAATATAATAAAACCATTTAAAATTACATTAATAAATTAAATAAACACATTATACACTTTAAAATGACCATCCAGTCATCTAATGGTTCATTATAACACGACTCTGGAAGTCCTAACCTGTAATTTGAACTCTAAGTTCAAATTTGATGCATGAATGATCTACTTGAATGCTCATTGAAACCATAAAAACTATACATGAAACTAATTGAATTTTTTAAATTTTCAAAACCTCATAATTTAACACCTATTGCATCATTGAAATTAAAAAATTCCAAAAATATAAAATGGGGGCGTTACATTTTCCTATAAATATCCCACCAAATAAAAATTTAAAGAGGAAATAGATTTTTGAATAAATATACATTGGGAAATTGATTCCATCATGAAAAAAATCATGATCTGTGACCATAATATGAATACCCATTGATAAACTCTAGATCCAAGCATAAAAGGTGGAGACACCCTTCGTGTTGAAGGTTCTAAGGTATAATTTTTTTACACCACTGAGGGGGGGTTAAATCAGTTATAAAATATTTTTACAAATTATCCCTCTTAATCAAACATCTATAACCTATTAAAGTTCATAATCCACTCAAAAAAGTCTCACAACCTCACTGTGTGAAGAAATATAACAAATGGTATTGACACAAAAATATACAAGGTTTATCTCCAAATCCTACTCCTTTCCATGTTAGTTATTCCCCCTAACATGGATTCTCTACTATCTCCAGAAAAACATTTTATAACTTAGAATAAACTATGTTCCTCCACTTTTAGAATCCACTAGAAGATATAACTCTATACCAAAATGATATTCCAACCAGAAAATATATTCTTATTCACCTTGGTTTTTCTTGAAACACTTGAGAATATAATCAACTTCCATGAGTAGATGAATAACTAAAACCCCACACATGTACTTATTTATGATCTTCAACATTTAATGATGATTCTCAACCAGTTGGTCTTGAAACTTTAACTATATTCTAAATTATCTCAATCCTCAATCTTATAAATACTTAGGAAATAGATATTCTCCTTTTATGGATGATCTCCAAGATTCTAACTCTGTTTTCTCTTATCACAAGTTCTTATTTTCTATCTTCTATCTATCCTAGATTTTTCACCATTCTCACACACTTCTCTCACATATCTAAAATCTGCAATTCGGAATTCAAAAATAAAACTTCATTTTTGAATTTGAATTTAAAACATAAATTTAAACACCCAATATCCTTAAACTTTTTATTTATCATACCTTGGATAATCTCTCAATTGATCCTCACTATCTAATTCAAAATGGATGTAAGAATACTTTGAAAGAACCAAAAAATCCCTTAAATGGTTCCAAGTTAGAATGGTTGTTTGGAATACATATAATGTAACCAAAAACCCAATTTTATGTCACAACCTCCTCCATGGTAGTTTGAGTAGTGGCACTAATGTGTAATGAATATATTTTTAGTATAGAAATTATGTTTTCAAGGGTTTCTTCTCAACTATTGTAGGCCTTTGCAGTATGGTCATTAGGGTACAACATGGAGTTCTTGGATTCTCTAGTGATACAAAAACTTCATCAAACATCTTTACAATGTAAACCTTCACTGTGATGTAGTGGTCCTAAATTTTACAAAGCCACCAAAATTCAAACCATTCCTCCACTATGACACAACATCTTGCTAATACATGTAACACCTCCTTTTTATTCTTTTTGTGATGAAACCAGTTTCACTATGGCATGTAGACCTATGACCAATCATTCCCTACAATGTGGTCAATCCTGTATACCATTTTTCGTCCCACTTCGAAATTCATCATCACCATGACATAGAAAATATGCTATTTAAGACATGGTATACAACTTACTATGTGGATTCATCATACATATCCCCTCTTGCATTACGGTCTCTCCTTCTATAGCTTGTTATAATTATAAACCAGTTCAAGCATCCACTGAATTAATTATACTAATAAGATTATATTCTTTATGAATTTACAATAAACTCTTCATTATCACCATCTTCATTCAACATTAAAGAATATTATTCATATCAAAATATTGACATTAATAAAGACCTTCTATTATTGAAAAAAAATACATTCCAAAAAGTAGTCTCAATAATATCCCTCTCAGTATTTGTTGGAAATACCCATATAAATAATATTTCAATATGTATGACTCAAAAATAAATTATTCTCCCATTATTTATAATAAATAAAAAGTGAAAATGTGTGAAAAAAATTCACCTCTTATTTCTTATCCTTCCTTTTGATATTTTGAAGAGAGGGATGATATCTCATGCTTCTTTATAAAACAGAATTTGATTAATCCACTCTAATTATATATGGTATAACCTTATATAGAGAAAAATAGTGATTTAATCAGCATCATCTAAATTTTCCATAATATCTAATCACGTGATAACATTCTCATAAACTTAAAATAAGGGTTACTCAAAACATATTTATCACTAAATTAATGATATTTCACACACTTCAAAAATCAGATCAAAACAATTCATGTGCAAGAAATAAATTCCACCATTTTCATCATTTGATCAAAATACACTCCCCCGTGATAAATATATTTAATATATTCATAAAAATAGAGTATAAGTGTGATTCTAATACATTAATTCTATATTTCATGGATATTTCTATAATTTTCAAGATTCTATACATGACAACTTATTCTCAAATTTTTCTCCCCCTCAAGGGATGCACTATTTTATCTTCATCATGGTGTTTCCATATTCGTAAAAATCATACACTTTAGCATCCAAAAACAAAATCCCCAAACTTCTACTTAAATTATATGCAAGTTAGAAAAAAAATATAAGAATAATAGATAATAAGGAGGGACCTCTTTGTGTTTTAGAGGAAACATTCAGGATGAGAGTTTTCACCCAACCTTATCTTCTTCTTCCTTCCAACCTCATAAAATTTATTCCAATCAATAGTCTCAACTGGTTTCTTACTTGTTTTCTTATCTTTACCCAATTTAATTTCAAAAACTATTTTCTTTATCTCAAAATTTTTATTTTCTTGTACTAGAATTATCCTATTAATGGTTTGTTCTTGGGGTGGTAGGATAGTTATATAATCTTTTAAACTATGTCAATCTTGCTCAAATGTTTCAAAAACTAACTGAGTTTTCAAAACACCACTTGTGGATTACATATTGAAGCATTTTCTTTTTCTTTTGAAAATACTTTCTTTATTTGATTTTTCAACCTAATTTTCTCATCATAACTTACCCTTCTATATTTCCATATTCCTATAAATTACATGTTAAAATAATAAACAAATGTTTTATTTTCATTCCTTCCACAACACCAGTAAAAACCTATAAAATTATATTTTCTAGGATGATTATAGTTCAATATATATTAATATTTATGTTTTTTTGATTACATATTTTCCTTTTTTACATAAGGGTGATTTTTTTTCTTGGTTTCACCTCTTTATTTTATGGGTAAGAGTGTATCTTAATATCTTTCTTGGTCCAACCATAAATATATTTGTTTTTTAGAACTGCACTATCAGTTTTAACATATCTTTATTGATAATTAAAAGTACTAGTTTTATATATTAGTTGGAACCCATCATCTCACCAGTTTGAGAAGATTCTTCATTAACTTCCACCTATTTATTAAAGTCTTATATATTTTTATTCAACTTATGTTGAATGGTGATATATACGTTTTTTGTTTTAAATAAATCTTCTTCTTTTTCAATCATCTTCTCTCTATGATCACATATCATTTTTCTTTATATTTTGACCTTCAAATTGTGTATATTGATCTCATCAACATAGGATTATTCATTCTTAACAAGACTCTATTTTTCTTCAAAAAAACTTATCATCATCCTTCAACACATACTTTTTTATTTTCAGAGTTGAGTAATATGTTCAATACAAGATTATAATTTTCCTTTAAATTCTCACTCATGTTCTTTCATATCCTCTTCATTATCACTATTACTTTATGACTCTATGTCTTTATTTACAATAGTAATGAAACAAACTTATCCATATAATTATTTACTTAATAATAAATATTTCTCATGCTTACATATGAAATTCTTCTTATTGAAAATGATGTGTTTCTTATTTTTTATTATATTTTTTTAGTTTTTGATACTTATCATCTTCCTCATATGATTCAGATTCATTATCTTTCTATATTTGACTATATTTTTTAATATAATGAATATCATTGTAATTTATAAATATAAGAAATTTATTACCTTTATTTTTCAAATTTCATTTTTTGAACCTCTTTGATTAAAGATATATAATTTGGTTGAATTCTTCATTAACCTCAACATCTGAATCACTAAATTCTACAACCTCATCTTATTTAATTTTTTACTTTCCTAATGACTTAAAAATCCATCTCATATTTTTTCCTTTTTCTTGAAAACAAGAGTTTTTCTCATTTTAAAAGTAATGGGAATGTTGTGAAGCTCATCTAAAGACAAATCCTTCATTTATTTAAATGATAATACTTTGGGATCAAATTTGTTAGTAAAATTCCTCATAATATTTTGGAAAATAATGGAGTCCCCTAGTTTTTTTTCAAATCCTCAAATATATTTTATTATATAATTCACCCTAAAAAAATAGTAATCTATATTCTCATAATTATAAATTTTAATATCTTCAAATATGATCATCTAAACATGTATCTTGTATTCCTTCACTTTGATGTTTCCTTTATAGTTTCTTCTCAATTTGTCCCATATATTTTTTGAATCTATAAAACCCATTACCTTGGTGTAAACTTTTTTTTATTAATAAAACATAATAGTATTTTTTTCCTTTCCATCCATCTCCAAATTCTTTTTTTATGTTTCATGTAATAATTTTTTTTAGAATGGGTTGAAATCCCACTATAGTAACATATCCTACCTCAATCTAAGGAACCATTTATTTTTTTCCATGAATTTATTTATTAATATTCCAACCATGGATATTCTATATTCATAGTTTATTTTCATTATTAAATTATTTTTATTATGCATTATTTCCATATTAATTATGATTATCTTATTCTCAATTATGATCTTTTATTTTTATCACTTATGTTTACCATTTCTGAGTGGTTGAGCTCACACCTTCTTATATTTCCATTTCCATAGGGTTTGAAGAAATATGTTAAACATGATATGTTTAAAGAAATAGCATGTTTGGAGATATTTGTATGAGATATTGAAGACTTATTATGGATTAAGTAGATTCATATATAGTTTAAAAATATCCATTTGATGAGATATAAATTATCTTTGTTAGTTAATAGTTTTTATTAACTCTATAAAACTATAAACCTAAAATTTATTCAAATCTATGTAACAAAATATTTATTGATGATGATATACTTATTAATTTTTAAAACTGTGTTGCTTTAGTTTATTTCAAATTTGGTATATAAAATGGTGTTTGCTCGCACAATATTCTGGGAGTGTGGGTATGGGGCATCACAACCACCACCATTATTTATAAAATTTGTTTTATAAATTAATTATCATACTAATAATGAACTTACTACACAAAGAAAATGTGTCTCAGGGATGGGACTACCTCACTAGAAACTCTATAGGAGGAACTGCTACAATCTGCTCCATTAGAGGTTTTTTGGATTTAGTTCATCATTAGGATAATATGTATTAACAATTAAAGAAGGTTCACTCAGAGTCACCCTATATGTTTAATCTCTCATATAATCTAAATTTAAGAAATTGGATAACAATTAACATCCTCTTAGGGGATACAAACCCTAGTGATCACCCAAAAAAATCCAAATGAAGTAGAATTATGATATTACTTTTGAAGGTTTCATTAAGGATGACAAAGCCTTTATTTATCGAATGAATTTGATTCTCTATATGGGGTTGAAATTAGTAAACATCATCAATACTAACCATGATAATACTATAGACTATGGTAATGATTATTAATGGGATAATGAGTAAGAATAAATCAAGAACATCATCTATAAAAATGTATGGGAAAAAGGTGTACATACTCAACACCAAATTCAAGACAATGGTTTTAAAGACCCTCCCAAAATGTCATTTCCAAATTCTCATTGTGACTATGTAATGAATAAATTCAAAGTTATGGGTATATATATAGTCTTCCCATCACATTAAAATGTTAAAACCATCCCAGAAGAGAATTGATATTCCTAATAAATGTCTAAAATAAAAAAATTGGATAAAATAAATGTCACGCTTTTAAAATGAAAAATATTTCCTAAGTGTTAATTTCAAACTCAAGAAACCATGCCTTATACAATAAACACTCTCAAACCAATGAATATTTCTTGATCCATTATAGTATGATAGTTACACCTAGTAATCATGTGCCATATCTAAACTATTTATCTAATTTTAGTGTTGATTAATTATCAAATTTTTCTCCATTATGATAGTGTCAACAAAAAATTCAGGTAAGTCACCCATGGATAGCCAAAGAAATATATTGAACATAGGTTTATTTAAGTTAACCATATTATGCTCAAAAAATTACTACATAAAATTTCAATAGAGATGGAAGAATCACACGCATAAATAGTTTTTTCTCTTACTTATTGAAGGGAAACCATACAAGTCTAGTATGCACCAGTG
This sequence comes from Viscum album, assembly GCA_963277665.1. Classification (NCBI taxonomy): domain Eukaryota; kingdom Viridiplantae; phylum Streptophyta; class Magnoliopsida; order Santalales; family Viscaceae; genus Viscum; species Viscum album. The sequence goes on from OY728142.1 coordinate 377,915,886, forward strand.
AAGCCATAGGGAATTATTTACCCTAAATGGATGGATTTAACTCCACCCCCAACCAAATTTTGGAACCCTAACATCTCAATGTTTAGTGGAACATGTGACCTAAAATAATGCGTTATACAATTCACATCTTAGTTTAGTTCAACGCATGGAATGAAAGAACATAAAGAATTTCTGAATCTAAAATGTTTTGTATAGACATTTTATGGTATTACATTCAAACATTACAAAAAAAATATCAATTATATCCATTTATAGTAAGAAACATCATTATTTTAAATTCATCTACCATATCATTACAATGTCGAGGAAGACTAGTATCTATGACCTCTCTAATTTTAAATAGTATGAAAATGAAATATTTAAAAGCTTCATTTCCAATTTTAAGGGTTTAACATACTCATTAAACATACAAATTCCATAGGAATAGTTTTTAGAAATATTTATATAGAATATTTAGGTTTTTTAGTGATAATTACCAATCCCAAAAAATACCATTATTGGTTTCTAGAATTTTCTACAATAGAAAAACATCTAGATTGTTCTATTAGGAACACCAATACCAAATATAAAAAATTAAATTGTTATAATAAATAATATCTGAGATGGTGGTGACCTTTATATTCACTCTCAAACTAGAACTAGGTATATATATAGCTTTTAAAACATCCATTTACATAATTTTTCCTCCATGTAAAAAATAAAAAAAACAATATAATATTGAAAATACATTGGATATGAATAATAGAAAATTCATCTTTAAAATATAAAGAAAAATGTATATTTCTTCAGAAATGATCATGTTCTTTATATTTCATATAAGATTTAGAAAAAAACTTGATCATGTTACCAAATATTATAAATACCAATCTGGAAGGTTTGGATAAACATCCAAATCATATCCCCTACCATAGGATTCTTGGGAAGACCATCTAGGATTAATTTTTAATTAAATACCTCTTATAAAAGATGGTAAAAAAATATTAAAAATTATGTTATGGTTCTAAAGTGCATATACCATATATGTTATCCACCTCACCAGGAGAATATGAGGAGTAGTTAAAAGTTAAAAACAGGAACAAAAAAAGTTTTATGAATGGATGACTCAAAAGACAGTTTATTATAAACATTGAATCATCCCGTAATGACTAAATCATCCAATTATGACCCCGATTTTTCCTAAATTACTCACAATTATATATTCTACTTTTCAATACTCCATAAACCAGTGAAATTTTTATCTATGTGTTTTTTCATAGGTTGACTAATTTACATAGGTACCCAAACTAGTTTGAAAACATATAGACATTATGCTCTGTCATTAGGAGAAATTGCACTACCCCACCAAGTAGAACCCTCCTATGATGGAGAATCCTAATACTAATTTTTCAATGAAATTCAATTGATAGATGAGTATAGTAGTGAATAATAGTTTTATGGATCAAATAATATCATTACCCATTATAGAGGATGTCACTATGGTATAGGATACACACCTAATTTAATCCTTGAATTCAAGGTTATATCCCTGCTAAAATCATTTATGTGATAGAAACATGGAGAAAAGATAAGTGATGAGATTAATAAGATAATCAGTGTAATTTAAAACCCTCTAGAGCTCATTTTATTCTTATTATATTGGTGGATTTATAAGAAAAAAACAACCCTAACTCTGGTCCTAAAGGGGAAGTTTCATCTTTTAAACTGAGCTAATCTACTATTTAAAAAAGAATATAAAAAATAGGGTAGAAATAATCAACATTTGATACATAAATATTATATATTAAAACAACTCAATTTTATCCTAATTGTACATTTAAATCATGATGTAATTCTTCTAAGGAGCTTAGGGAGGTCATTTTCCATCATTTATCAAATCTTTAATAGTACAGGACTCATATATCCACCTACAATTAATATTTAGTGGAGAATGATCCCATTGAATTCTATATGGTCATTTTCTTTATAGAATGTGATCAAAAAACAATAATACATAGGTACATAAATCCCATATACATGTCTGGAAAACATAGTGATTTTATATTTATATAGCCTTGGTGGATAATAGTTCAAGGGTCAAGCTCATTCTAGCCTATAATCTCCACTATTTGAGATATAAGGAATAAAATATTACTCTTTATGATCTGATGATATAGGTATATGAAAAAAGATATATTTTTTTAGAATGATCAATTTAAGGACCAATTACAAGGGCATCATGTCTAATTCTAGGTTCATGGTGGTTCACTAAAACACTACGTTTAAAAAAATTGGGTAATCCATGGAATCACATGTATACCCCAGTACCTTCCTCCTACAACCAATGGTTGAAATAATATATTTATTGATAAATCAGAGTGAATTATGGTAAAATATATCCATTTGTTTCCTACATATCTTGATAAGTTTACACGGGATACTACAAAAGTGAATGGAAACATCTAATGATATACAGTGCAATGAAAATTAGTACCCTTAATAGAATATAAGATATTTTAGTTATCCCCTAGAATTTTTTTAGGGAGATCTTATTACTTCACATCTATCATTTTGAAGAAATAAATCGAGATTTGGGAAACCATAGAATTTTAGCATCCAAATAAAATGATCCCTAGACAATGTTCTTCTCTTATAATAGACAAGAAAAGGTCTCTGTCAATTTAACTATACAAAAAAATGAGAATATTTTTATGAAACATATATAAATTAATCATTACATAAATGTATCCATTGAATTATAGTTTTAAGTGATGTGTGATCAATGTATACAAGTATTTTTGATCATATGGGGATGTCATGTACTGAAGAAACAAAAATATTGGGCACCTTGTATTCTATTCATATTATTTCAAATGAACCCAATAGACCTATATATCTATGATCAATGATTTAAATTATGATGAAGATGATGATAATCTTGTATCATTCTTAGTAACTCAAAAGGTTGATCCATCCCCCATACTTATTAGTAAAGAGGACCTTGATGGTTCCCTGCCTTCTTTTAAGGATGGTATATTAACCACAATCAATTAGGAAAAGTAAGTAGATCTAGGTACAGAGGAATACCCTCAAACAAAATTGATCATTTAAACCATGACTCCTAATTATAAAGAGTGTCACTTTTCATTTCTCAAAAAACTCTACTATGTATTTTCATTGAGTTATTTAAAAATGTTAGGACTAGACCAAAAAGTTTATTTATATCACTCAGAGTTACAAGTTAACCAATGTGGATATAAATATGCAGTAAAGACAATGCACCATACTCGTAGAGACAAAGTGGAATCCAAATATGAAAATATAATCAATTAAAATTTCATTTAATAAGTTTAATGCCCCAAATGGATTTTCAAAATTATCCTTATTTGAAAGAAAAATGGAAAAATCCATGTCTTCATAGATTTCATAGATTTGGACCACCATTGTCCAATAGTATACTTCTATGTTCTAATAATAGAAATTTTGATTGATGCAACAACTATATTTCAACACTCATCCCTCATTTATGGATATTTTCATATAAATAAATTATAAATGGATCTATAAGACAAATATGGGACTACTATAAGATCACATAAAGTGCTATATTACTATAAATTTATTCCCTTTGGTGTAAAAAAATTCTATTCTGCTTATCATGACGTAATGAACCCCATTTTTAGGCTTCTCCATGGTAAAATCACGGAATGTTAAGTGAATGATCTAGTTGTTAATTCATGTTAATATGTAAATAATTTTTTTAACTTCAAAGTGGTTTTTAATAAATTTATTTTCACAAAAAAAATTATGATTCCATTTAAATGTACATTCAAGGTTATGTATAGAATGTTCCTTGGATTTATATTATACAATTTGGGTATCATAGGTTACCCTAAGAATATTAAGGAAATACTAAAGATACTCCATCCTTAAAAACTCATAGAATTTAGAGTAATTCAATGGTTCCATGCTAACATTAGGTATTTCATTATAATCCTCATTGGTATGTGTATACCCTTCAATAAAATGATGAATAAAGTAATAGCCTACCAATGGTATGATTATTTTAGAAAATATTTAAACACTCTTAAGTAATATCAATTATGTCCCCCATTTCTGATGCCACCTGTATAAATAAATATCATATTCATTATATAATGGCACTTGATCAGTTTCTTGGTGCTCTTGTTACCCAAAATAATTATGTGGGTAAAAATAATATTCTTTATTATATAATCTATAAAATATTTGAGGCCTAAATTTAATACACCACTGCAAAGAAAAAACATCCTTGTTATCATCTTTATAGTGCAAAAGTTATGCCACTATCCACAACATCATGAGATCCACCTGATCTATTATACATATTCACTCAAATATTTCCTTATCTACTCTATTTTTAATCTTTTATTATCAAGATAAAAAATAATCCTATAATATTTTTAAATTGGTTTTGTGTCCTAAAAGGTGATTAACTGGAAATCGTTAACATATTTTCTAATCTAACATCTCTCCCTAGAAGAGTCGCTTGTGAACACAAAATTTCTTTATAAAGAGGTTTTATTTTTTAACAACATCTATAAAACTTTGGAAATGTAAGTTTACATTTCTTCTCATACCATGAATAGAGAAAAATAGGGGATCTAAGACTCATTCGATACATTTTTGGAATTGTGACTATTTCTCTATCTAATGAACTTTTTCTCTACACATTCCTCCTCTTATAGGGATGTACCAACAATGAGGTATAATACCAAGACCTTATCATAGGATTTAATATTTATAAATAGAAAAAAAATTACCTAGTTGAATTTCAAAAGTTACTCATAATTAGTTATTAAATAAATTAACAGATTGTATAGAATCAAGAAAGTAGAGTTGTTTCCCTTTTTTAACTACACATGGGAACCAATAGCTTAATTTCTATCAAAATCAGTTCTATTTAAAATTCAATGTTCAAAAAAACTTATAAAAATTCATTAGATGATTTTTATATAGCTCTCATGGATCCAAACTAGGATAATACAATAAACAATATTGTGCATTAAAGAGTTTCTCTCCTACATGGCAGTAAGGATATGGAAGATATTAATGTGGTTGATGCTATATTTTCTAAATATGGATAATCATACCCATACTTGGATATAAAAATTGGATTGATGTCACTAATAGTGAAATACCTCTAAAATGGGGTTCATATATAAGATCAAGCTATAAGGGATAAAATTCATAAGTGATACAATAATATTTTACTCTATGAAGACTATAATTCCTAGAAAGTCCTTTATAAATGATTCTTAGATGTGGTCCTTCTTAGATACATTCATAGATAATAGATCATTTCTATAATTTAGGAATCCTATACTGACACCTATGATGTACAAAAAACATGAACAAAATTTTTCACCTAATTATAAAACATTTATATTTGTTACATTTCTTTATGTATTATTGCATATAATTCAAAATAAGTGGAATGTATTTCAAATATATGGTAATTTCATTCATTAAACCATGGAGTTACTGCAAAAAAATAAATAATTATATCCATTCACCATATTGTGGATAGATTTTATGGGTTTATACCCTTCTACCACTGTCTAGTAATTTATATTCATAATCATCACTAATGACTAATTATCTAAATGAGAAAAGGTTATACCCTTGAAGGAAATCATAAAAAAGGATATGATAAATTCTATGAAGTCTAACATCATCAAAATATTTAGAGTACCTCATTTTAGTCCCATAGACAATGGTACCAACATATTTTTATGTGAATTAATAATATTATATTTTATAATAAAAAATTTATTTTTATCATTCAGCCTATAACTATGTGAAAAAAATGTATTGATTGAATCATTAAATAATAATTTATCAAATATAATTCAAAAAAAGGCAGATAGGTATAAGAAATATTAGCCTAAAAAATTATTTAATACTTTGTGGGATTATCTTACCACCACTCATACTTCTAAACAAGAAATACCTTATTTTATATTGTTTTAGAAAAAATTAGTTTATCCCTATGAATACGTGTTCCATTCACTCAAAACCATCATTTTTTATCATATGGATAAAGATGAGATATCATAGATCTAGTTTTATAACTACAATAACTAGATAAAAAAGGATTCAGTCGTTACACATCCTTGAAATTCATCAGAACACGATGATATGAGCATTTAACAAGAAGGGTCACCTACAACTATTCATTCAAGGGGAATTATTGTTATCTTTATGGATTACAATGGTACTCGATAAGAAACCCCTAATGCATGAGCCTAAATTTTAAGGTCCTTACATCATACATGAGGTATACTCTAATAGAGAAGAATCCCTGATTATAATTGATAGAGTGTGTATAAATACTCCCATGAATGCAATGTTTCTCCATGAATAATTCTCAGAAATACACATTATTACTTACCTCATGACCTAAAACTACATGGTACTAAGTCCTCATTACATGAATCTAAATTTCATGAATCAAGGTCCTTAACACATGAAATTAAACATTATGGTATTAGGTATTTATTATACACCCTAAAATTGAATGAAACATGATCTTGGGTTCACAACCTAAAAATATGAAACAAGTGGACCATCCTTCATGACCTTTAAACTACTTAGAGTATTCCAATATATATGAAAAAATTTCTTTATGTAAAGGCTTTATTAGAGTAAATGTTTTTAGTGTATGGTTTTATTATCTATGTTATCTTTCCTTTAGTAACCCTATACTAAAATAAAATTGTAACGATCCTATAATTTAGGAATAAAATTACCTTTCTTTTAATTAAATGTCTTATGGATATAGAAAACACTTGCACTCATTTTTTTATGATATACAATTGAATTTAAATGACTGTTAAGTATCCTTATCATTAATAATATATTCATTGAATAGTGATCACATGACTGGTATAAATATAGGGTTTTAAAAAATCCTTTTGACATAGATAAAGGAGAGGACGACCTCATCCAGTAGACTTTGTCCATACAAAGATCATTTTTTGAAAATAGTAAAGGAGGTAGTATCACTGGGATTTGTTCTTAACCAATCCTAATCCAAGCTTTAACATGTTAATCTTGAATAGAATCACCTATGAGAGAAATTCTATTTAATAGAGATTACCACCTGGGCGATGTTATCTGAGCCACCCCAAGAGTCTGTAACTATCGCACACCTTACCCATAGGTCTTATGTGGGTGTTATAAGGGGTTATGTAATAAGTTATTAGTTACATATTATGTAATCTATTTTTATAAATTAAACTCTTATTCCACCAATTCCTTTATGGGAATAGTCTTTCTTAAAAAAAGATGAATTTGATTAATTGATTTTTCGTGTAAGATGATAATTTTGTGAAATATATGCATTATTATATTAAACTATATTTTTATTAATAATATTATAAAAACAATTATCATAAATGATGAAAATATCAGTTTCTTATCTATAAATGATTAGGTAATCAGTTTGATAAGAGTTATATTTTTATACGATAAAACCAAAAGTGTATCTTTAAATAATTTATTTTAATGAATTTTTGAATTTTTGAAATAATTAATAATTTTATAAAATATTATTATCAAATTAATTTTATTAATAATAAATGAGTATATAATTTTTATGAAGTCAAGTTATTTTTTTATTAAGGTTTAAAAATTGTTCTTTTCAATACCCATCAATTTTCAATAAATATCAATTCTCATTATAAAATTGAAAATTAAAATATATATAAAATTATTTAGATAAAATGAATATTATTTTGGGAATTAGGATGTTGAAATTATCCAATGAGTAATTTTTCATAACTTTCTGAGACAGTCAAATTTTTGGGTAAAAATAAAATAATATATAAATATATAGTGGGTTTTATGACATCATAATGACCCAATAATGATGTAAAAAATACCATAAAATAAATATTTGACCAAATATATGTTTTATCTATAAAATAATGTGATTTTATATTTATTTACTTATTTTATAATTTCATAGTGAATCCTCCAAAATGTATAATATATTTTAGGATTTTAAAATCATTTCCTTGAGGGTGTGACTCACCTCCACATAAGAAAGTATATTATTTTAATGGATTTGGCACTTGAATTTATAAAATAATTTTTTCCACTCTACTTGTCTAGAATCCATGGGCAAAAACCATGGGTTTGTTTGTGGTTTCGAATATTTTAGTGTGTAGTGTCCAAAACCTAAATAATAAATAATTCTCCCCCTTTTTTTATATAAACTCACCCAAGAACCCATTCCTCTTCACTAAAACTTCTTTAATCTCGTCCTAACTATACTATTAACACCCTAGAGTCCTCCCAAGGTTCCCTTAATCTTCTTTGAATCCTCTCTCAATCCTTTGTGATCACGCATCCAAGTAAGGGATCCTCACTATCCTTCCTTTCTCATTTTTTTCCAAGTTTCCTTATATTGTTATACCCTTTTATTTTTAAATTAAAAATTATTTGGTATGTTTTATAACCTCTCCCATACTTAACTTATTATTTTTTAATGATGATATACCCCTTCAAATCTTATTAACCCCTTCTATGTACACCTATTACCATACCGAAATTTCGTAAGGTATTTCTCTCTCCTTATTTCTATTCAAGAATTTCTCTTGTATTATGCATCTCAAATTCCATTTAATATGTTGGGATATTATGATCCATGATCCCATTACTTCCCATTTATTGTATAAATGATAATATACCCCTTTTCTCTCCCATAAACCCATTTTATGAATCCTCATGTGATGTTGTTATGCTGCTAAAATTGCACTACAATTTTCCATGCCAAAATCATCATGTAGTGAATACCATGCTCATTTATCTATCAAGGGTATTCACCTTTATGCATATATACTTATTGATTATATAATTTCATATATTTATTCCACATTCCTTTATCATGGAATAAATTATTATGTTGAATGAATCCATGTTATATGATCTATGTGGCACACTTAAGCATGATATTGAAATGATTATGAAGGGTGTGCCCTGATAGCGCTCCAATGCATTGGGTAATGTTTAGTATCATGATATGTCATGTTGGGATAGGGGTGTACCTAATTCATTTATAAAACTTTTTTTCCACCATTTTGGGACAAGGTTTTACCTAATTCCTTTATGTTTATGATGCATTGTTTTAAGTTGTTGCCACATTTCCATGTTATGATAATCATACTATATAATTCCCTTATGTTCATGTTTCTCTTATTCTCTATTGATATGCCTTTTGATTAAAATGTACTATATTCTTCAGGTTATTCCTTTTTTACTCCATTACTGAGATTTATAGCTCACTTATTTCTTATGTATGTCCTCAGGTTATCCAAATCAATTCTAAGTACGAAGGAATGTTATGGTCATGTAAAATAAGTTTTCAATAACGATGTTGTATTTTATGTATTGAGTTGTCATGTAATGTTTCTAATCCCCAAATTCACTATTACTCTTGATCTTCTAGGTTGTACTAAGTTCAATTTTATGTTATAAATCATGTTTAAATGTGTAATAAAGACCATGGTTGTTATAGTTGGTATCAAAGAGAGGTTTAGTTATTTTTGGGATTAGGATTAGAAAATCCTAGTGAAAGCCTTAGGGATAATACTAATTATAAGAAATGAATCCCTAAATTTTGGTGAGTATAGAGTAAGTGGTTTATTATGAAAATAAATTCCTGTCTAGATACGAACAAGTAGAGGTGGCTTTAGAAAAAATGTATCTAGGGGTAAAACCTAAAAACACCACTTTGATCTAGACTCTCATGTGAACCAGTGCATGAAAATGGTCCTTAATTCACTCTTGGTTCAAAACTCCCAGGGGATATGCTTTGGTAAATTCATAAGATTAGTACAAACCATTATTAAGGGAACAAAAAATGACTCTAAGAATATATGTTAGGAAGTAAATCATGGATAACTTAGATTGAAGCTTAGAAAATCATAAGTTAAGGCGATAAATGTAATTTATAATTTATCCCTTTAATGTCATTGGATTCCTCTTTATGTGTTAAATTGTTTAAGATGATCATCCCTAATTTTCCTTTTATTCTATCCAATGTTTGGTAATATGAGGAATCGGACTAACAACCGATGCGAAAGGCAATGTGATGAATTTTACAATGAGATTACCAATAAAATAGGATCTTAGGAAGGACACATCATGATTATTCCAAACCAGATATCAAAAATCACAATTAACAATTGATGATTTTTTTAATGCCCAAGGACATCAAGAAAGAGGAATATGGAATCTCATGAAATTCCATCTGATAAAGGTGATAAATGAAATAATACCCAATTTCCTTCGTGCAAAAAGTGTGGAAAGAGGCACCAAGGGAAATTTCACAAAGGGACTAAGAGATGTTTTAAATGTGGAGAGGAAGGACACAAAGTATCCAATTTCCATAAAATAATGGATAATGTGATGGATAGAAACAAAGTTCCATATAATGAATCTTACACAAATCTATGTCATAAATGTGGAGAAGTGGGTAATTATCCAAGAAAATTCTCTATTATAAGGGCTAAGAAGCATGATAAGAATCAACAATCTCCATGATCAAAGGGAGAAATAAAATTATTATGCTAATATTGATAGTGATGAATAAATTTCATGTAACCACTACTTCAAAATAGAGTATTTCATAATGTATTTCAATTCATGTCCTATTAGTATATATTTTATTTTTTCTAAGAACATTGAATCCCCAACAGAAATGATATTAAATATTTAGGGAAAAAATTCTATAAGTGTTATATCACATGTTGAAGTATGTGGGAATGTTATTCTTGAAAATATTATAAGTATCCCTTTGATGTAATTTTAGGAAAATGACAAATTCATTTCCTACAGTTTAAGGTGGTTGAAAATTCATGAGTAAAACTATCCCATGTATGATTTGGAGTTAGTAGTTGTGATCTTTGCATTAAAAATCCAGTGGCATTATATGTAGTACCCCCGGTTTCTAGTATGTAACCATTTTTTGATGTTTTTAATGGTTTTAAAGTTAAGGGTGATGAATGGGATAGTTGGGAGAACATTAAATGAGGTTTTGAGGCAAAGTGGAAGTTGCACGGGCGGCGCACGGGTTGTATAAACCATGCTACCAAACCGTGCATAGTTGGACTTGGAGGCAGTAGCTTCTGCATGGGTGGTGCACGGTTTGTCTAACCGTGTAGCCAAACCGTGTGTGGAGTGTCTTCCAAGGCATTAGCTAACGCACAGTTTGTCTAACCGTGTGAGAAAACCATGCGGCCAGTTAAATGAAATCCTATAAAGGTGGATCTCACGCGTTTTTTCCTCTAAGTGGATCGTTTTTTCCTCCTAAGCGTCCCTAACTCAGGATTTTTCTTCTCCTAAGGTCAGAGAAGGTTCTCCCATTGTTCCAGAGGCGATCTGAAGGCTTCTTTGGCGAATCGAAGCCGGATTCTTGAGGTATGTGATCGTTCTTCATCGTTCTTGATCAGTTTCTTAGATCTACTTAGATCTACTTCTCCTCTTATCTTGGTTTCTTAGATCTACACCCATTATGGGTAGATCTATGTTTTTTGATACCAAATATGATGATATTTGGTCTTGATCTTTCTAGGAGAAGAGATCTAAGGCGGGTTTTTGGAGAATCGACCCTGTCTTCTTGAGCATTCTTCGACTGTTGTGGTTTTCATAAAAACCTTTGAGGTATGTGGATTCACCCTTGAATCCTATTATTATAATTTATTTTATTAGTTTTAAATTGGTTTATTTGAATGGTTTTTATTGTGAAAAGAATAGAATAAATCTTCTTTAGTGATGATTTATGGTTTTAGTGAAATTGTGAAATCTTGGTGAATTATTGTGCAAAGTGATTTGGCTTCTTGAATTTAAAATATTGATTTTAAATTATGGATTTTATAAAATTGTAAACTGGTTTTATGAAAAATGGGTTTTCAGTAAAAAGGGTGTTTTATTGAAATGGTTTGATACTGAAATGACTTTGATGGAATTGGTTTTCAATAAAAAGAGAGATTTATTGAAATGGTTTAGAATTGAAATGGTTTGGGTTTGAAATTGTTTTGATGGAAATGGTTTTCAATAAAAATGTGTTTTTATTGAAAGGTTGTTTTCCCATGATTTATGGGCAGATGTGGTGTTTGTTCAAATTGCATTTGGGACGGACAAGGGTTATGAGTCTCCCCCATCAGTGTTGGGATGGATAAGGGTTAGGGCTCTCCCCGATCAAAAATTCATGTGAATTTGGGTTGGATAAGGGTAATAAGTATCCCCCATCATGATTTGGATGGATAAGGGTTAGGGATTCTCCCCTCTTCTAGGTAGCATGCATGGTTGGTTGAATGAGTTTGTGAAATGGTTGGGTATGCCAAAAAGGGAATGTTTGTGAAATGGTTCTTAAGCTTGTTTGGTTATTTTTCTAGAAAATAACTTGTTGGAAAATTTGTTTCAATTGCTCTTGGAATACCTTTGGTTATGAATGGTTTTAGAAACTTTTTTATATTTAGTTATAAACTACTTTTGAGAAAAAGTTTTATATAAAAAGTTTTTATATAATTGTGGCTAACTCTTCTATCATAGTGGCGTGAGTAGGGAAGTCATTGGGGAAAACCTACTGAGTTTTATACTCACCCCTACTTTGGCACGTTGGTTCTTTTTCAGATGTTGTTTTCTAGGACACAGGTAAAGGTAAATCATCTTATTGGTAGTGGCTTGTGGTGATGCTTGGGTGATGTTGTGGAGCTTGGAGCTTGTGGAGCAAGGATTTTTAGTGTCTTTTGAGAGTCTTGAGTTGTTCATCCGCTGTGTACTTTGATGCTTATTTTAGTCTTCCGCTGTTTTGTACTTTGACGTAGTTTGATATAAATGAAGTGTTTATTGGTCTTTCTTTTGTTCATGCATCATATAGTGAATGTTTGGTTATGGTTGGTTTATGGGTTTATTTTTTAAAGGGTAAATTGTCCCCCAATTGTACTTGAAACCCTTCGGCATTTATTTCCATCCTTTGGCGCCTTGGGGATGTTGCTTAGGGCCTAGTAAGGACTCTTTGTACTCTCAAGCCAATGAGAATTGGCAGGTCATTACAAATGGTATCAGCTTGTTCGGTCCTTTCCTAACAAGTAGTCATCGATGTTCTTGGTCTTGGAGTTGAAATTAATTCTTGTCTATTCCTTGGGTCTAAATCTTAGATAGGAGTAGGATTGTCAGAACTTGAAATGTATAGCATAAAAGGACGTAGCTAACATGTTTATGCTGAACTTCAAGTTACCAGGGTGTTGGGTACATAAGTGTTTTGGATACACTTCTAGAATGTTGGAAAATCTCATTGTCATGGGTTCAGCCAATTAGACGAGCATGACATGCATTATAGAGGAATGACTTCCCACTGGGATTTCATATCTTATTGTGAGGAATGAGTAAGGATTTTGTGCAAGGTGTGAATTTTTGAAAAATTCAAAAATTGTTTTCAAGTAAAAGATTTTGAAAACAGGGTATTTGGTGTATTTTGAAAATGGGTTGATTTTCAAAAGGCATGAAGAATGTTTTAAAAAATGTTTGAATATGGGAAAAAGGTTGTTTTGAAAATAATTTTGTGATAGATAATGTGATAGAATTTGAAATTCTAAGCCATCAGTTGCTAGAGAGTGAGATTGACAGAGTTTGTTGTGGGTTTATAAAATGGCAGCTGGTAGGCGTCGTCGAAACCCACCCAAAGAAGCTACAGAGAATGTGGTTGCCCCAGAACCACATGTGAAATAAGAGATGGTTCAGAGTGTTGTCCATGATTTTCATGTTGTGGATACAGGGAACCGGAGGAATGAACCAAGGCATGTGGATCATACCATCTAGTTCATGAAGCAGAATCCACCGAACTTTCAGGGTGATTCTGAACCCGAGAAGGTGGAGGTGTGGCTAAGTAGGATGAGTCGTATCTTTGATTTCATCGACACACCAGTAGAGCTGAAATTAAAGTTGGAGACATATATGATTGAGGATCTTGCACGTCAATGGTGGGATTTAGTGGTGCAGGCTAAATTGGATGAAGGCCTTACCGAGGCGGATTTTGAAGAATTGTTCAACAAACAATTCTATCCTCACACGTTCAAGATCTAGAAAACGACAGAATTCTTTAGCTTGAAACAAGAGACTCTCTCTTTCACAGATTATGTGTATAAATTCATGAATTTAGTCCATTTTTCATCAGAGGTCATGGAAAGTGTGTCATTGAAGGCACGCATCTTCAAATCGGGGCTAAGGAAAAATATTCGATCGAAGATTGTGGTGCTCTGTATTACGAATTATACAGAGATGGTGAATAGAGCGATTGTTGCTGAATGTGATATCTCGGGATCAATAGGAGGAGGAATGATGATACCTACAGAAAATGGTGGGAACTCAACCTCTGGGAACAAGAGGGAAAGGGACACCTATTTCCACGGTGCAAGTGGAAATCACTATCAGACAGCGGGATCAGTGAACCTTCCTCCATGATCCCAGAGCAAAGCAGGTTGTTTTCAATTTTGTTCACTTGACCACAAAAGGAGAGATTGTACGGTGCAACCTAGAGCCTATAACAATTGCAAACATATAGGGTGTCTACAACTCTATTGTAGGAATGCACTAAGTTCAGGTGCGCGTGACACCTCTTAGGCGTCGCAAGCATCATATGCTTTGACAGGATGTGGACATCACAATCAGTCTCGTCAACATAACAGAGCTACCCATGGTGATTCCCAAAATACCATGACTCCTCAACTAGGGAAATCTCAACAAGGCAACAAGGAGAAAAGTGCAGCGGAGAAGAAATTGTATGGAGCTGAGTAGATGATGGTCGATGATCAGGTTGGACCATCTACGGTGAGAGGTACGGTTATTTTTAATTCTACCCTTGTGCAAGTGCTATTTGATACTGGTGCATCACATTCCTTCACTGCTTCTCATGTTGTTGACTTTCTATGTTTAAAACTAGAAATGATGCCTTTCTGTTTTGAAACTAAAAACTCCTCTTGGTGAAAGAGAATGTTAAGACTTTGTGTGTAGAGCATGTGATATAACTGTTGACGGAGATAAGTTAAAATGGGACTTCTCGATGTTGGACATGGATTTCTATGAAGTAATATTGGGTATGGATTGGTTGAAAATGTTTAGAGCTCACATGGACTGTTATCAGAGAACAGTTAGTTTCACAATTGAGGACGGCATTGACCATCTCTTTAGAGGAGAGAGGATGGAAAAGGAAGGTGAAAAGAGCTTGTTGGCACCAATGGTGGGAACGATATCTTACCAATTGGTAGCGTTGACTTTGTCATCAATGGAAGAGATTGAGGAAAATAGTTTTCCAGCTATTGTGGATCAATTTCCAGATGTATTTCCTAATAACTTCTCAGGGTTACCATCTCTAAGGGAAGTGGATTTTACGATTGATCTCCTTCCAGGGACCAGTCCTATTTACCTTCCATCTTATAGGATGGAACCAATAGAGTTAAGGGAATTGAAATTGCAGTTAGAGGAGCTGGAAAGCAGGGGTTCTATTCGACTAAGTACTTCCCCATGGGTAGCACTGGTGTTATTTGTGAAGAAGGCATATGGAACTCTTTGGTTGTGTGTTGATTATCATAAGATTAACTAAGTTACGATAAAGAATAAATATCCACTTCCATGCATCAATGATCTGTTCGATCAATTAAGGGGAGCTCAGTGGTTCACCAAGATTGAATTACAATCAGGATATCACCAATTGCGAGTTTGGAAGGAGGATATTCCAAAGACAGCTTTCAGAAGAAGATATGGCAATTACGAATATGTAGTCACGCCTTTCAGTCTAACGAATTCACCAGTGGTCTTAATGGCTTTGATGAATTAGATATTTCAGCGATATATGGATTTTTTTTTTTTGGTGTATGTGGATGATATTTTGGTCTATTCAAAGACAAGGGCTGACCATGAGGTGCACCTAGAAACAGTGTTAAAAATCTTGAGAGATCATCGTTTGTATGCCAAATTATCAAAGTGTGGTTTTTGAATACAGGAAGTATGTTTCCTTGGCCATGTCATTTCTAAGAAAGGTGTTTCTGTTGATCCTAAAAGATATAAGTCATTATCTCTTGGAAACCACCAAAGAATGTGTTCGAGATACGCAGTTTTCTTGGTCTAGCTGGTTACTACCGACACTTTGTGTGTGATTTATCATGACTAGATTCACCAATGAAAACTCTGAATAAGAATAATTCTCTCTTCCAATGGATAGAATAATGTCATAAATCCTTTCAGGAACTGAATGTTTGTCTTACATCAGCACCTCTCTTTATCTTTCCAGAATCCGGACAGGGGTATGTCGTGTATTGTGATGCTTCAGGATCAGGGTTGGGTTGTGTTCTCATGAAAATAGATTATGTGGTTGCTTATGATTCAAGGTAGTTGAGGGTGCATGAGAATAATTACCCAACACATGATTTGGAGTTAGCTGCAGTCATCTATGCTTTGAGAACATGGAGACATTATCTCTTTGGTGAGAAATTTACTATGTTTATGGATCACAAAAATCTTGAAACATATTTTATCACAGTGATATTTGAACTTGAGGCAAATGAGGCGAATGGAGTACCTCCAAATTTTTGACTTTGACTTTATGTACACACCGGGAAAAGGAAATTAAGAGGTGGATGCATTGAGTAGAAATTAATATGCTCAGTTGGAAAAAGAAGCTTCAAATGAATGGCAGTTAATTTTGGTCTTAGACAACATGCATGTGGAATGTGAAGACCGAGGTGATGTTATTGTTTTCTTTTTAGTTACACTTGTTCCTGATTTAGAAAATATGATCAAAGAATCACAAACATCTGATGCAAAATGTCTGGTTGTAAGTTCAAAACTCAATGGTGGGGAGACCATTGATGCCTGGAAACTTGATGCGGGTTGAGTTTTGTGTTTCATAGATTGTATGGTTGTACCTATGGTTTGTCAAGAACAAATCCTTCATTCTTACCACCATTCAATTTGGGCTATACACCTAGGTACACAGAAGATGTATAAGGCGTTGAAGTCACAATTTTGGTGGAGCGGCATGAAAAGGAAGGTGGTCGAGTTTGTCTCACGGTTCTTAACTTATCAGCAGGTTAAAGAAAAACATTAGATACCAGTTGGTATGTTACAATATTTTCCCATCCCAGTGTGGAAATGGGATCAAATAGCAATTTATTTTGTTACAGGTCTTCCAAGAACGATCCAGAAACACGATGTCATTTGGGTGATAGTGGATCTTCTAACCAAGTCGGCCCATTTAATCCCTATTCATGAAACCCATACGGTGGAAGATATTTCAAAAATATATATCCAAGAAGTGGTAAAGATGCATAGTGTACCAGTGTCTATAGTCTCAGATAGGGATACAAGATTCACATCTCATTTCTGGAAATCATTACTGCAAGCCCTCAGAACTCAGTTGATTATGAGCACGGTGTATCATCCCCAGATGGATGGGCAATCTGAGCGGATGATACAAACATTGTAAGACATGTTACAGGCTTTTGTAATAGATTTTTGTGGCTCAGGGGAGGATAATATACCCTTAGAGGAGTTATCATATAATAACATCTATCAAGACTCGATACTCATGGCTCCATTTGAAGCATTGTAGTGGCTTCCTTGTTGTTCTCCACTATACTGGGTGGAAACGGGTGAAACTTCACTAGTCTGGCCAAGACTTTTCCAAGAGACAATAGAGAAGATGTAGTTGATTAGAAAGAGGATAGATATGGCTCAGAGTCATCATATATCTTATGCAGATCACCGTCAAAGACTGTTGTCGTTTGTTGTGGGTGATCATGTCTTCTTGAGGATCTCTACAAGGCTTGGAAATCGTCGTTTCGAGAAACAGGGAAAGTTATCTCATAGATACATTGGCCCTTTTGAGATACTAGAATGGGTTGGAGAGGTAGCATATTGGTTGGAATTTCCACCTCGGTTTAGTTTGGTGCATAATGTGTTCCATGTATCTTAGTTGAAAAAGTATCAGCCTGATCCTGACCATGTGACCAGATGGGATCACGTTGACCTAGAGCCAGATTCTTCATTGATACATATCCCAGTACAGATTGTGGATAGGCAAGATAAAGTATTGAGGGGAAAAATAATCAGTCTAGTGCAGGTTTTATAGTATCATGGTCAAATTCAGGATGAGACTTGGGAACGTGAGAAAGAAATGAAAGAGCAGTGGATGGAACTCTTTCAGTTGGGTGAAGGTTTTATACTTTCAAAGGATGGAAATACCAATGGTGGGGAGAATTTAGTACCCCTGGTTTCTGGTATGTAACCCTTTGTTGATGATTTTTATGGTTTTAATGTTAAGAGTGATGAATGGGAGATTCGGTATAACTTTAAATGATGTTTTGAGGCAAAGGGGAAGTCGCACGGGCAGCGCATGGGTTGTATAAACCGTACAGCCAAACCGTGCATAGTTGGTCTTGGAGGTAGCAGATTCCGTATGGGTGGCACACAGTTTGTCTAAACATGCGTCCAAACCATTCATGGAGTGTTTTCCGAGTTAGTGGCTAACGCTCGGTTAGCGCACAGTTTGTCTAACCGTGCGATCAAATCATGCAGCCACTTGAATGAGATCCTATAAAGGTGGATCTGACACGTTTTTTCCTATAAGTGGATATTTTTTCATCGTAAGCGGCCCTAACTCAGTATTTTTCTTCTCTTAAGTTCATAGAAGTTTCCTCCATTGTTTCGGAGTTGATCTGAAGACTTCTCTTGGCAAATCGAAGCTGAATTCTTGAGGTATGTGATCGTTCTTCATCGTTCTTGATTGGTTTCTTAGATCTACTTAGAAATACTTCTCTTATTCTCTTGGTTTCTTAGATATATGCCTTTTATGGGTATATCTAAGTGTGTGGATGGAAAATATGATTATATTTGGTCTTTATATTTCTAGTAGAAGAGATATAAGGTGGGTTTTTGGAGAATCGACCCGGTTTTCTTGAGCGTTCTTTGATCGTTGTGGTTTTTGTCAAAACCTTTGAGGTAGGTGGCTTCACTCTTGACTCCTCTTGTTAGAATTGATTTTATTAGTTTCAAATTGGTTTATTTTAATGGTTTTTATTGTGAAAAGCATAGAATAAATCTTCTTTGGTGTTGATTTATGGTTTTAGTGAAATTGTGAAATCTTGGTGAATTTTTGTGCAAAGTGATTTGGTTTCTTGAATTTAAAATATTGATTTTGAATTATGTATTTTCTTAAATTGTAAATGGTTTGATGAAAAATGGGTTTTCAATAAAAATTGTGTTTTATTGAAATGGTTTTATACTGAAATGACTTTGATGTAATTGGTTTTCAATAAAAAGTAATTTTTATTGAAATGGTTTGGAATTGAAATTTTTTGGCTTTGAAATGGTTTTGATGGAAATGGTTTTCAATAAAAATTTGTTTTTATTAAAAGGGTGTTTTGGAATGATTGATGGGAAGATGTGGTTTGTGTTCCTATTCAATTTGGTACGAATAAGGGTTAGGAGTCTCCCCAATTAGTGTTGGGATGGATAAGGGTTAGGGATCTCCCCCGTCAAACATTCATATGCATTTGGGTTGGATAAGGGTAATAAGTCTCCCCCATCATGTTTGGGATGTAAAATGATTAGTGCTTCTACCCTCATCTAGGTAGCATGCATGGTTGGTTGCATGAGTTTGTTAAATGGTTGGGTGTGCCAAAAAGGGAATGTTTGTGAAATGGTTCTTAATCTTGTTTGGTTATTTTTATGGAAAAATAACTTGCTGGAATTTTTTTTTCAATTTCTCTAGGAATGTCTTTGGTTATGAATGGTTTTGGAAACTTGTTTATATTTAGTTATAAACTTCTTGTGAGAAAAAAATATATAAATAGGTTTTATATAAATGTTGCTAACTCTTTTATCCTAGTGGCATGAGTAGGGAAGTCATTGGGGAAAACCTACTGAGTTTTATACTCACCCCTGCTTTAGCATGTTGGTGCTTTTACAGATGTCGTTTTCCAGGACATAGGTAAAGGTAAATCATCTTATTTATAGTGGATTTTGGTGATGCTTGGGAGATATTGTGGAGCTTGGAGCTTGTGAAGCATGGATTTGTAGTGTCTTTTGAGAGTCTTGAGTTGTTCATCCACTGTGTACTTTGATGCTTCGTTTGGTCTTCTGCTGTTGTGTACTTTGATGTAGTTTGATATAAATAAAGTGTTTGTTGGTCTTTCTTTTTTTCATGCATCATATAGTGAATGTTTGGTTATTATTGGTTTATGGGTTTATTTATTAAAGGTTAAATCTTCCCCCAATTGTACTTGAAACCCTTTGGCATTTATTTCTAGCCTTTGGCACCTTGGGGATGTCGCTTAAGGCCTAGTAATGACTCGTTGTACTATCAAGCCAATGGGAATTGGTGGGTCATTACATTATATATTTGGGGAGATGTTTGAAATATATATGTATCATAAAAGTATCAAATATATATTCACATAGAAAGAGCTAAATATTCACCAAAGAATATGGTTAGAACTCATCAAGGATTACGACTGCTTAATCCATTACCACCCTAGGAAAGCGAACAAGGTGCCAGATGCTCTAAGTAAAAAGGACCTAGTGATTATATCATTGATTAGAATTGAAAAGGATCCAATATTCTTATATTTGGTTAATATGGACATATGAATCATAAATAAGGTAACATCACCAATCCTTTAACAAATTATTTCTCAACCATCTCTTTTGGAAAGGTTAAAGGATGATAAAAAAGATGATGTGAGAATTCATAAGAGAGTAGAAAATATCAAAAAAGGGAAATCCTTGGAGTTAAATGTTAATGAAGAAGGAATTTTGAGAGTTGGTTCAAGATTATGTGTTCCATCAAATCTGGAGTTAAAGAAAGAACTTTTTGATGATGCACATAGTTATAATTTCTCCATTCACCAAGATGTATCGGGATATCTGAGAGCATTATTGGTGGGATAACATGATGAAGGAGATCACCAAATATACATCAAAGTGCCTGTTATATCAGCAAGTAAATTTGAGAGGTATAATTCTAAGGGGATGATGCAACCATTACCCATATTAACATGGAAATTGGAGAACATCACCATGGAATTTGTCACTAGACTTCCAGAGGCATCCATATGAAACAATAATATCTAGGTTGTTATTGATCATCTTACAAAGACGGAACACTTAATTAAAATTTAAGAGGATTTCTCATTGGATCAACTGGCATAGATATACACCAGAGAAGTGGTAAGGTTACATGACATACCACCATCGATTGTATCTGATCGAGATCCAAGATTCACCTCTATGTTCTGGAAGATTCTACAACATGTTTTGAATACAGATCTGAACTTCAGTATGACTTATCATGCTCAAACTAATAGTCAATCTGATCAGACTATCAAAACACTTGAGGACATTTTGAGAGCATGCTCAATGGACTTCAAAGGAGGATGGAATCAACATCTTCCTCTAGTTGATTTCTCTAACAAAAAAATTTCTACTCAAGCATCCAAATGGTGCCTTATGAAGCCCTTTATGGGAATAGGTGCAGAACACCAGCATATTGGGATAAAGTTGGGTAATGAAAACTTCTCGATCTAGAAATGGTCGAAGAAATGGTGGAGAAAGTTAAGATAATACAACATTACATCAAAGCTGCTCGGAGTGAACAAAATAGCTATGCTGATAACCGTTGACAAGACCTAGAGTTTGATTTTGAAGATATGATTTTACTCCACATATCTCCATGGAAGAGATTTATGAGATTTGGGAATAAGGGAACGCTTATTCTAAGTTACATCGGCCCTTTTGAGATCCTTGATCGCATCGGAGTAGTGACATATTGACTAAAACTCCCACTAAACCTATATAAAGTACATGATATATTCCATGTATCACTCTTGAGTAAGTACATACCTAACCTGTCACATGTACTAAATCCAAATGTCGTACCATTGGAGAATGAACTCTTCTATGAAGATAATTCGGTGAAGATCATAGATCGTAGGAAAAAAGTTATACGAAATAAGACAATGCCCCTCATCAAATTGTTGTGAAGAAACCAGAAGTTTGAATAATCAACATGGGAACCATAGGAAGTGATGATACAAAGTTACCCTCATATTTTTTAGTGTGGGAAAAGGAAATTTCTAGGGAAAATTTTCTTATGGAGGGAAGGTTGTAACAAACCAATCATTTCTGAATAAAATTTCCTTTCATTTAATTAAATGTCTTATGGATATAGAAAACACATGCACTCTTTTTTTTAATATATCCAATTGGATTTAAATGACTGTTAAGTATCCTTACCATTAATAATATATCCTTTTAATAGTGATCACATGACTAGTATAAATATAGGGTTTTAAAAAATCTTTTTTTCACAGACAAAGGAGAGAACGACCTCATCCAATAGACTCAGTTTATACGAAACTCATTTATCGAAGCTCAGAAAGGAGGCATCGACACTGGGATTCACTCTTGACCAATCCCAAGCCTAGCTTAAACACATTAAGCTTGAATGGAATCACATACGAGAGAAGTTCAAGTTAATATAGATTACCACCTGGGTGATGTTATCTGAGCTTCCCCAAGAGTATGTCACCATCACACACCTTACAATTAGGTCTTATGCGGGTGTTATAATGGTTTATTTAATAAGGTATTAGTTACTTACTATGTAATCCATTTTTATAAATAAAATTCTTATTCCACCAATTCCTTTATGGGAACAGTCTTTCTTAAAAAAATGATGAATTTGATAAATTGATTTTTCATGTAAAAATGGAACTTTTGAGAAATAAATGCATTATTATATTAAACTATGTTTTTATCAATAATATTATAAAAACAATTCTTATAAATGATGACAATATTATTTTCTTATCTTTAAATGATTAGGTAATTAGTTTGATAAGAGTTGTATTTTTATATGATAAAACTGAAAGTGTATTTTTAAAGAAATAATTTTAATGAATTAATTAATTTTTGAAATAATTAATATTTTAATAAAATATTATTATCAAATTACTTTTATTAATAATAATTTAGTATATAATTTGTATGAAGTTAAGTGTTATTTTTTATTAAGGTTTAAAAACTGTTTTTGTCAAAACCTGTCAATTTTCAATAAAAGTCGGTTCTCATTTTAAAAGAGAAAATTCATATATTTATAAAATTATTTAGATAAAAATGAATATTATTTTTGGAAACAGGACATCTAAATTATCCAATGGTGAATTTTTCATAATTTTATGAGACAGTCGAATTTTTGGGTAAAAATTAAATAATATATAAATATATAGTGTGTTTTATGACATCATAATGACCCAATAGTGATGTAATAAATACCATAAAATGGATCTTATACCAAATATATGTTTTAACTTCAAAATAATGTGATTTTAGATTTATTTTAATTGCTTTTTAATGCCTTATTGAATCCTCTAAAATATATAATATATTTTAAGATTTTAAATTCATTTCCTTGAGGGTGTGACTCACCTACACATAAGAAAGGGTAATATTTTAAAGTATTCATCACTTAAACTGATAAAAATATTGTTTTATACTCCCCTTTTCTAGAAACCATGGGTTAGTTTTTGGTTTTGAATATTTTAGTGTGTAGTGTCCAAAACCTAAATAATAAAGAATTCCCCCTCTTTTCCTATGTAAAATCACCCAATAACCCATTAATCTTCACTAAAACTCCATTAATATCCTCCTAACTCTTCTATACACTCCCTATAGTCCTCGCAAGGTGCCCCCAAACTCCCAATAATCCTCTCCCATGCCTTTGGGATCACACATCCAAGTAAGGGATCTTCACTTTCCTTCCTTTCTCATTTTTTCCAAGTTTCCTTATATTGTTATACCCTTTTATTTTTCAATTATAAATGATGGGGTATGTTTTCTCACCTCCCCCATACTTGAATTATTATTTTTTAAGGACGATATACCCTTTTCACTCTCATTAATTCCTCCCATGTACACCTGTTACCATACCGAAATTCCATAAGGGATTTCTCTCTCCTCATTTCCATTCAAGAATTTATCTTATATTACGCATCTCAAATTCCATTTAATATGTTGGAATATTTTAATCTATGATCCCCTTGATGCATATTTCATGTCTAAATTATTAGATACCCCTTTATCTCTCATCAACCCATTTTATGAATCCCTGTGTGATGTCATTATGCTGTTGAAATTGCACCGCGATTTTCCATGCCAAAATCATCATTTAGTGAATACCATGCACATTTCTCTATCAAGGGTATTCACCTTAATTAAAATATAATTATTTATTATATACTTTCATATATTTAGTTAAAATTTATTTATCATGGAATAAATTATTATTTTGAATAAATCCATGTTATATGATCTATGTGGCACACTTAAGTATGAGATTGAAATGATTATGAAGGGTGCACCCTAATAGAGCTCCAATTAATTGGATAATGTTTAATATCATTATACATCATGTTAGGATAGGGGTTTACCTGATTCCTTTATAGGAATTTTTTCCACCGTGTTGGGATAGGGGTTTACCTGATTCCTTTATGTTTATGATGCAGTGTTTTAAGTTTTTTTCACATTTCCATGTTATGATAATCATGCTATATCATGCCTTTATGTTCATGTTTCTCTTGTTCTCTATTGATATGACTATTTATTAACATGTGTTGTATTATTCATGTTATAACTTTTTTACTCCCTTACAGGGATTTATAGTTCACCCTTTTATTATGTATATCCTCAGGTTATCCCATGAAATGCTAAGTATAAAGGAATGTTGTGGTCATGTAAAAGAAGTTTTCAATAAATATGTTGTATTTTATGTCTTGAGTTGTCGGGTAATGTTCCAAATCCCAAAAATCACTATACCTATTGATATTCTGTGCTGTATTAAGTGAAAATTTATGTAATAAATCATGTTTAAATGTGTAATAAATACTAGGGTTGTTATAAAAATCTTTTTTATTTCTAAGAAATATATAATGTTTGATTATTTTTCCCATAGGATATGTAGTGCGGTCCAGATCACCACCATCAAACTCATCTACAATGTTAATTTTTACACCATCCCTTATTTTTCCCTAGTATTGGGATTTATTCCAATTAACATCTTGTTTTATTCTTTATCCTTACACTAGATAGCCTTTTTCATTATCTTCCATTTCCATTCTAAAGAATCCTTATACACATATTTACTTATCCACCTTAGTTGTTAATAAGTGGAACTACACTAATCACCATGAAATGTCTCTAAATTTATATGAATAATGAGGGGTGTGATTATTTTCATCATAGTATATAGATAAATGCTTGTATTTCCTATCAGGGCTCAAAAAATATTATTTTATTTTATTTATCATTTAATCTAAATAGTGAGGCTCTTACAAAATCATATCTGGTTTTGATCATCTTGTCCTCTCATTCTGATTCCTCTCCTAACCATTATATTTTTATTGTGTATGGTATAGATCTATATAGAGACTATTTTATAAGAACTATGCATGTATTGAAATATATTTCAATAGGACACATAGTGACATATATATCACCTATCCTAGACTATACCATGAATCGTCACCTAGTTTGATCCCCCTTTTAACACCCTTTTTCATCTTGAATTGCTGGGATTTAAATCAAATTATTTTAATTACCTTTAGAAACTCTCTTTTTATATGTCACACTTCTATCCTTGATCATGTTAACTACCATAAACCTTTCATGGTTGTGGGTAATGAGTATGTATAATTTCAATAGAACCCTTTTGGTGTGGTGATGATATATTCATTACATATATATCATACCTATATCTGCCCAAGATAATACATACATCTTAAGGAAAAACCCCTCTAAACTCATACACCCGTAATAATTTTATAATTGAAACCACCATTTGAATATAGTCAATGATGACCCATGGTATGACTATTTAACAATAGAGTTTATGTTATGTCATTTGAATGCATTAAATAGTTGTCTTAGACTATCCATCATCACCTCACCATTCCCTATATAAAATTACTAAACTCTTGAATTATAAAATTTATGATTCTCTATTCAAAGATGTAATTTTTTTAAAATTTTATAGCCTCCATTTGGTTGTTAACGTTACTTCCCCAACTATTCACATTGGTTTCACCTTCAAATGAAATCAGGTTAATTATTTCCATTGAGTGAATAACACATTTTCATCATTTTTTACCATTTCCAATGATCATAAACTATATGACACCTTGTTCCAAGCTATACACCTTTAATTTATGGGACATACTTTGGTTCTATTAGGCCTTAAATTTCATTCACATTTCCCCACATGGATATTTTTACCAGTGTTGGGAAGGCCATTCATATTAGTTTGATCTCAAAATTACCTATATATGATAAACCTCACCTTTTTTCAAAAGTTATGTTAACTTAAACATCATCCACATTTTGGTTAAAATCTATATGAGATTAATCTTAAACCAATTTTTAGTTAAAATATATATGACCATAATTCTCATCAACATTTTGGTCAAAAACTAAATGAAATTAAATTTTAACTACATTTTGGTCAAAATATATATGACATTAATCTTTATCCACATTTTGATTAAAAGTTGTATGACCTTAATATACAGCCACATTTTTTTATCAGAGCTTCATGAACTTAAATTATAATTTAATTTCCCTTTAGAAAAAACAAAATATTCTTAGACCAAAATGTATTATCTATTAATTTTGGGTTAGTGATGATTATTTAGGGTATGAAATGATCTCTAGGTCAGAGCTATAGATACTTAAATTCTAGATTCTTTATCCTGGTTTAGTTTATTATGTATTAAGATTAAAATCAATATATGTGAAAAGATATTATTGTTAAAAATCCACAAAGGGATACTTGAGGAAAAAATAAGCCCATACTGGATAAAACTTACCTTTCATATATTAAGAAAATGTTTAAAGTATAAA
This sequence comes from Viscum album, assembly GCA_963277665.1. NCBI lineage: Eukaryota > Viridiplantae > Streptophyta > Magnoliopsida > Santalales > Viscaceae > Viscum > Viscum album. The sequence continues at coordinate 377,942,859 of OY728142.1, forward strand.
ATAAATAATATAAATAAAGTAGGTCTATACATTTATACCTATTAAATGATAAGTTATGATTTCTTGGTATATAAATCTAGGAAATTTTTTTATCATATTTATATTAAAAAAATTGGTTCAAATGTTTTTCAAAAAGAAAAAAGTGATGAAATTTTGGGGTATTTTAACCCCCTATAAACAAGATAACATCTAAACCCAAACCCATTTATGACATAATTCATATATATTTATTCATCCTCTTATATTTCAATAGACCAACCATAGCCTGTGGTGATGGAACCTTTGATACATGTTCAACTTTCAATATTTGTATGAGAGTAAAAGTCTAGGAGGAACATCAAACCTTTTCTATACTAAATACAACTAGTTTAACTAATAATATAGTGATGGTATAAGCAAATATGACTAGACAACACATGTCTAGGAGCACATGGATTGGAATATAACAATTGATCAAATCACTTATTTATTGACTCAAGTGTTTTTCATTATGATCTACTAAATCCATTTAAATTTGATATTTATATGGATTTAAAAACTCTAATATTATTAATTGGGTAAATTTACAAGTTATCGTGAGTTAATATTTGATATAAATAAATAAATCAACAATTTCATAGAGGCAAATATTCTTTGTAATTAAAAGGATAAAAAATTAAAGGAGTACCATCCATAATTTTAAGTGATGCACTAAGTGATTATAATAAAATTAGTAATGAAAAATATGTCATGAAATTCTACCTCTAAATGCACCCCTCCTAGGATGAAAATAAAGGAAGATAGATAATGTCTCCTAATTCTTGCCTCTATTTGTCCTCATATTGGTGACTAACATTAAGGGCATAAAAATATCACATATTGAAGGCATTTCCCTAAAGAATAATAAGGATTAGAAGATGGGATAAATCAACCACAAAACAACTCCATCACATGATACGAAAGTAAGCCCAAAACTATCCCATAATGCATGAAAAATTTCATCAAATTCAAATAAATTTCTCTATGTAAATACCAAAGACGAGAACTATGATAATGAATCAACAATAGCTCCAAATATATGCTAGTATTATCTCGATTGCTCCCAAAATTCTTCATTAAAACTAAAAAATAGATTATATACATAGGGTGGTCATATTATGTACACTTAATAGGATCATACCAAAGGATGCAATTGAAAATGTTAAAAGTGCATACGAATGTACTAGTGAACAAACAACAGAACCAAAATAAACCTAAACAACTGAATTATCCAATCCCATCCACACCATGGCAAGATTACCAAATCACACATCCAATATAGTGACCTAGGATCTAAATAATAAAAAGAAAATTCACCCCACATCCTATTACACACTGATTTTCTACACTCACACCCCAATTTCAAAGGAAATATGCTCTGTTACCTTCCATATATATCACATCACATATCCATTCAACTCTGATATGATTTGGGATTCATCCCTACCTATCCCAACCTCTCATAGGATCTAGTATTCAATGCAAGAATCAGTCATCATCACATCACAACCCCATCACACATCACAATCTCATCACATATATAGTGAAGTAGGGTATCATGAATGTGAAACGCATAAAACGCATGTCATACTACCACCATGAATGACCCCCATGATATATTACATCCTCAACATCATTGGGTAGTCTCTAACACTAACCCATAACATCACTGGGTAATCTCCAACACCAACCCTTATCATCACTGGGTAATCTCTAACACCAAACCATATCATCATAGGGAAATATCTTACACCAACCCATATCATCATTATTATTGAAGAATGAGTGGGCTAGAGGGGGTAAAAAACCATCTATATCACCACCATCCTAGATGTTGGGGAAAACACCCATAACCCAAAATATTTGGTCTTTGGTAAGGTTATCCAACTCAGGTGGGGCACGTATCAAAATAACAAAAAATACATGATTGATAGATAGAACATAATACCCAAACTTTGGGTTTATAAAAACTGAACTAATATACACCACTTCACCACCACTACACCACATGTCATCCATCACAGTCACTGCCACTATTAAATTCATCACACCACATAACCACCACACACAGTCGTACAATTTCCACTTACAATTATAAGTTCCAGCATTTCTAGGATTAACAAATTTCCCCAACTCCCATTTACTAATATATTTCATTTCACATTAACACAAGACATTAATTTACCATTTAATTAATTTTATCCATTCAACACATCTCAATTTTATTCTATTTATATTCATTTACTTACCAATGTCATTTCATTTTCATCATTTCAATTTATTCCATGGCTAACCAAGAAACTAACACAATCACACCCCATAATATCTCTTTCATATTACATCCAACATTTCCACAACACATCATATTCCAATCCATCACTCTATAAAAGCCATACATTAGAATCACTAAATATCGAAACCATCGCACCTTAAAACCACCGCACATCACAACCACCGAACATCTCACACTAACCACTACCTTATTTCCCAACCATACCACATTCCAACCGGTCACCACTATCACCACATAAAATCACACATCACACAAGATAATACAACAAGATCAACCACATAAATAAACATATCCATAATTTCTAATTTACCAAAATTCAGATCCAAGGGATTATATTAATTCGATTCATTACTTAGAATGGGTATTATCACAAAAATTTCATATTTCCATGGGAAACAAATTCATTATCCATATATAAATTCTCATCCTTTTAATCAAGGTCCGATCAAAAAATTAACACACAAATGGTTTCATATATGCATCAACTATAACACAAATTAGTATCCCAGTAGTCATGATTTTTAGTAATTGCAAAAATCATGTATAATCTCATTAGAAATAACATCATAGCAATACAACATGTGATTTTTTCCCCATTCCCATAAATTTTAGACCAGGTTAATTTAGTATCCTGATTAATCTAACCCTTAATATCTACCCAATGGAAGGAAAAAACATTAAATCCCTATACATGCACATAAATAGGAAGATAATGGGGAACCCCTGCCTCAATGGAGCAATCTAAATTGACACGCACAATAGGATGAAAGATAAATGACTAAGAAACCACAAACGCACTAGTAAACCTCGGATCAAGTTGAACCACACCAATAGATCATAAAAATGCATCCCAAAAAACCATCAAACCTAAACAACATCACTATTGCAGACTCCCAAAGGGTAACTAAAGAAAAAATGGAGAAAATGGGATTTACACACCATGAATTTACAAGGATCAACCTTCTGAAAACAAGGATCAAAGATATAAAGGAAGTGTTGGAAAGTCTCCCAAAATCTCTTAGGGGTTACCTAAAAAATCGATAGAAATAAAAGAATTTCGGTGATCCCCAGTGTTTATAAACAAATTGGGACTTGACATATTCATGGAATGAAATCCAGATTCATGTATTGAGTTTTTGCAAGTCCCTCTAATTCAGACCGTGAAACATATTCATGCTGTGAAAACCAAAAAATACATACCTGAAAGAAAAAATCCTCTAATTTTTATGGTGCCTTATTAAATATTTACTTCAAATTGTGAACTATTCCTTCATATCATGAGTTCATTAAACACAAACTCCCATCTGATTTTTTGATCCATGAATCACCAACCTCCAAGTTGTGAACACCCTCCCACATCGTAAACCCATATTCATGTCATGAACTACTTGGTATATCAGGATTAGAACTCCAAACTCCACTGAACACTCCACGAGCCTCCTATAACACGTCCAACTCCCAAACTAGCAATATAACTGGCTAGGATGATAAAAACTATTACATTAGATAAATCTCAAATGATTATCATACCCAAGAATCAAAAATAAACCTGTAAAGGAAAGGGAAGGGTCTGAATAACCATCCCACAATATACCTCTTAGGGATCTTGTTACACCCCAAACACTACCCCCATTAAAACTCATAATTCCAAAAGAAAATTCCTACAAAACACCTTGCACAACCACACCACCATCTCACTAGTCAAAACACCATGCCATTTTACACCATCCTCTAGCCTCTTATCTTTTACATGACCACTCACGCAACCTTTTAAAACTCTACACAACCCAACCCAAAAACCTCATCAACCATTACACAACATTTCTCAATCACAGAAATTATGGAAATCCACCCTTCATATCAAGATATTTTCTACTTTGGGAAGCAATGACTCACCCACACAGTTTTCAAATATGTAATAAACATAACACATCTTGATTATAAAGTGCATTTCCCCTTCATATACTCAAATCCATAACCCACATTACTAGTAAGAGAAATATATACATCTGAAAAATCAGTGAGGTTCAAACATCATATCATCAAAGAAAAATGGGACAAAGAAAAACTCAAAACAACTCTCGGTACTAGGCACAAATCTATGTCTTATGCTCCCAAGGACTCTACCCTATACCACCATGTGTTCACAACACACAAACCAAGTATATGGTTCATGAACACAACACTTTATCTCAATTATCATGCATCACTATGGGTCACTCCAAGAATGTCACATCATTCTTGATATCTAATTCTCTCTAGTCAATGAAGTGGGAGTCATTGCGAAGATACTAAAGAAGATAGTACATTTGGAAGATTTTGTGGGTCATGTCCATCCATGTTGGAAGCACCAACCAAGATGCCACCTCACCAACTCACCCAAACACCTCAAAACTCCAAGTGAACTAGGGAGAAATTTTACTCCCTCTATGAGGCCTATACTTCCTCCATCAAAAGAATACTCTCAAAAACACAAGGTATCTAACATAAAACTCCAAGGGAATCTACCTATAATAAGAATAGGCCTAATGATAGTATTGTACATCCATCATACACTATCAATCCATTTGGATCATCTTGGTTGTGTTTTGAACCACGTCAAGACCAAGAACCATGACTCCTCAACCTCTGTCCAGCACAATAGATAATGAAACAACCACCCATAAAATGCCTTAAATACATCCATTTCAATGGGTGGGTGGTATCTATTGTTATAGTCAAACTAAACTGAATTTATATCCCTTTCCCATTATTTGAAAAAAAATTCAAGATGAAAGATCACAACATATCCTTCAACGTTTGGATGGTCTTCTCTATCTTCCCATTCTTATGAGTGTGGAAATAAGTGCTAACGTGTAATTTGGAGGTGAAGACATGATTCAATGAAATATAGTTTTATGAGATAAAACATGGACCCTGACTAGAGATGATGGTAATCAGTACCCCATGAATCTTAATTACATCATCCACATACCACCTCTCTAAAACATCCATGACACTTGATTCACATATCACCAAAAAGTAAGGTAACTTCATAAGTCGGTTCATAATCACCCAAACTATATAACAAACTCCTTGAGATCAAGGTAACTTGGTGATAAATACTATTGATATTTCATCCTATTTTTACTCAATGAAATCTAATGGATGTAAAAAACCTCCAGGAACATTGTGTTTGGATTTCACCTACTAATAAATTAGAGACTTTACTATAAACTCCGCCACTTCCTATTTCATCCCAGGAAACCAAATATTTCTCCTCAAACTATGATACATCTTAGTCATAGTAGGAGGTTCCATGAAAGTTGAGCTATTAAACTCAAGGAAAACTCACTCTTGCGCCACCAATAGTACAAACAACCTTTCATGAAACAATTCCCAGTTCTGACCATCTTCTAATCATCCCTTTAGAGCATCATATAGCCAACATAATTCCACATAAACTATACCTCTAGGTTTCCCCACTGATAATACTCCACCTACTACATCAATGATGAATTAACGATCAAAAAATATAGACAAACTTGACCACTAATTTCCTACATGCCAAGATACATCACTGAAAGCTCATCTATCACTTTCCAAACATCGACAGACTATTGAACCACATTCCCTCTGTACATTCAAATAAATGCATTGGAAAAATCATCCCCATCTCATGGGATATAAAACATATCAAAATAAAAATCCTAGAGAAAATATATTCACTTAAACTAGTTAAGATTCAAATATCACAGATAGAAAACGTTTCTAGGCTCATGTGGTCAGTGAAAATGATAAATCGTTCACATATGAGGTAATACCACCTAAATTTTAATGAAAACACAACTAACACCATCTCCAGATCATGAGTGGAATAGTTATATTTATGGGGGAATAACCTCTTATACCCATATGATATCACCAAACTCTAGTGTATCTAGATTCATCCCAAGCCTAGAAGGGAAGCATCACAAAAGACATCAAAAAACACACCCCACTCAAGAAACCAAAGCACTAGAGATCTAATAAACTTAAAATTTAGGTAACTGAACATTTTTAGACCTTGATCATTCCACATAAATTCTTGAACCCTTCTGCTCAATGTTGTCATAGGGTCCTCAATCTAAGATAAATAAGACACAATTCTCCAATAATTTTTTTTCTATGCCAAGGAAACTATAAACCTCTACCATGTTCTTGGGAGATACCTAAGAAAAAACTAATTCAATGTGACATCCCATGTTTTATGAGTTGGAAAATTTTAGTGGGAATTTAAATTTTTTTCTCCATTGGTGGATGGTCTATTTTGTAAAATAGAAATTGGAATAAGTTTTTGAGGGTCTGAACATACAAAAGTGATTTTTTCAGACATGGGTTATGATTCAGTAGATGTACCATGGGTTTGAGAAAACACCAGAGGTAGAAAGGGGATATGGGATACTAAAAATATATTCTATGAGTTTGACATGACATGTATTGGATTCAATGGGTGCGGTATGATAGATTCACAATGTGAAACCTTGGGGTATTTCTATAAGGAATACATTATGTGTATCTATTACACATTGTGAAACTTTTACATGATGTGTAATAGTTACATTTCATGTAATAGGTGGGGTTATATTTTTAAAAAAATTAAAATAATGAGATCCTCCACCATTTGTCTCATTGGGAAATAGAAGGGTAGGCATGGAGGTTCTCGACTAATCCCCTCTCCCTATCCCTCTGTTCTTTTCCAATAAAGGAGATATTAGGTATGTTTCAATGACATTGGAGAGTAATATCTCCCCCCTTCCTCATTATACATTGTTTACCTTATGTTGTTTATAATTTTAAGAGTTTTCATTTTGGGTTCTTCGTCATTTTGACCAGAGATTTGTAGATTGACTATTTTGGTTGGGGATTTTTCTTTTCTTAGGATGAGGAAATCTTGAGAAGGCATTTTAACTTTTCCACATTTCATTTCTTTAAGGTATTTCACCAAAGTGGATTTATAAAGCTTCAATGCTTTTAATTTAATTTTTAGGTTTTTTTACACTGTTTCTTAGGGATTATTCCAAATTCAGGGTTGAGGATGTGCCATTGTTGTTGGTGAGTATATGGTTGTGGTTATGGTGCAATGAGATTGGCAGGTGAGATTTTGGGTATTATATCTTTATGAATTAAATCATTTTAATAGTTTATCATCATAATATTAATTAAATTAATTATAGAATAATTATAATCAATCAATTTTTTATGTTTTAGCTATGAGATAGGATGCTGCTTGTATCAAATTAGCTTGGACAGGCCTTGGAAGTTATTTCTGACCCTTGGAAAATAAATGGAATGATCCTTAAGGGTAGATGGTCTATCTTACCCTCCATTTATTATTTATGTATGTGTATTATATTATATGGATTCTTGAGATTTCCCCTAATGGAAAAGTCCCATTATTTAAATTTATTCTAATAATTTTTAATTAAATAAAATATGTAGTTTATACTGGATGAATTCCTCGGGTCACTAACAACCCCAGTGCACTAGTTTCATCCATGACTTGAGTCTATGACCATGACTAAATATCTAATGTGGGATGAGTATTATTATTATTTCTATGATCCCAAGAGTGATTCCTTGGTTATGTACTAACTTAGAGGACCCCAATAGGGATGCCTCTATTTACCAGTGGACCTTTAGGATCCCGAGTAGGAAGCCTCTCGAGTGTATTGACCCAAGGGGCCTAGTGGATGCCCTGATGTTTGACCTAACTTGATCTAGTGCATTGATTTTGGGTAGAGATAGTATTTGGTGTCACCCCAGAACCCACACAAGATTTTTAATCCCATGAGGTTGAGATAGTAATGGTGGTATTAGGCATTCATCCACCCTCACTCTTTTTTTATACTTTCACTTGTTTAATATGGATAAAATGATGATTACTAGAGGTGCTTCTTAATTATCGGTCGATGGGACTAACATGACGTGATCTTTTAGGATGAATGGAAGTAATTACTAGGGTCCATCTCCTGGTCCTTTTTATTTAATTGTATATTATTTTTAATACCATATGTACTTCCTGGAATCCATTTTATTACATGCTGAGAGATACTTGGGTTCTTTTTTACAGAGCTCCTTGAATGGGATCAGAGGTCATATGAATTATGTAATGGCTTGAGTGATACTTAGTTTTATTATTTGGAATGACTTGGATGGACTCAATAGGAAATTCCTTATACCATACCATGGGGATACCTGGGTTACCTTATAGTATTTGAGTACTACAATAAAATCACCACATAGTGGTGATTTTTTTTCATATGGTGGCGGTTTAAACTAATTCCATAAGATTTTGTGGTGGTTTCATAAAACCACCACTAAATTGGGTGTCAACAACCAATACACAGTGGTTTCTTCAATCTAGAGGATGTTTTCATTAAGTGTTGTAGAATCTTTTTATTAGTAGTTCTGTGAGGTTTTAGCGGCAGTTTCTATGGAAAAATTTTAATTTTTTAATGGAAGCTAAAACCTTTGCTAAAATACATGCATTGTATAATTTAGCGGCATTTTAAACCAACTCTAATAATATGATACCACATTTTAGAGGCAGTTTAAACCACTGTTAAATATGTTCTATTTACTTAGTGGCAGTTTAAACCGCCACTAAATGTATATTTACATATAAAAACATGTTTCTTGTTTTGCATCCCTAGAACCAGTACCCTAAAAAACCATGTACAGAGTTTATATAAAAAAAATAATCTAACCAATATAATAGTATTCAGTAATCAACCATCTAAAATAATAATATACACATCCTAAAATAACTAAAATGAAAATATGTTTAGTGACAACTCTGTGCCACACATGTTACATAAACAACATATGTTTGGTGACTACTCTATGCCATACATGATACATAAATAAAACAATTGTTTCCAAATTTTTCCAACATATAAAAAAACCACTAATCATTGTATAGTGATGAATATAGCTCCTCACTCTCTCCACCTCCATCTCTACTTCCTCATACTGGCACCTATAAGACAAATATATTAAAAATTAAATATTGTTGTATATTTATATTTAAACTTAAAACCAATAAATTTTTGAAAACTAAATGATTTTTAATTTTTGTGATTTACCTACTCACCACCACCCTTCATCAATGTAATATCACTTGGGAAATATCATGTCGTATTTTGATATCAATCAATCAATTCTTTCTGAAAAGTGTATATCTGAGTCCCCTGATCCTCAATTATTTTGTTTTGAATTGAAACAAAATCTCTCTAAGCATCTCAAGATAGGAAGTTACTACAACCAGGAGTAGATATAGCATCAATCCCTAGTGGTTTTCCAAAGACCTTAGATGGTATGGGTCTCATACCTATCCCACGCACTTGACCAGGATACTCCTTCCCAAGCACTTGACCAATTGGGTTAGTCTGGGAGACTGAGTAGGACTGCACGGGATCAGCATCACATAGTTCTTTAAATTTTACCTATAAATAAAATATAATTCATATTATAATCAATATATATTAACATAGTGACAAATGAAAAAAAAAGTTATTATAATAAAAAATGAATTCATACCCTAACTTCTTTGGCCGACTCATTAACAAAACTTCCATCGGATTTCTTATAAACATCCAGTCATAGTTCTGTTCAAAATGTTGGGTGCCCTAAAATCTATGACTACATTAAACAAAGATAAATCAAAAATTATAATATATTAAATATATAATATTTTATTATAAATATTTAAACTAATGAAAATATTACCATAGCCAATCAGCTTCTAGAAAAACTCTTTGACCCCACAGCGTGAGAGATGATTTTCTTAGACTGTCTCAGTCCATTATTCCTTGAAAGATCCTGAAATAAATAAAATGTAATTTAATAGTAATGTATGAAATTTCATCTACTTTTAATTTAGATGTATAATTGTAAAATGGGATTAATATAAGAATATATATTTAAATACCATCTTCTTCTCATCACGATGTCTATCAACAAAAACTTTCCATTGCTCTTTGGGTACCTTATTGGGTACCTTGTCATACATCTGTTGGGATCTCAACGAATTATTGTTGACATCGACCCACAATCTCCATTTAAATTCTTTAAATTTCTTCCCCATATTTTTCAATATCCACTTTCATGCTAGCACATCAATAACCATAAAGTGGAAAAACATCTATACACAGAAAATTATTTTGAAAATATTATGATTTAATAATATAATGACATTGAATTACACTATAATGTATTAAAATTACCTTTATTTTCGAATAAAAACATCATTTTTTCATGTTTATGTCATATACCTCCAGTCATCATAAGTAATAGGAAGGGAAATTGGCTCTGCGGCCAGCTGATAATTCCTTGGATGAACTCATAGGCTGGATAGTTAATATATTCCTTGAGTGATACTTGGATTTATATTTAAATTTCCTTAGATATAATCATAGGCTAAGTGATTAATAAATTCCTTGAGTGATACTTTTATTCCCATTCGGGAATTCCTTGGATAGACTCATAGGCTAATTGATTTTATATATACCTTGAGCGATTCACCAAGTCCATACACGGATTCCTTGGGTGGGCTCAGAGGTTGCATGTATTATTTTATTCCTTGAGTGATACTTGACTTCACATGCAACAGTTACTTAGATGAACTCATGGGATGGATGATTTATTTCTCCTTGAGTGATACTTGGATTCCCATGTAGGAATTCCATGGATGGACTCACATGGAAAATGAAGTACATTAATGTTTGTTTATCTTTATATATGGATGCCTTTGTTACATACCTCAAGTACCAGTTTATTTATATTGAGTTCAATCAATATGATTTTCTATTGGTACATGGAATCCTTCATTATAGTGATTGGGGGTAAGTATGGGTGAGCCTAGGGTTAGGACATGTATTCCCCTATGGTGATGTAGATTGCTCGGATACATTTTCAACACAAGCTAAAGCAGGTATTATTGATTGGGATTACAGACCCAAGGATTGAATAATTATACATAGATTGAGTGGTATGACATCTAGATCAATTACCTTTTCACAGGAAGTCCGTATGATCGGGATTATATACCCATAGATCAACTACTGTTTTTTATGTTATTTCTTTCACCTTAATCTTGTATAAACATATATATGTATATATATATGGGAATATATGTACACACACATATAAATATATATATACATGATGGAACATTTCCCACTTTATTGGGATCACATACTTTGGTATCGACTGTGGTTCACTTGATTTATTTATTTATCATTAAAGTTGTGTCTCGGCTAGATTGAGCACATTCCTTGATCTTGTCATGTATAACTTTTCTTTTAGTTTATTTTCAGAAATTATTAATATTATTATTTTTGTGATGAGTAGCTCACATGTACATACACTACATATCACTGGCTATGTATAGGACCACGTTGGTGGTGCCCTACTGAGTTTTATACTCACACCATACATAGGTCACCCACTACTAGAAAAATGGATTATTACGATGGGTCATTTGCGATGGTTAGTGGCACCATCACAAATAAAAATCGACAATTTTTTAAAAAACTCTATTGTGATGGGTCGGCCATCCATCACAAATAGTTTCCCAATTTTTACCTTTTTGTGATGGACTGTCGCAATTAGTATTTGCGACAGACCATCGTAATTATTATTTGTCATAGGCTCATCGTAAATAGTTGAAAAAATAAAAAAATAATATAATATTAATAATAATATAATATTAATATAAATGAAATAATATTATTAATATTACTATAATAAAATTATTTATAAAATAATAATAATATAAAATTAATATAAATAAAATATTAATATTAATATTCATAAAATAAAATTAATTATAAAATAATTAAATAATATAATATTATTAATATTAATATTAATGAAATAATAATATAATATTATTAATATTAATATTAATGAAATAATAATATTAATATTAGTAATATAATAAAAATCTGAGTATTCCAAAAAATATAAAAATATATTAATTAATAAAATAATAAATATCATAAAAAACTAAATAAATAATAAAAACTATAATATTTGAGATAATATAAAAACACACTATTTAAAACTTTAAATAGTTAATATTAAAAAAACATGAATTCAAATGTTTCATTATAAAATAAAAATACATTGCTGAGGGGGGGTTTCTAGAGGAGCTGGAGGAGATGGTGGAGGTAACTCCATCCCTAAACTGCGAGTCCGACATCGAATGTACTCCATCTACTCATGCTCCTACTGATGCCACCGTCGAAGCATCTCATCCTGCATATCCTACTACTATTGTAGGAACTCTTCATGCTGATGTTGCTGCCACTGACACATCTTCTCCTTCTCCCTACGCATAGTCTCTATAAACTCAATCTAAGCTCGCAAATGCTTCTCATACTATGCATAAGATGATGATGACTCTCTGTGAGCTCCTCTCGAGTTGGACGCTGACATCCTAGAGGTTTCATAAAAAACCCCAAGGGTCAATTGAGAGTTGATACCAAAAACTTAGACTTTCTTGAAGGCATACAAGGTCACCTATATTCATGTTGCCTCATCAAATCGGGGGGCACTTGTCTGACCATCGGTCTCGGCCTGACTCTCAACATGTGTCTGAGACGTTGTGGCCTCATATGACTCCTTCAATTTCAATTTAAAATTAAAATAGTTAAAATATTTTTTTTAGTTAAATTTTAAACTCAAAAAGAAATTATAATGACCACAATCTAATACTGGCGAGCACCTCTAATCTCTTTAGTGCTTAGATCACTATACATCCTCCTATAAATATCGTACTCCATAATATCATACTGTGTGACTTCCTATATGAATATAAAATAAAAAATTTAAATTTAAAGTTATATACAATATTTAAAAAAATGTACTTACCATATGCTCCCTATGCATACTGAATATACAACTACCAGTTTTATGTGTCACCTCCTGTCTCCCCTGATTTTGTCGACCTACTGATGATCTACTCTAAAACTACCTACTCAACCAGTGTGTACATAATCCATCCCAAACCTGAGATCAAATATAATCAGGTCAGTGGATGTGACATGTCTCATTAAACTCTGTTACTCCTGCTTTCTCTATTTATTTCCTTTTAAAATTATGAAAAAACTAAGTGCAACGCGAACGCATAGCTTATTTTCATGCCTTTCAGATAGCCTCACACATGCTCTCATCAATATGATACCATAAACCATAAAAATAATTTATTATATCAAGTTATTAATTAAAATAATTTCAAAATAAACATTTTTTATTTACGTACCATCCAATGATGAAACATGTGGTGTTGTACATCAATGGGAATCTGATCCCATAAAACCCATGCATCAAAAAAATAATTGCACAATATATCGCTCCCCTGTCCAACAGCTATATGTGTAAAGCTATGAAAGAAAAGAATAATTAATAAGAAAATTAGAATATAAATAATTTAATGAAAACTAACTAAAATACATAGGTAAACATACCTCTGCATGCATGGATCAAACCCAAGATGTGGACATTTCTCAGAGATAGGGTAAGGAATCATTAGTCAGTAAAGACCACGCCCCCTCAGAGTGCCCCTTGAACCACCAACAGTCTGAGGTTTGGATGATATGAACTGTTACTCGTCCAAAGGTAGATAAGCCTCCTGTAATAAATGATACAGATCCTCATCCATATGAAACTTGAAATGATTGTTGTTAGCAAAAATTTGAAAACAACTATTATATATAGATATATATTATATAATACTATAACCAGAATTTAACTGTGTAAATATCCATCTTCATCCTCATATTCATAGTTGTCGATATCAATGTCTTCATCTTCCTCCTCAACATCATCAATTTCCATATTATTTTTAATTTCATCATCTCTTGTCATTTTAAATTCATTTGTAATATCATTAACATAATCACCACTATCATCTCTTAACTATGGGGTTTCATCAATAATATTCATGCATCTTCATGTAAAATATGGATTTAGAGAAATCTCTTGAAAATTTTCAATTCCTTACACTTTAGTGGAACCACATTCACTTTCAGTAAACTGATTCTCTCGAGAGTTAATTTTTATTATGCTCCACCAATCACACAACTCCCTTGAAGTAGAATAGTAATTTTCATAATAAATTTGATGTTCCTAACGAGCCAATAAAAATAGTTTATTTACTTCAAGAAGACTTTTATATTTAATATCAATGATTCCATGGATCGGATGAACACACAAGCCTCTCTCGGTATCTAGCCATTTACATTTAGACATCATTATGTAATTTTTTCCCTGATAACACAGTTTAATGATTTCTTCCAACAACCATAAAAGTCAACTTCAGTTTCTCTATGATGAGATCCACACAATAAAACACCATTATTCATTGTATTTTTATTCCCCATATGCACATGTATGAAATCTAAAACCATTCACCACATATTCATTATAATATTTAACCATTTTTTATGGTGGGTTACTCAATATAGACAATAGATTATCAATTTTATTAGCATGTTGAGATACCTAAAAAGTTGTAAAACAATTATTAATATAATAAGTATTAAATTGATTTTTTATGTGAAATAAAAATAATTTATGTTACCAATTTTTTAAACCAATAGAATTTTTTTTTTTTTTTGATAACATTCTTCAAGAGAATATATTGTAATTTATGGAAACTATTTCTTGATATGATTATCATATAACCTATAAATAAAATAATATTAATGTAATGTTATAAAAATTATAGAATAAGTGATAGGAGAACTCACAACACAAATGGTGTATTTTCTTCATAGTTGAGCAGAATATATGTATGAGCTCTGTGATGTTCATCATCTAAAATCTATTTTCATGAACTCCACCAAAACCACGTTCGGGATGATTGAAAACTGATAATTGATTTCTCATGTCATCACCAAAATTTCCCTCATTACAGATCATGCGGTTGTGTTTTTAGGGATATTCATATTGAAAGTAATGATATCAGAAAAAAGAAATTTTCTCTTGCAAATAAACTTCTATAATTGAGCCTTCAACTGATGCTTGTTACATAATTTTTTTTCAAATTCTACATGCATCCTTTAAATGGGTACATCCATCAGAACTATACTAGTCCTCCACAATTTGTATCATGCAGCAAATGTAATATCAAATATTCCATTGAGTCAAACAAAACTGGCGGGAATATTTTTTTAGTTTACATAAAATTAAAATGAAATTTTCTTATAGTTTTCTTATGGAATCATAGTCTATTTTCAATGCACAAATGTCTCAAAAAAATATGATATTTCTGATATTTCATTCCAAATAATAGGATTTAATAAACCTCTTAATCTAATTGGAAGAATTATTTCCATTAAAACATAATAGTCATGACTTTTTAATCCGGTAATATGACCATTTTTGACACATATTCCCAAATTAGAAGCATAACCATATGGAAGTCTCAAATCTACAATCCAGTGAAAAAATATTAATCGAATCTCTTGGGACAGTGTATTAGATTATTTTGGATTCATTAACTTCTGTGATTTGACATTTTCAAATAGTTCAAGTTTTGGTCGCTTGTAAATTTGGGAAAGATCTAATCATTCCTTTACGTTAATTTGGTCTTACCTAATGTATCTAAAACTATTTAAAATAAATTATCAAAATAGTTCTTCTCAATATGCATTACATCAAACATGTTATGGACCAACAAATTAGGCCAATATGGAAAATTCCAAAAAATTATTCATTTTATCCAATTGTACTCTTTTCCAAACCCATAAATTTTATGTTGGTTTATTTTTTGTCCAAATGTGATGGGTGGTAATGAAGAGACAATTGATTTTAACTTTTTACCTGATATCATTGTTGTAGGTCCATCTTTCTCAACTATTCCTTTTCTGAAATGATATTAGTTTCTTTGAAAAGGATGATCGGTTGGAAGAAATCTGTGATGACAGTTGAAAAAAAAAAGAGATTTTTTTCATTGATGAGCATAAACACTTTGTTGTCTCTCATATAGTACAGACATGATTTTGGACCATGTGTAATCCAGCCAAATAATATTCCATATACTGGGAAGTCACTAATTGTCTACATCAATACAGATTTTAGTATGAATTTTTGTTTCTATGCAACATCATATATACTAACACTGTTACTCTACAATGAATTTTACTCATCAATCAATGGTTTCAAATAAACATCGATATTCTTTTTTGGATGAACTAGAATTAATAAGGTCAAAAAGATATATGGATCCTTCATCAACATTCATAGAGGTAAATTATATGGAGTTATAATGATAGGGAAACATGAATACTGACTACTCTAAGAACCAAATAGACAAAAACCATCAGTAAAAAGACCCAATCACATGTTTCGGGCTTCTAAGGAAAAAAAATATGCACTTGGTCCAAATGTTTTCACGAATCATCATAAGAGGGATGATTTAAGCTTTTACTGGTTGAAATGTTGGTTTTTTTCCTTGACATCTATGATGTTGTGTTTTGAGACACAAATAAAAACTGCAATCTGGGTGTGAATGAGAAATATCTCAATTATTTTACAAGAACAAATCTATACTTCCCTGTTTGATCTTCTTTATACCTTGATTGTCCACATGTAGGAAAACTATACAATGACTCGTTTTCACCATAATATAAGATGAAGTCATTTGAACTTGCATAAATCTTCTAATAACCAATACTCAAATTACAAACCAGCCTCTTGCTCTCATAAAAATTTACAGGCAACACATTTCTTTCAGGTATCAGTGTTTTTAACAAAGAGAATATATGATCAAAAAAACTATTTGACATTCCATTATCTGATTTAGTAGATACAAATTTAGAAAATACTTAAAACTTTCTTATCTTGAAACTAGTATATAAGGCATCATCATTAGACCTCAAAAACTTATATAAATGATATGGTTCTAGCTAAGGAGTTAAATCAATATCATCCTAAGTTTCAGTTTGTTGAAAAGACAGACCTTCGATATCATGTACTAAATTTTGAAATTGTGCTCGATCTAGAACCAAATTATTAGTATATTCTTTGGAAATTCATTCACCATGTTGATACCAAAATACATAATATGGTTGAAAATCAAAATGTAATAAATGATTTCCAACATTTCCAAATGCAGCATACGTCCTCAGAGCGTATTTTTTACAAGGACACTTAATTTTCCCTTCTAAAATTTTTTTTGGTTGTGATGATGCAAATGATAAGAAAGTTTGAACACCCTCAATATATACATTATTTAAACTATAACTATTTGGATTCATGCACTGATTTATCCAAGCATGATCATCTAATAATGACTGTTTTCGACTTCCTTATTCCATATTTTTCTAAAAAAAATTAAAATAATTAGTTATTTTGTATAATTAGATATAAAATAAACATTATCCAAAAAAATAGAAGACAATTAAATTCTTTTTTATAGAAATTTATAATAATTTCTATTATTTTATAGTTATTTATACTATTTTTTAAGATTTTATACTAATATACAATCATTTATTAAAATTTATACTAATTATTATTAATTACACGTATTCTGTACTAATTATTGTTAATTACTGGAAGCACAATTTCCAACAGATTGGTGGTAGCTCTTTTTCTTGAAGACTCATCCCCTTGTAACTTTCTACGACTAAAATCACTATGAAAGTCTACTCTGACATACGAATATCCATTTTTGTATGTACGATGATGGAGAGTAGGGAGGCCTCACTGTGATGCTCCCTATGCTCGTGCATACTAAAATTGATATCCATACATCAGAGCATATTTTTCATAGTGATTTCAGTCGGAGAAGTTCCAAGGAGATTTTTCGTCGGGCAAAAGATCCTCTTTTTTCCAACGGATCACCACCTTGCAACTTTCTCCAACTTAAATCACTATGAAAAATCAACTCTGACGTATGTTAGAGCATATTTTTTATACTGATTTCAGTGGGTGAAGGTTGCAAGGAACTCAGGCATCAATCAAAAGGAATTTCGCCAATCCGCTAGAAATTTTTCCAATTTATCAATGTACTCGAATTTATTCCAATTTATTACTAATTAATCCTAATTTTTACTAATTAATCCTAATTGTTAATAATTGTTACAAATTGTTACTCATGGTTACTAATTTATCCTAATTCTTACTAATTTTTACTAATTATTACTAATTATTACTAATTATTACAAATTAATCCTAATTAATTCTAATTAATCCTAATTATTACAAAATAATCTTAATTATTACTAATTATTCCTAATTATTACAAATTAATCCTAATTATTATTAATTATTCCTAATTATTACTAATCAAACCTAATTATTACTAATTATTACTAATTAATCCAAATGTTTACTAATTAATCCTAATTATTATTAATTAATCCTAATTATTACCAATTAATACTAATTATTACTAATTAATCCTAATTATTACTAATTAATCCTAATTACTATTAATTAATCTTAATTATTACTAATTAATCCTAATTATTACTAATTATTACAATTTTTTACTCATTATTACTTATTATTACAATTTATTACTAATTATTGATAATTATTTCTAATTAATCCTAATTACTTCTAATTAATCCTAATTAATACTAATTAATCATAATTATTGATAATTATTACTAATTATTACAAAATATTTCTAATTATTAAAAATTATTTCTAATTATAACAAATTATTACTAATTATTACAAATTATTACTAATTATTACTAATTATTACAAATTATTTTTAATTATTACAAATTATTACAAATTATTACTAATTATTACCATCTATTACTAATTATTACAATTTATTACTAATTATTACAATTTATTACTAATTATTACCATTTATTACTATTTATTACCATTTATTACTAATTATTACCAATTATTACTAATTATTACAATTTATTACTAATTATTACAGTTTATTACTAATTATTACAATTTATTACTAATTATTACAATGTATTACTAATTATTACAATTTATTACTAATTGTTACTAATTATTACAGTTTATTACAAATTATTACAATTTAATACTAATTATTACAATTTATTACTAAGTATTGCAATTTATTACTAATTATTACAAATTACTACAAATTATTTCAATTTATTACTAATTATTACCATTTATTACTAATTATTACAAATTATTACTAATTATTATTAGTTATTACAGTTTATTACTAATTATTATAGTTTATTACTAATTATTACAATTTATTACTAATTATTAGAATTTATTACTAATTATTAAAATTTATTACTAATTATTGAGAATTGTTTCTAATTAATCCTAATTATTGATAATTATTACTAAATATTTCTAATTATTACAAATTATTTCTAATTATAACAAATTATTACTAATTATTACAATTTATTACTAATTTTTACAATTTATTACTAATTATTACAATTTATTACTATTTATTACTAATTATTTATAATTAACACTTATACATAATTATTCATAAAAATAAATACTGAAAAAACAAATATATGATTCTAATTTAATTTAATTGCATCTAACTAACAAAAATTATAAATAATTTAAAATAAAATAAATTAACTAAACAATAAAAAAATAGATAAATACCTTGAAATTGAAGCTTTCGGAGTATAAAAGTCGCGGATTATGCTCTGATTTAAAAGTTTAAACTATGAAAAATGTTAGAAGAAAATTTTTCAGAGGTGATATAGAGAGAAGTTGAGAAAGAAGTAGAATGAGAGGAAAAACAGATTGGGGTATATATAGGTTATATTATTTGCAATGGGCTTATTTGCGACGGTAAACCTATCGCAAATAGCGGCATTTGCGACGGGACCTATCGCAAAAGCCCACTGCCCGCATTAATTGTTGCAGTCAAAAAAAATTATTTGCGATGGGTCCCATCGCAAATGGTTACCTGCCGACATACTATTTGCGACGGGAAAAGTATCTCGTGACAAATAGTAAAAACCGTCGTCGGTCATTTGCGACGGGAATAGGAAACATGTCGCAAATTCCCTTAGGCTCTCACATTTAGTCACCAATCCTCTTAGAGAACCAGTTTAGTGAAATCTAGGCTAGGACATTACAAAGTGGTTTCATAGGTGTTTCTTTCCATTTGATTTACTATTTAGGATATGGTAGAGATGAGTATTAGGAATGTGTCGGATCCTATGATGGATATCAAACTAGTGTGTTAAGAACACTTGTTCCAGTAAGAAGTCCCAGTTTCTAGGGATATGGGATTGCTTTTCTAATATGTGATGTTACTCATTTATATGATTTTTCTTTGAGAAGCGCACATATTTTGTGTATATTTTGATTTATTATTGATTTCTGGATCTTGGACTATTGGAAAGAGACTAGTAACTGATTTTGAATCTTGGCCAACAAAGGTAAGAGGCATCTCATGCATTATATTTGGCATGTTGGATTCACATGTTATAGTCCTGCTAGGGTGTGATTATTACTGATGATAGAGTCAGTTGTTTAAAGTGTCAAAAAAACCTAAATGGTGTTTTACTGTATAGATTTGTGGTGGAATTATACACAATTGATATGAATTTAATTTATATTTTTTGCTGATGGTAGGCTTTGTGGACCTATGGTGAGACATTTGATGGTGAGGATGATGACTCAGTGCTCTTGTATGGAAGGTGCAATGACCATAGTAGGTCGATAGGTCATGTGATGCCCATGTGATGAACCCCTCGTAGGGTGTTGTTACTTAGGTTCAGTTATTTAAAGTTTCAGTAACAGCCTATATAGTGTTTTCCTACATAGATAATAATGAAATTATACTTAACCAAACCATGTGCTTATAATAAGACACAAATAATTGAGATGATGTCGTTCACGTATTGTTGGCCCTCTCTAGTCAACTTTGGTAGTTGATGCCTTCACTTATGGTTTTCTTGTCAGATTACTGAGTACGATGTCGATAAGTACCATTTCATTTCTAAGTGAACTGGACCTTAAGGGGGTATTAGAATATATGGATGCCCAAGGAGTGTTAATTCATCATTATTTTCTACATTATATCGTGATACTCTCTTGGGGGAAATCCCTTATAAGGATTCTCGGTGATTATTGGGACCCTAGAAGGCCAATGTTGATAGTTTTGACCCTCATATGTCGATGTTATCATTACCACTTTTAGAGAGGGATGATAGGCATGTTAGATGCCTTATGCCTAGATGAATGTACAGATGACACCCATGAGATGTGACCTTATAGAGGTTTAGCCTTTTAGGCTAGGTGGTTAGACCTAGTTACCCTATTATGAGACGTGATATGTAGGGCTAGGTAGGAGACCTAGAGATCCTTAGTTTTGACTTAGACCCTTATAGGTCAATGTTCGGTTTGATCAAGGTAATCTATGAGTATTTTTGGCCCGGGTTTGTGGATTCCTTCTAAGTATTGATCTTGGTTTTAGGCTCTTATTGAGATCAATGCATGGTAGGTGCTCGGGTTTTGCAATATATGTAGGATAATGCCTTTGGTTTCTGAGAAATCACCTAGGGTGCTTGTTTTTTCTGACTGTATTAAATAGGCAGGACTTTTCAGGTTCCTAGCTCTGTTGACCAGAGTTTCTTCAATTGCAAATATAGTAAAAGTGAGAGTAGACACTCATAACTATAATGACACCATGTGATGGGTGGTTGTGGAATATATCATGGCACGGGTCAAGTTCCTGATTTTAAAGAGGATTTACAAGGGTGCTTCCAGCTTAATAAGTCAGACATTCTATGAAGCATAGTCATCTCACCTTATAGTGGATGACTCAGGAGAGAGTGAGTTGGGTGATAATGGTACACGTTGATTACTTGTGGTACCGTTTAAAACATAAAGTGGTGAGTGGCCATGTGCGAGCGTAGTACTGATGGTTTAAAAGAAATGTTGTAGGTTTGGTTGCCTATAAGTTGTGACTAAGATGATGAATATCCCTCTATGGTAGAAAAGACATCAGAAATCAATTAGGTTCCCTGAGACGGTTGACCCGTGGCTATATCTAGACATGCACTTTCAGGAGACATGGTGAAAAAGGGTTGGTTAAAGGTGGTATAGCCTATTTAGATGAGAGTGTGGATCATAGGGGCAATACATGCCTATCAATAGAGTCTTAGTGCACTCTAAGTCCAAATATAATCATGATTTATAGCTTGATATCATCCTCAGTACACTGAGAGAGAATCATTTATATGTTGTGATTTATCTAATTTTTTTTACAATTTTGGAAAGAAACCTATTGAGGTTGTGCTCAAGGAGTAGTTTAAAAGTAATCCAGAGGGTGAGTAGTACACCACTAGCTGTTGGAGGCTGGTGAACCTCATTTTTTTTTGAATTCTGACAAGCATCATGGAAACTATTCTCGGGAAGTGAGAATGAGTCAGGGGTGAAATTTGTGTTAATGTTCGGGATGATCAGATATTATACCATGCCAGCTTTCATGTCTGGGAGGGTTATGGAACATGATGTGATGATCAGGTTCTATTTTTATTAGTACGATGATGTGGATGCTCCTAATGTGGGTAGAGGGACATCGATCACTGATAGGAGACCCTCGGGTGAGAAGGGTCCTGGGATCTTGAGACCGTTTGTTTTATGGTCATTATAGATCTCATATTCTATGGATAAAATAGAACTGTGTACACCTGAATTTCATAGGAAATGTTAGGTGGGTTTTGAATATGAACTCGATTAGGGTCCAAGCATGGGTGTTGATCCCAAAATAACTTGTGAAGATACATGGGTATTTGATCAGAAGTGTATCATTGTTTATAAGGTGGCACAACAATGGAAACGGAGATATGGGTCCTCATGGGTGGTCAAATTCTTCAAGTTGACTAATGAGCTGAATTCATCATTGGAATGCTATGGGTGTGCTTTTATAGGCAATCCCAATGTTGGATATACTGTGTCTTAGAATTGGCCATTGAAACCTAAAACCTTTGGAGAGGAGTATCATAGGTTGGTTAATTAAATAGATGACAATGTGATCATATATTAGGTTATATGGGATTGTGTAAGAATTGTCTCAATGTTCTAGCTTTGTATGTGAGAGTTGGATCAATTTTCAGTGACTAAAGTATTGTATGATTTAATTAATGATTGGAATCACCTTGGGAATTCAGAGGCACAATCCGGTTTTCTAAGTGGGAATTCATGACTCAGGTAGTTTGGGTGATGTTTTAATTGTTCCCTAAGGCTTCTTGAGGATGAGAAGTTCTGAGGTGTGGAGGTTGTAATTTCCCGTGTTTTCTGAGTTGGAAAAATTAAGTTGGAATTTTAATTTTTGTATCTATTGGTGGATGATACACTTTGTGAACCAAAAATCATAATGAGGTTCTAAGTGTTTAAAAATCCATAAGTGATGTTTTCAGATATGGTTTATGATTCAGTGGAAGTATCGGGGGTTCGGAGGAATTCTAGATGAGGAACGGGAAGATAATATTCTAAAAAGACTACTGTGAGTTTTACATGTCCTGTATTATTTACATAACATGTACTAATTTCATGGGGTGTGTCCTAGCAATTTCATGTTGTGCAATCTTGTGGGATTTCTCTAAGGAATACACAATGTGTATATGTTACACATCATGAAACTATTACATGACCTCTTACAGTTAAACATCATGTAATAGGCAACGTTGGATTTTAAAAAAATTAAACAAGGGGAACCTCCCCCATCTATCTCATTGGGAAATATGAGGGCGCACATGAAGGCTCTCAGCTAAGATCCTCTCCCTCTTCCTCCATTATTCATCGATCAAAGAGATCTTGTGTGCATTTCGACAACATTAGAGGGTAAAGGATCTCCATTCCTCCTTCTACATTGTTTCCCTTCCATTGTTTCTAATTTTGGTAGTTTTTGTTTAGGGTTCTTAGTCGATTTGACCAGATCATAGTGAAATGAATTGTTTTGGTTGGGGATTTTCTCTACCTAGGATGAGGATGTTATGAGAGGTTGTTTTCACTTCTCCCCATTTCATTTCATCAAGGTATTTCTCCATAGTGTATTTCTAATGATTTAATGATTTTAATTTAATTTTATGGGTGTTTTTATGACACTATTTATTAGGGATTATTCTCAATTCAGGGTTGAGGATGCATTGCATGTTATTGGAAAGCGTTTGGTTGTGGTTTTGGTGCAATGAGATCAACCAGTGAGATTTTGGGTATTATGAATTTATTAATTAAATCATTTTAATTTTTTATCATTAGAATCTTAATTAAATTAATTATATAATAATTTTAATCAATTAATTTCTAATGTTCTAGTTGTGAGATAGGATCCTACTTGTATTGAATGAGCTTGTATGGGCATTGGATGCTAATTTCAACCCTTGGAAAATAAATGGAAAGATCCCTAAATGTATGTGGTATTTTGTACCTTCCATTTAGTATTTATGTATGTTTATGTTATTAGATGGATACTTGGGATTTACCTTGAAGGAGATACCCCCATCATTTAAATTTATTCTGATAATTGTTAATTAAATGAAATGGGTAGTTTATACCAGATTAATTCCCTAGATCACTAACCACCACAGTGCTCTAGTTTCCTCCATGACCTAAGGCAATGACCATGATCAAGGATCCCCTATGGGATGCCTCTTTTTATTCTTTATAGGATCCTAAGAGGAATTAATTACTTATGTACTGACTTGGAGAACCCCAAGAGGGATTCCTCTATTTACTAGTGGACCTTGAGGATCCTGATTAGGATTCCTCTCCAGTGTATTTACCCAGGGGACCTAGTGGGTTCCCTTGTGTTTTACTGACTTTGGTCTAGTACATCAGGTTTGGGTATAGATGGTAGCAGGTGTCACCTTAGAACCCATACCAAATGTGAAATCCCATGAGGATGAAACAATGGTGTTGGGTTTAGGAATTCATCCACCTTAACTCTTTTGTTTATTCTTTCACTTATTTATTGAATATGTAGTGATGATTACCATAGGTGCTTATTGGTTCTCGAATGATGGGCCTAATGTGATGAGATATTTTTGGGATTCCCAGACATACTTCCTAGGGTCCAAATCTTGAGACTTTTTATTTCATTTTATATTATTTTCAATGATATAATTACTTCCTAGATTCTAATTTATTACACTTTGAGTGATACCTGGGTTCCTTTTTATGGAACACCTTAGATGAGCTTATAGGTTGTATGAATTATGTAATGCCTCTAGTGATACTTAGGTTTTCTTATGTGTAATTCTTTGGATAGACTTGGTAGGATATTCCTTATACCATGCCTCAGTGATACCAAGGTTTCATTATAGGATTCTAGGGATGTTCATATAGGGGCATGGGCTCATATTATGCCTTGAGTGATACTTTGGTTACCATGCAGAAATTCATTGGATGAACTCATTGGCTAGATGGTTTATATATACCTTGAGTGATACTTGGATTCCCATGTAGGAATTCTTGGATAGAATCATAGTTTGTCCCATTTATAAACACCTTGAGTGATACTTGGATTTCCATGCTGGAATTCCTTGGATAAACTCATAAGCTGATTGATTTTATATGTACTTTGAGTGATACTTGAGTTCCTTAAATGGGTGCCTTGTATAAGATTAGAGGTTGAATATATTACCTTATAACTTGAGTGATACTTGGGTTCCCATGCATGAATTATTTATATGGACTCATAAGTTGGATGTTTTATATTCACCTTGAGTGAAACGTGGATTCCCATGTAGGAATTCCTTGGATGGAATCACATGGAAAATGAAGTACTTTAATGTTTTTTTATCTTTATATATGAATGCCTCGGTAATATACCATGGGTACCAATTTATTTATATTTATTTCCATCTATAGGATTTTCCATTGGCATATGACATCTTTCATTATAGTGATTGGAGGTAGCTGCGGGTGAACTTAGGGTTAGGACATGTATTCCCCTATGGTGATGTAGCTTGATCAGAGAAATTTTTGTTGATAATAAAAGTAGGTATTGTCGATTAGGATTATATACCAAAGGATAAACTAATTATATATGGATTGAGTGGTACAACATGCATCTTAATTCCCTTTTCCTGTGATGTCCAGATGATCGGTATTATGGACCCAAGGATTGACTATTGTTTTTTATGTTATTTCTTTCACCTTACTCATGTATATACATATTTATGAATATATATATATTAGTAATATATATAAATATAAACATATAAATATATATATACATGATTGAAAATTTCCCAGTTTACTGGGATCATAGACTTGGGGATTGATTATGGTTTACTTGATTTATTTATCTATCATTCCATTTGTGTCTTAGATAGATTTAGAACATTAATTGAGCTTGTCCTATACCACTTTTATTTTATTTTATTTATAGAATTTATTATTAATATTATTTTTATCTTGATGAGTGTCTCACATGTACATAAATTTCATATCACTGGTTATGTAATAGACCTCATTGGTGGTTCCCTAGTAAGTTTTTTACTTACACCTTTCTTCAGCCACCATTGCACTGAGGTACCTGAGAAGATGTTCAATTGGTAGTAGGAATAGTTAGATTTGATGCCTAGGACTAATTGACCATGATAAGTCAGATAAGTATGTAAATATTGGTTATGTGGTATGTCTTGGATATTTTAGTAGATCCTTGTACTTTTATTTCAATTTCCATTGTATACTCTTACATATAGGGTTGGATCAGTGGGTGATCGATGTTGTATGTATGAAATGGTTGTTCGGACTTCTATATAATTTCACTAATTATTACAACATGTTCTATTTCACTTAATTTACTACTTCCCCACTATTTTTATTATGGATTTTATCTAATTATTCATACTTTTTTACTCTAATATGATGGAATAGTCTCTCTACTGACATACCATAGGTTTTCACTACTAGTCAGTAGCCTCTGGCTTATAGAGAGGCACACTTGAGGACTTTTCATGAACTGACTTGGAGCACCAGTTTATTAGAATATGGTCTGGGACATTACACTCAATCTTTTATGGTTCCATGACCATACCCCGATGAGACATTGTCTGCCCAAGGAAACACACCTATCGTATCTAGAACTTTCACTTGGATAGCTTTCCATAGAGACGGTGGTGTCAATGGACCTATAAGATAGCTTTGAGATAGTCAGCATGATTCACCTATGACATTGAGTAGATCAAGATATCATCAACAAACCTGATGATGAATTTTTCTAATAACTTGTAGAATATGGATTTCTGGATCCCCATGAACACATATGGTGAGTTTGTGACACCAAATGGCATGAACATGAACTCAAAGAACCCATATATGCACCTAAAGTTATTATTCTTAATATCCTCATATTTCACTCTTTTATGGTGATATCTAAACCTCAATTAAATATTTGAGAACCAAATAACACCCTCTAGCTAATCGAACAAATCATCATTCCTTAGAAGAGGGAAACGATTCTTGACTATCACCTCATTCAACCTCCAGTAGTCTACATGCAACCTCAGACTATCATCCAACTTCTTAGATAACACCATTACAGTACCACCAAGGAGACTCAATGGGTTATATGAAACCCCACTACATCATATCATCAACCTATATCTTTAACTCATGAAACTCCATAGGTGACATTTGATAAGGGGCCAACAAAACTAGAGACATGCCCAATTACAAATCTACCACAAACTCAATGTTGTGTCAAGGGGGTAGTTTTATAACCTCATTAATAAAAACATCAAATAAATTATCCACAACCCAAGGAATATCATCTACTTGAGCCACTACTGAATGCTCTTCCAACTAAGACAAAAGGGGATTTACTTTACTACCACCCATATGATAACTCCACTCACCAAAGAAAGACACTCAATGGCCCTCCAAATCAAAAAATTGACTCTCCTATTGAAAAAAATGATGAATTAACACATGGAATACAAATAATCCATGCATAGGATGACATCATATAGCTATATCAACAGTAAGAAGATTTCCCCACTAAATGGTACTTCCCCATCACGAGTCTACATCCCTAGAACACATTAAAAATGAATTATGGCCTCCAAAGGGTGTAGATACCACTAGGGGAACTGGAATTCTATCTACATTTAGTCCCAAGGTTCTGAAAAAATTTGTATTAATAAAGGATTGTGAGAATCTTGAATCTAACAAGGAAAAAATATGGGTAGTTTATAAACTGAATATACCTCAGACAACCTTTAGCTTGTGTTGTCACCTCCATCAAAGGAATATGACTACCACCATATCCTATACCTATATACTATCAGTATCCACAACCATGATCTATCCTAGGTGCCTAATGATGGGGACTATCATGAGGTTGATCCATTCAAACACCATCTTCCCACGACTACTAAACAAGCGTCGGTGGTCCCTATTGTGGAAATTTTCTTAGAGAAAACTATTGTTTCTTTTAGAAAGAGGCCTAACCACCCATATAAAAAAGGACTCCCTTAGATATTATATATTTATCCTAGTGGTTTCTATGTCCTCCATAGATATATAAAAAAATAGTAAGGATTTAGAAGGTGATTTGGATCCACAGACCCTAGAAGTATATGAAGGTATCTTCCGGAGTCAGTTCCTCACTGGTCGGAACACCAATTGCATACAAATCTATGTACCACTTCCTAAATACATTATACTCAAGACACCATACTATCCACTCTCTTTAGGATAACCTCCCAATAAAATCATCTTCTTGATAACCTCCAACTTCTTCTTCACCTCCAGATACGTGGTAAGGGTAAATTGGGTGACTGCATTCCTAATTATAGGGTGTAGAGACTCCTCTAGATATCATGTTATAGACTCATCACATGGAAGTAAATTAGGAGAAAAATGAAATATGTACTTTAACCTAATTCCATGATCCTACACACTCAGGCTCCAATCCTCAAGGGAGAGTAGCTTCTGCCTCTTTTCCACCTTCATCATCTATGACAAGAATTCCAAATGGAACTCCTCTGAATGTCTCACCACAACACATTTTTCTCCTTTTGGTCACCAAGTTACAGGTTCCACCACATAAACATAGATACTCACATTTGACTAATTTCTAACAAAAACCAGAACTTAACTTAATCTCAAATAAAATTGATGGAGATCTCATGATTCTTTAACCAATACTCTGTCTCCAGATTCGAGACACTCCCCTAATACTTCCCTAATATATAATATTGAAAGGAACAAAAGGTCTTATAGAATGAATCCTTCTCCTCTATTGGGTTGATCCTATAATATTTAACTAGTATATCATATTGAATCTCTATTGCCTGAGCTAATTGCATACGACAACCAGGATCCATTCATAAAAATTAAGGAGAAACCCTAATCCCAATAGTATGGAATTTTAGTAAGAATTATTTAATTAATTTAATTTAAATTTCCCCAAAACCACCCAATTTAGACAATAATATAGTTAATCATGATGCATGTACATATCCTGGGTCTCTACCAAGAAAACATGTCCACCTCACTTGATCGTTCAATAATTTTAGAGTCCTTACATCAGATCATAGGAGGGCCTAAAATCTAGTTTCTTAGATAGTCTCCCTAGAATATATCATACACCAAGATCAATTGATACCACCTCCCTACCAATCCATGTAATCATCATTGTTCCAAACTCCAAACTCTATCATATATCTTAACCAAAACATTTGATACCACTCTATTATGACTCCCTACCTCCAAAGATACCCCTCTTGGGCCGATAATGAAGGAAGATAGATACCCCCCCCCCCTGAGACTTGGATCCAGTAGGCCCTGGGTTGGATACTATCACCAAGGGTATAGAAATATCGCATATGGGAGGAATTAACCTCAAGAATAACAAGGATTGAAATATGGGATAAATCAACTACAAAACAACACTATCACATGATATAAAAGTAAACCCAAAATCATCCCCAAATTCATGAATATCTATATATGGTAGAGGAGACATCATAAATAAATCAGGTTCCATGATTGGTTGACCCATAGCTAGACCTAGAAACACATTTTCAGGAGACATGGTGTCAAGGGTTAGTTAAAGGCAGTATATCCTTTTTAGATGAGAGTGTGTCTTAGAGGACAAATACATACCTATAGATAGAATCATAGTGTGCTTATAATATAGAGATGATCATTATATATATCATGATATTGTCCTCGGTACACTGAGAGAGAATCATCTATACATCATGATTTATCTAAATGTTTGTCCTATTTTGGAAATAAACCTATTGAGTTTGTGCTCAAGGAGTAGTTTAAAAGTAATCTAAAGGGTGAGTAGTACACCATTGGATGCTGGAGCGTGGTGAACCTTGTTTTGTTTGAATTCCAAAAAGCATCATGGAAACTATTATTGGGAAGTGGGAATGAGTCAGGGGTGACATTTGTGTTAATTATCAGGATGATCAGGTTGTATAACATTCCAGTTGTTATGATTGTGAGGATTAAGGATTAGGTTATAATGATCGAGTTCTATTTTTTTTAGTGTGATGATGAGGATACTACTAATGTGGGGAATGGGACATCGGTCACTAATAGGATACCCTCATGTGATAAGGATCATGGTATCTTGAGAATGGTTGTTTTATGGTCATTATAGATCTCATATGCCATGGATAAAATGGAACATTTTACACCATAATTTCACAAGAAATTTCAAGTGTGGGTTTGAATACAGTCTCAAGTAGGGTCCAAGCATGGGTGTTGATCACAAAATATTTTGTGACGATCCATGGGTATTGGATCAGAAGTGTATAATTGTTTATATGGTGGAATAACAATGGAAACTGAGATCATTGTCCTCACGTGTGGTCGAATTCTTCTAGTTGAGGAATGAGCCAAATGCATCATTAAAATGTTATTGATGTGATTTTATAGGAAATCTCAATATTGGATTTACTTTGACTTATAATTGGAAATTGAAGCCTAAAACCTATGGAGGAGTGTATCATAGGTTTGTTAATGAAATAGATGACAATGTGATCATGTATCAGGTTAGACGGGCTCGAGTAAGTGTTTTCTTGATGCTCCAACTTTGGATGTGAGTGATGGATTGGGTTTTAGTAACTAAAGTATCATATGATATAAGTAATTCTTATAAGTGCATTGGGATTTTAGAGATATAATGTAGTGTTCTAAGTGGGAATTCATGACTCAGGTAGGTTGGGTGATGTTTTCATTATTCCCTAAGGCTTCTCGGGGATGATAAGTTCTAAGGTGTGGAGATTGTAATGTCCCATGTTTTCTGAGTTGGAAAAATTAAGCAGGAATTTAAAATTTTTATTCATTAGTGGATGATACATTTTGTGAACCAGAAATCAAAATGAGGTTCTGAGTCTTTAAACATCTAGAAGTGATGTTTTCGGATATGGGTTGTGATTCAGTGGAAGTATCAGGGGTTCGGGCAAACACTAGAGGAGGAACGGGTAGCTAGGATTCTAAAAAAATCTACTTTGAGTTTTACAAGTCATGTATTATTTACATGATGTGTACTGGTTCCATGGGGTTCTGCCCAGAAGATTCACAATGTGAAAAATTTGGGTATTTTTGAAAGGAATACATGATGTGTATCTATTACATGTCATGAAAATGTTACACGACGTGTACCATTTACACAACCTGTAATAGGTAGGTTTGTCTTTTTTAAAGAAGTGAAACAGGGGGATCCTCCCCCATCTATCTCATGGGGAAATAGGAGGGCACACACAAAGTCTCTCGACTAAGATCCTCTACCTCTCCCTTCATTATTCACGGATCGAGGTTATATTGGGTGAATTTCAACAGCATTAGAGGGTAATATCTTCCCATTTCCTCCTTCTACATTATTTCCCTTCCATTGTTTCTAATTTTGGGAATTTTTATTTAGTTTTATTAGTCGATTTGACTATATCATGGTGGAATTAATTGTTTTGGTTGGTTAATTTTATCTACCTAGGATGAGGATGTTATGAGAGGTTGTTTTCACTTCTCCACATGTCGCTCCATAGAGGTATATCATGAAGGTAGGTTTCTAAAGCTTTAATGATTTTAATTTATTTTGCTTGTTATTTTTTTAACATTTTTTATTATGTATTATTCTCAATTTAGGGTTTATGATGTGTTTCATGTTGTTATAAAGCATTTGGTCATGGTCATGGTCCAACAAGATCAACCCATGAGATTTTGGGTATTATTCCTTTATGAATTAAATCATTTTAATTGTTTATCTTCATAATATTAATTAAATTAATTATAGTGTAATTATAATAAATTAATTTATAATGTTTTGGTTATTAGACATGATCCTACTTTAATAAAATGAGCTTGTATGGGCCTTCAAATCTTCTTTCGGCCCTTCATAAATAAATGGAAAGATCCCTAAAGGTAAGTGTTCTGTCGTACCTTCCCTTTTGTATTTATGTATTTGTATATTATTAGATGGATGCTTTGGATTTATCATGAGGTAGATTCCCCCATTATTTAAATTTATTTTGATAATTGTTAGTTAAATGAAATGGGCAGTTTTTACTAGATGAATGTTACGGGTCACTAACAACCCCAGTGCGCTAGTTTCATCTACAACCTAAGGATATGAACATGATCAAGGATCCCTTATGGGATGCCTCTCCTTATTCTTTATAGGAACCCAAAATGGATTACTTACTTATATACTAACTTTAAGAAACCTAAGAGGTATTCCTCTATTTACCAATGGACCTTGAGGATCCTGACTAGGATGCCTCTCCATTTTATCAACCTAGGGGACCCAGTGGGTGCCCTGGTGCTTGACTAAACCTGGTCTAGCATGTTGAGTTTTGTTATAGATGGTAGTAGGTGTCACATTTAAACCCATATTAAATTTGAAATACCATGAGGCTGAGATAGTAGTGGTGGGTTTGTGAATTCATCCACCTCCACTCTTTTGTTTATACTTTAACTTCCCTTTAAAAAGGGAATCTCTAGGAGTGTAATTTTCAAACCCTCCACAACCATAAACCCCCCTCCCCATATAGAGTTCATCCAGAGAAGCCCCAGTTCGGAAGGATCTGTTGCTAGCTGAGATGGAAGAGCATCCCATGGGGTAACAGTCCGATCAGTGATGGTTCGACACAACAATCCATCAGTGATGGTTATTTATTGAAAATGAAGTGATGATTACCATAGGTGCTTCTTGATTCTCAGATGATGGGAATAATGTGATGAGATATTTTGGGATTCCTATAGATAATTTATAAGGTTCGTATCCTAAGCCTTTTTATTTAATTGTATATTATTTTCAATTCCAAACATACTTCCTATAATCTGGTTTATTACACCTTGTGTGATACTTGGTTTCTTTTTTATGGAACACCTTGGATGATCATAGAGGTTCTATGAATTATGTAATGCCTTGAGTGATACTTTGGTTTTCTTATATGGAATTCCTTGGATATAATTGTTAGGAAATTCTTTATACCATGCCTCAGAAATACCTAGGTTCTCTTATAGAATTCCGATGATGGGCATGTAGGGGCATGGGTTCATATTATGCCTTGAGTGATACTTTGTTTCCCATGGAGGAATTCCTTGGATGGAATCATAGGCTAGATGGTTTATATATTCCTTGAGTTATACTTGTATTCCCATGTAGAAATTCTTTGGATAGACTCATAGGTTGACCGATTTTTAAACACCTTGAGTGATACTTGGATTCCCAAGAAGGAATTCCTTGGATAGACTCATAAGCTAGTTGATTTTATATATACCATGAGTGATACTTGGGTTCTTTAGGTGAAAACCTTTTATGGGCTCAAAGGTTTAATGTATTACATAACACCTTTAGTGATACTTGGGTTCCCATGTAGGAATTCCTCAAACAGACTTATTGTCTAGAAGTTTTATATTCACCTTGAGTGAAACTTGTATTCCCATGTAGGAATTCCTTGGATGGAATCTCAAGAAAAATGAAGTAATTTAATGTTTTTTATCTTAATATATGAATTCCTTGGTTACATACCCTGGTTCCCAATTTATTTATATTTATTTTCATATATAGGATTTTCCATTAGTATACAACATCTTTCATTATAGTGATTGATGGAAAGTACGGGTGAGATTAGTGTTAGGACATGTATTCCCCTATTTTGATGTAGCTTGATCATGGAAATTTTCAGCACTGGAATAAGCAAGTATTATTGATTGGGACTATGAACCCAAGGATTGACTAATTATACATGGATTGAGTGGTACGAAATCCATATTAATTCCCTTTTCACATGATGTCCAGATGATCGGGATTACGGACCCAAGGATCAACTGTTGTTGTTTATGTTATTTATTTATCATTAATCATGTATATACATATTCATGTATATATAAATATATATTTATGGGAATATATATATATATATATTCTAGAACATTTCCTAGTTGACTAGGACCATGGACCCAGGGATCGATTGTGGTTTAGTCGATTTATTTATTTATCATTCTAGTTGTGTCTCATCTAGATTGAGCACATTCCTTGAGCTTGTCTTGTGAAACTTGTATTTTAGTTAATTTATAGAATTTATTATTATTATTATTTATCCTAATTATTAGCTATAATGTACATACACTACATATCATTGGCTATGTAAGATAACTTGTTGGTGGTGACCTACTAAGTTTTTTACTCACACCTTTCTTGGTCCGCCATTACACCGGGGTACCCGAGTAGAAGCTCAATTTGTTGTAGGAACTGGTAGAGTTGAGGCCCAAGACTTAT
Source organism: Viscum album (assembly GCA_963277665.1). Classification (NCBI taxonomy): domain Eukaryota; kingdom Viridiplantae; phylum Streptophyta; class Magnoliopsida; order Santalales; family Viscaceae; genus Viscum; species Viscum album. Next base: position 377,977,898 of record OY728142.1, read on the forward strand.
TGAACAAGATATCTTGGATATGTATATGGAGATTGGGTATGTGGTATGGCTTGGAGATTACAGTAGAGCTGGTACTTTTATTTCAATTTACTTTATGTACTTCTATATGTATGGTCAGCCCAGTGGTTGGCCAATGTTGTATGTATGAAATGGTTTTTCATAATTTTATAGATATTTACTAATTATTACCGCATGTTCTATTTCACATTATTCACTACTTCTGCACTCTTTTTATTACTATTATGGATGTTATCTAGTTATTTATGTTGTTTTTTACTCTGATATGTGGGAATAATATCTATATAAAAACACCTTAGGCTCTCACTACTAGTACATAGCCTCTAGTGTATGGAGATGAAATATTGAGGCCTTTTGGTAAATTGTCTTGGAGCACCAGTTTTGTGGCATCCGATCTGGGACATTTCACTCTATCTTTGATGGGTCCCTGACCACACCCCAATGAGACACTGCCTGCCAAGGAAACATTCCTATCGTATCTATAACTTTCACTTGGACAAATTTACATAGATATGGTGGTGTCAAAGGAACTATAATATAGGTATATGATGGTCAACATGATCCTCCTCTGAATTTGAGTAGATCAGGATATCATCGAAAAACTTGATGATGAATTGGTCCAATAACTTAGAGAATATGGAGTTTAGGATCCCCATGAACACATCTGGTGAGTTTGTGACACCAAATGGTATGACCACAAACTTGAAGTAACTATATATGAACCTAAATGTAGTCTTATTAATATAATAATATTTAACTCTCATGTGGTGATATCCAGACCTCAAGTCAATCTTCAAGAACCAAATAACTCCCTTCATCTTGTCAAACAAATCATCAATCCTCGGAAGAGGGAAACGATTATTGATCGTCACCTAATTCAACCACTGATAGTCAATACAAAATCACTAACTACCATCCTCCTTATTGGATAACAACATTAGATTACCACCAAGGAGACTCATTGAGTTAGATGAAACCCCACTATATCATATCATCAACTTGTAGCCACAACTCACGCAACTCCATAGGTTCCATTTGATAAGGGTCCATCAAAACTAGAGACATGCCCGATTAAAAATATATCACAAACTCGATGTTGTGTCAAGGGGGTAGTTTCATAACCAAATTTAGGAAAACATCAAGGAAATTATCCACAACCCATGGAATATCCTCTACCTGAGCTTCTACTGAATGCTCTTCTAACTAAGATAAAAGTGAATCCACTTTCCTGCCACCCATTTGATAACTCCACTCACTAAAGAAAGACACTCACTAGCCATCCACATAAAAAAAGTAACTATCCGATTTAAAAAATGATTAATTCACGCATGTAATAAAAAAAATCCATTAATATAATAAAATCATAAATCTATACCAACAATAAGAATAAATCCCCCACTAATTGGTACTTCCCCATCACCGGTCTACATCCCTGGAACACAATAAACAATGAATCCTGGACTCCAAAGGGTGTATATAATTCCAGAGGATCTGTAAGTATCTCTACATTAATTCCCAAGGTTCGGACCAAATTAGTATCAACAAAGGTGTGTGAGGCTCTTGAATCAAATAAGGAACAAACATGGGTAGATGATAAACTAACTGTACTGCGGACAACCTTTGGCTTACACTGCCACCGCCATCACATGCATATGAACACACCCATATCCTATATTTATCCATTTTAAGTATCCATATCCATGCCCTATCCTAGGTCCCTAATGATATAGACCATCATGAGGATGATATAGTCTAACACCATCTTCCCTTGACAACTGAACAAATGTCGGTGGTCCCTACTGTTGAAACTGTTATAGAGGAAACTACTATTTCTTCTATAAAGGGGCCTAACTTCCCATATAAAAATGGACTTTTTGAGATATTATACACTGATAATGGTGGTTTCCATGAACCTCATAGACATATCATAAAAATAGTAAGGATTTAGAGGGTGATTGGGATCCATCAACCCTATAATTATGTGAAGGGATCTGCCACATTCGGTTCCTCACTAGTCATAAAACCAACTACACAAAATTCTACATTCCAATAACTAAATATATTCTTCTAAATACACACTACTATCTACTCTCTTGCGGATCACCTCCCAATAAAACCATATTCTTGATAATCTCCACCTTCTTCTGTAACTCCAGATACATGGGAAGAGCAATTGGGTGACTACATTCTTAATTACTGGTCATAGGGCATCCTCCACATATTTTGTTCTAGACTCATCATTTGTAAATACATTAGGAAAAAAGTGAAAGAGATACTTGAAACTAATATCATGCTCCTACACACTCATCATCCCATGATAAAGGGAGATTAGCTCCTACTTCTTTTCCTCCATCATTTTCTATGATAAAAATTCCAAATGGAACTCCTCTGAATGTCTGACCACAACACATTTTTATCCTTTTGGTCACCAAGATACATCTTCCACCACATAAACACGAATCCTCACATTTGAAAATTTTATAATGAAAACAAAAACTTAACCTGATCTCGAATAAAATTGATGGTAATCTCAAGATCCTCAAACTAATACTCTATCTCTAGATTCGAGACTCTCCCATCATAATTCTCTAATATCTACTACTAAATAGAACAAAAGGTCTTCTACAATGCATCATCCTCCTCTACTAGTTTGATCCTCTAAAAATAAACAATTTTATCAAGTTTAATCTCTACTACCTAAGCTACTCACATATGAAAACTAGGATCCATCCCTAAAAATTAAAGAGAACCCCTAATCCTGCTAGTATTGAATTTTATCAAGGATTATTTAATTAATTTAATTTTAGTTTTCCCAAATCCACCCAGTTTTGACAAGAATACAATTAATCATGATTCATGTAGCTAACCTAGGTATATAATAAGAAAAAATTTCCACCTCACGTGACCCCTAAATAAGCTTAGAGTCCTTGTATTGGATCACAGGGGCCCTAAAATCTGGTTTCCTAGCTGGTCTCCCTAGCATATGTCATGCACCAAGATCAACTGAAACCACCACCCTACCAATCCATATAATCATATTAAGAAACTAACACATCCACGCCATATAAAATCTCATATATATCACATCAACCACCTACATAATACATATTATGCCAGTACATCACTCTACAACAACCACAAATGAGAACTACTACACATCAAAACTACTACACATCATAACCACCATACATCTCAGGACAACCAACCATCACCTTGATACCCAACACATAATACATCCCAAATAGTCACCAACATCACTGCATGATAGTCCATATTACATATAGAAACACAGTAAGGTCAACCAAATGAATAAAAACATCCTTCCTTCCACATTTACCATAAATCAGATTCAAGGGTTTATAGTAATTCACATCATTACTTAACATGGGTATTATCACAAAAATTCCACATTTACATGGGAAGATAATTAATTATCCATATATACAATCATAGACTTTTATTAAGGATTTGATTAAATAATCAACACAATAAGGGTCTCATATACATGTCAACTAAAAAGAAAACAAGGATCCCAACAACTGTGATTTTTAGAAATGGAAAAAGGATTGTATAAACTCATCCCAAATATCATCAAATCATTAAAACATGATATCATCTATATTAACATAAATATAATATTTGATAAATTTATTATTTTCCTTAATCCAACCCTTAATATCTATCTAATGTAAGGTAAAATCATGTAATCCCCACACAAACACATAAATAAGAAGAGAATGAGGATCCCCTAACTCAAAGAAACTTTCTGAATTGATGCACACAAATGGGTGAAGGGGAAATAATGAATAAACCAAAACCACACCAAGAAACCTAGGATCAACTTGAACCACACTAAGGAATAATAAAAAATATTGCCGACACACCCACCAAACCAAAACAACATCACTATTGTAAACTCTCAAAGAGGAAATGCAGAAAATGAGGGATAAAAGGGGATTTACTCATTATGGTTTTCCAAGGATAAATCTATAGAATCCAAGGATCATAGATGTGAAGGTGTGGTAATAAATTCTCCCAAAATCACCTATTGTGTTTTCCCAAAAAAACATTGACGAATAAAATAATCTGGGTGATCCTCGGTATTTATAAATAAAACGGGCCTCAAAACATTCATGGTGTGAAATCTAGATTTAGGTTGTGGATTTTTTTGAGGCCCTCCAATTCAATCCATAAAACATATTCAGGTTTTGAATACCTCAAATTACAAACCTTATTAATATATGTTTATTTTCATGCTACCTAGAGTTGGAATTAATTCACATTGTGAACCATTCATTCACATCATGAGTTCATTAAACACAGAACTCTAATTCGAAGTTTCAAGTTGTGAGTCACTAACCTCCAATACACTAATATTATCTCATATTTTGAAATTTTATTCAAATCATGAAACACCTTCTACAGTATAATTTCATCACCAAACTTCACATAACCCTCTTTGAGCCTCCTCTAAACACCTCTAACTCCTAAACCAACAAAGTAATGAGCCAAGAAGACAGATATCGTTACAAAATGGATTATTTCAAAGTGTATATCTCTTGATAAAAGGATTTAATGTTCCAAAATAGTATGAGTATGTTAGATACTCTAGCTTCTTCCCTGGTTCAATTATTCAATCTTCTCAACCAAACCCTCATCCCCTTGTTTTCCCACTTCAACTCTCACAAACCCTTTAGACTCTATAGTTACAGAAATTAATAGATGTAATATTATTTTAACAATATATTATGTTCTCCTACAAATAAGGGCCTTTATTTTTAAACTATCTTCTATCAGATGATCCTTGTATTGTAGGAAAGATTCTCTAGATTTAATGAAATTGGCCTTCGATTGGACCATGGTCGGATTTGATGATTGCACGTCTAGTTTTTATTGTCTGATTATAAAATTTTTTATGATAGAATGGAGGTTTATATAGTAGACCCCACCTTATCTAAGGTTCTTTAATAGTTCATATAGGTGATTTATTCATCCACTAAGTTTACTCAAAGGAGATTAACTAACCCAAACTTTAATGATTCATCATGTTGTCCACTTCATTAACATGTTCATCATGGATGATTCTAAGTATAAGTCTACCACAACTTATAGAGTTAGTTTATATTTATATAAGAACATGAACATAGAGGGTTCACTCGAAATATTATTTGTTTTTTAAATTAAGGAATTCATTTTAATTGGGTCTTAAAGTTGTACAAGAACCAAATAATGACAGTGAAAATATTATAATCTCAAGTAATAAAACCATGATAAAAGTAAAAAAGTCTCAAAGAATTCATCTTATGCCAACCACTTTTGAACCAAGACTTAGATTTGTTCATGGAATTTCTACTTACTCCTCAAAAGTTTCTTCAAGGCTGATGAGGGCTATATCTACCTATAAAATTATGTTGTACTCTAATGGAACCATAGTCCTAGAGCCTAATCTTTACTCTGATGAACTCTTATCGATTTCAAGTAAGGATGTCTATATGAATAAAAGTGTGAATTTATCAAAATAATTTATAAGGGATGAAGATTTAATATATATGATATATTGAAGAAATATAATTAAATTCACAACTAAAGATTATACAATGATGATGGATTCAGAATATTGGAATAAGTTTCTAATATCAATCATGAGATTGCCTATTTTTCCTTATTAAATTGTCAAATATACTGACATATTCAGGTCCAGACTCAATTATTACTATTCTTATACATTACTAACAATGTTTTTTATTGATTGACTATAGTGACACAAACCTTTTTAAATATATAATTACTTTATTTTTAATAGAAATATCCATTAAATATAGAACAAGGGTCTAAATGCCTAGTGTCTTTAGAAGACTAGGTACATAAAACATCAACATAAGAATAAAATTTCTTTATTTTAATCTATATAATGAGTTCCTAATCCATTTAAGCTCCTAAAATTTCAAGAGATATCTTGGGTAATATTTACACAGAATGGATGAGCTAAAAAATCCCAGTAAGGGAATAAACAAGATAACGAAACATAACATATGAGTCAAAGGTATAACATGAAATCATAAAAGTGAATTATTATGAGTAATCACGTGGTATCATAACATAAAAAACATGGTATCATAAAATCATGACAACATATAAAATGTGGTATTGACACAAAATATGACATAAGCATAAGTCAAGGCTAAGTTCTAAGACAACATCACATGGTGGAAAAGGTCCCATCATGGATTGGGTTTACTACTTAATCCCATACATAAAATCACCTCAGAAAAAATATTTTCCCAATTAATTTGATAACTATATGGTTGAAATCATCATAACATGATCATGATTATTTTTTCTATAAAATGAAATCAATCATAAGGTATAATCTTAAGAATTTCCCATGAGAAGAAATGGGATGCATAGTCTTACCTCATATCATAATCAAAAAAAATCATGAATATTCAAAAAGAAGAAGGAATTAAATATTATGCATGTTAATATATTATTACATAATCATAGTTCTCAAAATCAGGTGTTCATTTTGGAAGAAAAACTTTAAATGAGTGTTACATAAAATGATTAAGGAATAGAAATGTTCCCCTTAATAAAGCTGGATTTAAAATAAGGAATTTGATAAATGAATTTATAGAATGTATTAACACATAAAAGGAATGGATAATGAGATAAGTATTTATGTAATAGACATATATAAATAATTTATAGGTAATACATAACATAAAATGGAGATATAATGTGCGTTAGAGAGATAATCGTCATAACCTAAATAAAAAAGTGTGGTTCAAAGAGATCTCTTACCTTAAGTCTTATATTTCTTTGAACGCATTAGAAAATTCTATATAATAAATATAGATTTATTATACATGTAATAATAAAATTTATAATTTATATCATACCATATATTATTTTCTTAAAACATCTTACCACCCCTTTATTCACAATTCTTTATTAAAATCATTGTTCCTGGTGATAATTGTTTTAGTTTTTCATGCATGTTTTTCTTCGACGGTCTTGGTATTTATACATTGATCATGGTTTTATAATCTACATAATATTAAAAATAATATTAATATCATATATATTCAATATATATATATATATTCATCCATAAAAGTAGAGATAAAAAATGAATTATGCTATTTATGGAGACGGTAGGTTGTACGTACGCATGAAAACTATTTTTATTTTTTATGGATGGAAAAAAATATAGGTGAATAATAATTAACCTTTATATAATAATAATATCATAAATAAAATATATATTTATTAAATATATCATTATAACTATATGTAAGAGGTGGTGATGGAAAACAAATTATATCAGTTCGCGAGGTGATAATCTGTCGTACTCATGAACAATGATTTCATTTCCCATTTGATGGAAGATTAGATAAATATAGGTGATTACATTAATGTAATAAAAAATAAATATATTTAATATATTGGTTTTATTATTTCATCATGTTTTAAGAATATTTTAGTGAGTTAGAAAAAGAAATAAAACTGAAACATTCAGTAAAAGACTATACCTCTTCTTCAGAAAACTTCTTTTTATTTACACTTTAAACCCTATAAGGTTAGTATTATTTCCAATATATAAACTCTAGAATGTGGATATTTATATTATTAATATATTCTTTCTGGTATTATGAAGTTTTAATAAAGGATAAGATGAGGCTCCCTTTTATAAGTGATGGGAGGGGCACTATTGGAATTACTTAAAATATTAAATTAATATAAATTATTTTTCATGAAAAAAGGATCCAAAATGATATAATTAAAATATAATATGATTATGGGTTAAAATAATGAGATTAAATAAAATTTAGATAATTTTATATTAGTTTTTCACCCTTATATCTTTGTTTTAACCTACATTAATCTTTTTTGACAATTACTGCGATAACAAAGGTTTTTACTCTTTAGGGGTCAATATAGTTTCTATAAAAAGAAAATTGGACCATAAATAGTCCATATTTGATATTTTAAAACGTATAAAAATAAATATTTTTAATTTAATATTTTTATTGATTTTAAATCATTAAATAAAATATTATTTATTATAAAATAACATTAAATTCATTTTTGGAACAATTAATTTAATTTGAATTTGAAAACAACATGAAAAAAAATAGAATTAGAATATAATCCATTAAAAAATATATAATATGTTATTTTTATCTTAAAAAATTCATGTAGAATAATAATTCATTCAAATTATATTACTTTTAACATTTTTAAAATCAATTATTTTATTTTTCTATTAATTGTATAAATATTTTATTAGTGTTGCGTAAGTATTTAAGTTAATTATTTCCTCCCTAAAAATTAAAAATAAATTACCATGATAAAAATTAATTTATCTTCAAAATAATTATTTATAACTAAACATAATTTTTATTTATCCCCATCACAAAATATTATTGAAATTAAAAGTAATAAAGTTACATTTTTTACTTTATCTTTTACTTAAATATTATAAATGACAAAATAAAATACATATAACACCATGTTTTCATATTTATTAAACTTGGATGGAAATAGAAAAAATACATTCATACAATATAATAAATTCAAGTGTTATGGTCATTATTTTAGTCCTTATCGTATTATTGTTTTAACCTTTATTACCTGATTTACCCTTACCTTGGTGATAGTTATTTATTATGGTTACTATTCATAATGAAAAAAATAAAGGAAAATTGTTTAAAAAATTTGTAATTCGTGATTCCAAATATGGAATATATTTTTAAATATTTAATTTATAAAAGTTTCAGAAACTAATTTAAGATAAAAATGAAAAACGCAATGAAAAACAGTTTTTATACCAAATTAAAGTATAAAATCTGTCCCAAAGAATATAATTAGATAATGTATAAAGGGTATAATTTAATTTTAAAACTAATAAAAAATATAATTTGACTAAGTAAATACTTGAAAATAAAATACAGTTTCCAATAAAAATCATCATTTTTCACTATTCATTGGAAAATCAATCTTTTCATAAAAATCCCAAAAATTATTCCTAAGATAATTTTAGTATGATAATTTAAAAAATAAAGTTAATTTTATCGAATAAAGTTTCTAAAATTTCTATAAATTAATTATAATATTTTCTCATAAAGAGAAATAAAAATCATTTTTGAAGAAAACATAATTTTTTTGAAGAATAAAATGACTACTAAAAATTAAGTCCTTATTTTACAAGAATTATTCAATAAATTTTTATTGAGTAGGAACATTATATATATTTTTCATAATATGGTTAATACTATTCATACCTTCTAATTTAATGGCTATATTATAACTATAATAATATTTCATAGTTCATTTAATCTTGGTGTTGCATGTTGTTTACGCTATCGAATATTGTGTTCTTTTAAAATAATAGGGTGTTACATTAACCATACTAATGCATTGAAATTACTTTATCAGGGTAAGGTGGTGGTTTATATTATTAATATATTTTCCCTATATATGTTAAAATCAATATGTTAGCTTATAAATTTCAAGATATTTAGAAAAATTGATATACAAGTAAAATATTCCCTTTCTAGTCCTAAGAAAAGGGGAATTTATAGACATATTATCCACTATTTTTATATGATATCCTACTTAAAAATATCTATAAGGGGACCCACCAATATAGAAATAGGAAACACATATAGGGATCTAGGGGTCTGGGCCCTCAACTATATCATATAAGTAGGTAAAGGGTTCCCCTCAACCCTACCACCAGGTTAGAATCCATCCCAATCCATGTTCATCTTGGTTAATATTATAGGGAACTTATGGGTGAGGTAGATTCATCAAATTATTATAAAATATAAAATGAATGATTGGTTGAATTATTTATTAAAGAATTTAAAATATTATTAAAAATGACATTATGCCTTAAAAAAATAATATTTCTCTATCCCTACTTTGGTAGTTATGTGCTTTTCCTATATGAATTCACAATTAACATTATTATTATCAGAATAATTATATGATTTTAAACCAATAAACCTCAGTACTTAGAGTGTAAAAAAGGCTTGAGCATCATCAACAAAACCATGACCTCTAATTATTCAACATAATCTTCGACTTCATTAGGTCGATTCTCAAAGTAAGTGTTCTGTTTCCTAGTAAATTGAGTAATATTTTTAAAAAAATCTCAAAACCTACATTTTAATAATTGATATCCTAATATATGAGGTAAACACTAAACCCATAAAATATAGACCAATTCACATCCAATTTGTAATGTCCCAACTCCAGTTACCCAGAGTCGGTGCATTATTAAATAACATTGGAATGATACAAGGAATAATTTCCCGAAAGATCGATCAGTTTAGTAGCCTTGGAAATACTAGATACATTCATAAGTTTTATATTACATCATGAAATAAAAACATAAACAACATTTTCCCCCTTTTTAACACACATATATCCTTAGCTTATCCCTGTAGGTCAACCATAAAATACTTCTTCACATCCTGGGAAAAATAAAACATAGAAAGGGGTGAGATCAGATGCTCAGTAAGGAATTAAATATAGTAGAAACTTTCATAAATAAGCATAAACATTTCAGGCAATGTATAAGAATAAAACAAAAGCCTTTTAAAAATAAACTTCAGCATAATATAGAAAGGATAGAATAAAATAATGTCATTTACTTATTCACATGGATATTATACTTGTTGAATAATCACATGCAATATCAATATCCACTTTCATAATGATGGAATGCATAATGCCAGACTTCATAACCACATAGTCAAGTCCTTGTGCCAAGACTACAAATAATATTTTGTCAAGGCCTTATGCCAGGACACTAGTTTGAATCATCAGACCTACTGATCCATCGAGGAGCTATAGCGGGCTCCACCCATCGCTTACTAAGTTGAATGCATTACTCATATGAAAATGTTTAAACATAACAAAAACATTCATATTAAAACTAGAATAACAAATGTAAATACTTGATCCATAAACCATGAATGGTGTAAAAATAACACATCCAAAGTCAAACATATCACAAAACCTTCAATACAATATGGAAGTTTTGTATCATAATAAATCAACCTCTATCAAGAATAATATCCCATAAAGGATGTTTATATAGTTGAAAATGATCAGTAAAAATATTTGAGAGAAATATCCCTTTTTCATGAAATTATTTAAAAGTCATATAAAGGAATTCATTTAAAATATAGTTTTGAATCAAAGTGTCCCATACCACTTTGAAACTTTTGAAAGGAATTAACATTTTAAAACATTCATGTCTATATAAATAAATCCTTATAACCATTTTGAAAACATGGACATTAATGAGAAAGGTTTAGAAGAATAAATATTTAAAACATTTAAAATGATGTTTTAGTAAAAAATGTTACTTAAAAAGAATACTTTTTAGAACTCTTTTATGAAACACGGATGTGGATGATAAAGAGGTCCCAGTAGATACATACATAAAAACAACCTCGGATAATAAAGAGATAGTGAAATTAACCCTTGCCTTGCACTTTCCTTTGGTTGAGGGTACATTTAACCTCTTGAATAATGAACATAGTATGTTATTAAATTATACAATAACCATATTCATATTTATTATATCCTACATGATTCATTTATGACTTTATAATTCCCATTTAATAATTATTTCCATGTTAAATTAACATTTTAGGTAATAATCGCTTTCGTTATCATACGTGTTTTAACTTGTATAATTTAGATCATGATTTAAATTATTCTATAATATAGACCTTGATTTATATATCATATACATTTATAATAGATATATATATGAAATGGAAGGCACTGTTTATGGAGATGGTAGGTCGTACGTACGCATAAACGCTGTTTCCGTTTTCATATCGTATTGAACGGAAGTAAGTGAATAAGATATATGTAAGCACATACATACATACATACATATATATATATATATATCCAGTAGCATTATTATTTCATATATTATATACTTATTAATAATATATATTTTTATAATCATTGTTGAATGGTGAACGTGGGAATGAATCTCATCGCGTCGTGGAGATGGTCATCCGTACGTACGCATGAGCGACAATATCATTATATTGATGGTGAAATCATATTTAATTGGATGTTATATCATATATACAGAATAATTAACATGTTATATTTATTATTTACATCATTTATACTCATTATTATACCCATACAAATAATAAAGTGTTTGAATAACAAACTACACCATGATGTGGAGACGGTAACCCATACGTACACACATATGGTGACTTTGTCATTTATAGGATGGATAGAATGATGAATATGGTTTAACCATATTTATAATAACATCACAGTATGTAGTAGGTACTAGATTTATTATTTTTGTATAGAAAAAAAATAAAGAGGAAGTGGAAGAAGAAAAGAACTTGAAAGAGGTGATGAAATATTCACCTCTTCTTTGGGTTCTTCCATTTGATTTGATCAAAAGGGATCTTTAGGTTGGATTTTTGACCAAATTAAGGCCTCTAGGATTAAGGGAGGAAAGTTTTTAGGATATTTTGGTAGTGTTTTTCCAATAAAAAATGCTTTGGAGGTGTGAAATTAAGAGAAGGGGAAGTGCCCTTTTATAAGAGAGGTGAGGGTCGCTTTAGGAAAAGCTTCAAATTTTATTTTATAATAAAATCTTTTTCAGTTTCTAATGGGTAAAAATGAATTATTTAGAGTATAAGTTGGGGATGTGTCGAAAAACTTTCAACCAATAGGTTTTATATATGTTTATTTCATCATACCAACCTTATCTTTTAGATTTAACTCTTAGTTAAATAGTTGGACATTTACCATCTCTCTTTGTATTTTTATATTATATGGTTAATAAAATTACTATAACAAGCCAAGAGAACCCTATTTCGTTAATTATTAATATATATGACCTTATATAAGTCCTTTTTCCGAAACAGATATTTTTAGGAATATTATATCAATTAATAATATAGTATTTGTTTTAAAAACCCAATTTTGTCAATTTTGACACTATTTAGTATTTGATTTTTTTGAAAGTCATAAAAACTTTATCACTTCAAATAAAATTTATTTAACCAATAATAACATGTCATATTAACCTATAAAATTAGTTTAATTCATCATAAGTCTCAATTTACATTTATTTGTATGTTTATAATATCAATTATTTTAATATTTCATTAATAAGGTAATTACTGCATCATTATTGTGTCATAAATAAATTAAACTATTTAATGTCTAAAAATTATAAATAAAATAAAATTATGTAGGAAATATTTTTATATTTCTAATGAATATTTATATATGAGTTTATATTGTGTGTAACCCTATATTAAAAATGTTTTAGTTATTAAACTTTGAATTTAACTCTTTTAACTCTTCTTTAAATAAAATAATAATAAATGTCCTGATCTAATCCAAGTGTATCAAAGAGGATCATATTTTATTCATAAGGTTGTTTTCGTTCTAATTATACTTATCCAATAGAATTAGGACATGTGTTAGGGTAATTATGATATCATTTTTACCCTTAATTACCTGATTTAATTTTAATCGTGGTAAATAAAAGTCAAAAGTTACTATTCACAAAAAATTATTGTCATCTTATTGAACCACATTTTACTTACTGATATTAACCGTGTCTCTAGATTTTTTTAAATTCAACTCACAGAAGCATTAAAATTAAGTTTTATGCAAATTTGAAAATACTCCTAGGAGGTGGGTAAAAGAGGTTAAAAAGTTCAATAAAGTTTAATACATCTAATTTTATTATAAAATGACTCCAATGAATTAAATTTAACTTATATATGTATTATATATCTATTTTGACTTAAAATAAATTTAAATAAAATAAATAATTATTTAAATAAAAAGTCGATTTTAAATAATAACTTAGTGTTTTTCACTATTCATCAAAAATTGAAGGTTTTTAGAAAAATAACAAAAATTCACCCAAATCTAATTTTGATATTATGAATTCAAAAATTAAGTCTATTTTACAAAATTAAAAACAATTATGTTTCATTTATTAATTTAAAATTAATTCCCGTTGTCGAAACCAAAAAGTGGGTTTTTTAAAAAGTAAAAACAATCAAAAGATTGACATGCGTTTATGTCAAATTTAAATGAGAAATTACTTATAATGACCTAAATTGTATTAAATTGTAAAAATATAATCTAATTATACTCTAAATCCTTTCAAATTCATAATTTAACACTATAAATTATTTTGATTAAAAAGTTGTTTTCAATTAAAACATAGTATTTTTCACTATTCGTCAAAATATGAAAGTTTTCAGAAAAGTACCAAAAATTTATCCAAACTAAATTTTTATGTACCAATTTTAAAAAATAATTTAATTTAATTAAATTTAATATATAAAAGTTTCAAATATTGGATTTAAAAAAGGGTTCTCCATTAAATGGCGGTAAAGTTGCATTTTTTGAAAAATACTTCTTTTATCTGAAAAAATTAATTTGTTCTTATATTATGTCTAATAAACAAATAATATGGATGTTAAAATTATATAGAGTATATAAGATTCAAAATTCATTTAATACTATTCATAACCTTCTTTTGAACGACGATTTTGGTAAGTTGTGGTGCGCTCGAACTCAGTGTTGCGTGTAGCACAACCTATTGAATTACTTTAATGAGATAATGTACTATGAAATCTTGGGGTTTTACATTCTCCCCTCCTTCAATAAATTTCATCATCATAATTTGAAATTTTTTCTTCTAAAATAAAAGGTTAAAAATAGAAAAATACATTTGTGGAATACCCACATCGGAAATTGGGTTAATAAAATTTAGTCTTAATAAGAAGGAAAGGGAAATGAAAAAGTCATAACAAAATTATGATCTCAATTAGAAGAACATTAGTGTAAATTAGAGACATAATTGGAGGAAAAACATAAATATTTATAGGGAGTGTTTGAGGTCATAAATCACAAATAAGTGTAAAATTGAGGGCCTCAAAGCCATCAATCTATGGTGATTTAAAATATCCTCGGTTCAAAAAATCATAAGGTATTAGGATAACACATTTTTTGTTTTAAGATCCCTTTCCTAAAGTTTTATAATTAATTTATTCATATAATAAGAGGAAAAAATATACTTGATATGTAGAGTTTCATCGTTCAATTAATTCTTACCTCAAACTCACCTTTCACTCCAAAAGAAAATAGAATTCAAAAATATTTTATTTATCGTAATCATATAGGGTTACAAAAATAATGAAAATATAATTCATTTGTCAGACTATTTAAAAAAAACTACATTACACAAACCAGTACATCACGTAGGTTAGTGGTAGGTGATTAACCCCTGTCGCCCTTCAGTTGTGGGTTCAAGTTTTGCGACCTTTCCAGACGTGATGGGTTGTCGCCCGACCTCCGGGTTGTCCTTTTTATAACAATCCAAAAATAATCTTAAGAAATGGTTTAACCTTAATAATAGTATCCAACATAAAATTTAATCCATTCCAACCTTTATACTTATCCAAAATACTTATGTCCAAAATCACAGTCCAAAATTTATAAAGAAGATAAACAAAATGAAGATCTCTTTTACCATATAATAACATATTAATACCTTCATCATGTATTCTTTTAAAACATGGTAACACCTAGAATTACCATAAAACCTTATTGATTACATTCATGCTCCCTCATTTATTATTGAATACTAGATATATTTCTTATATCCAAAAATTTAGAATATTCAAATAAACAAACCATTAATCAGTTCCAAGATAGTCAAGAATATCCATTATAACTTATCCAAATCAACAATATCTTATTCCAAAATCACTACCTTAGTATTGAACCATATTTAGGTTTATCTTTCCTTCAACCATGTATTTTCCAAAAAGTTTAACTTGTTGTTGAGTCACTTTTCTTAGTACCATGTAATCTCAAATCCTCAATTAAATAGTACTGCAGTACAATATTTATTTATTTTCATAATTCATATAACCAGTACATCATTGATATAACTCTCAAATGACATAATTCTTTAATATCAACATAAGAACACTAGTCATTACTCTTTATGTGTGGTAATATCATAACGTGATTATTATCCAACAACATCATTTGTGGTATAATCTGATGATTTGGACATTGATTTGCATAGTGTCCAAACTCCTTGCAGATGAAGCATTGTACATTTGAAACCTGTTTTTTGCCCTTGAAATCACGTACTCGGTGTCCTTTTTCTCCACACTTATAAAAAACTCCTATTCCCTTCAAGTGTTTACCATGGTGATTTTTTCCACAGTTATCACATATAGAAAAATCCTTCTTTCCCCTCTTCCCTTTATCCATATTTCACTCTTCCATCCTTTTCTTCTCTTTCTTCCCTTCAATGTCATAGGACTCAGATAATTATTTACTTATTTTATTAACACATGATACTATTTATTAATTTGATAATAATACATGAGATACTATTTCCCTTTTAAATGTTGTCTTAATACAATGAAACATATGATCCTTCTTAATCTTTTGATCTTGCGTATTGTTGGAATTCTCATTCCTTCTACTAGGCACCATTTCTAAACAATGGCATACACCAGGTTAGTTTATGAATCGTATTTCATAATTCCAAACTTTGTAAAATACCTAATGTAAATTTAAAAGATTATGCATATAATATATAGTCATAAAAAAATTTATTTGAGGAAGTATTTACTATTAAATACTTTATAATGGAATTTAAAGAAAATTTGAATTATCCTAAGCATATCCCCCGGGAGTTTCATAACAAAGAGTATATCAAGGCCCATTGTTGTGTACTAGGATACCTCGGGTCAAGCCCGAAACTATTTGTCTAAGTTTTCACTCCTAGGTACATCTGTGCCAGAGCCACCTCTACCTACTCGTATCTAGACAGGGATGTATTTCTTGGAAAAATCACAAAATCTCCACATTACCAAAATTCTAGGAAGTTCTTCTATACATATCCAAAAAAATTATCTTAGGGTAATGTGCTCTAATCAGAGTTTATCTAAATCTATTTCCAAGGTTGTTGATAAACTTCATATGATACCAAATGTAACATCCTGACCCTAGTTACCCAGAGTCGGTTCATTATTACATAACATTGGCATGATACAAGGAATCATGTCCTGAAATACCGATCAGTTTAGTAGCCTTGTAAATACTAGATACATTCATAAGTTGTACATTACATCATGAAATAAAAACATCAACAACATTTTGTACCATTTTTAACACACTTATATCCTTATCCTATCCCAACGGTTCAATGATAAAATACTTCTTCACATCCTGGGAAAAATAAAACATAGAAATGGGTGAGCTCAGATGCTTAGTAAAGATAACAATATAGCAGAAACTTTCATAAATAAGCATAAACATTTAAGAAAATGTATAAGACTAAAAAAAGCCTTTTAAACTTAAAATTCAGCATAATATGGAAAAGATAAAATCAAATAATTCCATTTACTTATTTACATGGATATTATAATAGTCTAATAATCACATGTAATATCAATAGTCACTTTCATAATGATAGAATGCATAATTCTAGACTTCATAAACACATAGTCAAGGCCTTTTTCCAAGACTAAAAATAATATTTTTTTTCAAGGCCTTATTCTAAGACACTATTTTGTCTCATGAGACCTACCGGTGCATTGAGGAGTTATAGTGGTCTCCACCTGTCACTTACTAAGTCCAATGCATTCCTCATATGAAAAGGTTTAAACATAACATAAACATTCGTATTAAAACTAGGATACGAAATGTCAATACTTTATCCATAAACCATGAATGGTGTAAAAATAACACATAAACAGTCAAATATATCACAAAACCTTCAATACAATATTTAATTTTTGTATCATAATAAATCAACCTTGATCAAGAATAATATCCCATAAAGGATGTTGAAAAAGTTGAAAATGATCATTAAAAATATTTGAGAAAAATATCCCTTTTTCATGAAATCATTTAAAATTCATATAAAGGAAGTCATTTAAAAGAAAGTTTTTAATAAAAGTGTATCATACCACGTTGAAACTTTTGATAAGAATTAACATTTTAAAACATTCATGTCCATATAAATAAATCCTTATAACCATTTTGAAAACATGGACATTAATGAGAAAGGTTTAGAAGAATAAATCTTTAAAAAATTTAAAATGATGTTTTAGTAAAAAATGTCCCTTAAAAATAATCCCTTGGAATAATCTTTTATGAAACACGAATGTGGATGATAAAAAGGTCCCAGTAGACACTTACATAAAAACAACCTCAGATAATAAAGAGATTGTGAAATTAACCCTTACCTTGCACTTTCCTTTGGTTGAGGGTATAATTAACCTCCTATATAATGAACATAGTATGTTATTAAATTATACCAGAACCATATTAATATTTATTATATCCTACATGATTAATTTATGACTTTATAATTCCCATTTAATAATGATTTCCATGTTAAATTAACATATTGGGTAATAATCGCTTTCTTTATCATATGTGTTTTAACTTGTATCATTTAGATCATGATTTAGATAATTCCAGAATATACACCTTGATTTATATATCATATATATTTAGAATATAAATATTTATAATAGACAGATATATGAAATGGAAGGCACCGTTTATGGAGATGGTAGGCCATACGTACGCATAAACATTGTTTCCGTTTTCATATAATATTGAACAGAAGTAAGTGAATAAGATATATGTATGTACATACAAATATATATATATATATATATATATCCATTTTCATTATTATGTCATATATTTCATACTTATTAATAATATATATTTTATAATCATCGTTGAATGGTGAACATGAGAATGAATCTCATCGCGTCGTGGAGACGGTAATCCGTATGTATGCACGAGCAACAATATCATTATATTGATGGTGAAACCGTATGTAATTGGATGGTGTATCATATATACATAATAACTACCATTTTATATTTATTATTTTCATTAGTTATACTCATTATTATACCCATCCAAAGAATTAAGTGTTTGAATAACAAACTACACCACGACATGGAGACGGTAAGTCGTACGTACGGACGTATGGTGGCTTTGTCTTTTATAGGATGGGTAGAATAATGAATATGGTTGTACCATATTTATAATAACATCACAGTATGTAGGAGGTAATCGATTTATTATTTTGGTATGGAAACAACAATGAAAGAAGAAGTGCAAGAAGAAAAGAACTTGAAAGAGGTGGTGAAATATTTACCTCTTCTTCGGGTTCTTCCATTTGATTTGATCAAAAGGGATCTTTAGGTTGGATTTCTAACCAAAATAAGGCCTCTTGGATAAAGTGAGTAAATTTGGGGGGATATTTTGGTAGGGGTTGGTCGATCCAAAAGGCTCTGGAGTTGTGAAATTCAAAGAAGGGGAAGTGCCCTTTTATAAGAGAGGTGAGGGTTACTTTAGGAAAATCTTGAAATATTGTTTTATAATAAAATCATTTTCGGTTTCTAATGGCTCAAAAATAAATTATTTATAGTATAAGGTGAGGATTGGTCTAAAAACTCTCAACCAATAGGTTTTAGACAGGTTTACTTCATTATACTAACCTTATCTTTTAGATTTAACTCTTAGATAAATAGTTTGACATTTACCATGTCTCTTTTCATTTTTATATTATATGGTTAATAAACTTACTATAACAAGCCAAGAGAACCCCATGTGGTTAATTATTAATATATATAACCTTATATAAATCCTTAGGATGAACCTTATATTTTTAGGAATATTATATCAATCAATAATATAGTATTTTTTTTTAAACACAATTATGTCAATTTTTGACACTATTTAGTATTTTATTTTTTAAAAAAATCATAAAAAATTTATCACTTCAAATAAAATTTATTTAACCAAACATAACATGTCATATTAACCTAGAAAAGTAGTGTAATTTATCATAAGTCTCAATTTACATTTATTTGGATATTTATAATATCAATTATTTTAATATTTCATTAATAAGGTAATTACTGCATCATCATTGTGTCATAAATAAATTAAATTATTTAATGTCTAAAAATTATAAATAAAATACTATTATGTAGGAAATATTTTTATATTTATAATGAATATTTATAGTTGAATTTCTATTGTGTGTAACCCTATATTAAAAAAATTTTAGTCATTAAACTTTGAATTTAACTCTTTTAACTCTTATTTAAATAAAATAATAATAAATGTCCAAATCTAATCCAAGTGGACTAAAGAGGATCGTATTTTATTTCTAAGGTTTCTTTTGGTTGAATTATACTTATCCAATAGAATTAGGACATGTCTTAGGGTAATTATGGCATCATTTTTATGCTTAATTACACTATTTACTTTTAACTGTAGTAAATAAAAGTCAAATGTTACTATTCACCAAAAATTATTTTCATCATATTGAACCACATTTTACTTACTGATATTAACCGTGTCTCTCGTATTTTTGAAATTCAACTCCCAGAAGCGGTAAAATTAATTTTTATGCAAATTTGCAAATGCTCCTAGGAGGTGGGTAAAAGAAGTTAAAAAGTTCAAAAAAAATTAATATATCTAATTTTATTATAAAATGACTCAAATGAATTACATTGAACTTATATATGTATTATATATCTATTTTTACTTAAAATAAATTTAAATAAAATAAATAATTTTTTAAATAAAAAGTCGGTTTTAAATAATAACGCATTGTTTTTCACTATTCATTAAAAATTGAACGTTTTCAGAAAAATACCAAAAATTCACCCATAGATAATTTTGATATTCCAAATTAAAAAATGAATTTTATTTTACTAAATACAAAACATAGAAGTTTCATTTATTAATTTAAAATTAATTCTCGTTGTTAAAACCAAAAAGCGGGTTTTCTAAAAAGTAAAAACTATCAAATGATTGACATGTGTTTATGTCAAATTTAAATGTGAAATTACTTATAATTACCTAAATTTTATTAAATGATAAAAATATAATCTAATTATACTTCAAAACCTTTCAAATTCATAATTTAACACTATAAATTATTTTGATTAGAAAAGTTGTTTTCAATTAAAACATTGTATTTTTTATTGTTCGTCAAAATATGAAAGTTATCAGAAAAGTAAAAAAATGTATCCAAACCAAATTTTTATGTTCCTATCCTAAAGAAGAATTTAATTTAATTAAATTTAATATATAAAAGTTTTAAATATTGGTTTTAAAAAAGGGTTCGCCATTAAAAGGCAGTAAAGTTGCATTTTTTGAAAAATAATTCTTTTATTTGAAAAATGAATTTGTTCTTATATTATGTATAAGAAACACATAATATGAATGTTAAAATTATATAGAGTATATAATATTTAAAATGCAGTTAATACTATTCATAACGGCTTTTTGAACGACTATTTTGGTAAGTTGTGGTGCGCTCGAACTCAGTGTTGCGTGTAGCATAAGCTATTGAATTAGTTTAATGAGACAACATACTATAAAATATTCGGGTGCTACACAATTATTTTATCAATATAATAGAAATATTACACAATTATGTTTAAAATTAAAATTTAAAAAATTTAGAATTTGAATATGATAGAATGGATATAATTTTAGATTTCATAAGGTCAAATTTATATTTGGGATAGTTTTTTGGATTTTTCTAAAATAATTTATTTTTGGGTGAAAATTGAAAAATACATATTTTACAAATACTATGACATTTTATGACATCATTGTGTTATAAGAATGACTTAAAATATTATGAAATATATTTATTGACTATATATATATAATAATAAATAAAATAAGAAATTTTAAAATATTATGTTGTATTTTGACACCTATATATGATATTTTAATACCTAAGTGAATTTTTATTCTAATAAATGAACTATTTTCAATAATTTATTTTAATTCAGAAATTGAAGGGTTTCATTCAGTTTTTGATTGGTTAAAAAGTCATATAATTATCCTTTATTTATTTATAAACTAATTAGTTTCATAATAATCAATTATATAAATGATTTTGGTGTAAAATAATTTTTATACTTAAAAATACATTAAAAAACTATTTTAAGTGTGTTTTCTGTACTTATATTAAAATTAATTTTTACCACCTCCATAAATTGAATCTTTTAAAATGAATTAAAAATTTGGAATTATAATAATCAATATTAGGAACTATGTTTGACTTAATTTTTTTTCTAATGAATAGTTACCATGTTAAAAATATATCACCACGGTTAAGGGTAAAAAGGGTTAAAAGATGGGTTAAGCAAATATATAAGGCTGAAAATATATCTAAAACTTATATAAATTTGATTTTTTGGATGTATTTCTACCTCAACATATCCTGTATTTTAATATTGATTAAATTAGATCCACTTTCCATGAGAATTAAATTTATTATATTAAACAGAACTTAATATTTACAAGAGTGTCACTCCCCTAACTTATAAAATGGAACCTCCTCTCATCCATTATACACACCTCATGATCCCCATGGATCAAAAAATATATTCCAAAATACCATACCAAATTTACTCTCCATTATATATAGGTCTTTATCCCACCAAAATACCAATACTAGAAGGCTTAAAGTGTAATCCAAAGGAAGATATCTAAGAAGGGGGTTTAAATATTAATCAGATTCTTTTAAGTATGATACTTCTTCGAGCTAATTCAAATATATTATAGAAATACTAAAATAATAACATAATTAATTTTAATATATTGAAATGTTATTATGTATATGGAATAGCTATTTTATACCTATTTTCAGTCTAATGAAACTTGAAAACATAACTCATGCGTGTGTATGAACTACCGTCTCCATGAAGCGATGTATCTTATTTTTCATCACTGCCTTTCATGAATGTTTATGTAGATGAATTTTAAGGATATATTTGAATTTTATGTCACAATTTTTATTCTTTAATGATAATAAATTATCTACCTTCTTACCCTACCATACATTGGAAAATGATATCATTACTCGTGCATACATGTGGACTACCATCTTTGTGAAGTGATGTGATTTGTTTATCATTTCCTCTTTACAAGGATGGTAATAAGGATAAAATAAAATAATAAATATTATATTTATAATATAAATCTAATTATATAAAATTAAAACATTATCTACCTTATCTTCTTTTTATCCATTATAAAAATTATATCTTCACTCATGTGTACATACGAACTACCATCTTCATGAAATGATGAATTTTATTTTTTTAACTTCCTTACATGGATGGTTCTAAAGGTATATTGAATATATAAAAATGATAATAATAAATCATTTAGGAATCAAGATATGATGAAATTATGATTGAGTTTAAATGAACATAATCACTAAATCAAACCATGCATAAGAAATAAAATAGTCAACACCTAAATAATTAATTTTAACAAAGAAATATGAGTAAATGGGTAAAAAGGAAGCTATTAATAAATGATATCTATAAATATACATAAAAATATTGATATTATAAATATTAATAGTAAATATAAATTTATTATATATATATTACATAACCATATTCATATATATCATACCATATATGTTTTACTTATAACATCGTATCACCCATTTATGAACAATTCTTTATTAAAATCATTATTTCAAGTGATAACAACTTCATTTATCATATAGGTTTTGGTTCAGTAATTTAGATTTTTGCATCTTTATCATGGTTTAATAATATAAAAAAATTATTTATGACATAAATATCATTTATATTCATTATATATATATATATAAATACATAAAATTTAGAGACATAAAAATGAATTACACTATTTATAAAGGCATAAGGTCAGGGGTATGCATGAATGTTGTTTCTATTTTTTAAAAGATGGAACGAAATAAAGGTAAATAATAATTCACCATTAAATAATAATAATAAAATCATAAAAAACATATATATTTATTAATTCCATCATTATAACTATCCATGTAAAGTGGTGATAAAAAATGAATTGCTCCGCTATGTTGAGAGGGAAAGTCGTACATATATACGAGTGATGTTTCGCCTTATGTAGGATGGATTGAAGGTGATGGTTTTTAAATAATAATATTAAAAATTAAATATATTTAAAATACTTAATTAATTATTTTATAATGCATACCATGAATTTATATGAGGTATACTAAGAAATAAATTTGAAAATACTCGGTTAAGAGTTATACCACTTCATTGAGAAACCACTTTTATATTAAAATTAAACCTTGAATAGATGGTCTTTTAGACAGATAATAAGATCTGGGATTTAGTTAAGGAATTTAAGAAGCTATTATTTTATGTTTTTTCTAAGATATAAGGACAAAAAGGTGTGAGGAATAGAGGAGAAGATGTGCCCGTTTATAAGTGATGGGAGGGTCACACTTGGAATTACTTAAAGTATTAAATCAATATAAATTAATTTTTTTAATAAAGTGACTCAAAATTGACATATTTATAATATCGGGTGATTATAAGTATAATTACACTCATTAAATAAAAATTATTCAAGTTTAAATTATTTTTTAACCCTTATCTCTTTATTTTAACCCTCGTTAATCCATTTGACAATTATAACAATATTAATGTTTTCTACTATTTTAGGGTTAATAATGCCACCATAAGTGGAAAAGTGACTCATAAATATTCCATGGTTGATATTTTCAACCACATAACATTTAATTATTCAAATATAGGATTTTTAGGGATGTTAAATCATTTAATAAAACATTTTTATTATAAAATATCATTAATGTCATTTTTGAAAATATTCATTTACTTTGACATTAATGTCATAAATATAAATATTTATTTATAATATAAATATTTAACACATACCTAATATGTTATATTTATCTAAAAAATCATTAAACATAATAATTAATACAAATTATATTACTTTTAATATTTTAAAATCATTTATCTAATTTTTCTATTAATTGAATAAATACTTTGTCTATGTTTCATAAGAAATTAATATAATTATTCAATCACTAGAAATTAAAATTAATTTATCATGATAAAAAAATAATTTATATATAAAATAAATATTTATAACTAGACATATATTCTTTTAATCCTTATGTGGGAATTTTAGAGATATTAAAGTCAACAGAGTGACATTTTGCATCTATTTTTTTCTTAAGATAATATAAAGGTAGTAATCTAATAAAAATGGTATCAAGTTTCCATAATTTTGAGTATTTGATATAAATGGCCTAAATACCCTCATAAAATAAGATAAAAAAAACTTTTAAATAAATTTTAAAGCCTTATCCCAAAGTTTTAACCCTATTTTACTCATTTTACCCTTACCGATGTGACACATATTTACCAAGATTATTATTCATAATGACCAAAAATAAAAGAGAACTATTTAAAAAATATGATACTCATGATTCTAAATTTTTAATCCATTTTACAAGATTCAATTCATATAAGTGGAATAATTTAATTTAAAATTAAATCTGTAAAACATGATAAAAATTAGTTTTTTAGAAAAACAAATGTTTTATAAGGTTTAAAAGTTTGAATGCCAAAATAAAAAATGAAAGTAATTCCAATAACTTTAATTATATTATTAATAATATAAATGATCCAATTTCACTTTTAAATATTTTTAAAAAAATGGTAAATTTTTAAATTCTTTAAACTAAAAGACAGTTTTCAATAAAAATTATCCTTTCACACTATTCTTCAAAAAATCAATTTTTTTAGAAAATTATTAAAATATCACTCTAAGATAATTTTTAAATAATGATTTAAAAAATGAAGTTATTTTTTTAAAATAAATTTTATAAAATTTTCAAAAACAAATTATATTATTTATTCACAAAATACAATAAAACCGATTTTTTGAGGAAAATTTGTTTTTAAAGCATATAATGACTTTAATAAAATATAATTTGTTCCTTAAAAGGTTTATAATTATTTTTAAATGTGGATATTTATATTAATTCAAAAAATTTAATGGATATGTTATAACTATATACTATATTACAGTTCATTTAGACTCGGGGTTGCGTGTATCGCAAGACATCATAGAAGTTAAATTTATTTGAAGGGAAATATATCATAAAATCATGAGGTGATACATTATAACCCCCTTAAATGAATGTATCACTCAAAATTATATTACTCTGATATAGAAAAATGAGGATGTTAGGACCAATAGGGGCCTATATACCCTGAGAGGGGGTGAATCAGGGTATGGATATTCTTTTTTAAAGTTCTTCCTTCCCTACTGGATCTTGACATATTTATTACAAGGGTCACTTTGTTTTCACTTGTGTGTTTATTATAATTACTTTTTTTCTTCTCTATCTAATGATAATGCTTTAAATGCAATGTAGGGAAGTAAGCAGGCAGACACAGAGATTTTTACTTGGTTCACCCTCACTGGGCTACGTCTAAGGAGGATACGCCGATAAGTTTCCGGTCGTAACAAATTCCAATATTCTTCACTAGATGTGAATACAAAGGTTTGGGATAGATCACTTCTATTCCCAGGCTCACTGCGTTTACAAAGTTTAGGGTTAGCTCACTGCTTTCCCAAGGGTCACTCCCTGTTTCTCTCTCTCTGGAATACTGCCGGTGGAGAGGATCACCTTCTTCCTCTTCCTTTACTCACTGCTCCGGAAAGGATCCACTCACAATTTATAGACATGTAGGTCTCTTAATTATCACTAATGAATACATCCTCTATTGTATGTGGATGCTCTGTTGAATTCCAACTTTCACCTGTAGATGAATTTCAATTTGTACCGAAGGTATCAGGAAAACTTCCAACTGTCACGCAGCCCTAAATCTCTGTCATGAATCAAACTTACTCGGAGCGCAAGTCTAATCCGGAGTGCAAGTATTGGCGCACAAGTCACAACTGGCGTGCAATTCTTCCTCAATCACTTGCGTGACACAAGCTTCTGCAACTCCAAACTTGCGCGACTCACTTCCCTTTACGCCCAAACCAATATTGGCGTGCAATAACCAATCGACGCACAACTTCCAACACTAGTGCACAAGTCCACCTACATGACCACACACCACTTGTGCGACCACCACACCTGCACGAAGGGAGCTATGATTTTTCTAAGTGTTGAACTCCATTGAAAATGAGGAGGGTTGGTTTTGTATTTATAGTCATTTAGTCACCCTGCGTGACGGCACGCAAGTCTACCCTTGGCGTGCAAGTTTCAGCACCCAAGTCTCTACCCTTACAAGTCATCTGCACGACCAACCAAATACTTGCGTGACCCTATTTCCTTTGTCGTATTTTGATCTTTTGATCTTGAAAAACAATAGGCGCACAAGTTCCCAAGCCTTCTAATCATCGGTGCGCAAGTCTCTTCATGGCATGCAAGTCACCTACGCGACCACACCAATACCTACGCGACCCTATTTCCTTTGACATATTTTGACCTTCTGATCCTAAAAAACATTATGCGCACGATTTTACTCTCTTTCAAGTACAGAGCGCGCAAGTCTCTTTGCCAAAACCACTTTTATCCTTTTGTCAATTTTCAGACGTAAAAATTTGGCAAACACTGGAAAACAGCACCACCTTGTATTTTTTCTTTTTGTACCACCTCCAAATAATCCATTCATTTATTGACATTCTTGAATCAAACATGGATCGTTGACCACAGCTCTTGAACTCAACATTCCACCATGAAATCTCCTTTGTCAACAAATTTGTATGTCATTGTTTTACTTTGTTAAAAATCACAACACTGATGTCCACTTTGTCAATAAACCCAATCACCTCAAAAATTCATCAATGATACCTTGAGGGATTTTTTCCCAACAGAGGATATCTTTGTTTCATCACATCCTTAGGTTCCCAAGTAGCTTCCTCAAATTTATAGTTTCACCACAAAACTTTTACCAGGTGAGTGGTCTTGTTTTGTAGCACTTTCTCTATATTATCCATAATCATCACTAGTTTTTCCTCATAAAAGATATCTTTCTATAATTTCATGAACACTATGTTTAGTATTTGTGAATTACCAGGTATGTACTTACTCAGGATAGATACATGGAATACATCATGAACTTGAGAGAGATTCAGTGGAAGCTCCAATCGATATGACACTGTCCTGATATGATCAAGAATTTCAAAGGGACCAATATACATAGGGATTAACATGAACTTATTTAAAAATATTATAATATTCATTTGGGTAGATATTCATAGGAATATTTTTATCACCATGTTTGAACTCTGGATCTTATCAATGATTGTCAGCATAACTTTTTTGTGTACTATGAGTTTTCCTGATGTGCTATTGAATGGATCTAACCTTCTCAACAATTTACTCAGCTATATCAAGTTCCAATAGATTTATTTCTCCAACTTTATTCCATAATTATGGTGTTTTGAACTTACTACTATATACGGATTTATAATAAGTTGTCTAAACACTTGAGTGAAAGCTATTATTATAAGAAAATTCCACTAAATGAATGTGTTGATCCCAACCAGATTTGAAATCCATAGAGAAAACACTAAGTATATTTTTATAGAGTTTGTATGGTCCTCTTAGTTTGAACATGTATCTTAGGATGATAATTGGTGCTGAAACTCAACTTGATATCTAAATCTTAGTAAATATTTTTCCAAAACTTTGAGGTAAAACTCATTTCTCGATCAGATAAAATTGAGAGTGCTACTAAATACAATCTCAGTAGTTCCTTAATGTATAAACTAGTACATAGATCAAGAGATAAATATTATCTAATGATAATAAAATGAGATGACTTCATAAGTTGATTGACTACAACCGATGTAGAATTATGCCCTTTATATATTTTGGGGATTCTGAAAATGAAATCTATGGTAATGTTTTCTCATTTCCATTCTGGTATGGGTAATGGTTGTGACATACCCCTATACTTATATCTCTCAACATTAACTTATTAATATACTATGAATCAGGATATATACTCTGGAATATCCATTTTTATATTATCCCACAATAAATACTCTTTCAGATCTATATATTTGTTCATACTTACAGGATAAATAGAGGATGATGAACTCTAAGCTCCATTAAACAAATCCTTTAAATCAGGTATTGACTGGACACATACTCAATTCATAAACCTTATCATAAATGTATGATCATGGTTAAACTCAGGAACATTCCTCACCTTTTTCTATAATTCCACATCTTTCTTCTACACCTTATTAATCCTCTCATGGATGGATAGTTAAACATTAATATGAGAAAGATAAGATCAAACCCCTTTCCTCATGATTTCAAGACCCATACTTATAAAATACATAAATAATAGATCTATTTTAATCATAATCATAGAAATAATTTCATTATATTTCCAATTCAGATCATCAACCACCTTGTTCGCCTCCCCAAGGTGGAAATGTATTGAGTAGTTATAATCTTTAATCAACTCCAACCATCTTATCTGGGAAATATTAAACTATTTATTTTTAAATATATTCTTTAAAATTTTATGATCAGTATATATATATCAAAAATTTCACCATATAGATAATTTTTCCATATCTTCAATGAAAAAAACTACTGACACTAGCTCCAAATCACGAGTCGGGTAATTTTTCTCATGAATTTTTAATTAGCGAGAGGAATATGTAATCACCATGTAATTATACATGAGGAATCATCCCAGTATATTATTTAATGCATCATTATATATCACAAACCCTTATATACTTAAAGTTAATGTAATCATAGTTATTAACCAACCTTCTCTTCATTTATTTTAAATTCTCTTCACATTCATCTGCCCACAAGAACTTAACCCCCTTCTGAGTCAGCATGGTGAGTAGATTAAATAGTCATGAGATATATCACCCACTGGATATAAAGTATGATTTAATTTAATCTAGTTTTGTGTTTAAATTATTTCTAGAGGTTTTAGAGGAATTAGTGTCAAACATGTATATTTTTTAGCAGACAAACCATGCACACAATTGGTGAACGGTTTCTCTAACTGTACAGAAGTTGTGTGGTATGGATCTATGTTTAGAAATTGGGGTTTTGCATGGTTAAAGAAACCATGTGTCCCTTACTAAAAATCATGAACCCCAAAAATATAATTGATAGTATGGGTGCATGGTTAATTTAATTTTTTTAAATGTGTGGTCTCCTCCAGGAAACCATGTAACCCCCCCCCCCCTCTGAACTCTTAAAAAGTTGGATTTTATCCTTTTTACCTAAGTATATTTTACTTATAATCACCCTATAATCTCATTTTGACTCATTAAAATCCTTCCCCAATGCTTGAGAGTCTTCTCCCATGGGACTCTAGGTGTAATTCCTTTGTTCTCGATGGATCAAATCAAGGTATGTTGCATTTTTTATCCACTTTTTCCTTTTCTTCTTAGATCCTCATTGGATATCTTATCCTATCACCTTTTAGAACCCCAAGGGGCTGTGTATGATGGATAAAAGGGGTTTTAAAAAGGATTTATTTGTTTCTTATGGATCTAGGATCTTGATTACCCGATCTACTCTTCCCCAGTTTCCACTGTCGAAGGCGAATATTTATACCTCCATTTTTTAGGTAGGTGTTTCTACACAATGGTTTAATTATATTAATTTCTTATTTTTATTGTAAAATTAATTTTTTTTATTCACTTAATTGAATTAATTTTTTTTTCCAATGTATTTCATGTAAATATTCATGTTTTTAAAGGTTTTTTCTTTAAAAATGGGTTTTTTCGCACCAAGTGTTTGATTAAATTCTTGAATGGTAGTTTTGATTTAGAAATGGGTTTTCAGACACCAAAGTGGATTGTACTGGTTTTGAAAATGTTTTATAATTTTTTATCATGGTTTTCGAAATATATTTTGACAAACATGGCACATTGGGAACCTTGGGTGCGTCAGTAAAGGGTCATAGGTGACCCAAGTGTGTGTGACATCACTAGGGGTTAATTTTATAATACTGATGGACTGTGGTAGGAATCGATGTTGGTTGGTACCAATATATTCCCATTTTAGTATATTTTATGTCTATTACATATTCCCATAGGCTGGGGCCCAAAGTAGAGTACTTTTTAGTTTATGATTTATTTATTCCATGATGGATTATGTTATGGATTATTACTCACAATTTTTTCATGTGAGGTTATATCACATGGTTTCACATGGTGAACTATGTCATGGATATGTATATACATTATTACAATATGGTGTATGGATTTGATTTCCTATTTTATCACTTATACTTTTCATATTTCTATCTTTGTAAATATAAAATGATTTCATGAAAACAAAAGGAAATAATTTAAAAATGGTTTTGGACTTATGAATTTTTTTGTAAAAATATTTTTTGTTGTAAAATCTAGAACTGCCACATTCTTGGACCTTGTATAGACTCTATGGTGGTATCCTATTGGGATTTTTTCTTAAACCAAAAATTTTTCTTTGGGTGGTTTTAGATGATATATTTAAGTATCCATGTAAAGGGAAGGTAATCTTGTAGCATTATGGCTTCTCTTGTTGTTGCAGCCTTCGTAGTGGGATGGTTTGGAGGTGACTGTTGGCCACATGGAGACATGTTGGCCTAGTTGATTCATACTTTTATAGTTTATCCTATTTTTGTTTAGTTGTATGAATCATGTTGTATCTCTTTATTTTTCATTATACTATAGTTTTATTTCTTTTTTCATTATACTTAAGGCTTGTTTCCATTATGATGTTCCAGCTCACCACCGTGACAGGGTAGCTCGGGTGGCTTGTCTAGTTGACTAGTGTTGGTTCATTATAGAATGGTATCAGGGGGAAGCTCATACTAAAGTGTGTTAACACTGCCTAATGTTGGTTCTGTTTCTTGGGTAGACAACAGTTAGGACCGTTATAATTCATATAGTAAGTGCGGGAGGGTAACTTTCTAGCTCACTTCCATGTCTTAACTCGAGTTACCTTGGGTGGCCAAATTTTTTTTACCAAGTTTGAGATTTTGAGTTTGAGTTCATTTTAATGAAATAAATGGGGATTTTATCTAAATGGAAATGTTCTTTGTTAATGTGTTTTTTTAATTCACAGAATTCATGATTTCTTTAAATTATTGATGTTTTAAAGCATAGATGTGAATTCTTGATGTTTGCCCTAAAATTTTCAAATATGATCTAAAGTCGATTGGTTATTGTCTTTTTCTTAATAGAAAATTATTCTAATAAGATATTTTCCAAATTCGAGAGAGTAATCAACAAGATAGGATCTGTAGGCGAATCCTCTAGTGGACCCTTATTTGGTCCATACAATTTAGTCTTTGGGTAAAGTGGGTGTTGGTGACCCATGACTTTTTGTGGATCATGGCTCTAAATTCACTAAGAAGCATCCACTCATCTTCTATGATGATAGAGGACCCCAAGAATCTGAGGATTTTATTGAGATAATTGAGATTATCTTTAACTTCTTGAAGACTCCTGAGGACTCTAAGGTGGTTTTCTCCACATATATGCTTGAAGGACCAAGAAGGATATGATGGGAATCCATCATGAAAACTAAGTTGCATAAGGATATTACCTATAATTATTTAAATAAAATATTCAATCAGTATTTTTACCCTGAGATATTATGTAGAGTAAAGACCTGGGAGTTTCTGATCTTGTAGTAAGGTGAGCATACCGTTCTAGAGTATTCTACCCATTTTACTGATATAGTGCATATGGAATCAAAAATTGTCACTAATGAGTACATAAAGGATCGAAGGTTTGAGTTGGTATTGAGGTTGTATATTTGGTTGATTTTTATTATCATGTGCCTTTTAACCTTTAAATAGGTAGTCGATAAAGAAGTTTTGGATGAGGCACACATAGCTGGAAAGACAAGTTTGGGTGGAGTTTTGGTTGGTGTTGTTATTATCCAAGGTGTATTTTCGGGCCAGAAAGGCAAGCACAAGGGTGGTAATTTTTCTTTAGGACCAGTTTTTGGGTATTCATTAGGACAACAATAGCTTTTATACAATCATTGTAGAAGGTGTGGTCATATTAAGACTAACTATATAGAGGATCTTAATACTTTTCATCATTGTTGACAGTCTGGTCACCAAAAATATTTTTTTAAAAGGATATCCCCAGACAGTAAGGTGGGATCCACTCTTACTAAGGGTTCTAAAGTTTGTATCAATTCTTCCATGGGTGGTATGTTAAATCCTTAGGTCAGGGGGGATTTTCATGTGGAAAATACAGGATGGATTTATGTAGAAGAGTATGTTCTAGATGAATCTGAAGTATGGCCAACTACTGTTAGAGGTAAGTTATTTATTTCATCTTATATGGTGATAGCTTTGTTTGATACTGGTGTTAATCATTACTTTATATATTCAAATTTATTTTACACGTTCGGATTACATTCAGAACTTATTCCATTGATGATGGATCTTTCCATATCTTTAGGAAATAAGTTCAAACAAGGTTTCAAGTGTCCTGCGTGTCGGGTGATGATAGCCGACTTCGAGGTAGTTTGGTACTTTTTAGTTCTTGATATTGACATCTTCAACCTAATTCATGGGATGTATTGGATGATCAACATTAAGGACCTGATAAAATTTTATCATCATTGGGTTTAGTTTTTATCTTCTGTTAGGGTCACTATGTTTTTAGGGTGAGTACGACTCTAGATCAGAAATAGTGGGGTCAGTAATTCCTTATGTTGTGGTAATATTATGTAAGTTGTTAGAGATGTTTCCTAATATCATTAAAAGTTTTTTGGGTATTCTTATTACTTTCATGGTTTTTGTGTGCCTCTAGGTATTTCTGAATAATTTTTATAGGTTACCACCATAGAGATAGGTTGAGTTTACTATTGAACTACTCCCTAGTATGATTCCCTTTTCTATTCCATATTATTTAATGACACCTATTAAGTTGGTGGAACTTAATTTCTAGCTTGAAGATCTAGAGTATAAGGGATTTATTCATCCTAGCATGTCACCATGGGCTTCACATGTTATATTTTCTAACAAGGTAAATTAGAGCCTCAAACTTTGTGTGGATTATCAAAAGTTAAATTGGCTTACCATTATCAAAAAATATCATTTTCCTTGGATTGATGATATTTTTTACCAGATTAGAAGTGCTTGTTAATTTTAAAAGATTTAACTTTATTTAGGGTACTACCAATTGATAGTTTGAGAAGAGGATATACCTAAGAAAATATTTAGGATCCAGTATGGTAATTTTGAGTTTCTAGTTATTTCATTCGGTCTCACTAATGCTTCTACGGTAATTATAAATTTGATGAAATTAATATTTTATTGGTTCTTGGAATCTTTTGTCATTGTATTCATGGATGATATTTTTGTGTACTCCAAGATAGAGGAGGATCATAAAAACCATTTGTAAATCATTCTTCAAACATTGAACAAACATTTTCTATATGGTAAGATTTCCAAATATGATTTTTGGATTCAAGAAGTAAAATTTATGGGGCATGTGATATCTGAGAGGGTAATATCAGTGGATCTTGAGAAAATATAGGTTGTTATGTCCTGAGAGCAACCCATAAATTTGTTTGAGATCTAAATCTTCTTGGGTTTAGTGGATTATTATAGATTCTTTGTTTAGGATTTCTCTAAGATCTCATATTCAATTACAACTTTAACCCGTAAGGGTGTAAATTTTGAATGGGATGAAAAATATCATTGATATTTTGAGTATTTAAAGTTAAGGTTAAATTCATTACTAGTTTTGATTATTTTGAAACTATATTTGGGATATGAGGTGTAATGTCCTGGTTCCGGGTGCCGCCAAAGGCTCCTTGTACCCGATTGGTCACATGGCCTCAAACGTATTTCCCTGAATGCCAGAGGCTACCAACTAGCAGCAAGGGCCTTGGGTGTGATAGTGGGAAAAATATTCCCTCATTGGTAGAGTAACACAGTAGAAACAAATAGATAACAGTAACAGAAGCAGTAATACCATACAATAAGTAAACAACGAAAGAATAAAAATAAATAAACAATTGCAGCATATATATAAATAGTGATGAATGTCACAAGTATCTAGGAAAACAACCAAACAAGTCACAATGATGTAATATAGTACTAAACCAAAGTACAAAAGAAAACAAGTAAACAACTCCAACAGCATCACAAGCCTCAGCTTGGCCCCATGCTCTTTAGATCCGCATTAGTTAAGTACCTAAAGTAGAAGGGTGCTTGACGTTATCTATACCTGCAACATTATAATATATTTGGGACCAAAATCATGACCCAAATAGGGTGCGAGATGAATCCCAATAGTCAAACACCCAAATATTTGTGCCTAACTGTCATTGAATATATATATAACAGGAAATATGAAAAATGAAAAATTAAAAATGGAAGTACTCAAAAGTAACCAATACTACAGTTCAAGATACATTCATTTACATTTATAAAATATTAAACCAAACAAAAACAAGAAACCCTCCAGGAAAGTTCTCACAGAACAACCCATTTGGTTCAACCAAATATTCACAAGCAAACCTCTAGGAAGTTCTCACAGACTAACCCATCTGGTTCAACTTAGACAAAGACTCTCTGAGGAAGCACTCACCTTCAATTCCCATTGTGGTCTTTTAACGGTAAACAATAGAATCTCTAAGGAAGAACTCAAAGTCCAATTCCCCTTATGGTCTCACAATGGTATAATACATACACTCTGAGGGAGCACTCAACGTTTATCCCCCCTATGGTCTTGCAATGTAGAAAGTAATAGACACTCTGGGGAATCCCTCAGCATCCATTCCCCCTATGGTCTCACTACACCAGGTTCCCATATCCCTGTGTAATTCAATTGTGCACAAAAAATATCCAGCAGCCAAAGTAAATCTCAAATACTACTTGGCTAAACAGCTAAAATGCATATCACAAGCATGTTATATAAACAACTCCATCCTAACAGCACTAGGCATGGAAAACATAATAGCCTAATAGGAAGTCCTAGACCCAACAACCAATATCAATCAAACATGGGAAAAACCATCCATAGAAAGGTAATAAATATTATTTATAAAAAAACACCTTTACTCAAGAAAAAAAAAGAATAGTAGGCATTAACAGGGTTAAATTCCCAAAACACGCAATACCTTAAACTAGGGTATTGGAAAATTTTGAACATATAAATCAACGACATCTATAGAAAGGCACAAACCACCTACCTCGACGTTGTATGATCGATATAGTTGAACCTCATCCATTGAATTGACCTAGAACACGGTATATCTACAAAAATTTCAAGAACTCTCAACAAAGGATATCTCATAAAAGAAGATAAATCAAGATAGGAGGCTCTAGAAGAAGGAATAACTCACTGATGTGATTCCAACGCAATCAATGGTGTTTGATTCGGAGCACAAACGGTCGATCGGGGGCTCGGAAAAGAATCAATGATCTTCGGTTGCTCCTGGATGAGATGATGCTAGAAGAAGACAGTTTTTTTTATGATACATGACCCCATTCTGATATAACAATTAAAAATAAAAAAACATGGTGTGTTCCCTAAGGATACACATCATGTATAGGCCTTTATCAGACCCCACTTTAGGCAGTCTCCAGGTCACCTCACACGACCATGTACTCGGCTGTTACACGGCTACCTGTGGAAACTCAGTACATGGTGTGTACTCCTAAGTACACGGCATGTACTCCTAAAATTTCCAGAAAATCCTTTTTTTCTCAAAAACACTAGAAAATAAGATCCATACCTAAAAAATGATCTGGGTTCTTACATGAGATTTTTTACAATTCTTTTGGCATAGGTTTGGGATGTGTATTAAAGTAGGGGAAACATGTGGTGGCCTATGTCCCTTTCCAATTATTACCTCACTATAATAACTACCCTGACCATGATCTTGAGTTGAAATTAGTTATGCATGCACTCAAAATATGGTGTCACTGTCTCTTTGGGGGGCGATTTACATTATATTCTGATCATAAGAGCCTAGAATAAATTTTTACTCAGAGGAATCTAAACTTGAGGTAGAGACATTGGGTGATGTATCTTTATACTTTTTATTTTTAAATTTAATACACTCTCAGGAAAGGTAAAGTAGTTTTTAATTCATTGAGAAGAAAATTACTGACACAAGTCATAAAGGAATCAGTTGAGTAGTGGTCTCTAATGAGTTTGTTTGTTGAGATGAGATTGGGAGTGGAAGATGTTTCTAGATAGGTGTTCTTAGATTTGATGAAATCTAGATCATCCTTTGATGATTTAATTTGGCACGAGTAGGTGAAAAATACTGAGTACTATTGCTTTAGTAAAATCCTTTATGGTGGGAAGACCTTAGGTGAGTGGTCTTTGTCTCCCAATGGAGCTTTGTGCTTCTGTAATAGGTTGGTTGATATTTTCTCTCTAAGGTAGGATTTTATGGATAGTTTACATTAGTTATATTGTTCTGTACACCATGGGGATACCATGACATATTATTAATTAAGAAATCGCTATTGGTGGTCAAGTATGATTCAGTCGATTATAGATTTTGTCTCATGGCATTTCATTTGTTAGAAAATTAAGGTGGAACACCAGAGACCTGCTAGATTTTTGTAACCTTTACCTATTCCAGTATAAAAGTGGGGTGATATTTCAATATAATTCATCATTTTTTCCATGAACTCTTTGTGGGAACAATTCAATTTGGTTGATCATTGATTTACTTTAAAAATTAGATCATTTTTTACCTATCAAGGAGATGATGAAAGTGGAACAGATCATAGAATTGTATGTCTAAGAGATTGTGAGAATTTATGGGGTTCCCTATGAAATTGTTTCCAACATGGACCTAAGGTTCACACCCAGGTTTTGGAAAGGTTTATAGAAGGTGATGGGTTCTCATATGAAATTGATCATGACTTATCATCCACAAATGTATGAACAAATAGAGAGATCTATCCAAGTTCTTGCGGATATTCTTAAATATTGCATGCTTTATTTTGGTGGATCTTGGGAAAATAATTTACCTATGGTAAAATTTTACTATAAAATAGTAATCAAGCTTCAATAAATTTAGAACCCTTTGAAGCATTGTGTAAGAGACCATATAGATCTCTCTTGTGTTGAACATAGTAAGGAGATAAGTCCTTATTTGGACTGAGTCTCATTTAGTAGATGATGTAAAAGGTGTAGTTGATCTAGAATAGTTTGGTCAAAGAATAGATCCATCATAAATATTATACAGACTATTATCATTGTCCACTAGAATTTGATTTCGGTGGTCATATTTTTCTTAGATTTTCTCTTCAATTTGGACATCGTTGGTTTGGAAAGTAAGGTAAGTTGGAACTAAGTTTTTTTGTCCCATTTTATATCATAGACTAACTCGGAAAGGTGTCGTATCATTTAGGATCACCATATTTCTTGAATTTGATTCATGATTTGTTTCATGTTTACTAGCTGAGGAGGTATCACCCGAATCCTTCCATGTGATTGAATGAGAGGATGTTGATCTTTATCCCGATACCACTGTTGTTGAGCAGCCAATTCATATTATAGATTTCTATGATAAGTTACTACATGGTAAAATTATTCCCTTGTATTGGGTACTATGGGAATGAAAATAGGAAAACCATGAGACATGGTAGTAGGAATCATTGATGAGGCAATAGTGGACTTCAATTTTTTTGGGTTTAGGATCATAAGGAATTTTTGGGGATAAAAATATTTTATGGTGGGGAGAATTACAGCACCCACTAGATCTCGTGTATCCTTTAATTTAATATTGGTTTTTCTTTAAATTCATTCTAGAGGTTTTTTGGGAATGAAGATAAAAAATGGATATTTTTTTAGGATAAAACCATGTGCATATTTGGTACATGGTTAGTCAACTGTGTGAAAACAATGTGGTATGAAACTGTATTTGGACATTGGGGTTTCTCATTGTTTGAGCATATTTAAAGAAACTATGCATCCACTGATGCAAACCATTCACCCCCAAAATAAAATGGATAGTAAGGATTCACTGTTAGGAGCACATTTTTTTAACCATGAGGTCTATTTTCCCTTAAATTGGTTTTATGTATAATAAACCCTTAATATTATTTTGGATGTTCCAAATCCTTCCTCAGTTCTTGATAGGATTCTCCCTTGGGATTCTATGTGAAATTCCTCTATTATTGATGGATCAACTCAAGGTATGTTGTATTTTTTATCCATTTTTCCTTTTCTTATTAGATCCTCATTTGATCTCCTCTCCTATCATCTTATGAAACCAAAATGGGAAGTTTATTCTAGATATAAGGGGATTCATAGAGATTTTATATGTTTCTTGTGGATCTAGGATCATGAGGACCCGATCTACTCTTCCTCAATAGCTCTTCCTCAATAGTTTTTGTCAAAATAAAATAGTTATATCTTTGTTCTTGAGGTAGGTGTTTCTATGCAATGAGTTGATTCTATGAATTTCTTATATTTATTGTAAAATTTATTTGCTTTATTCATTTAATTGATTTAATTTTTTATTTCAGGTTATTTCATGGAATGATACATGTTTTTAAAGGGTTTTTTTCTTTAAAAATAGGTTTTTACACACCAAGTGTTTGATTAAATACTTGAGTTGTGGTTTTGATTTGAAAATGGGTTTTCAAACAACAAAGAAGATTGTCTTGGCTTTGAAATTTTTTTATAAATTTTGATCATGGATTTTAAATGTACTTTGAGAAACTTGGGACAATGGGAACCTTAGGTGTGTCATGAAATGGACATAAGTGAACCTAGTGTGCGTGGAACCACAAGGGGTTACTTTTATGATACAATGAACTGTGGAAGTACTAGATATTTCTTAATACCAATATATTCATGGTTTAGGCACTTTTATGTCTAGTATATATTCTCATATGATAGGGTCTAATATGGAGTGTTTTTTCATTTACGGTTTATTTACCACATGATGGATTATATCATGGATTATTTATCACATGTTTTTCACATGAGGTTGTATCACATAGTTTGGCATGATGAAATATTTCATGGATATAAGTTTACTTGCGTAACTTATGGTGTATGTATATTCTTTACTATTTTATCACTTATACTTTTCATATTCCTACATTTATGAATATTAATGGCATTTATTAAAACTAAAGGAAATTATTTACAAATGGGTTTGAATTTATGAAAATGATTTGTAAAATTGTTTTTGTTTTAAAAGTTAGAAATATTTCATTCTTGATATTATACCTTGTATAGACTCTTTGGTGGTATCCTATTGAGATTTTTTCTCACACCCTACTTTTGACTTTGGGTGATTATAGATGTTATATATTTGTATATAGGTAAATGCAATGGAATATTATAGCATGTTGGCTTCTCTTTTTGATGCAACCTTCATAGCAGGGTGGTTTGGAGGTGACTGTTGGTCACATGGAGACTTGTTGGTCTTGTCGATTCATACCTTTCTGGTTTATCCAATTTGGATTGAGTTGTATAAATCTTATTTTATTTATTTCTTATTTATTTTACTCTAGTTTTATGTATTTATTTTGTTATACTCAGGACTTTTTTTCGTTATCTTGTTACACCTCACCACCATGATGGATAATTCATCTTTGTTCCCTAGATGATGATATCTATATCAAAGATGGATCTTGTAAAATATATATCTCCTCTTAATTGATCAAATTGATCATCAATACTGAGTAGAGGATAATTTATCTTAATATTTATCTTGTAAAGTTCCTGATTATCAATGAAAAGATACAATGACCAATATTTCTTTATAAAAACATAATATGTGCTTCCCATGTCAAAGCACTCATCCGAATAAATCCCTTATCGAGATTCTCCTAGAGTTACTTCTTTAATTACTCCTAATAAATAAGGACCATTATATATGGAGTCTTTGAAATATTCTTAGAAATAAGTATTATTTCTATTTAAAACTCAACTTCATTATTTGGGGGAAGACTAGGAAATTTCTCTAGAAATGCATCCGGATATTTTCAAACAATTGGAAAATTTTCTATGTTGAGTTTCTCACCAACCTATTTTGTATCATAAGACCTATTGATGAATTGAGGGGCTATGTAATTCTGTGCCCCATCCATCACATAATAATTTTAATGCATTCTTAATATTAATAAATAGTAAAAACTAATTAATATTATTTATAAACAATAATTATCCATACTCAAAAAAATAAATATGGAACATAAAAAATTTCCCCACTCAAACTGATTATAAACCATCCATATAAATATGTTTTATAGTATCATTAGATTATAAAATTATTAAATCATATGATCCATAAAATCATATTTACATATATTTAAATACTTTTAAAATATCACTAGAATATTTATTGAGGAAAATACCTTTTCATTTGGAAATCACTTATTTAAAATCCAAATATTTCTAAAATATTTTGGAAAAAATTTGTTTTGAAATGATCCTAGGAAAATTTTAAAGGAAGATTAAAATATTTAAGTATTCATGGAAGTGGAAAAAATTTTCCATGTCGTGTATGTTTAAAATAAATATTCATTTCACATTTTTGGTAAAAAGTAAAAATTACCTCATTCAGAAAATGACAACAAGATTCCCCTAAAACATTTTTATAAAAAATAAAAAATGAGTAAAAATGACCTTAAATAATCATATTAGAATAGTAAAAACATTCTTGAAAACATTTTAAATAAAATATAGACATTGAAGAAAAATTCTCTCAACTGAAAGAAAAACAACGTCGATTTTCCTTAAAAACATTATTTCGGTATATTAGGTACTTAAGAGAGGAAACTGAAAGGAAAGATTTTAATTTTTATAAATAAATAGATTATAATAAAAAATATTTTTTTTAAGATATAAATATTATATAATTATCCTAATATATAATTAAACATAAACAATCCTGAATAATGAAGAGATTGTGAAATAAACTCATACCTCTGGTCCGACTAGCTTCATAAGTGTTCAAACCTCATGTATAATAAATATTAATTTTTTAAGTATATATTATAAAACCATAATAATATATATCATACCATATATTATATAATTATAACATATTATCACCCATTTATTATCAATTCCTGATTAAAATCACTATTCTGGGTGATAACTACTTCATTTTTCATGTATGTTTCGGTTCGATAGTTTTAGTACTTGTATCTTTATCATGGTTAAATAATATTCATAATGTTAATTATTATATAAATATATTATATATTGATTATATTTATATATATATATATATATTTAGAGTCATCCAGAAAAGGTAGAGATAGAAAAATAAATTATACCATTCATGGAGACGGTAGGTCGTACGTACACATGAATGTTGTTTCCATTTTTCAATAGATGGAATGAAAAAAAGGTAAATAATTATTTACCAATATATATTCATAATAATATCATAAAATATATATATATATATATATTAAATCCATCATTATAATCATCCAAAAAAAGTGGTTATGAAAAACTTATTACACCGCTACGTGGAGACGATAAGTTGTACGTATGCTCGAGTGATGTTTTCAATTTACATAGGGTATAAAGAAGTTAGATAATAGTTTTACATCATAATAATAAGAATTAATAATATTTAATATAATTTTTTAATTATTTTAAAGTTGACACCATGAATCTAGAGGAGGTATAATAAGAAATAAAATTGAAAATGCTTGATTAAGAGTTATACCTCTTCATTGAGAAACCACTTTTTGATTACACCTTAAGACTTAAATGGATGGTATTTTGTAAATAAAATAAGATTTATGGTGTGTTTAATGAATATATTAAGTTATTATTTTAGGTATTTTCTGATTTATAAGGTTCAAATAGTGTGGGGAAGAGAGGAGAAGACGTTCACTTTTATAAGTGAGGGGAGGGGCACTCTAGGAATTACTTGAAGTATTAAATTAATATAAATTAATTTTTAATATAAAGTGACTCAAAATTGACATATTTAAAATACATAATTATTATAAGTATAAATAATCCCATATAATAAAATTTAAATAATTTTATGTTATTTTAAACCCTTTTCTCTTAGTTTTAAACCTCTCTTAATCTTATTAACCATTATCACAATATCAATGTTTTCTAATATTTAATGGCCAAGAATGTTCCCATAAAATTAAAAGTGAATCATAAATGGAACATGGTTTATATATTCAACCATATCCAATTAACTTGAATAAATATAGTATTTTTATGAATTTTAAATCATTTGAAAAAATACAATTTATAATAAAATATCATTAATGCCATTTTTGGAACTATATATTTAATTTGATTTTAATGTCATGAATATAGTTTTTTTATTCAAAAATAAACCTTTAACACATCCCTAATATTTTATAATTGTCTAAAAAAATTTTGAATAGAATAATTTGTCCAAATTGTTTTAATTTTAATATTTTTAAAATAATTTATTTAATTTTTCTATTAATTGAATAAGTATTATGATGGAATTGCATAATAATTTTGATATAATTATTCAATAAATAAATATTAAAAATATATTACCTTGAAAAAATAATTTATATATCAAATAAATACTTATAACTAAACTTACCTTTTTTATCCTTATGTAAAAAATTTAGATATATTAAATTCAAGAGAGTGACATTTTGTAATTATTCTTTTATTAAAATAATATAAAGGTCATAATTAAATAAAAAGGGAACTAGGTGTACATATATTATATCCTTGGATGAAAATTTCATAACTTCCCTCATATGATAGGATAAAGGAGTGTTTTATGGAAATTTTAATTCCTTATCCCAATGTTTTAGACCTATTTTAATCATTTTACCCTTACTGAGGTGACAAATATTTACCAAGATTATTATTTATAATGAACAAAAATTGAATGAGAATATTAAAAAAATTGTCCTACTTATTATAAATATTTAAATAATTTTTAAATATTCAATTCGCAGAATTGGTAGAATTTAATTTCAAATGAAACCCACAAAATGCGATGAAAAGAAGTTTTCCATAAAAAAATGTTTTCTGAAGTATAAACGTTTTTATACCAAAATAAAACATAAAACTAATTTCAATTACATTAATTATATTATTCATAATATAAATTAACTAATTTTACTTTTAAAACCATTTAAAAGAAAAAATGGAACTTTGTAAATTCTTAAAATGAAAATACATTTTTCAATAAAAAATAATATTTTTCAATATTCGTCAAAAAATCAATCTTTTCATAAAATAATCAAAAATTAACTCTAAGATAATTATGAAATATTGATTTAAAAAATTAATATAATTTTAAAAAATAAAATTTCTTACATTTTAATAAACTTATTATATAATTTATTCACAAAAATAAATAAAAAACATTTTGTGGAAAACAGTATTTTTAAAGCATATAATGACTTTACTAAAATATAATTTCTTCATATTAAACCTTTATACATTTTTTTGAAATTTGGTTATTCCTATTCATTACACCAATTTAACGGTTAGTTTATAATGGTATAATATATTATGGTCCATTTATACTTAGGATTATGAATCACAATCTTTTGAAGAAATTAAATTTATTTGAAGAGAAATATATCATAAAATCTCAAGGTGTTACACATATTATTTATAATATCTCAATAATTTTAATATCCATATTTCAATTATATCTCAAGGTTATATTAAACTATATTTAATTTTCTTTTCAAAAGTTTATAAATTAATCTTCTTAATGTTTTTCATACAGGTCACATTTAACTTTCT
This sequence comes from Viscum album, assembly GCA_963277665.1. Taxonomy (NCBI): domain Eukaryota; kingdom Viridiplantae; phylum Streptophyta; class Magnoliopsida; order Santalales; family Viscaceae; genus Viscum; species Viscum album. The sequence continues at coordinate 378,022,571 of OY728142.1, forward strand.
TTACAAAAGTGTGAAAAGGATGAATTTTTAACATTTACCAGTAGGCCAAAATTTATCACCATCATAAAAATTATTTTTTATTAATATTAATTTCCATATTTATATGGTTTTTAAAATAAAATAATTTTCCCATTTTTCTATGATTTTTTTAAAATTTACCAAAAATAAAAGGACATTTCAACTTATTTTTCAAACAATATTTCTAATGACTTTATAAAAATATTTTTCATCTATGTCCACATACTATTAGGATTTTTATGATTTTCTGGGTATATTCTCTAAGAATACCATCCACATTATTTATATAGAGTATCATGATGATTTTATGAGGAAATTTTCATGACACATTTTCCTTTACCATGGGTTAATTAAAATATGAACAAATGATGAATACTCTCATGTTCTTATGGGATACATATGTATGGTTTCTCATTATGTAACACATGGGTCCATTATAACCCTCTAATTCATTGGGTGGTGTTTTATATCTCATGAGTTCAAAAGGGTGTATGGGAAGTTAACTATTTCCCAATAGTACATCGGTGACTAGCCAATCGTGAAAAGGTACATGGGTGGTGCACCCAATCCTATTATACTTTGGGAAGGTGGTTATCCTATCCCATTATGTGATTAATCTCTTTGTATTTTGCCTTGAAATATTTTAATATTCCTATGATTATTTTTATGTTTCAATTTTATTCCACATTTTGATACCAATGTTATACTCTCATGGATCAAGATTAATGTCTTATAAAACTTGTTTTATATTAAAGGATTTATTACATGATTTATGTTTAAGTATCAATGAAATATTAGTTATGATTCTATTATGTTGTGTAATTTCACTCTGATTATGTTCTCATACCCACATTCTTACTCTATACTCACTTATGACCTTGAATTGATAAACTTTTCTAGGAATATAGGATCACCCTTTTCTTATGTTTCCATTCCATGGGATATAAATAATCATATTAAGTATGATATGTAAAAAGGGTGTATAATGTAAATATTAATTATGGGAAATGTTGAATATTTTCATAAGAAAGTTTTTTATGTACCTAATCACCTGATGCACTAAACCTTTCTCTCCTTGGATTGTAAGATTATATCTGAGTTGTAAAGTTTAAATTATTTAAATTATTTAAAATCTATGAATGTTTAACATGGGTAGTATGTATTGGTTTCAAAGAAAATACGTAAAGAGTATGTATTTAACAATGCATCTTTATATACAGGTCTAGGGTGTCTCACCTATGCCATAATTGATTTCTTGTTTGTCTCCTCAACATATGATTTCTTATTGCAAGACTCTTTCTTGGTGTTGTTATGGTTAGGAACTCCTGCTTATATTCATCTTTGGATGGTGTCAGTCCTTTGAAATTGACTACATAGTGCTTCTCCATTTATTAGGATATGATATAACCCTTGTTTCGGTGTAATTAAAAATTATCCCATTTACAACATGACTTATTTGGAATTTTATCTACATATTTGTGGTCTCTCACACAAGAATCATCTAAAATTGGAAAATGGCCATAAGATGCTACCTAGACTAGACACTGTGGATTGTGACATGGCTTATTTTCCAAATTTGTGAAACTAGAGAGTGAATCTTCAATTTGAATTGGATTTGAGAATGGTCTCTCCATTAAACCAACCCCCACCATGCTCTCGTGTATTTCCTTGAGAAAAATAATTTTTCATATGTGTTGTAAGACCCAAGTTTAAACTATAATAAAAAAATATGTTATTATAAAAACCATTAAACAATTCACTTTCTATTATTTCATTCCAATTTTATAACACATAGTACATCCCAAAACTATAAAATTTTAATTACAATAGTTTCTACAACTAGTAAAAAATTAAAAATATCAATATAAGTGACCATGAAAATATTCAACTATGGAGGATCATACTCTAAAATGACTGAAAAATATATAATATACATTTATATTATAAATAAAAAAAATCAACAGAATAAACATGGTATAATAATGAAGATAAGGATATGAATGATCTTAGGATGTTAAAAGTAAGAGTATATATAATCGGTATCGTGACCGTTGGAATATGACCATTGGGAATATAACCATTGTAATAGTATTGTAAAAAAATCAAGAAATTATCTAATAAAATAAATAATATAATTTTATAATAATATAATTACAACTTATTTAAAATATATATATTAACTAGTGAATAGTAATATAATTTCACACATATGACTTTGAATAAAAATATGATTAACCTGAATAAAGTGTTTTAATTTTTTAAACCTAACATATGTTTTTTGAATACAATGAGTGTTTTATTTATAATAAAAATTATCATATATAGAAAATTATTTTCATTAAAAGGAATTTAATTTTTAAATCTTTACATAAAAATTATCTAATGGTGAATTATTCATATTTTTCTAAGACAGTGGAATTTTTTGATAAAGATTAAAATATAGTAAGCATATACAATAAGTATTATGAAATAAATATGATTTGTAAATGATGAAATAATAAATATTTGTGAAACCATGACCAAAAATAAGTTATATTATTAATATAATGTATTTTAATTAATTTAAATGATTTTTCAATAGAAAATGTAATATAAAAAATTGATTTAGGTTAACAAACCTAAAAATTCCAAAATTGTGTCTTAAATGTCAACAAACATTAGCTAAAACTATGGGTGATCCAGTGATTTTCCATTTTTTACAACCTAGATTTTTGTAACCTATGTTTAGACATTAATAAACAGTTCTCCTTCATTTTCTACATTTACCCACCCATATAACTATTCATATTCACTTGAAAATTAGAGATCATCATTATCCTTTGATTTTATCTCCCTATAGTCTCTAAAATGAGTTTCTAAGATTCTAAGGTATTATTTCCAAGATTTAAGAAGAAACATTTCAAGGTAAGGGTTATCAATCCTCCTCTTTTTCTCTTTAATTGCAATCATTTTTTAAAATATTATTTAAAATTATTTTTCATAATCCACCATATTTCTAATTCCATGGTGTTATCATCCATTTGATATATTGTTAATGAGATATTACTTATTCCCTCCCATTATAACCTTTTCCAAAGTCATTATTATATTAATACAGTGATCTCAAATCCCATATTATCCTTTTTTGTGTAATCCTTTCCAATACATTTTCATTTCTATCTAAAATGTTGTTGTTATTCATTTTTATAAATTCTTTATCATATTATGAATAAAATATCACCATTCCCTCTCATTATAAAACCTTAAATATATGTTATCATACTAAAACATTACTGGAAATTCATGGGATAAATCTAAATATAAGAAAACATTCTAAAATTTTGGTTAAGTAAAGAGGGTGTTGTTTCCTAAGAATGAAATACCTCTCTTGATACTAAAATTGAATGTTATATTTATCTTAGATGTAAATAGGTGTAGTAACCTTTAAAAATGGTTGGTCAGGTATTAACTCTATCTTCACTCAGTGAAAAACAAGATGTCCTAATTATACACCTGGTTTGACACACTCGGTGGATATTCTTCGGGTGATTGATGTGGTATATATGAACCATAATGAAGGATTTGAATATACTATTTTGGTTTTATAATAAATTTTCAATTTATGTATCTAATGTAGGAAAGAGTTGCATAAGATCTAGAATTGTGGTATTGGGGTGATTTTTCTATCATTTCTTTGGTCTTCTACCATTGAAAACTATTGAAGTAAATGACTATTTCCTATTGACATCCTTATACCATTAAAGTAACCAATGTGATTATTTCATTATCATTCCATTATATAGGTACTTTATATTATGATATGAATATCCTATAGTTTTGAAGTTTATTTTTCGATATTCACCTAGATAACCATATTATTCTATTAATGGGGAGATTTTTCCATTTTTTATATCCTTTATTTCTACACAAATACCTATTGGTTAATTAGAAATGATTATGTGTGAAATTCCTTAGAGAACATTATGATATTTTTTTTCTCTATACTCTTCATATGATAGATGCATTAGAAATATTATGTGACAAGTGGGACCAAAAATTATATATCCCCATGATGAATCGATGGGTCTCATGAGATAAGGTAGCTTGATTATTTGGTGTTTTCCTTAACCACTTATGTATGATGTATTTGAATGAGGACTTTCCTGTATGATTATAACTTTTAAAATTGTGCTTTCAGTAATTTTGTGATTAGTTATTATTACCCATGGATTTATTTATTATTATATAATTCATGGATATATTATTACAAAATTCATATTTTTTTAATCCTGTAATATTATTTATTCCATACTAAAGTTACAATAACTTCCATTATATGATCCCTTTACTGAAATTCTAATATCACCTATTTATATTGTTTCCCATTTACCTATAAAACCATGAATATTACTACACGTAACATTTGGATTTTTAAGGATAAATAATAAAGTTTTTTTATGTTCATATGATGTATCTTAAATTTTGAAATCATTATAATGCTAATTTGTGTATTTGGTTTCTCAACTACTACTAAAATATTTAATACTATGTATTTTTATCTATGTATTTGTAACATTGTAATAAAATAACTAAAATCTGTTGGGTACTAGATTCAGGATGTTATAATTGGTATTAGAGAAATTTTAATAGAAACATTGGGAACTAGATTTAAAATAACATAGTTATATAACATAACCCCTTGAAAAACCATTAGGATATCTTATAAATATTTCTAGATTACATGGAATTAATTTATAATAATTCATAGGAATTATATAGTATGATTTATAATTCAATATTTTATCCATAAATTAATTAGTTATATGCCATTATTTAGTAAATATAACCTAATATAAGTGAAAAAAACCATTTCAACAACTATGATTAGTGTAGAAATTTCCCTCTAAATAAAATTAATTAATTCGGTGTTAGATCCCAACATATTATAAATATGTTAAAGAAGTTAACTCAGGTTATGAAAAACAACATTTCCCCTAAGGAACCACCTATTTCATATTAATATGGTATAATAATATTGGATCATTAAATGGGGTTACCTTGATTCATATTAACACTTAATACTACATCTGGATAAGAGAGTGAGGGAGTTGGGGTAGTCACCCACCCATGCTCGCCAACCTAGATGTTGGGGGAAATACCCCCATAGTACACTAGGTGTCGGTCTCCCATATGAAATTTTTTGCGGTATTATATTAAATCACATAACATAAGGTATATATATAACACACAAACCACACTAAGGGAAATAAACTATCCTTAAACTCAATTGAAACTATTATCTCTCAAACAATTATTTTCCAATGATAAAGTTAAGATATCCTATAGGAACACAAATAAAATAATGGTACATTCATTTAATTCCTTGTATTGAACATTTTATATTGTATAATTACAAGCCAATTATCCTAATTCAACCATTTAACTACCAACCCCATGGGAAAATCATTTAATATTTATTACCATTCCATAATTCTAGGTAATTTAGGACTCATCCTAAGCTACCATAAAAGATGTATCGACTAAGCAAAACTAGTGGTGTTAGAAAATGGTGAATGGAATGAAAAATCATGAATCTAGGTCGACCAACCTTCAATGAAATTAATAAATTAATAGGAAATGAATCCAATAGCCATTTCATTAAAAAAATGGGCAATCCCATCTTTAACCATCTCCATCATTATTAGTGTTATTCCCAACATCACTATACGCATCACCATCTATCATGCCATCACCAATGCCAACTTCTACCATAATTAAAACACCCTTTCTCATTTCTCTATAATCCAATATCCTTCCCAGGCTAACTTCATGTTTTAAAGTGAGTCACAATGTCCATAGAAATCACACAAGACAACAAAAAAACAAAAAAAATTAACAAGAATCTAATCCCTAAAACCAAGGCATCCAACCTTCATTAAAAAATGGACTCATTTATCCCCAAATGGTTATCTTAATAAAATAACCAATTTTTCACTATTATTAATTAATAAATTCATTCCACATAGGCTACAACCATAGGAAACCTAAGACATAAAATATTAACAACTAGTAAATTATGTGAAAATTATTTAGGCATAACTTCAATTTATACCAATTATAAGGAAGAAAGATAAAAATAAAACATGTATATTCATTATTTAGTCATCAATAATTACCATATTTAATTTCCTTATCAAATTTACAAGTATAATAAACATGCCAAACCACAACATCAAAAATAGATAGCACACTATCTAGAAAATCAATAAGTAAACTATCCACACAGTGTAAACACATGAAATTTCTACAACCCAAAACCAAAAATTCATTCTTTAATTATGGTTTTATATCCATTAAAGTTAGATCCATAATTATATAATGAGAAATTTCATGATAAATTCAAATTTTCACTTAAAATAATAGAATTAATGAATCCCCTGCCTCAATAATTTCAACATTATTTGAATAAGAATGAAACAAAAAGTAAAGATATCCAATCACCTATATTGTATGTAATCTACATACCTTAACGGATTTTATGCCATGAACGAGCTGAAAAACATCAAAAGAACTCTCGGTCGCTTGAAGAATCTGTCCGGCTTCAATATCATGGATACTTAGAGCATCAGTTTAGCAACAAAACTAGGTTAATTGGAGAATTAGTCTAGTACCAATTCACATGAATGCATTGGGGGCCTAGAGAATTATTATGGAATCCCATGGGTACTCGTAGTATCATTCCATCACCCAAAACTCATTGTTCACATTTTCATATAGATATTAATCAAGGTTCATCATTAATGGCCTTTTATCAATCATTCACTTCATGGTGCACCATTTCATTTATCAAACACAACCATGGTTATTTACTTTTATCATAAGGAAAAATATGATAAATTCTACCATTAATCAATTAATCATCAATTATTACACAACTCATCGACCCTTCAAGATTAATCCAATAAATCCTTTAAATCCCATTATCTAACCAAGCAGCATGGATTTAGTTCAATTCCATAAACCCATTATTTCCCTTTTTCACATTCTATAAGTAATAATTTTGAGGATATTAGCACACCCCATGGGTTTCAATAAAGTCTAGTCTCAAAATAACCAAGAGGTCTTACAACATCTGTGAAGGGTCTTTCAATTTCATGGGGATTTAATTCATTTTTGTAATCTAAAAGAAATTTCCCAAAAAGACAAAGAAATTATATAAACACAACACAATATCAATATCAAGATTATGGTATTTAGCATATATACCACCTCTCATACTATCATTGATGAATGCTTGCCCAACCTTAGCCTTTAATTTGAGGTAAAATGGTTGAAAATGAAGAAATACACTCCAATAATAAAGATATAGGCTTGGTTCTCATTTCCTTCAATTGATCCAACCATAAAACATAATAATTCCCATAAAGTAACATGGATCCATCCATAGTGTATTAAATATAAGGTTTTGAGAAAGATATTAATAAGAAAACTAGGAATAATGGAAAAAAATGAAGACTTACTAGTGAATCTGGATCTCCAATGGGATTTGAATCACCTAAAACTCACTCTTGGATCATAGGGAATTTCCTCTAAAGACTTGAGAGAAAAAGGAGTTTATAAATCCAAGTGATTAGGGAAAAAATGAATCCCTTATGCATTAATTAAAATTAGATCTAATAATTTTGGGCTCACAACTGTAAGTCGCATGGTTAGGCCACATGGTTTGGAAGACTATGTACCAACCATATGGTGCTACTATCTTAAGCAAGACCAATGCATGGTTGGATCACACAGTTAGACAAATCATGCGCCAATCATTCTATCCCCCTTTATTCAAGGTAACACAGTTTGGGGGGTGGCTGCATGGTTTGGTCAAACCATGCACCCCCCCCCCTTCCAGTGGCTCAAAATGGGGCACATGGTTTCCTAGGTAAAACTACATAGTTTTCCCTAACTATACACCAACTATGAAAAGCTCCATGGGTTTCCAAAATTCTTTAAATTTACCTGAAATAACCTGAAGTAAGTCCCAACCAAGGTAAAATAAAAAAATGTAAAATAATACCTTAAAAAATCATGAGATGTATCAATAAAGGTTATAATTTTATAATTAGGGAGGCATTCTTGAGGTGATGTCATGAATTGGCTCGGGGAACCGATATGTGGAACCTAGGTCAAGACATCACAAAGTGGTATCAAATGAGTTTTTATTTTATTTTAAATTGTATTATAATTTATGAAAGGTAAACCGGAGACTAGGATGAGTTGGTATTTGGTAATGAGATTGTGAATGGGAGTATATAACCCATGTGTGATGGAAAACCCAAGTAACCAGGGTGGGATTGATGTTATTGATGTTTTCTTTTATATTTGAATGTTATTTCACCTTATTTGATACAATTTTTGTGTGATTTTATTGTCTTATGATATTTTACTCAAGGCCCAGTTTGGAATGAGAGTTGAGTATGCATGCATCATTCTAGGCACTAAGGGATTTATGTGACACGTATCATATTAGGCATTAATAATGTAATTTTAATGATTAAAAATATGTTAAATGTGGTAATTTTTAATGGTTAAAATGGGTGTCTAATGGAAAAACTACAAATATGAAAAGTTTTTTACCCTGTGTTAACTATGACCTAGGTTAGGGATGGTTGAGGATTATGATAATGCCTCAGTTTTTATAGTGGTGTGGTGTATGTGGGATGATTATTTCAAATTTATGTAAACCTATATTTTTTTAATGTGTTACTGATTTGCTATGTTTCCTAATAAATGTGCTTGGAATTAAAGAGACATGCCTCTATGATGATGTTTGTTGGTTTGATGATAGGAGGACATTACTAGAAATTTGTCACTAGTAGCGGGACATAAGGACCTAATGGTTTTGAGTGAAGGGGATGGAGAGTAGTTCTATGAGAACTTTTCCTGCTTTATGGAGTTCGTAGAAAGAGACTCATGGCGGCTATATATAATATGTCTGACCAGACCTGAGAGTTCCAATTGCAACACCCTCTGGAATTCATCAAAGAGGGTGGACCTGGATTGATTCTATCCATAAAATTCTTGACCATTTAGATACTCCTCATGATTAAAGAGTCATTTTGGATGCTTATATGTTATGAGGTTAAGTGAATCGTCCATGGGATATTTAGTATCCATATGAAAAGTTGTAAATCATGGTATATAAGTAATTTTAGGAAAAATTCCTAGAACACTTTTACCCAGAGACACTCAGGTTGGAGAGGGAAGTAGAGTTTATATGGTTGAACTAGGGAAGTATGTCTGTGATGGACTATGTTGATCACTTCACTGACTTACAACACTTTGTCTTGGTACTTTAAGGATATAAGGCAACTATAGTGATTTTTTTTAGGGTGGAAATAAATGGGATATTATTTCCCAAGTTAACATCTTCTGATTGAATAATTTTTCTGAAGTAGTGAATTGGGATCTCCTTTATGAGGGGAAATTGAAGGAGTATTTTAGTGGAGGATAGTTGGTTTCTTATAGATGACCAAGGGGTATGTCTTCCAAGAGTAGGAAGCATAATTATAAGAATTTTTACTAGAGAAGTAGAAAATAAAGTATCCAGGGGGAAATATCAGTCACTCAGGGATTTAATCTAGTGTTATGTCATCAGTGTGGTAGGTCAGGTCACATTTTTAGCTAGTTTTCTCGACCATCAGTAGAGTTCCGAGCTTGTGAAAGGATGTGACACTTACATAGGTACTTCAGGAACCCACAACCAATGGGAATTGATGGAGGATCTAGGTTGAACCAGAGTAATGGAAGGGAGTCCTATACCAGTTTGGTAGTTGGAGCTTTATTGGTCATGCCGGTTAGGGTGGTAGACGTGGTACTTTAGGAAAAGAGTGTCCATATAAACATATAAGTGAAATATAGGGAACTCAAACTGCATCATAGAGAATAGGGATAGGTCAGTTACATGTTTTTTATTCTACGCTTGTCGATAAAGAGGTTGTACCATCGATAGTTATAGGTAAAATTCATATAGATTCTATAATTTCTAGTGTTTTATTTGATACGGGAGCCTTAAATTTTTTATCTCTTCTAGACTTGTGAATGTTTTGAGTCTGACAGTGGAATTTTTAAGTGGTTTTTTGATAATCAACACTCTATTGGGTATATAGTCAAAGGAAATCTATTTATACAAGGGGTGTTCCCTCAAGGTTAGTGAGTATTGTTTTCTTTAGGATATGTATGTACTTGAGATGTTAGATTTTGACTTGATTCTGGGTATGGATTGGCTAGAATCATATCAATATTACATCGATTGTCATCTTAGGAGATAAACTTTCACATATCCTAAAGGTAATCGATATGTTCATCATGGAGAATGGTATATCTGGGCAGGTTGTGTAGTTCCAGTTCATCAACAAGTAGGGGAGATCATTTCCTAGGTTTTGATCCTTCTACTGGATGATGGGGGTGTGAATCATGGTTTCTTTCCACCCATAGCATATTGGTTCCAATATGTTCTTTCTAAAGACTTCTCAGGGTTACCCCCTGAAAGAGATTTCAATTTTATGATTAATTTAATGCCTAAAGTTGAACCAGTTTTCATTCCACCTTATAGAATGGAACTATAAGAGCTTTAAGAGACTAATAATCAGCTAAAAGAAATTATGGATAATGGATTTATTTATCTGAGTACATAACCTTGGGGTTCTCTAATCTTGTTTTACAATAAGGTATATATAATGTTACGTTTGTGCATCGATTATAGGGTGTTAAATAGGATGATATTAAAGAATTAATATCCTCTTCCAGGTATCCATAATCTTTTTGAATAGATGGTGGGTGTGTGTGTGTGTGTTATCCAAGATCATTGTGAGGTCAAGGTATCATTAGTTGAGATTGATACCTTATGATATACCATAGACTTCTTTCAAGAGTAGGTATGGTCCGTATGAGTTTGTTGTAATTTTTTTGGATTAAAAATCTATTTTTTTGGGTTTATGGACTTAATGAACTGAATATTATACCCTTATATTAGTTTTTATTTCATTGATGAAAATTTTATGTACCCCCAAACTTGTGATGAACATGCCAAACATCTTGACATCATCTTGAGCACATTGAGAGTGAATATGCTATATGAAAATCTTTTTAACTATTAATTTTGGATTGAAAAGGTATATTTATTAGGTCACGTAATCTCTGAGAAAGGTGCTTTAGTAAACTCGGAGAAATTTTAGAATGTTATTTCTTGGTATCAATGTAATAATGTTTTTTATATCCAATGTTTTTTAGGTTTAACAGGATACTATCATAGATTCATCTAAGAATTTTGTCACTTGGTAGAATAATTTTTAGGCCTAACCAAGAAAGGTGTCAAATTTTATTGGTCTGAATCATGTGATAATGCCTTCTAGGAGTTAAATAATCATTTTACCTTTAAACCAATTTTGATACTACTTGAGCCTAGTGACAAGTATAATTTGTTTTGTGATGAATATGGAATCATACTTGGAGTAGTTTTGATGCAGGGAGATCATTTTGTAGAGTATGGATCATGAAAGTTGAGGCCACATGAATGGAATTATCTTATACAGGATCTTGAGTTGTCTATGGTGGTTTATTCCTTAAAGTGTAAGAAGAATTACCTATTGAGAGAAAGGTTTATAGTGTATACTAACCATAAAATCATAAATTATATCTTTTCAAAATGAGATTTTAATCTCTAGTAGTTGATTTGAGTGTAGTATATGCAATCATTTGACTTTAAGATATCCTATACACTCGGGAAGGGAAATATTTTTGTTGACACTTAGAGATGAAATACATATACTAAGGTAGTCTAGGAGTTCAGTTCTGAGTGAAATATTATGGATTTGTCAGTTGATATACATATAGAGGTTCAAGAGGTCCAGGGGTAGATGAATCTTATGTCCTTTTTAGTTGAGTCCACACTTCTGATCTAGGTCAAGGAGAGTCAGTATGAAGATCTAGAGTGTTTTTCCTTGAGGGATGAGGATGATATCATCTATGTTTAGAATTTTTTTTTGTACATATGTGTATGTGAGGTGTTAATGTGTGAGTTTCATGAATCAAAGTGGTAATTACACCCTGGTTTAACCAAAATGAACCATGGTATTTGTAGGAAATATTGGTTATCAGGAATGATGAAAGATGTTGTGGGTTTCATAACGTGATGCTAGACCTATCAGAAGGTGAAGGATAAGCCTCAGTGACATATTGGTTTGATACAATTGTTTACCATTATAGAATATAAGTGGGATAACATTACTATGGAATGTTTGGTATGTATTCTAAGGATCCCTCAGAAGAATGATGTGATATGGGTGATTGTGGACCAATTTTCAAAAGCAACACACTTATTTCCAATTAGGGAACTTTCACAGTTGTTCAGTTGGGTGATTTTTATGTTTGATGGGTAGTCTATCTTCATGGGGTTCTATAGAGTATATTTTCAGATCATGATTTTTGTTTTACTTCATGCTTATGGAAAGGCTTGTAGAATGAATTTGGTACCCAAGTGTTTCTGAGTATATATTTTCACCCATAGATAGACGGACAATCAAAATGTACTATTTAGGTTCTGGAGGACATGTTATGGGTATTCATCATAGACTTTGGATGATCTTGGGAGAAACAATTTGTGTTGTTTGATTTTTCTTATAACAATAGTTATTAGGAAACTATGCATATGGTTCCATATAAGGTGCTTTGTGGTAGGCCATACAAATCACCTCAACGTTAAATGGATGTGGGTTATTCAAAGTTTTTAGGATCGATTTTAATGCATGATACATCATAACAAGTTCATTTGATTTGTAAATGTATGGATATAGTGTATATTTTACTAAAATATTGTAATGATTGATGACATCAACCTCTTGAGTTTATAGTGGGTGATTGTGTGTTTCTTTAGGTGTCACTGAGATTGGGTCACCATAAGATTCAAAAGCAGGGAAGGTTGGAACCCCAATTTGTTGGACCATTTGATATTATGGAGAGAATAATACTCATGGAATTCTAATTGGCTCTTCTATAGAGGTATAGTTATATAAATGATATTTTCATGTGTTAGAGCTTTGATATTATCACCTCTACCCTTCTCATGTGATCGATGTTGATGATGTTGAGCTTTAGGTTGATGTGTACTTTGAGGAGCATCTGATTCATGTTGTAGATCATAGTGATAAAGTTTTTAGGGGAAAGATTATGTTGTTGGTCCAAGTGATGTGGCATCATGGCCATGTTCATGAGGTAACATGGGAGAGTGAATCAGATATGTGAGCTCATTGGCCCGAACTTTTCACTATAGAATCTTAGTGATGCTTGTAATGCATCTCATGGATGAGCTATTATAATGTGAGAATATTGTAATATCCTAACATTTCTTGAGACATATCATACTCATTTTTAGGTATTCTTTTACCTTTTTTTATCATACCTTGGTTGGGTCTTGCTTCAGGTCGTTTTGGGTGAATTTGGAGAATTTTGGAAGCCCATGGGGCTATGGATGGTTGGCATAGGGTTAAGGAAAACCATTTGGTTTTCCCTAGAAAACTATGTTCCTCAATTTGATCCATTGGAGGGGGTTCACGGTTTGACCAAAACTTGAAACCACCCCCAAACCATGCACCCTTGAACAGAGGGGAACAATATGGTTGGAACTCAATTTGTTTAATTGTGTGATCCAGCCATGTGTGGGGCTTTCTTGAGGCAGTAGAACCACATAGTCGGTGCATGGTTTTCCAAACCATGTAGCCTAACCATGTTAAATATAGTTTTCAGCCCAAAATTCTTGGATCTAATTTGAATTAATGTCTAATGGATTTTTTCTTCTAATCTCTTGTATTTACAAACTCCCTTTGTTCCCAAGGCATAGGCAATTCCCTTTGATCTAGGATCAAGTTTTAGGTGATTCAAAGTCCATTGGAGATCCATATTCACTGATAAGTATTCTTTTTTTCCATTATTCCTAGCTATCTTCTTAATATATTTTCTATAACATTATATATAATCCTTCATGGATGGAACCATGTTCCTTGATGAGAATTGTGATGTTTTATGGTTGTATAAATTTAAGGAAAGGAGATCCAAGCCTAGATCTTGAGGATCAAAGTGTTGATCTTATTTTTTTTTTCCATTATACCTGGAATTGAGGGATATGGTTGGGTGAACATTCATCAATGGTCCTAATTTTGGTGGTCCATGTGCTAAATTCCATAGTCTTGATAATGATCTTGTGTTGTAGTTGTATAATTGCATCACTTTTTGGAAATTGATTTTAGATTACAAAAATGAATTGAATACCCATGAAATTGAAAGAACCTTCACGAATCTCATTGGACTCATTGTATATTTTGAGATCAGGATTGATGGAAACCCATGAGGTGTGCCAATATCCTTGAAATGATGACTTGTGGAATGAAAAAAATAGAAATAGAAGTTTTATGTAATTGAACTAAATCCAAGGTTTGATAATGATATTTAAAGGGTTTATTGGTTTAACCTTGAAGGGTTAATGATTTGTGTAATAATTTATGATAAATGTATTAATGGTGTAATTTTTCATGTTGTTCCTTGTGATAAAAGTAAATAACCATGGTTGTGTTTGTTAAATGAAATGGTGCACCGTGTGGTGAATGATTGATAAGAAGGTCACTGATGATAAACCTTGGGATATATCTAGATAAAAATGTGAAAAATTAGTTGTGGTTGAAGGACTAATGCTCCAAGTACCCATGGAATTACAGACTAATGTTATAGGCCCCTGATGCATGCATGTGAATAGGTGTTTTAATGATGCTCCAAGTACTTGAGATTTTGGTTCTAGACAGATTCTCTAAGTACCTGTGATATTGGCACTATACTGATGATCCAAGTTCCCAAGATAATGATGTTGGACTAATTCTTCAAGTGTCCATGATAATGGTGCTTGGACTGATTCTCCAAGGCATCAAAATAAATTTGGAATTAAATTTAATAAAGAAAATCCATTAATTGATAAAATAGTAAAATCCCTATGGTGTATGGTTCATACTCTGACACGGGCTGAAGCGGGTATGATTGGATTGGGTGTCACCTTGAACCTAAGGTCCAATGTGGTTGGATAAAGTGTAATAAATGTAAAACTTGATTACTTTAATCATTTTGATTATTATTATTTATAAAACATCATACACTATTATAGACTATATATTACTTTATACATCATTGGTGGTGGCCTACTAAGTTTTATTCACACCATAATTGGGTTACCATTTGGTACCTGAATAGACTTCATGTTTGTGGGTCATGATAAGGGAAAGCGCCCTATGTTAGATGTATGAGTTGAGATTCAGGATGGAGCATGGATGAGAGAACCATACATGATTTCAAGAACCACTAGGTATTTTTTAATGTATATTTATTTTGAGTTTACATTAGAAACTTGACACATATATGGAATGACATGTTTACTTATTTGGTTTATGGTCATTTTTTCTATTTTGGTATTATCATGTGATGTTGTTACTTGTTGGTTATTTATTATCATTATTGTTTCTTCTATTTTTTATTTATTTCAACTATTATCTTACTCTGGTAAATAGGGTATATTCTTCCCATATGACATATTAAACCCTCATTTCTAGTTGGTAGACTCTAGAATACGAGGAGGCACACCATAGGTTATGTCATGAACCGGATCGGGGCATTGGTATTTAGAAATAGGGTTGGGAAATCACATTTAGGAATTCTTCTAGATACACATTCACAACATGAATGGTTTATTAATTTCATAAATGGATTGAGTCTAATTCTCATTGAAAACACATCACCTAAATCCTAAAATATAAGGATCAATTCACATCATTAATTATATATTAACATTGTGAATTGGTCAGGGACAGGTCCACCAAAATTGACCCCTCATCTAATCACACTTTGAACTGAGGGATCAAATCATGAATAACACCCCCAAACTACCCCCACTCTAGGTCATGAATAACCATTCAGAATTCAATTTCCAACTCCACACTCTAAATAACACTTCATATCATTAATTTCTCATGAAAATAGATTTCATCTCCCAAACTCCACCAAACCTACTCAAAGATTCCTCTGAGAACACCAAACTTAAGTTACATTCAAGGGAACAAGATAGGAGGGTTTGATCCCTTACACTATCGTTTCCCACCATCATAGCTTTGATTTGTTATCCATATTCCTTTTATAAGTTTCCTTGGTTTTTCAAAGAAAATACAATTCTTGTTATTTTAGTGATTTTTAGGTTTAAAATGTTTTTTAAAAGAAAAAAATATTCTTCTTATTTTCAAAGAAAAATTATAATATCTTTATAAAGTTGTTTTTCATCTATTTCAAAATCCTATAAAGATTATTATTCTTCAATGGGGATATACTCTAATGATACCCCAAACCTTACTTTTTTTTAATGTCTTATGATCATGTTGTCCTTTTTATTAACCGGGGAAAATATTGACATTTTTTATGCAACTTTTCAAATATGGATATTTATTTTTATCATGTATTGTATTGTTTATCAAATATTTTTTTATTAATAATGTATTGGACGCATTAAGTGAGGGGTGGTACTAGATATTAGATATCCCCTTAATGAAATAACAGATCTCATGAGAAAAACTAGCTTGAGTATTTGGCATATGCATTACCTATTTATGTATGATGTCATCAAACTAGGCCTTGATCATAAGATTATAATGTACGACATTATTAATTATATATTTATTAAATCAATTACCATTATCCATGTGATTATTTATGTTTCTATGTAATCCATGGATATATTTTTCTTTTATGATATTAGTTACATGAAATATTTTATTATTTTTTATCTCATCCATAATATTCATGCCTTATTTATTCTATGATAGCTTCTACTATATGATTTCCCTTACTAAGAATTAGAGATCGCCCTTTATTTTTCTTTCCTTTCCCTAGGGCACCCATAAGTGAGCATTGAATGATTTTTGGGATACACTTAAAGAAATACTATTATTCACAATGGAATTTTATTATTTATTTCATGTTTTCGAATATAATGTGAGAATCATGTATCTAGTCTTTCAAGACTACTAAAATATTAAATCATATTAGGAAATATCTCTTTTATCTTATACCCATGTAATAAAGTATCCATCGTCTCCAGGTTACTGGAATTGGGGTTATTACATATTTAGAATCACATATTTCCTTAAAGGAAGAAAAAATACCCCAAGGGTCCCATTATATCCATGCTCATGGGAATAGAGCATTAGTAGAGATAATTTTCTAGGGATCTTCTATAATGGTTAAGGGAGATGGGTCCCCCTTATTACACCCCGTGATTTTAGTATGAATTTCCCATTAAATAAATTCATTGTGTTCAATATATTTTGATACATATAGCACTGGACTAAATAGAATAATTCTTTATTATAACTCAAAATGAAATATATTAAAAGAGAACTAAATGGTTCATAATTATCAAAATCAATCAATTTAATTCATATAGTAAAATTACAATGATTTTAAAGAAACTATATTAAGGAATTATGTTTTTTTGATAAATTTATTACTTTTCAAGAAGGTTTCCCATTAAATGAATTGTTGGAATTAATGAATGATTGGTAAAATAAATTATTAATATTCATGAAATGATTATTTAATTATAAGGAATTATACATTTATTATTCATATCTAAATAATGATTTTTGTTTAAAAACATTTTTACTATATAATATATGTGTTTAGTTTAAAAGATAAATTTATAAATTCTAGAATTTATGATTTATGAAATAAACTTTATTTTTCCATTCATCGTTTTATAATATTCATCGGGTGAAATTGTAGTATTTTTCTACATATGTTGATTTTATATGAATAGTGAAAATATAGCTTTCACAAATACCGCAACATTAATGAAATCACTATGATATAACCATGACATAAAAATATATTAATCCTTTAGATAAAATAAAAATTTATTTATGAAGTAAATTAATTGTAACTTCCCCAACCCTAGTTTTACTAAATTGGTGCCCTAGTTAGGGTCATCAGATGACCTCAAGCATGCCTCCCTATATTATAGAGGTTGTCAACTAGAAGAGAGGGTCTAAAAGTATTATGGGGAGACTATACCCTCTTTTTTAGAGTAATCTAAAGCAGTAAACATTTAAAATAGTGAAAATACTATAATATAATCAATGCACAAACATAAATAACCATCTCCCAAAATGGGTACAAACCATGGCCAATCAATAAAAATGTCATGTCCTACTATAGTTCCAAGTGAACAAAACCCAAAAATAATGACAAAAAATAGAATCCCCAAAGGGTCCTGACTCCAAGTCTGGAACCTCATCCATGCATGACCCATACCCAACTCAACTCCCTAGCATAGGACCCTACCCTTGTCTTGACCTACAAGCATGAAATCTGCTCGGGTACCCAACGTAACAGCCCGAGATTTTATGAAAAATATTCTTTTTAATTTCATTAATGTATTGTGTTGTACGCTAAACCAAAAGGATCTTGCACAACATGAATCCTTGACTTGCCTTGCATTACACGCAATCGCAACCTTCCTTGATAGCGTGTGTAGTACGCAATATCGAGTTTCACTAAACAACGATATGCTATTAAAATATTATTCAAACTACCCGTTATGAATAGTAATAACCACTTTTTAAAATTTTTTACATTTTATTTTTCAAAATGGACTTCATTTCTGGATTTGGAATATCAAAATTAGCTTAGGGTGAAATTTTGGTACTTTTCGGATAACTTTCATTTTCTGATGAATAGTGAAAATTACTAAATTTTAATTAAAAACAACCTTTTTAATAGAAATAATTAATAGTGATAAATTATTAATTTGATTGGTTTTAAAGTATATTTAGAATATATTTTTACAATTTAATAAAATGTTGGTTATTGGATGTAATTTCACATTTAAACCAGACATAAACAACTGTCAATCTTTTGATAGTTATTATCTCTTAAGAACACGCTATTTGTTTTGACAACGGGAATTAATTTATAAATTAATTAATGCAACTGATATGTTTAGAATTTAGTAAAATAGACATCATTTTTGAATTCATAATATCAAATATAGCTTAGGTCTAATTTTTGGTATTTTTCTGGAAACTTTCATTTTTTGATGAATAGTGAAACCACTAAGTGGTAGTTAAAAAAATGAATTTTTCATAAAACTTAATTTTACCGCTTCTGTGAGTGAAATTTCAAAAATCCTAGAGACACGGTTGATGTCAGTAAGTAAAATGTGGTTCAATGAGATGAAAATAATTTTTTGGTGAATAGAAACTTTTTACTTTTTTTACCACGGTTAAAAGTAAATAGGGTAATTAAGGGTAAAAATGATATTATTATTACCCTAACACATGTCATAATTCTATTGGACAAGTTTAATTCGACAAAAAACAACATTAGGAATAAAATATGACCATTTAGGCCCACTTGGATTAGATTAGGACATTTATTATTAATTTATTTAAAGAAGGGTTAAAATAGTTAAAATCAAAGTTTAATAAGTAAATCATTTTTAATATGGGTTTATACATAAGATAAATTAGACTATAAATATTAATTATAAATATAAAACGATTTCCTACATAATGGTATTTTATTTGTAATTTTTAGACATTAAATAATTTAATTTATTTATGATACAACGATGATGCAGTAATTATCTTATTAATGAAATATTGACATAATTGATGTTATAAATATCCAAATAAATGTAATTTGAGACTTTTTATGAATTAAACTAATTTTATCGGTTAATATGACATGTTAGTATTGATTTAAGTAACTTGGTTTGAACTAATCATTCTGTTATGATTTTCAAAAAAATCAATTACTAAATAGTGTCAAAATTGACATAAAATAGTTTTTAAAATAAATATTATATTATTAATTGTTATTTTATTACTAAAAATATAAGGTTTGGCCAAATGACTTAGATAAGGTTATATATATTAATAATAAACAACTTGGGATTCTTTTGGCTTGATATAGTAAGTTTATTAACCTTATAGTGTAAGAAAACAAGAAGACACGGTAAAAGTTAAATTATCTAACTTAAAGTTAAATCTAAATGATAAGGTTAAAATTGATACCTAAACTTGTATAAATTCTATTGGATGAGATGATTTCTACCCCTACCCACCTTATCTTCGAAATATATCAATTTGGAGCTATTAAAAACCGAATTTGACTTTATAATAAAATAATATTTTTAGTTATTCCAAAGGTGCCCCTCTCCTCCCTTATAAAAGGGCACCTCCTCCCCCTCTTCCTCACACCACTTTGATCCTTCAAGATCTTCCAAACCCTGACATTTTCTCCTCTACACTTCCCTAGAGATATCCTATAGGTCCTGGTCTTCTTCAAAGACCAATTTTAGTTCCCTAAAAGGAGGTCTCAAGGAAGCACTTCAAAGAAGAGGTAATATCCATTACCGATCCTTTCCAATTTCTTTCTTCTTCAACTTCTTATTCTTTAGTTTTTTCATTATGAAGTAATAACATCAGTATCACTCGTATACTGATATGTTATTATAAGTATGAAACAGCCCTATTTAACCATCTACCCATCCTACGGAAAATGAAATCACCGCGTGTGTGTACGTACGGAATACCGTCTCCACGTCGTGGTGTAATTTATTTTCCACCACCACCTTACTTGGATGGGTATAATGGTGTAAATAATGACTATATATGACTATTATAAAGTTATATTGATTCTGAAATAGTATACATACACTCCAATACAATTCCACGATCATAGGAACGGTATCATCACTCGTGCGTACGTACGGAATACCGTCTCCACGATGTGATGCGACTCGTTCTACATTATCTTCATTTCATAATGATTATATAAATGAATTGAATGAATGAATATGATATATATTACACTAATACCATTCTGTAAATGAGGTATCTATAACCTAAAGTGAAGAATAAGAATTTATTCGACAAAACACGCATAAGAACAAAAAGTTATAAACACCCGAATAACAAGTAGTAATGAAATATTACTACTAAGAAGCTAAGAATATGACCATATATGATATCATAAAAATAAGTATGATTCTGGAATAAGTCAATAACATTATTTAAATCATTATACAGGAGGTTCGGAGACTTACAAAGCAAGTCGGACCTAAGGTAATGGAAATATCACAATCTCATTTTTATCCGAGATTGTTTATTATTTGGCATTTACAGGGGTGTATTTTATCATCCACATTAATGTTTCCTCAATATGTAATATTTATATCCTTATACAATAGTTTATATCCAATTTTACCCTTCGGTGAGTTTTTAGTAAAAGATATTAAAGGAATCTTTTTTTGTTTTCCGTACGAGGTACTTTTTGACTTTTCCGACAAAAGTACGAGAAGAATGTTTTTTTTAACATATACGACATGAATGGATTTTTAAAACATTATTTCCAATAATCTTACTTTACAAGTTTTAAAGTTTATTTTTAATCAACTTCTTTTAGTTTATAATTGTATGACATGTTAAGAAAAGAAATGTTTTGTTTTGAAGTAGAAATGATATTTTCCTCAAGAATGAAGTTCATGAGTTTTATCAAAATTATTTTCCATATAAGATAATATAGGGTTCTGTTTTTATCCCTATTATTACATGGATTTGATTATTTTGTGATGGAAATATTTTTATGAATTCCTTTATCTTATATGAATTGTTTTATGATGTCACGATGTTTAATATTCCCATTTTTATTACATGAGTTATGCAATGATGTATGATTTATGATTTTGTGGCACACATAAGAATGGTATCATTATGAGATGGGTGGGACCTATATCTCCCTCCAATGCATTGGGTAAAGATTTTATATCTCATGAGATAGACATGGCTGGAATGGTAGGTTATACCGGTTCAGTGAAACAAGACTGAAACGAGGGTGACTCGGTTCAGAAATGGACTTTGTCCACTAAGATAGTCTTGGAAATGAGTCTTGACTAATAAGAAATGATTCTCTATGATTATGTGTGTATGCCACAAAGTTTCATGTTTTAAGTTATGATTATTGGGATTACATTTCACTACTATGATTTATCCTATGTTATGAAATTATGATCTCTTTTTCAGGTTAAGATTTCCAAAAGATATGTTCTTATGAATATGACGTGATTGATATTTCTTTTGTTTACCCTTACTGAGCATTTGAGCTCACCATTTTATTTTTTCTTTTCCCCAAGACATAAAGAAAGGATTTAGGTTTTAAAAAAAGAAAATATTTATGGGAGATGTTGAAGATCTTTCACCACGATTAGAAGACTATATTCCGAGTTTCCAAAAACACTAAACTATTACGGTCCTTGTGTTTGTGTTTTTGTTATGTACTAAGTATTCCGCAAAATTAATGTAATTTCCATGTACGTCAGGCTTCAGGTCTCTACAATTGGTATCAGAGGAAAATTTTAGTCAACCTTTGGAAACTAGGATGCGAAAACGTTAGTGAGATCCAAAGAGATATTTCTAAGGTATGTCTAGGGATGTCCCTAAGGATAAGTATACGTATAGGATATAGTCCTAGAACTATGGTAACGATATTAGATTAAACCAAAGATGTTAGATATTGAAGTTACTCCCCCTTTATTATGATTTTTGCCTCTCACACTATTCTTTTTGGGTTTTAGAAAATGGCTGGAAACAAGATGATTCACGATAATGGAGGATATGATGGACAATGGAATGATATTCTTCATGAGAAACCAAATGAAATGGGATTTGGAAGTTCAAACATCATTATTATGCCGAATCAGAAATCTCATAATATGATCAATAAAGTAAAATTTGGTAAATTTCCTGACTCGGCTAATAAGAGAAAGATGGAGTTTCATGATGATCATATAGGAAAGAAAGTTCAATTTCCCCTATGTAAATCATGTGGGAAGAGGCATAAAGGAGAATGTTTCAAAGGAACTGGAAGATGCTTTGGGTGTGGAAAAGAAGGACACAAAGCCAGTAAGTGCAAAGGAAAAGGTTCAGTTAACACCAGGGATGAGGATAATGGTATTGCTACGACATCAAAAATGTTTAAATGTTTTAAATGTGGAATGTATGGGCATTATGCAAACCAATTCCCTAAGGGAAAGTCTCATGATGAGAATCAGTATGGTCGTATGGGTAGTATTTATGTGGATGATGATGAAGAGACTATAAATGATATGTGAGATGAAAGAATTGTTGAAGCTTAATCAATGGTTTAAGAATGTAGTGGAATGATTACATGTTTATCATGTGTAATATTGTATAAGTAATCTCATGGTACTATGGAATAAAGAGACATCTAAGGATTGTTACACTGTTGACTTTCCTTGAGTTTTGAAAGTGTATGATTAATGTTACCAGTATCCATGAAAGGTTATTTATATATTTTTGGAATGTAGATGATATGCGCATAATGAAGGGATAAGGAGAAAATTAAATGTTTGATAGTATTCATGAGCTCATGACTGATATAAGGAGAAGGTTATATCATGGTTTGAGTATATAGAATTTTTGGATTTTGGTATGTGGAAAGAGTTAACTTTTCACAGCATTCATGTTTTCACTAAGGTTTAATGGGTATTCATTTTTCAAGAGAATACATCATTAAGGTATTCACATGATTGGAATGTGACCAACAAGATATATGGGGGATAAATGATGGTATTCACATGCTTGGTTGACGACATTTCAAGTAATCGTTTTATTTATACTATGAGCTTGGACCGAAGTATTTTAGATAAGCCTAAAGATTAGAATGGATTATGTTAGACATAAGTTAGTATTGTTTAAGGATAGAAGTTTTTTGATATTATTGATGGGATGTTATAATAATATAGTTTTAGAAAAAGGACAACCTGCAGGACGAGCGACAGCCCATTGCGTCGGACAAGGTCGTAGGAATCGAACCCACAACCGAAGTGCGACTGGCCTTTATCGCCTACCACTGACCTACAGGAAGTCCCTGGTTAGTAGAAACTAGTTTTATTTTATTAAGCGGTATGATATATGAAGTATAAGTTCATTTTAGGAACCATATATCATTAATCTCACTATAGATGGACTTATGTATTTTTTGATAACTTTTCTAACCTTTTGTTTGAGACAGATGGAATGACCCATCATTCTATCACATGATCTGCTAACACATCACGAATGAAAAAGTAAACTTTATTTCTTTAAGAGATGAAGCGGAAATTGTCCAAAGAACGACAAACGGTGAGACTATACCAAAATCACGAAAGTATTTTTTCTAATTCCAATTTCATCAACTTTAGGGAAATGATCTTCAAAACCAAAAATGTTGTCCTAATGATCTTATATCTGATGAATCAGATGGTACCTTAGATCATCAAAAATTTATGGCTTTGTGATTGCTGGCTTTTCCATAGCCATGTTCTCTACCACTCTCCATCAGAACATGATGGTTAGATTTCTCTTCCATATCCATATTTTCACCTATGTGGAAACCCAGAGATTAGTTTATTTGGGTAACCGTTACGTTTCATAATTTTGTTTTTAAAGATTGGTTTTGGTATTCCTTTTTACGATGTGGGTTTCTATTAAAGAAACTTTCGAATAGTAAACCATTTATAACCCCGACGAATTTCGAGGGCGAAATTCATTTTAATGGGGGTAGAATGTAACAGCCCGAGATTTTATGAAAAATATTCTTTTTAATTTCATTAATGTCTTGTGTTGTATGCTACACCAAAAGGAGCTTGCACAACACGCATCCATGACTTTCCTTGCATTACACGCAATCGCGACCTTCCTCGATAGCATGTGTAGTACGCAATATCAAGTTTCACTAAACAACGATATGCTATTAAAATATTATTAAAACTACCCGTTATGAATAGTAATAACCACTTTTTGAAATTTTTTAAATTTTATTTTTCAAAATGGACTTCATTTCGGGATTCGGAATATCAAAATTAGCTTAGGGTGAAATTTTGGTACTTTTCGGATAACTTTCATTTTCTGATGAATAGTGAAAATTACTAAATTTTAATTAAAAACAACCTTTTTAATAGAAATAATTAATAGTGATAAATTATTAATTTGATTGGTTTTAAAGTATATTTAGAATATATTTTTACAATTTAATAAAATGTTGGTTATTGGATGTAATTTCACATTTAAACCAGACATAAACAACTGTCAATCTTTTGATAGTTATTATCTCTTAAGAACACGCTATTTGTTTTGACGACGGGAATTAATTTTTAAATTAATTAATGCAACTAATATGTTTTTAATTTAGTAAAATAGACATCATTTTTTAATTCATAATATCAAATATATCTTAGGCCTAATTTTTGGTATTTTTCTGGACACTTTCATTTTTTGATAAATAGTGAAACCACTAAGTGGTAGTTAAAAAAAATGAATTTTTCATAAAACTTAATTTTACCACTTCTGTGAGTGGAATTTAAAAATTCCAAGAGACACGGTTGATGTCAGTAAGTAAAATGTGGTTCAATGATATGAAAATAATTTTTTGGTGAATAGTAACTTTTTACTTTTTTTTACCACGGTTAAAAGTAAATAGAGTAATTAAGGGTAAAAATGATATTATTATTACACTAACACATGTCCTAATTCTATTGGACAAGTGTAATTCGACCAAAAACAACCTTAGGAATAAAATATGACCATTTAGGCCCACTTGGATTAGATTAGGACATTTATTATTAATTTATTTAAAGAAGGGTTAAAATAGTTAAAATCAAAGTTTAATAAGTAAATTATTTTTCATATGGGGTTATACATAAGATAAATTAGACTATAAATATTCCGTATAAAGATAAAAAGCTTTCTTACATAATGGTATTTTATTTGTAATTTTTAGACGTTAAATAATTTAATTTATTTATGACACAACGATGATGTAGTAATTATCTTATTAATGAAATATTGACATAATTGATGTTATAAATATCCAAATAAATGTAATTTGAGACTTTTTATGAATTACACTAATTTTATAGGTTAATATGACATGTTATTATTGATTTAAATAACTTGGTTTGAACTAATCATTCTGTTATGATTTTCACAAAAATCAATTACTAAATAGTGTCAAAATTGACATAAAATAGTTTTTAAAACAAATATTATATTATTAATTGTTATTTTATTCCTAAAAATCTAAGTCTCGGACAAATGACTTAGATAATGTTATATATATTAATAATAAACAACTTGGGGTTCGTTTGTCTTGATATAGTTAGTTTATTAACCTTATATTGTAAGAAAACAATAAGACACGGTAAAAGTTAAATTATCTAACTTAAAGTTAAATCTCAATGATAAGGTTAAAATTGATACCTAAACTTGTCTAAATTCTATTGTATGAGATTATTTCGACCCCTACTCACCTTATATTAGAAATATATCAATTTGGAGCTATTAAAAACCGAATTTTACTTTATAATAAAATAATATTTTTAGTTATTCCAAAGGTGCTCCTCTCCTCCCTTATAAAAGGGCACCTCCTCTCCCTCTTCCTCACACCACTTTGATCCTTAAATATCTTCCAAACCCTACCATTTTCTCCTCTCCACTTCCCTAGAGACATCCTAGAGGTCCTGGTCTTCTTCAAAGACCAATTTTAGTGCCCTAAAAGGAGGTCTCAAGGAAGCACTTTAAAGAAGAGGTAATATCCATTACCGATCCTTTCCAATTTCTTTCTTCTTCAACTTATTATTATTTAGTTGTTTCATTATGAAGTAATAACATCAGTATCACTCATATACTTATATGTTATTATAAGTATGAAACAAGCCTATTTAACCATCTATCCATCCTACGAAAAATGAAATCACCGCGTGTGTGTACGTACGGAATACCGTCTCCACACCGTGGTGTAATTTATTTTCCACCACCACCTTACTTGGATGGGTATAATGGTGTAAATAATGACTATATATGACTATTATAAAGTTATATTGATTCTGAAATAGTATACATACACTCCAATACAATTCCACGATCATAGGAACGATATCATCACTCGTGCGTACGTACGGAATACCGTCTCCACGATGTGATGCGACTCATTCTACATGATCTTCATTTCATAATGATTATATAAATGAATTTAATGAATGAATATGATATATATTAAACTAATACCATTCTGTAAATTAGTTATCTATAACCTAAAAAGAAGAATAATAATTTATTCGACAAAACACGCATAAGAACAAAAAGTTATAAACACCCGAATAACAAGTAGCAATGAAATATTACTACTAAGAAGCTAAGAATATGACCATATATGATATCATAAAAATAAGTATGATTCTGGAATAACTCAATAACATTATTTAAATCATTATACAGGAGGTTCGGAGACTTACAAAGCAAGTCGGACCTAAGGTAAGGGAAATATCACAATCTCATTTTTATCCGAGATTGTTTATTCTT
This sequence comes from Viscum album, assembly GCA_963277665.1. Taxonomy (NCBI): domain Eukaryota; kingdom Viridiplantae; phylum Streptophyta; class Magnoliopsida; order Santalales; family Viscaceae; genus Viscum; species Viscum album. Next base: position 378,050,059 of record OY728142.1, read on the forward strand.
TGGCATTTACTGGGGTGTATTTTATCATCCACATCTATGTTTCCTCAATATGTAATATTTATATCCTTTTACAATAGTTTATATCCAATTTTACCCTTTGGTGAGTTTTTAGTAAAAGATATGAAAGGAATCTTTTTTCGTTTTCCGTACGAGGTACTTTTTGACTTTTCCAACAAAAGTACGAGAAGAATGTTTTTTAACCTATACGACATGAATGGATTTTTAAAACATTATTTCCAAGAATATTCCTTTACAATTTTTCAAGTTTATTTTTAATCAACTTCTTTTAGTTTATAATTGTATGACATGTTAAGAAAGGAAATGTTTTTTTGAAGTAGAAAGGATATTTTCCTCAAGAATGAAGTTCATGAGTTTTATCAAAATTATTTTCCATCTAAGATAATATAGGGTTCTGTTTTTATCCCTATTATTACATGGATTTGATTATGTTGTGATGGAAATATTTTTATGAATTCCTTTATCTTATATGAATTGTTTTATGATGTCATGATGTTTAAGATTCTCATTTTTATTACATGAGTTATGCAATGATGTATGATTTATGATTTTGTGGCACACATAAGAATGGTATAATTGTGAGATAGGTGGGACCTATATCTCCCTCCAATGCATTGGGTAAAGATTTTATATCTCATGAGATAGACATGGCTGGAATGGTAGGTTATACCGGTTCAGTGAAACAGGACTGAAACGAGGGTGACTCGGTTCAGAAATGGACTTTGTCCACTAAGATAGTCTTGGCAATGAGTCTTGACTAATAAGAAATGATTCTCTATGATTATGTGTTTATGCCACAAAGTTTCATGTTTTAAGTTATGATTATTGGGATTGCATTTCACTACTATGATTTATCCTATGTTATGAAATTATGATCTCTTTTGCAGGTTAAGATTTCCAAAAGATATGTTCTTATGAATATGACGTGATTGATATTTCTTTTGTTTACCCTTACTGAGCATTTGAGCTCACCCTTTTATGTTTTCTTTTCCCCAAGACATAAAGAAAGGATTTAGGTTTAAAAAAAATAAGATCTTTATGGGAGATGTTGAAGATCTTTCACCACGATTAGAAGACTATATTCCGAGTTTCCAAAGACACTAAACTATTACGGTCCTTGTGTGTGTGTTTTTGTTATGTACTAAGTATTCCGAAAAAGTAATGTAATGTCCATGTACGTCACGCTTTGGGTCTCTACACCCAATGATAGCCCGAGTAAGGTATGAGTATAACTTAGTAGGACACCACCAATGGTGTCTACAGAACAACTAGTTTAATATATAGTGAATTAAATAACCAAGTAATTACAAATAAATAAAAGACAATTCAAGTAGCCATTAGCAATAGTGTTTCCCTTAAGTCAATCCATTATCAAATTCAGATTCAACACTTATAACAACCATGTTCTTAGTTCACCCTTTTCATGTGTTCAATAGATTAGGCATGTTCAATAATCATAAGAAATATGGTAATAAATCATGTTCTACCTCTATAAGTAAACACATCACAACAATCAAATTATCCTCACCATGAAGCCTCAGTCCCTGTGGAAGGAAACCATTAGGGGAATAGAACTTAATCCCCTTCCCTAACTTGTGAATTGATAGGTGGAGTTTAGATCCTTGGTCTAACTCGACCCATGGGTGTAGAACCTCATGTATATACCCCACTCTACAAAGCCATGTGCACATTCTTATTTATTCATTCACCATACATAACCACAATACGACCAAGCATAGCTAATAACAATAGAAAAAAAAATAATGACAATTAAAATGGGAAAAAATATTATGCCACAATCCATTAACATGTTTATCATTTAGTTCCCATAACCATTTAACCCAATTTTCCATTTCCCAATCCTAACTCATTTAGCATATTCAAGTACAAAACATGATTCATTTTCACATTCCCATTAATCCCATTTTAGCCCATTTATATGCCAAGCCAAATGATCCCTTATCCATATTCTCAAATCAACACATATACCAATAATCATTTCTTTATAAATACATTTAACAATGTACTTATTTGACATGGGATTTACCTATTTAAAAGTAAATTTCATAACAAGTGTTTTCATTATCCATGTGTGGGAGGGTCAGTGCACCCCTTGGGTGGTCCTAGATTGGTTAATTCATCCTCCGTGCATTTTGTGGGAATCATGAGGGGTTAAATTGGTTATTTAGACACCCAATACGCCAAATATTTCCAATGGCACCAAGAATACATCAATAAGAGAACAAGAATAAAACCCTACATGCACAAATATATGTAATATCTATGGATTATAACTTGTAGACCACTTACATTATATACGTTTATGAATTCCCTCCTAATTGAAGCCTTAGATACCGATTCAATCACTATTTGAAGCCTCAACCTAGATATCACCAGAAAAAAAGGGTTTTAGATCTTCAGAAGGAGAGAAGATAAAGATACAAACCCTAACCAAGAAAATGAATTAAGGAGGAGATTACACTTACCTGGATCATTGATCTACAACCTACATCACTCCAAATGACCTAGGGATGAAGGAGAATCACCCTTGAGCTCTTGTTCATCACTACGGTTGTATTAGGAGGAGAGGAGGAAAATCCCGAGTTGGGGTTAAAAATATCATAATGGAATTTTTGTAAATTTCTCAACTTTATTGGGTTTCACAGTTTACCCGCATGGTTTGTCAAATCATGAACATGCTACTATCCGAGAGAGGTTTCTTCACATGGTCACCTAGAAATTCCACACAGTTATCTTAATCATGTGATAACCATGCACAAGCCTATTTCCAAAGCTACATGGTTACCTGGGATGCTCTGCATGATTTGCACTAACTATGCACAAATAGTGAAACATTCCCAGGAAGCTCCTTTTCCCCCTATTTTGTGTCCTAAACCCCCAGAACACCCTCGAGCCTTCTCATGGACTTGGGAAAAACTTATTTAATTAAAAATAAATAACTTAAAATAAAGCGTAAACAAAAACACAGCTTAAGGAAGAATCTAGGATCTTACAACCTCCCTGCCTTATGATGGATAGTCCTCGTGTCGATCTTCACAAGAATAATTGAATTTCTAAAGAAAATAGATCAGGACACTAGGCCAGAATATCTGATTCTTACTCCCATGTTTCTTCCTAAACATTTCCATGATGCCATAAAACTCAAACCAAAGGAACAGTCTTTCTTCACAAGACTTTCTCACTGTGGTCCACAATATTCACCAGATTCTCTTCAAAAGATGCATCAGCCTCCTACTTTTCATACTCAATGTTTATCATGTGAGATGAATCAGGATGATATTTTTGGAGTTGAGAGACATGAAAACATCATACATTACACTATACCATTGTATAAGATCCAATCGGTATGCCACCGGTCTAATCCTCTCCATGATCACAAACGGTCTTACATACCTAGGTGACAACTCTCCCTACTTTCGAATTCGATGGTGAACCAACCTTGGTGAAACTCAAAGAAACACACTATCACCCACCATAAACTCAAGAGGTCTATGATGTCGATCTTCATATGACTTCTTTCTGCTCTAATCCATTTTCATATGCTTTTGAATCAACTGAACCTTTTCTAATGTATCCTATATGAGACTTGTCCCGAATAGGTCAGATTCCTCAGCATTTAACCAGCACAACAAAGATCCACATGGTCTACCATAAAGTTATTTAAAAGGGGCCATCTGAATCTTAGCCTAAAAATTGTTGTTTTATTCAAACTCAACAAACAGTAAATGTTTTTCCTATGAACCACCAAAATTCAGAATACAAGCTCTTAGAATATCTTCTAATACCTGTATTGTACGCTTTGACTTCCCATCCATCTGTGGGTGATAAGCCATACTCAAAAATACTTGGGTACCAAGAGCCTTCTGTAATCCCTACCATAAGCATGATGTGAAACACGGGTCATGATCCAAAACTATGGTTCTTGGAATTCCATGCAACTACACTATCTCTTGAACATATAACTCACCCAACTGATCAACTGTATAAGTCTCTTAGATCCATAAGAAATGATCCACTTTGGTTAGACGGTACATAACCACCCAGATTGCATCATTATTCTATGGCATCCTTAGAAGACCCACTACAAATTCCATTGTTACGTCATTCAACTTCCACTTAGGAATAGGAAATGAATGTAATACCCCACCTGGGTACTGATGCTCTACATTCACCAGTTGGTAGGAAAGGAATCGTGCTATAAAACCTACAACCTCTTTCTTCATTCTCATCCACCAGTACTACCTATGAAGATCACGGTACATCTTAGTCAAACTGGGGTGCACTAACCACTTTGATGCATGGAACTCGTGCATCAACTCCTCCTGTACACCTACTAGAACCACAAAATGACCACAAACATAAGAAACTACATAATCACCAAAATACCAACTAGAAGGTGATTCCCCAACTTTAAGAATTTCCTTTATATCCAAACACTCTGGATCCACCAACTGACTCTCCTTGACCCGGCTTAGAAGTGTGAACTCCACTGTTATAGATTCAAGGGTCATCTTCTCGTGCCACTTCTATAACTATAGATGCATCTCAGTAAACAAGGCCATCAATCACCAATCTGAGTTGGATTCCTGAATCACCTAATTCTAAGTCTTCCGGCTAAGATCATCCCAACACTATTCCCTTTTTTGGGTGTATAAACCAACAAAAAATCAAAGGGTTGTAGGTACTCAACCCACCTTCATCGCTGAAGATTCAAATCCTGCTAATAAAATATGTATTTAAGGATTTTTTTTATTAGTAAACATCGTGAAATGTTCTCCTAACAAGTAATGTCTCCATCACATTAAGGCATAAACCATAGAGGCCAGCTCCAGATCATGAGTAGGGTAATTTCTTTCATGAGGCCTCAATTTTCTTGACCCATAAGCTACGACCTAGTTATCCTTCATCAATACTTCACTAAGTCTGACATCAGATGCATCATAAAACAAGATGTACCCCTTTACCAGTTCAGGTAAGGTCAAAATTGGTGCGGTATTCAACTACTTATTAATCTCCTAAAAATAACTTTCATATGTCCTGGAACACTCAAACTTAACCTCATTCTTGGTTAAACCTGAGAGTGGTGCTGCCAAATGGGAGAAATACCTAATGAACCTTCATTAATAACCATCCAAACCCAGAAAACTCTGAACATCATAAATGTTCTTAGGCTAATCCCAAGACACCACAGCCTGCACTTTCTCTGGATCCATTGACACACCCGATTGTGAAATTATATGACCCAAGAAATTAACCTTATCGATCTAGAACTTACATTTTGATAGATTGGAATGGATCATATTCCTTCTTAGTGTACTCAGGACAATTTCAAGATGTTTGGCATTATTGTCATGAGTTATGGAGTACACCAAGATGTCATCAAAGAATAAAACTAAGAACTAATCCAAATACAGGTGAAATATATGGTTCATCAAATCCATAAACATGGTCAATGCATTGGTCAAATAGAATGGAATCACCACAAACTCATACAACCCGTACCTACTCTGAAAATCTGTCTGTGGTATGTCAGATAGTATCACCCTCAAAAGATGGTATTTTGATCTTAAATAGATTTTAGATAACATTGTGACACCCCTCAGCTGATCAAACAGGTCATCCATTCTGGGAAGTGGGTATCAGTTCTTAAATATCATCTGGTTCAGCTTCCTATAGCCAATAAATAGCCTCAAAAAATTTTCTCCCTTCTTGTAAAATAGTATGGTTGATTCCCAGGTTGATGTACTAGGATGGATAAACCCCTTACACTCCAACTCCGCTATATTAACTCTAATTTCTTGGAGTTCTATCATTTTCATTCGATATGGAAGAATGGAAACTGGCTCTGCACCCATCAATAGTTAAATCATAAACTTGAAATCTCTCTTGGGTGGTAACCCCAAGAATACAGTAGGAAACACATCCTGAAATCAGTTTACAATGATAGGGAATACTAACTACTCTTTTTCCATTATCTAACATAAGGAATGCTACATGGGTTGTGATTTATTCCAATTGTTGAAAAACTTGTCCAGCATAGCTTGCTGGAACATCCCACTCACCATAAAAGAAAAAAGTTCTTACCTATGGAGATGTGAACATCATCTGATGCTGGTAACAACCGATATGGTCTTGACACAACACCATCCAATCCATTCCCATAATTAGGTCAAAACCTAACATCTCAAGGGAAAACTGGTTCCACAGAAAGTGATATCCACCCACATCCAAAGAATAGTCCTTACATTGATTGATATCCTCAACTCGTACCACTAATGGAGTGTCAAGTGACATTACTCCACATGTATTTTCCATGATTAATACCAACACAACCATAAACTTAGCATAAATGAAATAATACATAGCACCCATATCAAATAAATCACTAGAAAGTGTGGAAGCTATAAGAATCATACCTCAAACGGTAAATGGTCCTACCTAACCACCTTTAGGTGTAGACTAGACTACCTAAAGATGACATGGCCCTCTACCCTAGGTTCCAACCTGTGTACCCTATATTGCACTTTCTATTTGGTGTGAATGCTCTCGCCCCAGAGTTCCATGTCCACCACCATTAATGGTATGACCCGTGGAGATCCAACATTATGCCTGATACAGAGTCTCCAACCCTCTACCTACACTCTGCATCTATCTCTAGCTTCCATCATTTCTTGATTATCATAGGTTCCTACAAAACTTCTTTACATGGACCTACCTACCACACAATTGGCACTCAACTGGTGGTCGGGGACACTGGAAAAGCATGTTGATAACAGAATACTTGGTTACTACCCTGAGAGGTTGGACCCCTCTTCTAACTTCTATGTGCATTACCCTTGATGGAAATTTCCAAAACATAGCTTCCTGCTTTTGGAATCCGCACCAATTTACCGCCCACCTAGCACCACAAGTTCACTACCCGAAGCTCCCTTCATGTTCTCCTCTAATATAAGGGCTTGATATACTACCTCTATAAACCTTATCAGATAAAATATGTTTAATTGGGACCTAATATCATGTCTAATCCCATCTTGAAATTTTTTTTCCATAGCATCCTCATCTCCTACCAATTCTAGAACAAAACATCCCAAATTATTGAAGAGACTAGCATAATCCATCACGGACAATGTCCCTTGGTTCAAACTCATCAAATCCAAAGCCTTCTCCTACCTCAAAGTTTTTGGATAGAAGTTTTCAAAGAACTTCTCCTAATCTTTCCACATCATCCTTTGGCCTGGTCCGTTTGAACCATGATGTCCCACCAGAACTTTGTCTGACCTCTCGGCATATAGGCTGCCAAATTGACTTTATTTTCAAGATGATTCTCCAGATGATCAAGAATATTCTTGATAGACTCTATCTAGAACTTAGCTGCCACTATCCCACCCTCTCTAGTAAAGGTCATAGGTTGTTGCAGATGGAATTCCCTAGTCAACTCGAACATACTTAGTGCAACCCGCCCTAGGTCTCACTCCATCATTAACATAAAATGAGAAAAGTTATCATAGAACTACTCTTCTCTATTTTCCTGAATCACCATATTCACTTTATTTTCCACGGGAGTAGTGTTCTCGATAACATCCTCCTGTTGACTGACAAGCATACATCTTCATGGTGGCATCTTTTTCTAAAATTCCAAACATGAGTTTTAGAAAGCAAACCATAAATATTTCACAAATATAAAGGAAGGATCATCACTAGACACCAACAAACTACTTCTCATACCCCACCCAAACTAATCTTATCCTACTCAGAACACTACCCTTGACCATACCTACCAAGTTCATGTCCAACACGAGCTAGCTAACTCACATGACTACAAGCCTTACCTTCTACACCATATCAAAACTATTCTCAAACCATAACTCATTAAAAAAACAATTCATTTCACATACCACCCTTCATTAAACATAATTTCTTAATTTATTTTAACATTTTACTCTCATTTTTACCCATTTGTATTATTTAATTAGATATAATTTTCATCATTTTCAATAAATCAAATGCATCCACCCCCTTGCATTCTGCACGCTCATCCTATGTGTGTGTGTGTGTACCTACCATGATGCATGCCACTTATATGCTTAGGTTCCTAAAATTATGCATGGATGCACAACATCAAGTCATTATATCCATAAGAAAAATATCATAAAACTATCACATCACACAACAAGTGTATCACCCAATGGTGAAATATCATCAAATGTAACAACAAACAAAACGAACAATAATTCCCACCCTGGGTAACTAGAATTTTTGTTCGTACATGGGTTAGCTACTCCCAAGCACGAGATCATTACCAAGGCCTTATATTTCCCTAATATCTTGTATATCATCCCCAAATAGCAAGAAAGATAAAATAACTCCCCAGATACCACTTTGTAACATCCTCAACTTGGGTGCCACTAAATCGGTGCCTCGAGATCTGTCGTCACATGACCTTAAGCACACCTCCTCATATTCTAGAGGTTGTCGACTAGTAGTGAGGGTCTAAAAGTCGCATGGGGAGACTATACCATCTTTTTCAGAGTAATCCATAGCAGTAAACATGTAAAATAGTGAAAATGACATAAGCTAATCAATACAAAAACATAAATAACCTTCTCCAAAAATGGGTAAAAACCATGGTCAATCAATAAACATTCCATGTTTTTCTATGGTGCCAAGTGAACAAAACACAAAATAATGATAAAAAATGGAATCTAAAAACAGTCCTGACTCCAAGTTCGTAATCTCATCCATTCATGATGCGTACCCAACTCAACTCCCTAGTATAGGACCCTTTCCCTTGCCCTAACCTACAAGCATGAAATATGCTCAGGTACCTAATGGAAGCCTGAGAAGGGTGTAAGTATAACTCAGAAGACCACCACCAACGGTGTCTAAAAAAATCTAGTTCAATAGATAGTTCATGAAAGAAATAAGTAATCACACATAAATAAAATACATTTCAAGTAGCCATTAATAATAGTGTTTCCCTTAAGTTAATCCATTATCAAATTTAGATTCAATACTTATAAAAAATATGTTCTTAGTTCACCCTTTTTCATGTGTTCAATGGATTAGAAATGTTCAATAATCACAATGAATATGGTAATAAATCATTTTATACCTCCATAAGTCAACACATCACATCAATCACATTATCCTCACATCGAAGCCTCAGTCCAGGTGGAATGCAACCATTAGGGGAATAGAACTCCATACCCTTTCCTAACCCGTGCATTGAGAGGTGGAGCTTAGAGCCTCAGTCCAATTCGACCCATGGGAATAAAACCTCATGCCTATACCCCACTCTACCAAGCCATGTGTACATGCTTATTTATTCATTCACCACACATAACCACAATACAACCAAGCATAGCCAATAATAATAGAAACATCAAAACAATGACAATTTAAATGGGAATCGATATTATTCCATGATAATATGAATTCATTTATATATTTTTCTATCATTTAATTATGGATTTACATTGATTTATTCGATAATGTTATTGGTATATGATAAATTTTTAGGAATGAGGCATCACAGGATTCAAAGGAAGAAATGCAGAAAAAGTGAAAAATTAACCTATTACACATCGTGACTCAAAATTACACGTCATGTAGTAAGAGTTAAAAGTGTGTGAAAATTTATGATCCAAGTCATGAACCAAGCCGCGAAGTCGGTATATAAATCATCTAGTACAAGTAATGAGTACCTAGCACATGTCGTGACTTCATTCAAGTAGTTACACAATAAATGTGCTCTAGTAAACATTGTGAGTCCCCATCACATGACGTGACTTCAGTCAAACCTCATTAATCGGGCCAGATACACACAAGGAACATGGGAAATCCAAAAAACACAGATATCTATGAATATTAATGGTATAAGATGTGTACCTCTAGTACACATTGTGACCAAATTCGCTTATATAAGTAGCATCTCGGTAGTGCATTTCACAACATTGCAGGATGAGATTTCTCTATAATTTTCATCCCATTCAAGTTCCTTTTTCCTTTATCTCTCTTAAAACCAATATTTCTTCTTGTTTTAAATTTTATTTCAATTCATGATTTTTGGATCATGTTTCCTTCAATGATTTCAAATTACCATTGGATCATTTTTCAAAGTTAATCTTCTCTTACCAACGAACACATATTAAATTAATTTCCCATTTCTATTTCAAGTAATCATTTCATTAAAGTTGTGATTCATCTTTCATAAAACCACAATTTCATGTTTATTTACCTTTTTAATAAATCCAACCCATTAAATGATTAGAAACTGTTCCATTTCAAATTCAAATAACATTTCAAGAATGAATTTATTTATTTATTTAATTTCATATCCACCAACGATGAGTAAATTAACCTATTAGGGGTAGGGATCAAGAGTATATGTATATAAATCCATAATAAATCCTTTAATATAATTTTGGAAACCCTAATGAATTATTAATCATGATAAATAACCAAAGTCTACCCAATTTGTGTGAACTTCCCTGACCGTAGGATATTCAAACAGAAGACCTTATCCTGATTAAAGTAGACTAGGCTACGATCACTAGCCTAGGATACTTTCTTTCAAAGAATCCAAAATTAATTTGCTTAGTCAGTTACTATCTATTGATCATATAATAGTCACTTCCTAGGTAGAACTAGGTGACTTGAGCAAAGTCAACTAGCTAATGTCATTTGCTTCACATCCTAAGCCTTAGGACACTACCAAAATTAGAATTAAGGTCATCATTTCTCCAAATATGTGAAATTGATCTTGAAACCTCCTTAAATATTTTAAGTTACTTCTAGCCATAGAATAAACACCAAGCCAATTTGAAAGGACTCCTAAATAAGGGTCTAAATCCAGTGATCCTTTATAGAGAAAGATTTCTCCTCATGGGATCGACCCCAAAATTCTACTATACTATACCTAAGTAGTAATAAAATTTTGGTACATAATAGATTCAATCTGACCATAGTCCATATGAACACAATGACACATGAAAGAACGTTAAATTATAGCATTGTTTCTAAGGAGCAATGTCGTGCTTTTTTAATAACCCTAACCCTTGACCTAGGATTACCTTTCCATCACCCCCTTTCTTTTATTTTCTTTCAAAGAGGCCCCTTCGCCCCCATTTTAACATAATAGTGCATGTACCAATGTCCCTTGACTCTTTCAAGAAACATTGTGTTGGAAAAACTTCTAACATTCAATCTTGAGATCAAAAGGTATCTATTTGCACATTGTTGATTAGCAATGGTCGAGCAACACAATCAAGTGAGACCCAACCCACCAAAACCTCATCAAGTAATTACAATAGAATTACCAATGAATCAAGAAAATACCATCATGGATAATGGATTGGAATTTTACATCCCCCCATTCAAGCTCACACTTTTGAGATCAAACCTGGACTCATTCACATGATTCAGAATATGGGAAAATTTAGTGGTCTCTAGAGCAAAGACCCGCATGAGAACATTGCCAACTTCCTGGAAATTTGTGATACCTTTTTTAACCAGGGAGTCTCTTCATATTCTATTAGACTACATGTATTCCCATTCTCCTTGAGAGATAGATCTAATAATTGGCTCAAAATCCAAGCTCCTGAGTCGATCATGACTTTGGATGATTTAGCCAAGAAGTTTTTTAATAATTACTTTCCACCAATTAAGACCTAGAAGCTCTGAAAAAACATCCAAAAATTTGCTCAATATGATGGAGAATCAGTATGGGAAGCATCAGACTGATTCAAAGAGCTCATGAGCAAGTTTCCACATCCTGGCATGGATACATGGATTTAGTTGTAGACATTTTACTAAGGAATCTATCCAGTTGTATGAACTGTTTTCGATGTTGCTGTTGATGGAGGATTTATATTTAAGACCCCTGAAGCTAGATGAGAAATTCTCAACGAAGTGTCACACAATTCCAGCCTATGGAAAAGTGATCATGGACCACCATAGTGTGGTATCAACCAGATAGATGTAAACACCAGACTAAGCACAAGTGTAAGTACTCACTAAAAAAGCTTGAATATTTTTAGATTGCAGCTACACAACCTCAAACTCAACCCCCTTATTCCCCTTTAATGGAAATTCAATCATGAGAGATGTGCGTTGGCCCGTATCTTTATCAATATTTCAAAGAAGGATATGAAGAACAATAGGATTTTAATTATGTTAATTACAACCAACAGAACTAGTTGTTTCAATAGTAGCAACAATATTACTAGCAAAGGCCTTCTCAGCAGCAACCATAGAGCAATCAAGGATATTTCCAATAGTTAAGTGGTCAACCATAAGTCTGAAATCAAGGATTTCCAGGGTATCCACCGATGAACCCAATTCCAAGATCGCAACAAAAAATGAAACAACCCTTATAACAAATACCTCGACAACAATTCCAACCCGCCCAACCAAGACCTCAGAAACCACCTCCACCTCCTCCAAGTAACATGGAAAATCTATTGGCTACTTTTTTCTAGAAATCATATCAAATAATGAAAACCTATGAGGCATAAATGAAAAACCAAATAGCTTCTTGAAGGAATCTTGATATTAAAATGGGTCAAATCTCAAAGACCCTATCTAATAGACTACTAGTTACTTTACCTGGTAACATTGAGATGTACCCAAGGGGGGAAGACAAGGTAGTAGTGCTGAGAAGCAGGAAAGTTTTTTACTTTCAACAACAAACTGTAAAGATGAAAAGAAAAAAGAAGATCCTAAGAAGTAACCAGAAGAAGACAGAGAAGCTGATAAGACTACATCAGTCACCCCTCAATAAGAAGTACCAGCTAAAAAGAACCAAATGCCTAAGTATCCCAAGGAAAAATTTTATGTTTCCCCACCTCTGTACAAGCCACCTCTTCCCTTCATAGAGAGATAAAGATAAGGTAGGTGGGAGGAAAAATACAAGAAGTTCTTGGAGATGTTCAAGCAACTGCACATCAACATACCATTTGCAGAATCCATTTATCATATGCTAGTTTGTGTGAAATTTCTCTAGGATCTGTTATTCAAAAAAATAAAAATAGAAGATCTTGGGGTCATCTCTTAACATTAATAATTCTATGCTATTGTGCAATAGAAAATTTCCCTAAAATAAGAGATCTGATAAGATTTTCCATTTCATGTGCTATAGGGGAATGCAAGTTTGGAAGAGCCCTATGAAATCTTGGAACCGGCATAGATTTAATGTTGATGAGTGTTTTCCACAATCTCAGACTCCAAGAACAAAAAACAACTAGAGTATCACTATAGCCAGTTGACCAATCAGTGAAGTTCCCCAAATGCATTCTTGAAAATGTTTTGGTTAAAGTTGGAAAATTCATATTTCCTATAAACTTTTTAGTTATAGACATGAAATAATAAGGTGATGTCCCTATCATTCTTGTAAGGATATTCCTAGAAACAAGAAAGGCTTTGATAGTCATAAATCAAGGACATCTGATCTTTAGAGTTTGAGAAGAATAGGTGGTGTTCAACCTGATCAAAGATTCCCAACAATTAGATGATGTTTTGGATTGTAACATCAGCTCTCTCACCCAAAAAGGAGATGAGTACATGGCCATTGAGAAAGAAAATGAATATTCACTCTTATAGAAGGAATAATAATACAACTTTGAGGAAGTAAGCTTTAGTGAACCACTCATAAGGGAAACCTTACCACCCTTCATCCCCTCCATAATTCAGCCACCCCAGTTGGAAATTAAACCTCTACCCAGTACACTAAATAATCATATTTAGGAGTGTCATCCTCTCTTCCAGTCATTATCAACTCTGAACTATTATAAGTACAAGAATAGAAATTGGTTTTTGTTTTTAGAATACGTAAGAAATCAATTTTTTGGGGAGTGTAAGACATTAAAGGAATCAATCCTAATGAATGAACTCATAGAATCCTACTTGAATAAAGTATAAAGATGAATGACATCCTCAAAGGAGACTCACACCCCTGATGAAGGAAGTTGTAAAAAAATAAGTTCTAAAACTCTTTGATGCAGGAATCATTTTTCCTATATCAGATAGTGAATGGGTGAGCCCCCTTCAAGTTATTCCTAAGAAAGGAGGACTCGCGGTAGAAATAACTGATGAAAATGAATAGATTTCAACAAGCACCATCACTGGATGGAGAGCTTTTTTATATTATAGATGCTTGAATTCAGTAACTAGAAATAATCATTTTCCCTTACCTTTCATGGAATAGATTCTAGAAAGACTTGTGGGACATGAATTTGACTATTTATTGGATAGATATTCATGATACAATCAAATTGTATTTGACCCTTATAATTTACCAAATACCACTTTCACATGCCCATTTGGTACCTTTTTCTTATAGGAAAATGTTATTCGGGATGTACAATGCTCCAGAAACATTTAAAAGATGCATGACACATATTTTCCATGATGTGGATAAATAATTCCTTGAAATATTCATGTATAACTTCTCAATCTATGGAAGATCATTTGAAGTCTATCTAAGAAATCTGGGATTGGTCTTACAACACTGAAAAAAGAAGTGCCTAGTCCTGAATTAGAAGAAATTACATTTCATAGTACTAGGAGTAATAGTCCTAGGAGTAATAGTCCTAGGACATAAAATCTCCAATTAAGGTATCACAGTTGATCCCACAAAGATCAAAGTCATCAAGGATCTACCATAACCCTCAATGTTCAAGGTTATAATAAGTTTTCTAAGCCATGTTGTATTTTACAGATGATTCATGAAGAATTTTTATAAAGTTTCCCACCCATTGACACATCGATTGTCAAAATATATTGCTTTAAAATTCACTGAGTACTACCAAAAAGCTTTCAATACACTGAAGAAAAGTTTAACAACATCATCAGACATCATTGCACCCAATTGGGACAAATAATTTAAGTTAATGTGTGATTCCATCGACTTTATTGTTGGTGATATGTCAGGACAGTAAATTGGAAACATATTCTATCCCATTTATTGTGCAATCCACACAAAAAGTAAATCTCAAGTCAATTAAATGACTATAGAAAAATAACTCTTAGCCATTGTATGTGCCTTTGAGAAATTTTGTTCATAATTGGTTTTGTCTAAGCTAATTGTTCACACTGATCACACTGCCCTTAGATACTTAATGAACAAGAAGGATGCCAAACCGGGGCTAATACATTGGATCCTACTACTGTATTAATTTGATATCATGATCAAGGACACAAAAGGGATAGATAATGTGATTATATATCATCTATCTAGATTTCCTATACCCATCATTAAGAAAGATGAGGAGGATGAAATTGAAGTGGATTTTCTATATGAAACCCTGTTTAGTATCAAGGTTCAACCATGGTTCTCATATATTGATAATTATCTTTCCATGGAACTCTTACATCAAGACCTATCTTACCAATAGTGAAAAATATATTTGTTAGATGTCAAAAATTAATACTGGGATAAGCTATTATTATTCAAGAATAGTGTTGATTTCCTATTAATATGATGCATCCCTAAGGAGAAAACCGACAATGTGATTGATATGTATCACATGTCACCAACTGGTGGAAATAATGGACCTAAGTGTACAGTATCCAAAATTCTACAAAGTGGATTTTTCAAGACCACACTACACCAAGACATAAGAAAATTTTTCCAATGATGTGACAGATGTCAGTGGAACGAAATATATTGGAAAAATAAATAAGATGCCACAAAACCCTATCATGGAAGTCGAAATCTTAGAAGTTTAGGGCATTGACTTCATGGGACCATTTACCTCATCACATGGAAAATTATACATTCTGTTTGGTGTTGACTACATCTCAAAATGGGTTAAATCTGAAGCAACCTCACATGACACAATTAAGGTTGTCATAAACTTTATAAGGAAGAATGTGTTTTCACAATTTGGATTTCTGAGATTACTTATTAGTGATCGAGAGACACACTTCACAAACCAAGCTATGAGAGGAATGCTAGAAAGATATGGAATTAAATGTAATACAAGAAATCCCAACCACCCACAAACAATTGGGAAAGTAGAAATTTCAAACAGAGAAGTTAAAAAGATTTTGGAAAATATCGTGAATACAAATCAAAGCGATTGGAGTCTCAAAATTGAAAATTCTCTATGGGCGTATTGAACTTTCTAAAAGACACCCATAAGAACCACACCATTCAGAATGATTTATGGGAAACCATTTCATCTTCTAATTGATTTGGGGCATCAGTCATTTTGGGTGATCATGAAATTAAATCTGGATTCGGAGAAAGCTAGAGAAGCTAGGATGTTGAAATTGACTGCTTTGGAAGAGATAAGAAGAGATGCATATTTCAATGTAAGAATCTACAAGGAAAATATGAAGAAATGGCATGATCATCATATTGAAAGGTGTACCTTTGTACCTAGAAATAAGGTTCTATTATTCAACTTGAGATTGAAACTATTCCAAGGGAAGTTGAAGTCTCGATGGTCAGGCCCATTCAAAGTCACTCAAGTCTTTCTTTATGAAACCATCAAAATCCAAAGAGAAGGTGGACCTCCATTTAAAGTGAATGGTCAAAGGATGAATGTTTTTTAAGAAACCTTCCAAGGAGGTTGTGTCATCATCCTTGAATTCACTTAAGATTTAATAAATTCAAGTTCCTGACTTAAAAGGAAACACTGATTGGGAGGAAACCCAGGGTGGGACATATAAGACTAGGTTAGACTAGGATAATACTTAGGAGAGTTTCAGATAGGATAGGAACTGAATACAAGGAAAGAATAATTTTTGGGATAAAATTGTTCAGTACACATCGTGTACCAGTGATTCATGGTGTGTAACCTTTTTTTTTGAAAATATTTTTTAATTTTCTAGCACAAAATGTGAACAAACAGTACAGGTCATGTACTATGTCGGATCTGTTTTTAAAAATATAGGTCATGAACTAGTGAGTCACAACCCAAACCATTTCCCACCCTTCTCCTCCCTCCCTTCTCCCGCTTGACTATGCACCCACCCTCCCTTACCCTCTCCTCTCTATCCCACACACTCCCCTCTTCCACCCAAACTCGAACCCTACCTCCCTCCCTTCTCCCTTCACCAAAAATGAACCCTCCCTCCCATATTCCCTCCACCCTCACACCTCCTTCCTCTCTACCGAATCGCACAACCCACGCTCTCCATGGCCTTCATGTCTCACACAAAGTGACCTCAACCCTCTTCATTCTCCTCCCACTCATCATCCTCTACCTCAGAAGAGCAATGTCCAAACAAGCACCCTTGTGTTTCACCTGTCAAACCTTCTGCACAGCCTACAGTCCTCGATGCACCTATTCCTCAGGATTATTCCACCTCGACCTCCACTTCCAGTAACAATGAAATCCACTTGCACCTAATTCTATGTTTTTACAACTTGCAACACTGAGTCAATATTCTATGGTTGCAGGCAAAACCCATGCGTACAAAAAAGAATCTGTACATGCGCATCCTAGCCTGGATGAACATCACTAACGTTGTCCTAAACTTTTGAAGACACTAAACATTGACAGTATTCTCTTAATCCATGAGGAGACCTTCCAGGAGTTGTTTCTGGAGTTTTTATCCACCTTAAAGATATTTTTGGATAGCCTTCGGTTCTATCTTGGTGGACGGCCACATGAGATTTATTTTGTAGAGTTTGGTCTCGAGCTGGGTATTTACACATAGGATTTTATCACTTCATACATTTATCCTATGCTTCAGCTACATCTACCTCATGAATCTTCTCTGTAGTTGTGGCATATGATAGCCTACGACCCCTAGTCGCACCATGACCCTCACATTACAAATTCTACTCATTTTTAGGGTCTGTCACTGTATATCCTTCATAAAGACATGTAACATGGATGGTTTTCCCAAGCTGAGTCTCATGGTAGTATTAGCTAGGTGGATGTACTGTTCTCATAGAAACTATGGGCTGCCCATCCATCAACATAGCTACCCATTTTTTCCAGTATTACAAGACATGGGCCCAGAGGCATCATGATACTTTGATGGTAGGATCCATTATCACTCATTTGTCCTAGAACCTTATCATCTTCGATCCAGTATTTCCCCTTAACTCCTTAGGACCTATTTATCTTATAGATCTTATGATGCTTCATAAGATAAAAATTTTAGTGAGGGAGGAAGATTCTTACTTTTGGGAACCTGGTGTCCAGGAGGCAGCACCGTAGAAGCCACCTACAACAACAACAGCAGTAGTTCCACCCATTCATCCACACTCTATCCCAGCACCTATACTACCCATTCCTCCTCCCACCTCTACCTCTACCCCATCTACCCTTCCTACATAATCCCACCCCACCCTAACTAAGATCTGGGACACCAAACAGTTTATATTGGAAAACCTGAACTAGATCTCAACTCACCTTAATCTCCCATTCATTGAGCCCAAAACATTTACCACACCACCAACACTCACCATAGCTGGTCCCTCATCTTACACCATTCCCCCACCCCCTAATGTTCACCCCGACTTGTCTCCAGACCTTACATACCCCACTACCTAGTGGGAATAATTGGACGAGCAGGCCCGGAGAGGTAAGGGGGTGATTAGTGACTCCACCCCAGAGGTACCTTTTGTGGATCCATCTACCAAACACATGGCCTCATTACAGATCAGGACCTCTCCACCACCCACCCCAACCCATTTACCTACTTCTATGACCCCACCATCCACTATAGCCACTACTCCACCTACTCTTGTTGTTGCTGCAGATGTTGAACCATCTGGACAGTTGTTTTACCACCTGATGGCTAGATAACGTTGGAGGAGATCTTTGTACCAGATGCCTGATCTTTCCATTTTATTTATTTTTTTGATCTTCGGGACTTTTTTTGTGATAGGGACGGCCATTTTTTGTTTTGTAATTTTTTATGACCCTTTTGTGTACTGATTTTTGACATATATATATGGGGATTGATTTTCGAATTCCTTTTTGACTTGATTGTTGTTTATTTATTTTGTTACATAGCAATGTATAGATCCTATGAGTCGTCCATAGTTATCAATGGTCCAGTACCACCATCTGTTTTGGAACAAAGGGTACTCCATAACATCATAAAGATCACACATCAACTTCAGGACCTTTACAAGGAAATCCATGCACACCAAAAACCACCCAGAAGTTATGATCCCTTTCTTACCTCGCCTCAATCATGCTCATGCTATTGAACCTGAAGTCATAAACCTTCCCAAGAAACCAAAAGACCTAGAAGACACAGAAACCAACAACTGTAAGTAGAAAAAGAGGAATTGAGTTGATGGACCCACTGTAGGATATCTTGGTCCATCTGTCTAACTGAAGACATCCTGTTAGCACTTTATGAGAGGCAATCCATAATTGATCTTTTGTCTAGATATAGTTTTCATCATTGAGTAATTTTTTTATTTTTCATTTTAAGTCACTATTTGAACTACGTTGTAAACAATTAAAAATTTTGAATTCAATAAAAACCGGTTACCTATGCTTGTTATACTCTGCACTTGCCTATTATTATACTATTATAATGATTTTACTTATGGACTAATATTTTATCTAGTGTAGAATTTTTTTTCTCTAAACTATTTTGCAGGTGACATGGACTTAACATTATGACATATCAAAATCCCTTATAGAATACCACTTCATCGAGGAAGCTCTTATTCTCACATTTTTACAATTGTGCAATGCCATTTCAATTTTTCTAATCTCTACTTTCCATAACACTCCCACAATAATTTCATGGATAGTGCATAAACTGTATATTTCTAAGTGTGGGGGGGTTCTCATGATTCTCACTAACAATAAACTTGCATTGTTGTTTTTTATCACCTATATAGGAGACATTTTTCGAAATTATAAGCATGATTTACACTTAAAGAACCTTATTCCCATGTAAATTAAAGAAAATTTTCAGTTGGAAATTGTTATAATCCATGTTTTATCATTGTTTATATTTTTTTAGAATGATTGATGAGTTTATAAATTTGATTCAAATTCAACATTTTTGAAATTATGATTAATTGACCCATTACTTAGTTGTATACCCATTATAATTTCCATTTTCTTTTTTATTCTCATTACTCAATAGGACTCTAAGCCTACAATTGCATACTCTTTTCTGATCATATTTCATAAGTGATACTTGGGACATGTAAACCTATCAGAACTTGTATTGAGATCTTATTGAGGCTATGACGGAACAAGTTCGATTTTAAAATGATTGAGGCAATCTTTTCTAGCCATTTTTCTTGAGACCCACCTTACATCTTTCCTTCGTTTAGCTCGTAGTTTCCTTGAATGGCCTTATAGAATGAATTTATTCCAAGATGATTTTTCCTTCCTACCATGATCCTTGTATAATGCATGAATTACTTTTGAACAAGTGTGGGGGAATAATTCAGACAGAATTGGAGGATTTTATTTATATATATTTATGATTTACTCATTAGAGTGTTCAGTTTTGATCCATATCTACTTTGTTGCATTTAATTTTTATTTATGTTCCTTTGAAAAATACAAAAGAAAAGAAAAATAGACATGGGTTGTATACTAGGAAGATCAAAAATAATTATTTCTAGACTGATAAATCCCTTGAAGGATCATATGTGGTTAGGGTATGGATGTGAAATCTTTCCTAGACATGACTTTCAAAAAATATAAATGAAAAAGAAAAAGGAAAGGAATATAATCATCATTGTATAATTACTTGTCATATATAGACCCAACCGAAGTTGCTATAATATGGACTTGATTAGCTGGAAGGAGGACTTATATTACACTTGTCTTGACACTCATGCATTATAATTTAGAGCTTACCAACCTTTTGAGCTTGATTTTCACTTTTTATCTATCTACTCATAGCCTCAAAGTCATCAGAACCTTACTGTTGAAGCCCTCATGATTATTTTTGTACTTGTCTTTACAAAGTGAAGATGATAGAACAAATGCAATTATATGGTTAGGAACATGTACTCGGGGTATGAGAATGACTCTAATTTCATTTTACCCAGAGTGATGAGAGAAAATTCACAGTGATATAAATTATAAATGGGTATAGAATTCAAGGAACTATTAAAAGAAAGTAATTAAAAGATTAGAATTTGTTTAAAGAACTAAGCTATGAGGCATGACTGATTTTCTTTGTAAGAATGATTTTGGAGTCTAAATTTTTCTATCACACTTAGTTTTATTTACCTAGATATAATGAATATTTCCTACTTTAAAAATTACTTATCTCTTTTTTGAAATCATTATTGAGACCTTCTTTACTTGATCACAAGAAATTGTTCAAGTGTGGCGGGATTTGATAAGATGAATTCATATATACTTTTTTCTATCATTTAATTATTATTTTTTCATTAATTTATTCGACAATGCACTTGGTATATGATCAATTTTGTAGGAATGAGGCTTCACAATATTCAAAGGAATAAATGTAGAAAAGTTGTAGAATTCACCTATTACACGTTGTGACTCAGAATTACACTTTATATAGTAAGAGTTCACAGTGTGTAAAAAGTCATGATCCAAGACTTGAACCAAGCCATGAAGTCAGCAGAGAAAGAATACAGTACACATCGTGAGTACCCAACACACGCTGTGACTTCAGTCAAATCAGTTACATGAGAAATTTCCTTTAGTACACGTCGTGAGTCTCCAGCACACGACGTGACTTTAGTCAAATCTCATTAATCGATCCAGATATGCATTAGGCAAGAGGGAGATCCAAAAACCACAGAGATCTAAGAGGATTAATGGTACATGGTGTGTACCTCTAGTACACATTGTGACCAAATTTTTCTATATAAGCAACATCTCGGAAACACATTTCATAGCATCTTGGGACAAGATTTATCTCTCTTTTTCATCCCATTTGAGTTCCTTCATCCTTTATCTCTCTCAAACCCAATATTTCATCTTGTTTTACATTTTATTCCAATTCAAGAGCTGTGAATCATGTTTCCTTCAATGCTTTCACACTATTGTTGAATCATTTGTTGATGTTCATCTTCTCTTACCAATGAACACGCGTTAGATTCATTTTTCCTTTCTATTTAAAGTAATCATTTCATTAAAGTTGTGATTCATCTTTCATAAAACCCTAATTGCATGTTTATTTCACTTTTTAGTAAATCCTACCCATTTCATGATTATAAACTATTCCCTATCAAATTGAAATAGAATGTCAAGAACAAATTTCTTTATTTACTTAATTGCATCTCTACCCACTATGAGTAGCTAAACCTCTTAGGGGTAGGAATCAAGAGTAGATGTATCTAAACCCATAATCAATCCTTAAATCAAATTTTAGAAACCCTAATGAATTAGTAATCAGGATAAATAACCAAAGTCTACCCAATTCGTGCGAATGTCCCTAACCACAGGATATTCAAATGGAATACCCTTTTTTAATTAAAGTAGACTAGGATACAATCACTAGCCTAAGACACATTCTACCAAAGAATCCAACCTTAATGCACTTAGGATGTTACTATCTCCCAATCATGTAATAGTCACTTCCTAGGTAGAACTAGGTGACTTGACCAAAGTCAACTAGCGACTGTTGTTTGCTTCACAACCTAAGACTTAGAAACCTACCAAAATGAGAATTAAGGTCATCCTTAATCCAGATATTTGAAATTGATCTTGAACCCTCCTTAAATCTTTGAAGTCAGTTACATCCATAGAATTAGTACACTACCAAACACCAAGACAATTTGAAAGGACTCCTACCCTAGGATCTCAATCTAGTGATCCTCTATAGAGAAAGATTTCTCCTCATGGGATTGACCTCACACTTCTACTATACTACGCCTAAGTAGTAAGTAAAGTTTGGGACATAATAAATTCAATCTAACGTCATCTCATATGAACCCAATGACACGTACGAGCACGTCATGCCACAATCCATTAACACATTTATCATTTAGATCCTATAACCATTTAACAAAATTTCGTATTTCTCAATCCTAACTCATTTATCATATTCAAGTACAAAACATGATTCATTATCACATTCCCATTAATCCCATTTTAGCCCATTTATATTCCAGGACAAACAATCCCTTAGCCGTATTCCCAACTCAAAACATCTAGACATAATCCCTTTTTAATCAATACATTTACCAATTTACTTATTCGACATGGGATTTACCTATTTACAAGTACATTTCATAACAAGTTTTTTCATTATACATGTTCAGGAGGTTCGTCACACCCCTTGGGTGGTCCTAGATTGGTTGAGTCGTCCTCTGTGCATTATGCGGGAATCATGAGTGGTTTAATTGGTTATTTAGACACCCAATACACAAAATATTTCCAAATTCACTAATAACACATCAATATAAGAACAAGAATAAAACCCTTCATGCAAAAATCTATGTAAGAGCTCTGGGATATAACTTTTAGACCACCTAACTTAGATCTATTGATGAACGCTCTTCTAATAGATGACTTAGATGCAGATTGAACCACCCTTTGAATCCTCAAATTAGATCTCACCAAAAAACAAGGGTTTTAGATCTTTAGAAGGGGAGGAGAGAAAGATACAAACCCTAACCAAGAAAATAAATCAAGTAGAAGATTAGACTTACTCAGATCTTCGATCCACAATCGACAGCACTCCAATCAACCTAGGGATAAAGGAGAATCACCCTTGAGCTCTTGTTCATCCCTAAGGTTATAGGATGAGGAGAGGAGGAAAATCCTGAGTTGGGGTTAAAAATATCATGTGGTAATTTTTGCATATTTCTCAACTTTACTGGGAAATATGATTTTCCCGCATGGTTTTCCAAACCGGGTACAAATTGTGCACATGATTCTGTTCGAGAGAGGCTAGTTCGAACGGTTTCTGGGGAATTCCGCACAGTTAGCTTAACCATGCGATAACCATTTACAAGACTCTATCCAAGGCTTCATGGTTTTCTATGATTCTCTTCACGGTTTTCACTAACCCTAAAAAAACCATGCAATATGCTCAAGAAGCTCCTTTTTCCCTCTTTCATGCCCTAAACCCATGGAACACCCCCCAAACCTTCTCTTGGACTTGGGAAACACTTATTTAATTCAAAATAAAGGAATTAAACTAAATCTTAAACAAAAACATACCTTAAGGAAGAATCCAGGATCTTACATTAATGTATTTAAAGAATAATATATATGATTTATAAATTTATGATTTATTTTTTGAACCAAAGTTATATTTTATTCTAATAAAAAACTATTTTGGTTCTTTTCATTTAATTACATATTCAAAAATTTCCATTTAATTTTTTCTTGAAATTAAATTCAAATATCTATTCTTTATTTAATCATAAACCAATAAATTTCATGGGAATTAATACTATACATGATTTTGGTGTAGATTCATTTTTATGCATAAATTTTTTTTTTAAAAAAACTATTTTTTATTTCATTGGGAGTAAGTTTATTAAAATTAATTTTTACCACCACTAAAAATTTATATAGAAAAATGGTTTTCATATTTGGAATCATCATATTCAAATTAGGTAACAAATTCTATTTCATTTTTAGTGATAAAAATAAGTTACCAAGGTACAAGTTAAACACCTTAATAAAGGTTAAAATGGTTAAAAGGTGTTAAATTAAGTGATAAGAACTATAAATATCACAAATAATTATCTATAATTTATTAGATGATTGGATTATTAACCTAACTTGTCTTATCTTCTAACATATTATATTTTGGATCCAATTTACTTGAGTATAACTATAATTTTATTTTAATTAATCAATATTTAAAAATGTATAACCCCTATAATATATAGAAATACCTCTCATCCTCCCACATTAATAGACACATTTACTTATAAATACTTTATAATTATTTCCCAAGTTATATACCTCACAATAAACTCTCACATTTTTTAATCTCTTCTCTAATGAATAATCCTGAAACCCCTTATATCCAAGAGGTGTTTTAAGAGAAGATTCAAGCTCTCAACATAAGTGATATCTTCTCCTTGATTATTCATCCATATCATCTTCATATACCTAATATGTAAAATGATTTATCATTTTTAAAATATTTTTCTAAACCATTATGCTTTTATATTATTTTTATTATCACTAAAAAACATGTTTTTTACTCATTCAATCGTTATAATGTGTTCTTGTTTTGGATAGTTTACCCTACTACATGAATATTATTATAATGTATATATCATGAATGTCTATGAAAAAATAATTACTTATAATAATAAATAATAATGATGAATTTAATAGGCTTTAATTATTCAGTGGTAATATTCAAAATTATATTTACCTATATATTCAATTATATTATTTATTTGTTAATCTTTGAAAATGGAAATTTTCAAACATTCTGCCAAAACCATAAACATAAGTTCCACATAATGAATATGGGAAACCAAAAATATATCAAATTAATTCTTTAACATAATTTTAAAAATTTAGAGATGAAGAACACATGAATAAGAATCAAGGATAGAAACATCCAAACTAAAGTACGTAAGAGAAACAAAACAACCAACACTCAAATATAAATTTTATCATTTAACAATTAATATATAAGTAACAATGAATTATAAATAGATGGTATAAAATAAAATATATATTAATCAGGGTATTATTAATATGAATAGTAAACCTAAATATGTTATATAGGATGTTAGAGTGTATCCTTTTAAGTAGATGTTCGTGGTAAGATTTTTTCATCTCAAATTTTTTTATTTGAGAAATATTTGAAATTATACACCAATTTTCATTTATATGGGTATATACTTCCTCCTAGACATATTATATCGTAAATTAATTTATAATCATGTTGTTTTATGTTAATTTTTATTTTTATTTTCTTTTATGGGGGTTTTGATTTTAAGACTCACAAGTGGTTTCATTTAAAATTATTTCTTTAAAAGTTTTGAAGTATTTTAGAAAACTCTTTCTCTTCCATGTCCATATTTTTTTCTAATATTTCAAGAATATTATTCCCCATATATAAATCATTCATCAAGGTAATTTTAATATATATTTGAATTTATTTAAAAGGGTTTTAAAATGAATTTTCTTAATAATTTCTTTATGTGTCGCATTTGAATTTCTTTGAAATTATATGAAAATAATGTTTTTTACAATTTACTTCTTGACCAAATTTTTACACCATCATGAACATCGTCTTTCATTAATAATAATTTCCATATATCTATGGGTTTTCAAAAAAAATCTATTTTTATTGTTCTATGATTTTTTCAATTTTAAATGATACCAAAAGAAAATGAGATTTCTTTTTATTTTTCAAAGTATATTTCAAATGATTTTATAAAATTATTTTTCATCCATGTTAGAATAATTTAATGTTTTTTATGATTCACTGGGAATATTATATAGTGATACCATCCACATTATTTCTCTTTATGTCTTATGATAATTTTATAAGGAAATTTTCATGAAACCTTTCTAGCCCACAAGTTAATTAAGCTGTAAAAGAATAATGAATTCTATTATATTCTTATGTAATACAGGTATATGGTTTTCCCTTATGTGATGGGTGGGTCTATTATAGTCCTCTAATTCATTGGGTAATTTTTTTATCTCATGAGAAAAAAATGGTACATAAGTGGTTAGATAAAGCCTAAGGGTACATGTATGATATCCTAAACACAAAATATCCATGGGTAGTTAAACCAAGTCTAATATATTTTTGAAATGAGGTTATCATAATCTATAATTTTATGAATGTATTGGTAGTTATCCTTGAAATTTTTTATAATTCCTATGCTTATTTATTCCATATTTTTATGAAACTTCCTGATGTTGATGTCATACTCTCATGGATCAATAATATTTTCTAATGAATCATGTTTTAATTAAAAATATTTATGAAATTATTTATATTTATATATGTGTGTGTGTGTGTGTGTATTTTTGGGTATGATTCTCTTATTTTATGTCATTTCACTTTGATTATGTTCTCATACTTGTATCATTATCTTATTCTCACTTATGATCTTCAATTTATATCTCTTATATTTACACTTATTGGGTATATGATCTTACCCTTTTCTTAAGTTTCACTTCCATGTGATATGGATAAGGATATTAATTATTATGTGTATAAAAAAGATGTCTCGTGTAAAGATTACTTATGGAAAATATAGAAGATTTTAAAAAATGAGTTGGTTTTGTACCTAACCACTAATGAAACTAAAATTTTGGGTCCTTGGATTGTGAGATTAAATGTCAGATGTAATTTTTAGATTATTGATATAATGTTAATTGTATGGATTTTTATCGTGGTTTATATTTTTTGGTTGAATCCAATCTGTAAAAAAGTATGTTTTTACCAATGTATCTGAGTGTATGGGTTTGGGGAAACTCAATTGGTATAAATGTAGGGATTAGTTATTTTTAGGGATTAGGTTATGAAGGAAAAGAGGATAGAACCTTAAACAACCAATTTGATTTATAATGGACCTAAAATTTCATAGTATGGAATGAATGTGTTATAATTTAATACATCCTGGTATTAATTTTTCATTATGATATGATTTATTACTTTTATTATTTCTTGATTCTCACATAAACATTTTTTGTTTTTTTTCAATAGATGGAATTAGGAGGAATAATTTTAATAATAAATGTGATGTATAATGTGATAACCATCCTCATGAGAAATCAATTGAAATGGAAGATGGAATTTTAAATCATATGGATATGATATCTTACCTCTCTTATGATATTAAAAATAATGAAAATCATATCAAACTCTCAAATTATCAAAGGAAGTAACATCTCTCTATTGATTATTCTATGCAGTAACATCCACCCTCAGTTAGTGGGTCTTCTAATCCACTAATTTCTGAGTGGTGGATCAGTATGATCGCAAAAATATTTTCTATTCTTCATTGATTAGAGGATGATAAGGTTGTATTAGTAGTGTATCAGTTAAAATGTAAGGTAGATTCATGGTGGACTCTTATCAAGAACATAAGGAAAGAGGAAAAAATTGACTCCCTGGGATGAGATGAGTTTAGAAGGTTATATTTCAATAAGTATATTCCCTAACATAATTACACTAATTTGGAGAGATAATTTTTGTATATGAAATAAATTGAGGATAAATCAATTGGTACACAAGAAGTAAACATTAAAAATCTTGCAAGGAATGATTCTGGTTTTACTATTGACCCTCAAATAAAAATAGACCATTTCTATAGTGTCTTAAAATCAAGTCTTTGGTTGGAATTGGATATGAGTGATATTGGTAGCTATGAATAAATTCCTGTATGTGATCTCAAGGTATAAATGTAAGTTGGAGACTTCCATTATTCTCTATATTTTGGGGAAAAGTAGAGAAAACTGGAGTTTTTTGGAATCTTTAAAAACCATAAATCCTATGGAAGGAATAAGACTTGAATTCTTATACAAAAAAAATGTTGCAAGAATCATGGAGAAAATTATCTCCAACTAATAGGTAAATACTTCTTGTGTGGAAGATATGGTCATCGAGAAAATGAATGCTGAGGGGATATGAAGAGGCAAATTAATGAAAATAGTGATAAGAAAGCTCAACCAAATGCACCACCCACGCTTCAATGGATAGATTGTAATGATTAAGATAATTATGAAAAAAATAACCAAACAAATGGTTCATGATAATAATTGACATTAGAAACCTCTCAATATATGAGATAATGTGAAAGCCCATGCAATCACAGCAGAAGATGTAGGTCAAGAAAAAGAAGTGAAGAAAGGTAAAATCGTCTTTAAATTAAGAACTAAAAATTATTATTTTATTTTGGTTATACCCATTCATTTATATATGGGAAGTTTTATAATATAATCATTTCACCAACCTAACATCTAGATACAAAAAATCTCTCTGAAAAAAACCAATGGTGCAATGATTATATACTAAGTCTATAACTCTTCTATGATAAAAGTTTATGGGAATGTGCTTCCTATAAATATTATTATTATCCATTTAATAGAATTTGATTTAATTTTTTGTATGGACTAGATAAATCTATATGGGTCCCATATCAATTTCCAATATAGGGAAATTACATTTCATATTCTGAATCAACCCATGAACTTATATCGATGCAAGGATGACTATGAACTCTCTATTGAAGTAAATTATATTATATGGGTTCTATTACCAATAAATGAGGGATATATAGCTAAAATGGTTTGGAAAATAACCTATATAAAATATATGAACATTATTTTGAAATAAAATGATGTGTTTTTATATGATTTTTCTAGTCTTTCCATAGATCATGAGGTTGATTTTTTCATATAACTCGCACTCGATGATTCAACTATCTCAAAAATTATGTATAAAATATATATGATTGAGTTGTAGTAATTAAAGAAGAAACTCCAAGTGAATATAGACTAGGATTTTATATTCCCAAGTGTTTCACCATAGGGTGAACATATCCTATTTGTAAATAATATGGATGGATCATTGTATATCTTCATTGATTAGCATGAACATACCAAGATCATGATCAAGAATAAGTAATCTCCACCCCATATTGATGATATGTTTGATCAACTTAGAGGATATTAATACTTAAAATTTGGATATTCAATTTGTATACCATCAATTAAGCATAATAAGGGAATATATACCCAATTCTGATTTCAACATAAGATATGAACACTATGAATTCATAGTTATGCCATTCAGACTTACAAATTCCCTTATAATATTTATGGATTTGATGAATAGTGTTGTTAGATATTACCTAGAAAAAATCATGGTAGTATATATTGATTAAATTTTTAAATATTCAAAAATTAGGTAAGAACATGAAGAGAATTTTCAGATTATACTAAAGACCATATGAAAGGATAAATTATATACCAAGTTCAATAAGTGTGACTTTTGGATATAAAAAGGATCCTTATTAGGTCATGTTATCACAAGCAAGATTATATGTTTGGATCCTTCAAATACTGAGGCTATTAAAGAATGGTCCAGACCAACAATTGTGAGTTAGATCCATAGTTTTCTTGGTTTATCTAGATACTATTGATGATTCGATGGAAATTTATCACAATTATAAAATCCTCTAACAAAGTTAATATGAAAGGGAGTGAATTTCCAATAAATATAAGAATGTAAAAAACATAAAGGAGCTTAATAATAGTCCATTCAAGACAACTATAAATACACAACCTTGTAGTGTAGTGGGGTTTTTCACATACAATGATTCTTTGATGAAGGGACTAGGATGTTTCCTTATGAAAAATGACAAGGTAATAGATTATGTATCGCGTCAATTAAAGAATCATGTAAAAAATTCATAATGTATGATCTTGAGATAGAATTAATTATATATGAATTATGGATTTGGTAACATTATTTTTTCAGTGAAAGGTATGATATATATATATATATATATTGATCACAAAATATTAAAGTATATATTCACCCTAAATGATTTTAACATGCACTAAAGGTGATGGTTAAATTCAATCAAAGAATTTTATTACTCAATACATTACCATCTGGGGAAGGAAAACAAGGTAGATGATTATCTAAGTATAAGGTATCATGCTACCATGTCCTTGATAAGGATTTAAAGGGACCCAATATTTTCGGTTATTCAAAATATGTAAATTGAAATCATAAATGATGGTAAGACATACAACCTTTCAAAAATAATTTCCCCAACCTCCATATATATATTGATTATAGATGCTTATAATGATGACATGGAGCTATAAAAGAAGGTATAAAGTATTCCATAATCCCACTTTGATAATGGTGTAGTTTTAATATTTGTGAAAAATAACTTGTTTCCCTTCAAAACCATAATTAAAGGAGTTACTATATGATACATAGAGATAATCCTTCTCTATTCACTTAGGAATAAAAAAATGTATATTAATCTTAATTAGTGCTTCTAAATTCAAAGATAAAACGATATATTTTAGATTATATATCTTTATTCATGGTATGTCATCAAGTAATATTTAAACATCCAAAATATAATGGGAAGTTAAAACCATTATCCATACCATTATGGAAATGTGAAAGCATCACCATGGACTTCGTAAGGTAAGGGACATCATAAAACATATCCCAAATTATTTCTCAACCATAGTTACTAGAGAATACAAATAAATCACAAAGATAATATCCATTAATACAGAAGAAGATAAAGTTTTTGAAGAATGGGAAGTTTCCTGAGTTCAATATTGATCAAGAAGGTGCACTTAAATTTTGTACAAGGTTATGTGTTCCATTTATTATAGAAATAAAGAAGATGATGGATGAAGCTCATAGATCTAATTTCTCTATACATCCTAGAAGCATGAAAATTTATAGGGGCCTTCATGATTATTATTAGAGGGATAACATGAAATGGGATATTTTTTACTACACTACAAGGTGTTTGGTGTGTTAGTAGGTGAAGGTGGAGTGAAAACTTCCTAAACGGGTATTGGAACCACTACCCATACCAACATGGAATTGAAACAATATCACTATATAATTTTTCACTAGTATCCCAAGAAAATACAAAGGAAACAATGTGATATGGGTTATAGTGGAATGACTCACCAAGACTACCGATTTCATTACTATTCGGGAAGATTTATCTCTTAAACAACTTGCCAATATTTACATAAAGTGGTGAGGTTGCATGGAGTGTCACTTTCTATCATTTCTAATAATGATCCAAGGTTTACATAAAAATTATAGAGAATTCTTAAACATGATTTGAGTACCGAATTGAATTTTAGTATGGCCTATCACCCTCAAACAAATGGATAATCTAATAGGAATATTCAAACACTCGAGGAAATAATGAGAATATTCTTAATAGAATTTAAAGGTGGATGGGATCAACATCTCCCATTACATGAGTTCTCATACAACAACAGCTTCCATTCGAGTATTCAGATAACATCCTATGAAGATCTCTATGGGAAGCTATGTAGAAATTCTACTGTTTAGTATGGATTTGGTGATAGAAAACTTATTGAGCTTGATCTTGTTCAATATATGGCATAAAATGTTCATGTCATCCAATAACACATAAAGGATGCTCATAGTCGGCAAAATAGCTATGATGACAACCATCAAAGGGACTTGGAGTTTGGTGTTGACGACAAAGTGTTACTTCAAATATCACTTTAGAAGAGAGTCATGCGGTTTGGGAAGAAAGGGAAGCTTAGCCCCATGTACATTAGCCCCTATTAAATCCTTGATCTCATAGGATCAGTGGCCTATCGACTAGAACTTCCAAAAAATATAGCTCAAGTTCATGATGTATTCTACATATCTCTATTGAAGAATTTCATACCATATCCTTCACATGTAATGAATCTAGTGGTGGTACAACTAGAATGTGACCTCTCTTATGAGGAGAAACCAGTGGAGATCTTGGACTGTAGAAACAAGGTTCTACGCAACAATACTACCTACCTAATCAAAGTATTATGGAGAAAACATAGATATGAAGAAAAGATGTGGGAACCAGAGGAGACAATGATACAAAAGTACCCACACCTTTTCTTAACTGAGAGAATGAGTTGAAATTTGAGGGGGAAAATTTCTTAATATGGGAAGAATGCAACGACCCATACTTTTTGAATGATAATTATTTTCTAAAAATGTGTGTTATATTATATTATTACACAATAAAACCATATCTCTTTAATGATGAAGTAAATATAAAGAGAAATGTGAATATATGGATTCAATAGTTATATAAACATTGGTAAATTATGATCATTGTTCAATATGACCATTGGTAACTATACTCTTGATAATAATTTTAATGTTATAATTAGTGTTTATAAGTAAATTTTGATAAATAATAATTGATACATAAAGAAGAATTGATGGCTTCAACCAGTAGAGTCATGTCATTTGAATCGCATATATCGTAACTTAGGGGGGAGGTATTATCACTAGGGTTCACCCTTGACCAAGACCAAGCCAAGATTCAACAAGTGAATCTTGAATGAAATAACCTACAGGTGAAGTTCAAGTTAGTGGAGATTACCACTCGGTTGATGTTAGTCGAGGCACCCCACAAAACTACCGCTATCACATACCTTACTCTTATGGAATAAGTGGGTGTAATAAGGGTTTACATGTCCAAGACTTAGTAAATTAAAGTGTAACTTATTTTTATAAATAAATTTTTTATTTCATCAATTCTAGTTTAAGAATAGTTTCACATAATAAAAATGGGTTTAATTGAGATGAAATATGATAAATTGACTTTTTGGACCCAAACTGTACTTTTTAGAAAAGAAAAATTTTTATAATAAACTAAGGAATTATTAATAATACTTATTTTAGTGAAATTTTATTATAAAAACAATTTTATTTAAATATAAATGATAAAACAATTTTAAAATTTTTAAGTGTCCGAATTTTTACTATGCATTTTCAACCTACTGTTATATTTAATAAATTAAGATTTTTATATTTAAAAGTTAAAATTATCATATTTAGAGAACTATTGTGATAAAATAAACATAATTTTTTAAATAAGAATGACTAAATTAGGTTAGGGTGAATTTATGAGAATTTTCTAAAATATTTTCCTTTTTATGAATAGTAAAAATATCGTTTGAGGTTTTCAGTATGTTTAATAAATTCATAATTATTTCATAATTATGTAATAATTAATTAAGAAAAATAAATGGCCTAAAATATTTTATTTTATTAATATTTAGTATTTTAATATATTTTAATAAATTTCCAAACCTAAAATTTACCTTCCAAAGTCTAAAATAGAAACTTTAACATTAAAACATTATTTTTCTAAAAAATTTACTTTTACATGAAAAAAAGGTAATATAAAATGATTATCAACTCTTATGGATTAAAATAACATAAAATATTTCTTAAATCTCAAAAAATATGGTCAAGCCCATATTTTTTCATTTTCCACAACCAAGATTTCTGAGGCCTATATTTGAAAATTAATAAGAAAATCCTCCACTTTTTCTATAAATACCCACACATTTATCCATTTAATTTCACTAAAAATACATACTACATGAATATATGGTATTTTTACCTCTATATGAGTACTACCAAGGTTTACTCAAGCCCTCAAGGTCCCAATACTAAAGTTTTAGGAGTTACTTTTCAAGATAAGGGAATTCTCTTTCCTTTCTCTTCAATTCAAGAACCGTTTTTATAAGTGTATTTTAATTGTTATGATTACTATATTTTATTACAATTTTTATCATACCATTACTTAAAAATTAGGTTGTATCAATATAATACCCTTTTCCCCACTCATTTTGCAATTTTCTAAAACCAATTTTTATACTCATCATGCTGTTGGATTTACTTTTCAAAATTTCTCTCTTCTCCTCAAGAAATTATCTTTTATTTTCTTCTTGTGAATAACCAAGCCTATTTATTTTACAAGTGTATTAACATAAATATAAAAATGATTTATTTTATTCTGGTATCAACATACATTAAACCCATATTCCTTTTCTGTGGGCTTAAAATGACATAATGATCGTGTTTTTAAGAACTTTTGGAAAAACCTTGATTTTGATATGAAACCCATTTTTTTATTCCCCAAGGGTTATTTATGAAATGTTTAATTATGATATATGTTTTTCACATTAAATTAATACGTATTAAATTTTCACCTTTATATCAATAAAATTCATTGGAAAAATAATTTAATATCTATAGATGACATGTTATATGATACCTTAGCGAATAACCTTGGTAATTTTTATGACACCTTT
The DNA here is from genome assembly GCA_963277665.1 of Viscum album. Lineage (NCBI taxonomy): Eukaryota > Viridiplantae > Streptophyta > Magnoliopsida > Santalales > Viscaceae > Viscum > Viscum album. The sequence continues at coordinate 378,084,819 of OY728142.1, forward strand.
GTGATTAAACTTGGTGATATGCTTATGAATGTATAAATTAAATGTTTCAGTCACATATAAAGGTTATGATTAATATTATTTTTATTATTTTATGCCTCATGTTATCTTTCTCATGCCATAATGATATTACTCATGTTCTTATTGATATTCCTCAAGATCACATGTAAATTATTTCCCTTTCTTATTCCCTTATTGGGCCTTATTATCACACTTTCCTTTGATGTATGTCCCCAAGTTATGAGATGAAATAAAAGTATTTAGGATGAACCAATTAAAAATAATTTCAAGTTTTTTTATAATAATATTTATGTTTTCATGTATTATGTACCTTATTTCCATGAAACTAAACTTTAAAAGATCCTTTGTTTGTACAGTGTAATGAAAAGATATGTAATAAAAAGGAAAGATGCCATACCTATTAAATAATTCTAAAACCAAACCCAGAGAGAAAATGAAAATGGGTCTTCTTAACATCCACCCTGTGAGATAACTCTCAAGGATCCCTCCATCATATGAGCACAACCATCTCATCATAGGAAATGAGAGGAAAAACACACAACAGAAACAACCAGATCCTAAAAACTCTCTAGGGGGGAGATACCTCTCAAACTAGAGTAAGGTTACAAATAAGATATAATATGGAACTATCTCATAAACCATAATTATCAATATCCACAAGAGAACAAAATTGTAATAGAATATCTAAACATCAAAAAACTCTGGGTACTGAGTGCACATATGTGACTCACATTCTTATGTAATCTCCTCCATGGAACCGTTTCACCATAAGACAGTAAAAAATGGAATAAAATACCCATTAAACACCTTATCCTATAGTCCTAGGATAAATATGAGCCACTCTTTAAAGGATTAATCATCATTAACATCTATCTCACCTCAATCTATGACATTAGAGTCATCATGAAGATAATGCTAGAGTTGCAAAACATGAAAAACATTGTGTATTATACTCACCTATGGGGGAAGTGTTATCTGATATTGTATAACTCTAACATGATCCAACACCTTGAAAGGCCCAAAAAACTAGGGATAAATCTTACTCCCATGACTACACCTTCATTTCTTATGATGAGGAGTCACCTTTGAGAGCATTTTTTCTCTAGCATCGAACTCTAGAGGTCTCCCCCTATGATTAAAATAGGATTTATGAAGATTCTAGATTTCCTTCATCCTTTTTTGAATTAATTGAACATCTCAATAATATTATATACTAATTTTGTCCCAAGAATTGGTTCCTCTTTGACCCCAGTCAAAAAAAATAGAGAACATCAAGGTTTTCCATAAAATTCTTTAAACTGTGCCATAAAAAAGGTGGAGTAGAAACTATTATTGTAAGAAAAATAAACTAAGTTAAGGTACCTCATCCATGAATCTCCAAAATATAGGACATAAGATCACAACATGTCATCAAGAGTTTGGATCAACCGCTTGGTCTGATCATCCATCTATAGATGAAAAGTAGTGATATGGCATAACAGATAACCATAATCATACTAGAGACCTATCCACAACATGGAGGTAAAATGAGGATCCTGATTAGAGATAATAATTTTTAGTACTCCATAGATTCACACCAACTCTTTTATATAATAACACTACTACAAAAACGTTCAAGAGAAGTGCTACCCCTTTATCAGCACTAAAAAAACCGCTGATAAAGGGGGCCTTTATTAGCGCTAAAAAAACGCTGATAAAGGGGACCCCTTTATCAGGGCTTTTTTTAGTAGTAATGATAAAGGAGGGATTTATCAGCACTTTTTCCTACCGGTGATAAATTTTATGTTTAAAAAAATCATGAAAAATAAATTATTGTTGTATAAGTATATTTATATTGATATAAATATAATATATATTTTTTAAATATGTTTTAGATACGTATAAATAGGTTATTAAATTTAATATATAAGAAATTTAATGAAAATGGATTTAAAATATTTAAACATATATTATTAATTCATAATTTACTAATTATTATCAATTAAAAATCATTTAATAACAATTTGAAGACACAAAAAATCAAAATAATTAATAAAAGATCTAAAATATGTTGAAAATGTAACTCAAACTTCAAACAGTCATAACTTTTGATCCGGGTGTCCGTTTGAGCTCTACAACATATCAAATTGAAGCCTGCGATAAGATATATGCGCTAGTGACCCAGCAAAAGCCTTTGTCACATTTTTTTTAGGCCAAAAAAGGCCTATAAGGCCTCCAAAACTGAGTTTTTAGTCGGGATACCCTGATTTGTTAACATTCAAACAAGTATAAATTCTGATCTGGATGTCCATTAGCCTTGTACCACATATCATATCGAATATTGTTTCATTTTCTTTGATTTGACTAGCTGTGGAGTTAAAACGGTCTTATAGATTATAAGTTGTGATCATTTTAACATTCTATGGCTTTTCAAATACACATATATATGTATTTATTCATAAATATATATGTGTTTGTGTGTGTGTGTTGTATATATGTATTTATTTATTTATTTATTTAATTATAAACACACATAAAAACATATTTCATAAATGTATTTAAAACTAATCTTATAAGTATATATTAATATACAAATAAATATATGGGTAAAAAATTATAACTAAAAATATATATATAAATAAATAAATATTAATATATATTAATATACGAATGAATATATATATATATATACTAATATATGAATAAATATATTTATATTAATATGAATCTATATCAATATACGAATAAATATAACTATATATATATAAATAGATATATCATTAAATAGAGAAAAAATGAAATATCTTGGTGGTAAATGTGCAGCCGCGAAAGGGAGAGGTTGCGGGTTCGAGTTCGGGTGGAAGCATAAAGGGGTGCATGCGTGTGAGGATGCACGAAAAGGGCAGCGCACGAAAGACCTCCTAATGCTGATAAAGGGGGGGTCAAGCACTATTAAAATCTCTCCCCGCATTATTTAATTCTTTTTTATTTTATTTTTTTATTTTTATTTACTTTTATCAGTGCTTTTTAAAAGAACTGATAAAGGTCCCTTTTATCAGTGCTAAAAAAAGCGCTGATAAAGGGGTCTTTTATCAGCACTTTTTTTAGCACTGATAAAAGCGGCCTTTATCAGCGCTTTTCGGAGCGCTGATAAAAGGGACCCCCCTATATTAGCGTTTAGCATTAAAGTGCTTTTTTAGTGCTGTAAAGCCCATTTTGAGTGCTGATATAGGCCGTTTTGTAGTAGTGTAACTTGAAAAAACCTCTACCGAGGTCGACTACCTGATTATTATAAAGTTGTATGATTTCATCAAAGAAACCACTATCACCCATATAACATCATATAATCCTTGAGATAAAGATAAACCAGTAATTAATTCCATAAATATGTCCTCCCACTTCCACTTTAGAACATCTAATAGCTAAAGAAAACCACCAGGAACATGGTGCTAGGATTTCACCTTCTGGCAAACCAAACATTGAGAAAAAAACTCTATAACCACATGCTTCAACCCATTCCACAAAACTAACCTCTCAAGGCTTAGTATATATTTATCACATCAGGATATAACACTAAAGGTGAGTTATGTAATTTATGGAGAACCATCTCATGCATCACTGAAGGGGAAAAATCCTTTCCTAAAACTACACCTGATTCTCTTCATCCTTAGACTAACCATCAGGTGCATCTCCAAAAACAACTTGGTCTCTCCAGACCTCCACCTTAGAGTCCCCCAACTAGGAATCCTCCACCTATTTTACCAAATATGAATGAACTTTCATCTTTAAAACACAACCTATACCTCTAAACTCTCCCATATCTAGATGCATCACTGAAATTTATTCCATTACTCTCTTAAAATCTCTAGATTCACACATGGTATCACTACATGACTTACTTATCATCACATAATCTATACAATTTCCCTTTTTTATAATATATAAAATATCTAATTAGTAATTCTATAATAATTCCATCCACCAATTCTAATACAAGTTTAAGTAATATTAGGAGAAGACATACCTCAAGCTCTTATGGTCGGTAAAAACCAAAAAATGATCGTTGATGAGGTAATGTCTCCATAACATCAAAACATACACAAATTACACCAACTCAAGATCATGGGTGTCATAACTATTCTCAGGGGGACTTAACTTACAATACCCATAATATTTAACTCATCTATACTACATCATAACACAACTCAACCCAAGACACAAAGCATCATATAAAACCTCAAACTGAACTCCTTCTACTGAAAAACAAAGGACTGGAGCACTAACCAACTTCTCATTTAGGTACTCAAAATTTTAATGACATTGTTCAATCCATGATAATTCTTGATACTTTCTCAACCTGATATAAATCAGCTACAAACCTTCTGTAATAACCTACAAGACCATGGAAACTCTACACCTCTTCCACTATCTTGGAGACTACCCAAGACACAACTACCTCTATATTCAAAGGTTAATCAATTACTCCCTACTATGACATGACATTCCCTAAGAAAAAAACTTCAAGAGACCATAACTTACACTTCTACAACTTCCCTAATAGCTTCTCACGATGAATAACTCCCAAATAGCATGTATATTATCTACATGCTCCTCCACATATGTGGAGTGCACAAGGATTTCATCAATGAAAACCACCATGAAAATATCCAATAAATCTCTAGAAATTACATTTATTAACCCCATGAACATAGATAGAGAATTCATTACACAGAATGACATCACAATAAACTCATAATTCCTATGATGATAATAGAAAGCAGTCTTTGGGGTATCCTCATCATTCACACACATTTGATGATATTCTGACTGTAACTTTATTTTTGATAACCAACTTGCTCCCTTATTCTAATTGAATAAATCCTCAATCAATAGAAGATGATTTCGGTTCTTTAATATCACTTGGTTCAAGAAAAAATAATCGATATAAAGTCATAAACTATCATCATCCTTCTTCACAAACAAAACCGGTGCATCATAAGGTGTCACACTCAACCAAAAAAAACTCAGTAAAACATATAATAGAGCTATAATCATATCTCTCACAACTCATAAGTCTTCATCATGTATGGATACATCGAGATAGGAGAAACTCTCAACTATAGTTCAATCACAAACTCAATCTCCCATCAAGGGGGTAATTATAAAACCTCACTAAGAAATACATTATGGTACTCTTTTATAACCCCAGGAAACACCCATTGATGAACCTCCAAAAATATCAGAATCAACTCATCCATCAAAGATAATAAGGATGGAACACTCCTCCAACCCATTTGAGGGTCCCTCTCATCAAAAAACACCACAGACTCTTTATAAGAATAATAGAACACAACCTTACTCCTGAAGAAATCCATGATAGCCTATACTGAATACATCCAATCCATGTCAAGGATGATTTCATATGGTTGTATCAATAAATATGGGATATCTCCTCAAGATAGGTAATCACATAAAATTATCTCATATACTCTACATACTTCATACAATTCATCTCAACCTCTAATTAACATAGTCAACACCAAGGGCACTAGAAGACTCTCTACCTCAAGCCCCAAAGAGTAGATGATGGTGGGTGATATAAAGGAGTGTGTCACTCCTGAATCAAAAAGAAATCATGAACCCATGTATAAAACAATAAAAGTTTACCTCTAACAATGTATGTCTCACCCATAATTGGCAACTCTAAAGAATGAAGCTGACCAAGACCGGCTTCATGGACTCTCTGACCCTACTGATGACCACCTCCATAGTTGTGCTCTACTCTATGAGGGAGAGGAGTGTCTTAGGGTTGTACTCTGCCTGCTTAATCTCCTCTCTACTGATCCCAAACTGGAACAACCATCTACTACTTCATTGGATGAAACTTCCTCAGTGGAACACCCGGCACACACTAATTTCTCATAAAGGTTGATAACTCTCACCGTTGATGAACTCTACCTCCATAAAAAACATTTTTATTATCCCTTGGCATAGTTTTGATACTCGATTCCCCCATAGAAATGATATGATGAGGGTTGAGACCTACCCCTGGTGGACCGGAATCTCTTCCGTCTAGATAGCTGGGAACCCTGGACCAGAACTTTGCTTCATGAGTAATCTTGATGAATCCCTTATCATGATGATCTGATTTTATCCAGTATCCTATCAACAACCTATACTCTCAACAACACCATGATATATATCTTAATCACAAAGGGGGTGACCTGGGGATAGATTTATAGACATAAATCCTCATTTAAATGTATCACCCTAGCCTCCTCATCTGGAAACAAGTCTGAAGCATATCACAGAAGGCTCCATAAACAGATCTTGAACTCTCACACAGTGGAACTCCCCTGCTGATGTGTAAGAATCTCATGGAGAATATCCACCTTTTCTTTCAAATAAATAAACTCTTCTCATAACTGGTCTCATAAATTATCCCATGAGACTATCAACTCATCATGATCCTTGATGAATAAGAACCACCACTATCTCACTGCTCGACACAGCATTATCACATCCAACAAAACCTAGTACTTCTTCTGAGCATGGATCGAACTAAAAGTTATCTCAAACTCATTCAACCAATATTTTGTGACTGATTTTGAAATGTATCCCTTGTACTTATATAGAAATAGAACTAAAAATATTAGAGTTTCCTCCTCCAAGTGTCATCATAATTTACCTCTCCTCTATGGCGATCTACTGGCACATGCTGCTTAACATTTTCAGTGTGAACCTAGTGAGGATGTCAACCTGGATCCATGCCTACAAATGAATAAATTTTTAGACTCCTAAAACTAGAATATGAAATATGTAACATTAATTATTTATTTATTTTTTATATTTTTATGATTTTAACCTATTCTAAGGCTTATTTATTTCAAACACAAGCACAAAGAATAATAATTCATGATCCTTTCCTAGGTATATACCCTACTACCAGTATTAATTCATTTAGTAGGTTTAGTAAATTTAATGGTCCATGAATCAGGTTATAGGGGGGCCTAAATATTCATTTCTTATCTGGTTTTCCATGTTTACATCTCTTACTAAACTTAGCTGACACCATTTCCCTACCGACCAATGAAACCTCACCAATACCTAACTTCAAACTCAATCATATCCCTCAACCTAAACCTCGGATACCTCTCTATTATGAACCCCTCTCCCCAAATTGTACCTCTCCTAGGCCAGCAATGAGATGAGGGAGATGGTGGTTGCTTGGGGCCCACCTCCAGTAGGCCCTAGGTTGGTGACCAGCATTGAAGGTATAATAATCATACAATGGGAATAATTACACTCTAAGAAAACATACAGAAGAGTGAGATAAGATAGATAAAAAATAACACCTTATAATACATATATATATATATATATATATATATATATATTTATCCCAAGTTCATACAAGAAATGTCATAAAGTATTGAAACAACTAAAATGTAAACTGTAAGAATTAAAAGGTAACGATAGAAGCGACCATGAAACCCAAATATCTCCTACAAAACTACGATCAATTAATATCCAGAGTGATCTCCAACCGCCTCCTACTGATATGAAAATAGTTTATATATACATAGGGTAAGAATAATATTATACTCAGTAGGATCCTCCCTGAAGCCTATTGTGAAAAAGATAAAGAAAGCATGCTAAAACATAGTAAACAATAATGAAACTAACTCATCACCTAAAAATTTATACTAAGCTCCCAACCTCACCATAGATAACTCTCACCAAATATCACATACAAGAGAGAATATAATATAGTAACCAAAAATCAAGGCTGCACCGCTACTACTTCCCCACTAGTTTTCCGCTTTGCCCTAACATCACACATCCTGATCCATATCTTTCCAAAATAATTCAGCCCATTGAAACCTAGGATAAGTATCACATCACGATCCTCGTGCATCACATCATCACACCATACCATATCACATCATCATGTAGTAACCATGTAGTTTCCAGGATCTACCATATCCCGTATGACATGTATCACACATCAGGTATTGTACCTCAAGCCATCACATCTCATACACCTAGTAAGGAACCTCAAACCATCACATCCTATGCACATAATACTTATAATAACCATTTGGATGCTATATTTGGGGAGAAATATGTTTGAAATAACCACAAGATATCACATCACTATATACACATAAATGGGGGAACTAGCAACCTTGAATAACAGCATAAATAACTAGCAAGATAAGAGATTGGGGCTAGAGGGGGGATTCATCCATCCATCCTCCCACCAGGATGTTGGGGAAAACACCCTCCCAAAGTCCACTAGGTGTTGGTTTCCCTAACCAACATGGGTGGGGTAGTGTATGAAATCACAAATCATACATGATATAATATATCTCACAACCATACTACAGGTGTAGCCTTGTCTTAGACTTAATAGCATCTAATGTTACTCTGACTCTCGGTTGCCACTATTAAGACTAGATATCCTATAAGCACTAAAGAATTTAAAGAGCTACATTAATTACTTATTTTACTTTTTATCATTTCATTTAAATTAATTTATTTATTAACCATTAATTAACCATTAATATTATTCTAGATTACATTACTTTAATCCTCATATCCAATTCTATGTCCTTTAGGCCTAATCCAAACTGAGTCCATAGTTTCTCAAATTAACATCTTTCTAGCATTTTCATTCCATAATTACCAACCCTATGGGTTATGAATTTATGAAAAATTATTACTTTCCATAAATACAGGTACTATAGTAAAACCATATTAAGCTACCACTGAGATGAAATATGCAACCAAACACGTCCAGTTTCCTCAAGTGGTGGGGAAAGGAATGCAGATAAAACAAGAAACCTAGCCACCAGCCATTAAACAGATTCATTTCAAAGAAGAATCCAACTTTATCACATCAATAGTTAAGCCCATATTCAACCCATTCTGTCATCTCTGGTTTCATCCCCTACACTTATATGCATATCCCAATGCATCTCACTAACATAGAGGTCAACTGTTACCACATCATTCAGGCCTCCCCACCCCATATCACATCATCCATCCCTATCTTAGCCATCCAAATCTCATATCACACTGAAATATCACATATCAAGCACATAAAAATGTATAAAGAAAAAATTAGTCAAAAAGAAAATATATGGCCTAAAACAAGTTATTTTTTGCTTCACACATAAATGATCTCTCACGGATCCAAACACAAGGTACTCGACCTTCTCAAACAGATGGTAAAATCAGGCCTTGGTAATTATATTTATAAAAAAACTAGATTTTATTCCTTCTCAAATTAACTGATTCATTATTAATAGGTTCAAAATATAGGAAACATATGGCATCAAGCTATAACAAGCTACTAAATTAATTAAATAATTAATTTAAACATGCTTCCAAGCATACATTACATATTCAAAAAACTTTGGAATTCTAATTTATTAGCATGACTTTAATTATTTTCATCAATAAGAATTAATACAATTTACATTATTTATAAAATTCTATCAATACATGGAATTACATATTCAGTTAAACATGCATACTCACATCAATTTGATCATTATCAAATTACAACAAACACCATATTCATTAAACATGCCTCTTTTTTATCCAAAAAAATAATTTTGTATTTACATTCATTTTCATTTTAACTCAAGAATGACATGCTAAATTGAGAATAATAACATGCTACAAAAGTATAGCATAGATTACACACTATCTAGAAAAACAAGAGGTAAACTGTTATCATGGTATAAAGTAACAAAATTGATTTCTACCCAATTATTTATTAATCAAGTTCAATATTCATTAGGTTAATTCCATTTCCATAAAAAGGGATAAACCATGCTAATTTATAATTACATGTAAATAATTATGAGAAGAAAAAAATCCCCTGTCTAGAATAATAAGCTTCATGTGACTCACTACACAAAAAAAGGGGCACGCACAAGATGAAATAACCGCTTGAGGAAACACGATCCAATGACGACATGATTCCATGACTCCATGGGAAGGATTCAAAACTTACAATCTCAATAAGAAGTAAATAGTAAGGAATGAAGGGAATGACCTTCATTTTCAATTTAACAAGTATGGGATGATCAAAATTTTCGTATTGAAAAGATTTAATTTCAACTATTACACATCTCATTAAAATCAACATGAAAGGACACATTTAAATCCTTTTCCATCTCAAAAAATAAAGGATATAATTATCCTTGATGAATCAGTATTTTAATACCCTTGATTCATTTCTCCTAAATACCTTCATTTCCATTTTCATGAAATTGGTATAAATCTCTAGGTAGTTGATTTCATGTAGCCAAAATCCCCATGTGGCCAAAATATCACAGTTATTTTCATGTTTCCAATTCACTTAACCAAACACTCATGTAGTTTATTTCTCACATAGAAGATCTGTCATATAGCTGATCTAACCACATAGACAATTCACATAGACGATACATTCACATATCCTATTTGCATATCCAATCCATGTAGTTGATTTCTCACATGGTTGATCACTTATGTTGAAAATTCATGTAGTGTATCGCTCACATAGTTGATCCCACATGTATCTGATCAATCTACGTAGTCGATTCATGTATTTGAACCATCCACGTAGATAATTCACATAGCCAATACATCTATGTAGTTTATCTATCCACATAGATGATCCTTCCATGTATCTGATCTCACATATTTGATGGATTCACGTAGTTGATGGATCCACGTAGCTAATTCAACAGACCATGAATCAGGATCTCACCCAAGTTGTGAACCACACTTTCATGAAACGAAACCTTTACACATTATGAATCCTCCAAAATTATATCTTTTAGCATCCAAACACTTCTAGACCCACGCTAGTCCTCCTCTAAGCACCACGGCCTTCAGAAACACACAAAGGGTCGAACTAGATGGATTCAGTCCCTTACAAAATAGATTGAGTTTTTACAATTATGTTAGTATGAATAGTATTAATAGGCATAGATTTAATATAGATATATGAAATTTAAAGGAAATCATACTATAAATTCATGGATAAACTTAAACAAGGATGATTATCTGGGATGAAAATATAAATTTCATTATTGATACACACTGTGATAAAATAAAAAAAGGTATATAAAAGGGAAGACGATTGAAAAACAATGAAGGGCTATTTTGGGTAGCCAAAGGTATTTAAAATAAACATAGGTTGAAGAGAACTAAAATACTAAATAGAATTGAAGAATAAATAATATGTGTGAAATAGAATCAAATTCCCAAGAATATTATAAGGTAGAGATGAAGTGGAATTCAAGAGAAAAGTGAGAGGGATTCGAAGGTAGGTAGAAACGTGATAGAAAAGGGAATTAGAGGTATGAGTAATGTTAAGGAGGGTTTGAAATAGAATCAATGTATTTTATTGAATAATCTTTGGCTTTTATTACTTATTTAATGATCTCCATTTCTCACTATTGACATTGTATTAGGGGGATATGAAGATGATTGGGGCCAAACATAGGAAGGATCTAGTGCACCGCTGAGTGGAATCGATGAAAAAAAAATATAATTAAATTTTCATGATAACAAGAGTGAGGAGAAACAATGATAGAGTTAAAAGAGAAATTAATTCCTAGAGAAAACTTTAATATTTCAATCCAACACCTTTGGAGAATGGATAGTGTGTGTGTAAATTAAGGATCAAAAATTAGATTAGGGGGTTAGGGATTTGAAATCAATGAAACCCTACCCAACTTGAGTATCCATAAGATGATACAAGGAGATAGTATCATTGAATTAGTAAATAAGTCTCCCATGAATTTATTATAGGCGTAATTAATAGGGGATATCATAGGTGGATAAAGTGATTCATGAATGTGGAGGAGGCAGAGGTGGAGGTGGAGGTGGCAAGGTAGTGGCAGTGAGGTAGAGGCGGTGAGGCAAAGGTGGAGTCATAGGTGATACATATGAGTGGTAGGTATACTAAGAGTCTCAAAGGTTTGGATTTAGGGAGAATAAGAGTTAGGGGTAGGTGAAATGAAGGTATGTAGAATAGAGGCATCGAGTCGACTAGGGAGGCAAAATTTTCTTTTTGAAGGAAAATTGATCTTCAGGGAGTGACATGTATAATGAAGGTCCCACAAACCGTTGTATGTATATTTATATAGATATATATTTTTACTAATTATTATTAATTTTTAATATTTTTTAATATTTTTTGTTTTTTCTAATTCTAGGTATTTTTACTATTCTTTTTCCAATTATTACTATTTTTGAAAAAAAATACAATTTTTTAATAAGTATTTAATTTTTTTAATTAATACTAATTATTAATAATTATTAATATTTGTGTAATATCATTTTATTATTATTTTTTGCTAATTGTAACCAATTATGGCTAATTTTTATTATTATTTACACTGATAATTATTAATTATTACTAATTATTAAAAATTATTTTATATTAGGATATGGTAATATTTTTACTAATAAATTATAATAATATTATTATTAAATAAAAAATATTAATGTAACAATTAACACTAATAAATTATAAAAAATTAATATGAAAATATGAAAATTCTATTAAATTCCAAAAAAACTAAATTAACCAGAAAATTATATATAAAAATTTAAAAAAATGAAAAAAACTGTTAGAGATAAGTTAAAAAATATATATTTAGATTGAAATTTGAAAATATCCTTGTATTACAACAACTGGGTAAAGAATAAGAAAAGTGAAATGACAGAATGAGGGAGGAAGAAGCACACACACCTTTTATATATCTAATTTGTTGTGGTAGACTATTTATGATGGATTATATATCGCTGATATGAGTATGAGCGACATATTATATCATAGATAATACTTCCCATGAATACTTTTAACACTAATTTAAAAATTATTTATGATGGATATAATAATTTATTGTAAATTCTACCCACCATATTTATCTTTTTATTACCCTCTACTAATAAATTAATTACAATGACCAATTTTACCATCACAAATTATTACTTAATTATGACAGATATATAAAATCCATCACAAAAGGATTCTATGATGAACCATATTCCTAATAGAATGGAACCATCTATCATAGATATAGATCACTCTCTATTTGGCACATGTTGTCACCAAGGGGATTTGCAACGGAAACTCATTCCATCACAAAAATGCATCATGAAAAAAACTTTTTGTGATAAACACGATCATCCATCACAAAATGGTCTATATATGAAACCATTTATAATTAAAGTAATTTACATCTCAAAATCTAAATCACAAAAACCTAGATTCTTTATAGTGATTCAGGTTTTCTGAATGTCCTCGATCATCTGGTTCTCATGGAACCAAAAATATTTTCCTTTTATTACCTTCTTATCCTTCATATACCAAATTGTATATGTGAACTTCTTGTCTTCATATTCAATTACAATGAATGGTTTAGATCTCTCATATAGCTTCTTCCTGAGTTCCATCGATACATGTGAAAAATACAAACATCTAAATTCAAATAAATTAGAGTAAGAGTTATGCTTATTAGATAATATATTCTATGGAATATTGAAATTCATAGGGACTGATGGTGATATATTGGTTATATAATATGCAACTCAAATTAATTATCAATAGAATGGATTAAATATCTTCACTAAACTCATCATGCTTATATCCTTATCTATGATAATTTTATTCATACTTTCTATAGATTTTTTGTTTTGTGGAGTGCATGGGACCATCTACACATGTTGGATACCTTAACTCATATAATAGGCATATAATTCCATGTATGTGAACTATTCTCCATTTTTTAAATGAATAGATTCCATATTCGTCATATTTTCCTATTCCACCATGCAATAAGACATCTTAATGTACTCTATTACTTGGTCTTTTGTTAAAAATAAGAACATCCACACCTTTTAAGATGAATCGTCAATAATAGTTTGGAAATATTGGTCACCTCTATGTGATTACTCCTCTATGGGGCAACATATATCATATTTCCCCAAACTCAATAACATTAATCAATTTAATTAATTAGTACTAAATGAGACTCTATGTTTCATCCCTCGTAAGAAGTTTTGGGAAGTATCTACTAATGTATCATTTTCAACATGGATGTACATATTATTTGTTAGGGTATATCACCAAATATCACTCATATAGGTAATTATACTATATAAATGATTAGAAAAATCATCTCCCACCACTATACTAGGATTGTTTATATACATCATCACATGAGTTTTTTAAAACAAGTCATATATGTTTCCTCAGGTGATGATCGTGGCTCATTTCATCATTTTCTATTCCCCATTATTGAAAAATGTTATCATAAACTTATCTACAAAATGGTATCCATGATATAAATTTGATCAAAATACTTGGAACATGTTATAAATCCCTTTAGGTAACTTTATATCCAGCATTCATCTTGGCTTTGATATCAGGCATGCCAATAATCTCCACTGAATTGGTATTCACCATTTTGACTATAAAAAATTCACTTTCATATTATTTCATGAAAAAATCATGAAATATAGAGATGAAGAATAAAAATAAATTATTGATGACCCTTTATGTGACTTTTCCTGATATGTGAAGTAATTTTTATTTGTAATCATTAGAGAAAAGAAAAAATTCTTGAGTGACCATAACATTCACATCTCCGTTTATTTTTATATAGTTACTACCTCAAACCTTGTCTTGTAGTAATTTTCTATAATTATTTTTCATGTGTCCCGCCATGACACAATTTTTTATTTGTATATTAGATTACATCCATCTATGGATATTCCCCTACTCATATTTTTTCCTTTGCTTCATACTCCTTGAACACCACCTTCTTTAGGGCCTCCTCATTGAATAATTTATCTTTTTCCACTAAAATGTAATGTTTGAATTTGTAAATCAAATTAGAGAGAGAGAGACTACATTGTATCCCAAAATCGAGAAATGTGCATAGTAGGTAGTTCACCTGATCTTTATTGGTCATAGTCTCTCATGAAACCATTTATTGATTCACTCAACTTGAATCTCATTTTCATGATTATATGATAACATTTAAAAAAGTGATTAATACTTCCTCATCAATGCCAAGAAGATTATTGGGAGAAAATCCAAAAGGAAATATATGAATTTTACCGTAAGTGATGATTGGAACCTAGATAATCATTACCCTACCCTTAATGAATTATATAACCCAACTCCATTATGTGGTTGAAGAATGGTGATCCTTTATATTTTTTTGGATCTTATACAAACCCATATGCTATGAAGTCGAGGAATCAATATCCATTATAGTTTCTTGAATATTATATAGATTTGATCACTCATGATATTGAATAATAATAAATATTAAGGTTCTTGATCCTCTTACATGTTCCAATATATTATTCCATGTAGGTAGTGAATTCATGAACCAATTTGATAAACCTCAACCCAGTAATTGAGTCAGCTCAAAAAAGGCTCAAGGTTCATTCTCGATAACTATGGGGTGGAAACAAGTTCCATGGGAATAAACTATCACTAATGGGAATTATTTTTACTATAAATACTAAAATGAATAAATAAGATCAAAAGAATAAAATGAAATGGTATCTAATAAACAATCAAATAGAAAACAATAATCCCTACTAAAATTTAAACACAAGGGCTATACAAACAATATTGTGGGTACAAGGTGATTATACACTGAATGAGTATAATATTAATTGTTAATATATATAATATTAATGTGTTTTATTATTCATAAACTCCATTTTAGTGTATTTTACACATTAAACATTAATTCACATTATGATTGTAATTCCCTATTAAAATGCACTATTACGTGGTACATTTTTGAACATCTCATAAAATAAAAAATGGTCGTGATTTTATTTTAATATTTTATTTTTAGGTATCCCATTATATAAGGAACAATTAATGATTTTGGAGCACTTGGATATTCACATCGGAAGACCACCAAAATGGGATTTCATTCCAAAACATTCTGGGCAAAGTAAACTGGACAGCATCCCAATAAAGAGACTGTATCAACCAAGATACAATCCCAATAATTATAAAAATTTAAATAATGATATAGGACATCATTTGGAACATTTAATTAAACATTTAAAATATCTAATTCTTATTTTTTAATGCATTTCTAGGTGGCCCAAGTGGAAGATGAAATTTTAGGCCAGATTCTGCAGCCTAGAAAAATATCCCACTATTTTGATAATATATCTCAAAAAAAATTAAATTTGGGATGAAATTTTATAGGAGGTTAGGATATATCCTGATATAAATTTTCTTATTATATGTACCACTCTAATTTGGCCATCAAGAAGGTCATTTTGACATGTATGTTTGGTGGATGTAAGTTGTATTCCACTTCGGGTCAAGAGTGGAAAAGTCTAAGTTCCACAAGCTTTCCACCATTCTAAGCCTACCATACTCAAGTGGGATGACTTTAACTATTGGAGGATAGACCCAAGGCTCCCAAAATTTCTATTTAATGTAGTTTTTTTTTGGATTATTTAATCGTCTTTAGTTCTTTGTTCAATTGTAATGTTATGCTGCGATTTTGTTGCCTTGAGTTTTTCTTTCTCATGTATGTTGTTCAATTCACCTTAGTTTCTTAATAAAATTTCTTCTTCTACTCTTATTTTTTTATTATTCATATCACTTTGATAATTTTGTTTTAATGTGTGAATTTATTCACACCAAACCTTGTGAAATTATCACACGACGGTGGAGTGATCGTTATTTCATTGTCTTTTTTTTACTTCTCCAATTCCTCCCTCATGAGTCTACTTTCCACTTCCATTGAAACCATAGAATCAATGGAGGGATAACCCACTTATAAGTTGATCCAAGGGAGTATGAATGTTCTAGATTTAATTTTATTTCTCACTCCATTAATTTATAATCACTTCTTTTAATTGAGAATTTTTTTTGAAGATCTTTGAACTCTTTCATCCTTGTTGAATTTAAGGTCACACACTTCAAGTGCTAATACAAACCTTTACCTTGAATTTCTCAAAAAATTTATCCTTCAAGTGTATAGTTTATTAGCATTAAAGTGTTTAGGTATTAAACCAGTAAGTGATGATGTTGTTTGATCTTCTTAAATGAACCCATCTCAAATATAAGAAATTTAAATAGTTGAAAACAGAATGCATCTAATCCACCCCAAGTGATAACCTAGGATCAACTCATTATTTTAAATTGAATTAACTTAAGTATCTTAAAATTAACTTAAACCCATATAATATCAACCCAATTTGGCCACTCCATAGCCAAAAAAAATCCATAGAATGTATGTGTCTGTAGGTTACTTCTTAGGTCTCTGAGGATTCGACAACCCAAGCTAAACTACAAGCGACTGCTTAACCCTAAAATCTTGGGTAAATTTGGGAGAGACCAAATTTTGGCCCCGTTGTTGGGGGCCCAAGTAATTTATCTCAACAACCATTATATTCTCCCACATTTCTTATATTCTCATCCAAATTATCTTATCTTTTCCCTTTCTCATTTTTTTCTTTTGGCACATGTCTGTCTACACTCATGACCAATCAAACCGTCTTGTTAGGGTGGATAGTCCTGGGGTTGGGGAGTCAAGTACACCAAGGAAAATTATTATATTAGATCATAATCTTCCAAATACTCCAAATTCAAAAATTGATCCCATTTAAATGAAATATCTTTAAAGAAACCAACTCATAAATCCGGGTGGGAACCAAAATGGAAATACAAATGAGGCAGCCCCAAACTTTGGGAATGCAGTCAATAAAACCATGAATGACTACCTCACACCTGCCTGGAATAATGAACCCTCTTGCATTAGGCATGTTTCTCTAGGAGATTCCAACTAAATCTTTAAATCCCATGTCCTAAACAACCTTCCAACCTTCCATGGGATGGAGTCGGAAATGCCTTACTTTCACGTTAAGGAGTTCAATGACATTGTAGAAACCATGTTCCCACCACATCAACTTGATTCAGCTAAGATCAGGATATTTCCTTTATCACTAAAGGATCGAGAAAATAATTGGTTAAAAAATTTGAGACCTACATCAATCCACTTCTGGGACCAATTTCAAATAGAATTTTACGAAAAATACTTCCCCCACCACAAAACAATTACACTTAAAAAGAGCATCCAAAACTTTTTTGAAAAAATAAGGGGAGTCATTTTATGAAACATAGGAAAGGTTTAAAGACACACTCAACATGGTACCTCGCCATGGATTTTCAATCCCAGAACAAGTTTTAATTTTCTATGAAGGGTTGGGCCCGGGAAATAAACAATTCATTGACATGATGTGCAATGGAGCCTTTAAAAACAAAGCCCCAAATGATGTTTATGAGTATCTAGAAGGACTGGCTGAACAAAACCAAAAATGGGGGAGATCACCTTACTATGAGAAGCCACCCAAATATGGTGGAATTCACACACTTAGGGAGGAGTAAATCCTTAGGGAAAAACTTTCTGCACTCACTAGGAAGGTCAAAGAGATTGATCTTAGGAAGGTCCATGAAATTTAAACTGTTGACCCTGTTTGCATAATTTGTGACAAAAATGTACACAAGAATGACAACTTCCCATCCATCCCTACCATTAAATATGTTCTTCTAGGAGGACCACCAATGGAGGTCAATGCTCTGAACTTTCAGAATCCATAGTACCAAAAAACTTTTAATCCAAGGTACAATGACCATCCAGGATTCTGTTGGAAAGATAACCAACAACCTAGTCATCCATAAGGACCAAACCCATACCCTCCATAAAATTTTCAAAACCATAATCATTTACAACCACAACTAGTCCAATACCAACAACCCATCCAGCAAACCATGCAATAACCAATCCAACAACCAAAGCATCCTCCTGGGGTAAACCAACCAGCACAAGCCCCTACTCAATATGTCCCTCTTTCAATCCTTGAGCAGTTGTGTAAACAAATGGAGAAAATGAACTCAGAAGTATCATCCCTTAAACATGAACTACAAACCATTAAAACCAGGAAGGAACCCATGCCTACTCAGTCTGTATCATCCTCAACATTAAGGGGAGAATCCAGTTATACAAAAACCTCTCATGAACAACTCAAAATAGTGACTGTTTTAAGAAGTGGGAAATCCATTGAGAAACCTGAACAAACCATTCCAGAACCATTAAAGGCTTCAACAACATATGAAAATGATTAATAACTGCCCACAGATTCTAAAAACCCCAATGAGAATGTGAAGGAACTACAACCACACCAAACAATCAAACAACCTTCTCCCCTCCCTCAATGCATGAGAGGAAAAACTAAACTAGAACTGAATGAAAATTTGAGGGAAATATTCTCTTAGGTTAAGTTGAACATTCTACTTCTTGATGAAATCCAAACTATTATTTCCTAATTAAATTACCTTAAGGGTTTTTGAACTTTTAAAAGGAAATTTTCACATAAAAAACAAGTCCTTTTGGCTTTAATGTGAGTACCACCATTCAAAAGACCATTCCTCCAAAGTTGAAGGATCTAGGATGTCTATACATAAATGTTGATATAGGAGAGAACAAAATTGTCAAAGCCCTTTGTGATCTGGGAGCCAGTGTGAACCTCATTCCTTATGCCATGTATTTTCATTTAGGGCTCGAAGAACTCCAACCCACATATGTCACTCTTCAACTTGATGATCATAGTGATCGAGTTCCTAAAGGAATATTAAAGGATGTTTTGGTGAAAGTTGAAATTTTCATTTACCCAGCTAACTTCATTGTTCTTGACAATCACCCAAGCTTAGGTCCTAGAGAGAAAACCCCCATCATCCTTGGTTATCCCTTCTTAGCAACAATCAACTTAGTCATTCGAGTCTGAAATGGGAACATGATAATAACCTTCGGGAACATGAGTCTAGACTTGAACATCTACAATGAAAAATCTCAAATTGGGGATGATGAAGAGATACATGAGATTAATTGAATTGGTAGTGTTGATAGTGAACTTGGGGAACATCATGGAATTACTGAAGGATGTTTAATTCAAGAAGAGATTGATTTTATTTGTTCAAATGGGGGAAATTTTTCTCCTTAGATTGAATCTCTTTTAGATAGCTCTATTGATGATTTTCTAGAATCACCAATCAATGATACCATCGGTGAAATCAATAACATTGAGTACATACCCATTCATGACACTACTTTGGATAATTTAGTGGATGAAAATTTTGTTCACAAGAAACCAATTTTGTCAATAAATATAAACAAAGATACTGAGTTCAATACAAAGTATCATCCTTTCATGGAAAGTGATAAACAATCCGATCTTGAATTTAAGGTATTACCTTCATTACTCAAGTATGCATTCTTAGAGGACAATTGAGCCTTTCCTATTGTCATTTCTTCCTCTCTTGAATCCAATCAAGATATGATGCTTCTGGATGTCCTAAGAAAGCATAAGAAAGAAATTGGACAAACCCTTTCTGATATCCCTAGGATTAGCCCACTCATTGGAACTCATATGATTGTTCTGGAATCTAAATCCAAACCATGTCGTCAACCTCATATGAGACTCAATCAAAATCTTATGGATGTGGTAAGGAAAGAAATTCTTAATTTGTTAAAAGAGGGTATCATCTACCCCATAGCTGAGAGCGAGTGGGTAAGCCCAATTCAATTTTTCCCAAAGAAATATATAATTACTATGATCACCAATGAGGATGTTGACCTTCTCCCCACAAGGTTCAGTAGTGGATGGAGAGTCTGTATTGACTATAGGAAGCTCAACTCTTGTACCAAGAAAGACCATTTACCCTTTCCCTTTATTGATCAAGTACTCGAGTGAGTGGCGGTTCATCAATTATATTGCTTCCTAGATAGATTCTCAGGGTATAATCAAATCGAGGTATACTTAGAGGATCAAGGAAAAACAACCTTCACTTGTCCATTTGGAACTTTTTCCTTTAAGTGCATGCCCTTTGGCTTATGTAATGCTCCTGGTACCTTCCAACGGTGTATGATGGGAATCTTCTCAGACATGGTGGGGGATTGTTTAGAGGTCTTCATGGATTACTTCTCCATATTTGGGGATACTTTTGAAGGATGCCTTCTAAATTCTGAAAGGTTTTTTTCAAGATGTGAGGATAAGAATCTCATCCTAAATTGGTAAAAACGCCATTTCATGGTAAAGGAAGGACTTGTTCTAGGACATCTGGTATCTGGTAGAGGGATTGAAGTTGATAAATCTAAGGTCGACATCATTTGTCACCTTCCCTCTCCTAAAACTGTTAAGGAAGTGAGTTCCTTCTTAGGACATGTTGGTTTATATAGAAGGTTCATTATGAATTTTAGCTCTATTTCTCAACCACTTTGTGATCTATTGGTAAAATATTCTCCATTTTTATGGACATAATGCTATGAGGAATCATTCTCTACACTGAAGTCAGCTATTATCTCTCCACCTATCATGCAATATCCAAATTGGAAACTTCCATTTGAGCTCATGTGTGATGCGAGTGACTTTGTTGTAGGAGCAGTCTTAGGACAAAGGTGTGAGAAAACTCCATGTGCCATTGCTTATGAAAGAAAATATTTAAATGATTCATAAATCAAATACACCACCACTGAGAAAGATTTTCTTGCTATTGTCTTTTCCATAGATAAATTCAGGTCTTATATCTTAGGATGACCCATCATTGTCTTCACCAACCATTCAACCCTAAAATACCTTTTCCAAAAACAAGATGTCAAGGCTAGATTGATTTGGTGTGTCCTTATTCTTCAAGGGTTTGATTTAACCATCAAGGATAAAAAGGGTGTTGAAAATTTTGTAGCTTATCACCTCTCTAGGATGGAATTCAAAGATAACTCACATAACCTTTCTGTGTCTGATTCATTTCCCAATGAGCACCTTTATTCAGTGAGTGATTTCCCATGGTATGCTGACATAGAAAACCATTTGGTGATAGGTGACATTTAAAAAAACATAGGGACCCAAGCTAATAGAAAATTCCTTTATGATGTCAAACGCTATGTGTTTGATGATCCTTACCTCTTCAAGTTTTTCCCTAATAAAATCATTAGGATATGTGTTCCTGAGTCTAAGTAAGAGTCCATTCTAATATTTTGTCATGGTGAGGCATGTGGAGACCACTTCTCCACAAATAAAATCACTTTAAAGGTCCTCCAAAGTGGTTTCTACTGGCCTAACCTTACTGAGAATTCCCACCAATTCTACCAAAGTTTTCCTCAGTGTCGACAATTAGGATCCATTACCAAAAGGAATCAAATTCCCCTCACTCCCATTCTGGTCAATGAAATCTTTAATTGTTGGGGAATTGATTTCATGGGACCCTTCCCAAAATCTAGGGGATACCTATACATCATCTTATCTATTGATTATGTCTCTAAATGGGTTGAGTCCATTCCCACCAAGTCCAAGGACCATCATGTTGTGATCTGATTTCTAAAAGAGCACATATTTTCTCGATTTGGAATTCCTAGGGCTATAATCAATGATCAAGGAACCCATTTCTGCAACCACCCATTCTCTTCACTCATGTCTAAGTATGGGATTTCTCATAAAGTTTTCACTGCGTACCATCCTCAAACCAATGGTCAAGATGAGTTAGAAAATAGGGAGATTAAGAAAATTCTTGAAAAAACTATCAATCCCTCTAGGAAAGATTGGTCCGAAAAAATATTAGATTCCCTTTGGGAATATCTTAAAGCATTCAAAACCATCCTAGGAATGTCACCATATAGGTTGGTTTATGGAAAACCATGCCATTTACCTATTGAAATTGAGAATAAGGCATTTTGGGCAATCAAAAAAATGAATTTCAACATTTCTTTGGCTGACCTAAAGAGGAAATTAGATCTTAATGAACTTGAAGAACTTATAATAGAGGCTTATGAAAATTCAAGGATAAATAAAGCTAGAGTTCAAGCCTACCAATCTAGGAATCTCAAAGTTAAACACTTTGAACCCGGAAAATTTGTGCTCCTGTATAGTTTGAAACTTCATTTAAACCCAGGAAAGTTAAGGTCTAGATGGTCAGGTCCATTCATAGTGCATCATATGTAACCCCATGGGGTAGTAGAGATTCAGTATCCCACAAGTGGTCACATTTTTTAAGGTTAATGGTCATAGGTTAAACTCATTCATTGAATCATTCAATAAACAGGGAAAAAAGGATGTGTTAACTGAGCCAGCCTATAAACCAGAAAAAAAAATTGATAGATTTAGGATCCATGTTGGGCTAACGATGTTAAACAAAAGTGTTGCACGGGAGGTAACCCATGGTTTTCATGGTTCCAATCATTTTGAATCATATTTATTAATAAATCAATTTTATATTAAAAAATACTTAACTCTGAATATGATAGTACCATAGACTGTTGAACTGTTCTTCTATTATGAGTATGGATGGGTATGAAAGGGGAGAATCATATTCATCTATGTCACATGGTGTGATCCCTCAGTAATACCTTACCTGGAAATTTAAAAATAAGACAATTTATCATTTGTTTATTTTATTTTTATGGGTTTTTAGGTTAAAATAAAAATAAAAATATATATAATAATTATATATATATATATACAGACATTTCGTAGGTCATGGGGAAAACCCCATCACAAATGGAAAATCCACGGGGACTCAAACCCGGGACCGAAGGGAGACAGGGGCACACGCTTACCACTGACCTACAGCTTATAGTGATTCCTTATTCTATAATTTTTGTATATATACTTATATTTTACTTTTTTTATTATATGAATAAATATATATATATATTGTTTTGTTTTGTTTTGTTTGTTTGTTTCCTTTTTCCACTAGGGAACTCCTCAAGTGACATGGATATCAAAGGAATAAATTGGAGAAGCAAGAACTTCAACTTCAACCACCAAGTGACTTTATTTCATGATCCTCATATTTCAAATTCCTTTTAGAACTCCTCTCATCTACCTCTACCCCTTCTAAATTTTATTTTCTTTAAACACTGGGGACAGTGTTATTCTAATTTGAGGAGTTAAAAGAATGAAAATAATTAATTAATTTTTTGTGCATAAAAAATGTGTCGAAGGAAAATTTTCTTTAACCTTGAACATGATAATAGAAATTTCACACTTTGAAACTGAATATAAAATAATTTTGCATGCCCCTATTCTGATTTTAATCGATGTATATTTCATGAGCATAGATTTTGGAAAGTGCGGCTGTCTAATGTGATATTTCATTGTTTATATTTTCATCCAAATAAAAAAAAGAATCACAATGCACGTCCTTTGGATGGTGGGGTATTAGTTTGATTTCATGGGGTCCCCCAAATAAATAGCATAGGTTTGGTGATCATTTTAGTTTTAATATGAGTATTCAAAAAAAAAACAAAAAATCAAAAAAAAACAATAAATGTGCGTGTAGAGCAATGAAATAACCTAATGCGTGGATTTAGGCACTTGGGGATCATGAATCCATAGTTGTTTGGCCCAAAGTTAGTAATTTTATATCTATTTGTAGCAATTTGACTTTTTTTTACTGAGTTAACTCGAGATGATTCCCAAGTATGTGGGCTTCACTTGGTGCCCTGAGGTATTTGAGCTTGGGAGTCATCGGTAAAGTCTTACTACATGGGTTGATTCTATTGAGTGAAATTTCAATTACCATGGAAAAATTGAAGAAAAAACAAAAAAATAATAATAATAAAATGAATACTCATCTTAATATTGAAATGTGATTCCACCTATAACTTCCATCATTTCCCCCTTGAATAAAAATGAACTCCCATGTCTATTGTGATACACAGCACATCTTCATGCTTAATTGATAATAGATGAAATATGGCGATTAATTGGAATAAAAGAATGGGTTTAGGCTTGGGATATGCTTATTAAACTATCTTGTATTAAAATATTTTGATGGGTTTCATGATTTTTTGGTATAAGGGTTCTTGGTGATCATTGTGTATTAAAATGTTTTGGAAAAGGGAATTTGAATTCATATTTTTGAGATATATTTTTCTTGGGACTAAAAAAACTCAAGTTGGGTGGTGTGATTATCCATTTAGTGAGGATAATATTCACTATTAATATATATATTATTCATGTGATTTATTATTCATATACACCATTTTAGTGCATTTTTTACTTTGAACATTAATTCACATTATGGTTGTAATTCCCTCTTAAAATGCACTATTACATGGTACATTTTTTAACACCTCTTAAAATAAAAAATGGTCTTGATTTTATTTTAATATTTTATTTTCAGGTATACCATTCTATAAATAACAATTAATGATTTTGGAGCACTTTAATATTCACATCGGAAGACCACCAAAATGGGCTTTCATACCAACACATTCTGGCCAAAGTAAACTGGATAGCAACCTAATAAAGAGACAATAGAGGACAAGATAAAATTTCAATGATTATCAAAATTTAACTGAATATAGAGTACATCATGGGGAACATTTCATAAAACAGTGAAAAGAGATAATTCTGATGTTTTAATGGAGTTCTAGTTGGCCCAAGTGGAAGATGAAATTCTGGGCCAGATTCTGCGGCCCATAAAAAAAGCCCACTATTTCGATAATATCTTGTAAAAAAATCATTTGGTATGAAATTTTATAGACAGTTAGGAGACATCAGAATATCCATTTTCTTCTTCTATGGCCCACTATAATTCTTCCATATATAAATTCATTTTGATGCGTATGTTTGGTGGATGCAAGCTAGCTTCCACTTCGGGTCAAGAGTGGAAAAGTCTAATTTCCACAAGCTTTCCACCACCCTAAGCCTACAATACTCAATTGGTATGACCTTAACTATTTTAGTCTCTACCCAAGGCTCTCAAAATTCATATTTAAGGAATTTTTGTTGGAGTATTTAATCATCTTTGGTGCTTTGTTCAATTGTAATTTTATACTGCGATTTTTTTGCCTTGAATTTTTCTTTCTCGTGTAAGTTGTTAAATTCACCTTATTTTATTAATAAAATTTACTCTTATACTCTTATTTTGTTATTATTAATTTCACTTTGACACCATTGGTTCAAGGTGTGAATTTATTCACACCAAAACTTGTGAAATTATCACACAACGGAAGAGTGATCGTTATTTCATTGTCTTTTTTTACTTCTCTAATTCCTCCCTCATGAGTCTACTTTTCACTTCAAATGAATAAATAGAATCAATGGAGGGATAACACACTTATGGGTTGATCCAATGGATTATAAAGGGGCTATATTGGATGTTATTTCTCACTCCATTAATTTCTAATCACTTCTTTTAATTGAGAATTTTGTTTGAATATATTTAAACTCCTTCGTCCTTGTTGAATTTAAGGCCACACACTTCAAGTGCTAACACGAACCTTTACCTTGAAGTACTAAAAACTTTTATCCTTGAAGTTTATAGGTGATTAGTATTAAAGTGTGTTGGTATTAAACCAGTAAGTGATGATGTTGTTTGATCTTATTAAATGAACCCATCTCAAATATAAGAAATTAAAATAGTTGAAAAAGGAATGCATATAATCCACCCTAAGTGATAACCTGGGATCAACTAATTCTTTTAAATTTAATTCACTAAAGTATCTTAGATTTCACTTAAATACTTCTAATATAAACCCAATTTGGAAACTTAATATCTAAAAACAATCCATAGAATGTACGTGTCTGTAGGTTACTTCTTAGGTCTCTGAGGATTCGACAACCCAAGCTAAACTACAAGCGACTGATTAACCCTAAAATGTTGGTTAAATTTGGGGAATACCACAAGGATAAAATAAAATAAAATAAATACACAAATAACTCCATGTGACACAAAAAAAATAACTTCATGCCACCACCTCTATTTCTCCAAACTGAACAAATGGTTCATCACCTAGGGATGGAAGACCTGATATTCTCATTTAAAGAAAGATCAAAAGAAGGAAATGAGGTCTACATAAACCCAGGGGGGGTATATAGGGTGTGAGTATAACAAGCCTATTGGGATATACAAAGCACTTTTTGTTCCCATTATAAAATAAACCATAACTTGATAGTTCAAATTAATGATATAAATGAAGGATATGGAATTTATTTTAGAAAAATTGAATGAAAATGTTATATTTAAAACATAACATTAAACGTAATTGACTTAAGTAATTCCAAGGAAATTTTGAAAATAAAATCATACATATAAAAATAGGAAAATATTATTTAGTGAAAATAAAACTAATCATAATGGGATAAAACTTAGGGACCTAAAGTCTGAAACCCTAATACTTATATTTTATATCAAAATTGTATTTATGAATTAGGATCCTAGGGGAGAACCATGTTCCAATGGAAAACTAAGTTGAGTAGTTCCATTTACCAAGAACCAATGTTTATGGGAGAATAATTTCCTATAATAAGTAATTAAATATCACCATGTAAAATAATAAATAACTAATGGAGTACTATGTCCAATGATACTCATCCAAGGGTCCTGCTTAAGTACCCAATGTATCCCAGGTGACATCACTCAAATAAAGGGGTCTAATAGTTCAAAAACATAGTCAAAAAACCACTCTTTTATAAATAAACAATCTTATAACATGAAAAAGTCACACATGTTCATTACTTAATCACATAGAATTTTTTTAGAAAAAAAATTATACACCAGATAAAATAACATTGATTAATCCACACATCACTTTTTCCCATGGATTATTCCATAGAACCTATTTCACAAATCATTATAAATTCTTATATAACATCTTAATAAAATAATTTCCAATAATTTCATTAAAATTTTCATTGATACATTTCATAAAACACATTTTTTATCTTATATAAAAAGACTATTATGTGTTCTTTAAAAAATCATTCACCCAGTCATTTATGAACCACAAAAACACAATATAAAAAATTTAATCCTTAATTAAAGGAATTAAAATGTTATAAATTTATAATATAAGAAATTTTAAAACATAAAGCACTCATGGTTAATTATATAAATGAAATTACATAGAGTCACCCACCTCTTTGGGGTGCTTCAATAAATTATATGACAATTATCCATATAATTCCATAACTAGATACCTAATGAATTATTAAAATATAATTAAAAACTGAAAATTAGAATAACTAAATAATATAAATTGACCTTATAATTGAAAAACATATGGGTGATATCTAAGATAGAAACAAATCCTCAAACTAGGTGAAAATGATATGTATAGGTCTTCTCTAACACTCTAGAATAAAAGTCCTATGATTCTCAGGTGGTTCTACTTAACATGAAGATATGACTAATCATAGGTATTGAGAAACATGAGAAATAAAAGAGGAAGGATAGAAAGGGAACATAAAGAAGTGAATTAAAAGATAAATTATAAATGGATGAGTATTACTTTGATGAAGATCTAAGAGGGTTAGGGGAGGGTATTTCCATTATATAATTAGAACTCCCACATTCCCCTTATGCATGTCGAGAAAGTTAGGAAGGGTGGGTCTCCCCTTTTTTACATTAAAAACATAAAATAATAATATTAGTAATATTATAAAATATTTTTTCATAATAAAACAATCCTTAAAATACATAATATCAATTTACTATCCCACTTTTTAATTACCCCACTAATAATATTAAAATTATAACCCCGTGGTAATGAAAATATAACATAAATATTTATGTAATAATATTAATAAGGGAAAATTTACTTTTTATTTAAAAACACATATATTTTATAAGAAAATATAATACAAACATTTAAAATTATATTAATAAATTAAATAAATACATTAATCACTTTAAAATGACCATTCAGTCATCCAATGGTTCATTATAACATAGGTCCAGAATTCCTAACATGAAATTTGAACTCTGGGGTCAAATTTGAGGCATACATGATCTACTCGCATGGTCATTGGAACCATGAAAACCAGACATAAAACTCGTAGAATTTATTAAATATTTAAAACCTCATAATTTAACCCCTAACATATCATTGAAATTAAAACATTCCAAAAATAGAAAATGGGGGTGTTACATTTTCATACAAATAGCCCACCCAATAAAAATTTCAAGAGGAAATATTTTTTTAAATGCATAGAAATTTATAAATTGATTCCATTATGAGAAAAAAATCATGATCCATAACCATAATATGAGCACCCATTAGTAAAATCTAGATCCAATCATAAAAGGGGGAGACACCCTTCACATTGAAGGTTCTAAGGTCCAGTTTTTTGGACCACTGATGGGGGGAGGTGAATTAGTGGTAAAATAATCTTACAAATTATCCCTCTCAATCAAATATTTATAGCCTGTTAAATTTCATGATCCACTCAATAAAGTATCACAACCTCACTATGTGAAGAAATATAAATAAAGGTATGCACACAAAAATATACAAGGTTCCTCTCAAAAGCCTAATACTTTCCATGTTTTTTATTCCCCCTAGCATGGATTCTCCACTATCTCAAAAAAACATTTTATAACTTAGAATATACTATGTTAGACCACTTTTAGAATCCACTAGAAGATACAATTCTATATTGAAATGATATTCCAACAAAGAAATACATTCTTTTTCTCCTTGATTATTCTTACACCACTTGAGAATATATTCAAATTCCATGAGTATATGGATCACTAAAACCCTACACATGTACATATTCCTAATCTTCATAATTTAATTACAATTCTCAACCAGTTGTACTTTAAAATTCAACTATATTCTAAATTATCTTGATCCTCAATTTTTTAAATACTTGGGAAATAGATCTTCTCCTTTCATGGATGATCTCCTAGATTATGATTCCATTCTCTCTTCTCACAAGTTCTTATTTTATAACTTCTATCTATATCAGTTTTTTCTTTTTTTTTCTTACACACTTTTCTCACATATCTAAAATATGCAATTCATAATTCAAAAATATAACTTCATGTTTGAATTTGAATTTCAAATTTAAATTTAAACACTCAATATCCTTCAACTTCTTATTTATCATCCCTTGGATAATCTCTCAATTGATCATAATTGTATAATTCAAAATGGTTGTAATAATAGGTTGGATTAACCACCATATCCCTTAAATGATTCCAAGTTATAATGGTTGTTTGAACTGCCTAGAATGTAACCAAAAAACCATTTTTACTGCACAACCTCCTCCATGGTAGTGTGAGGAGTGGCACTATGGTGTGATGAATATATTTGCATTGTAGCCATCAGTTTATCAATGGTTTCTTGTAAACTATCATGGGCCTTTACATAATGGTCCATAGGCTACAACATGGAGTTCTTGGATTCTATAGTAATACCAAAACTCCATCGAACATCCTTTAAATATAAACCTTCCTTGTGATGTAGAGGTCCTAAATTTTCCAAATCCACAAAACCCAATCCTCCACTATGACATAGAATCCTACTAATACATGTAACACCTCCTTTTTATTCTTTTTGTGATGAAAATAGTTTCACTATGGAATGTAGACCTATGACTGAGCCTTCCCTACAACGTGGTCACTCACTATGTAGTGTGATATCTTGTATACCATTTTTCGTCTCACTTCCAAATTCAGCATCACCATGGAATTGACAATATGATATGGAATAATCCTTATATTTCATTTACATGGAATGGTATATAGCTTAAATTGTGGCCTCAACATACATATTCCCTCTTGCATCATGGTATCTCTTTCCATGGTTTATTATCAGTATAAACTAGTTCAAGCATCGAATGAATTAATTATACTAATAATATTAGATTCATCATCATATCACAATAAACTCTTCATTATCACTATATTCATTCAACATTAAAACTTATTCTTCACATAAATATCTTCTTCAATATATTTACATTAATGTATACCTTCTATTATTGACAACAAATACAATTCACAAAGTGGGATCAACATTCTTCATCTTTGTATTTTTTGGAAATACCCATATCAATAATATGTCAATATGTATAACTCAAAGATAATTTCTTATCCCCTTATTAATAATAAATAAAAAGTAAAAATTTGGGGAAAACTCTCACCTCTTATTTCATAGCCTCCATTTTTATATTTTATAGGGATGATATCTCATGGTTCTTTAGAAAATATCATTTGATTAATACTCTCAAATTCTATGTGGATTAACCCTATATAGACAACAAGAGTGATTTAATCAACATCATCTAAGATATCTATAATATCAAATCATGTGATAACATTCTCAAAAACTTAATATAAGGGTTTCTCAAAACATATTTTTCGATAAAATATTAATCTTTCACACACTTCAACAATAAGATCAAAACAATTCATGTGAAAGTAATAAAGTCCACTTTCTTTCATCATTTTATCAACATAAACTCCACCCATGATAAATATATTTAATATATTCATAACAATAGAGTGTAAGTGTAATTAGCATACCTCAATTATAGATTTCATAGAGCTATCTATATTTTTCAAGATTCTCTACATGACAACTTCTTCTAAAATTTTTCTCCCCCTCAAGGGATGCAATATTTCCTCTTCATCAT
Organism: Viscum album; assembly: GCA_963277665.1. NCBI lineage: Eukaryota > Viridiplantae > Streptophyta > Magnoliopsida > Santalales > Viscaceae > Viscum > Viscum album. The sequence goes on from OY728142.1 coordinate 378,116,304, forward strand.
GGTGTATCAATTAATGAAAAATAATCCTCTTTACCATCTATAAAATAAATACTCAAACTTCTCATTAAATTCTATGCAAGTTAGCAAAAAAAAATATAAGAATAATAAGGAATAAGAAGGGACCTATTTGTGTTTCAGAGGAAAATTTTAGGATGATATTTTTTTACAAACCTTATCTTCTTCTTCCTTCCAATATAATAAAATTTATTCTAATCAGAATTCTTAGCCGTTTTCTTACTTTTTTTCTTCTTTTTAATCAATTTCATTTAAGAATCTATTTTATTTATCTAATAAATTTTATTTTCTTGAAATAGAATCATCCTATTAGTGATTTGTTCTTGGGGTGGTAGTATAGTTATATAATATTTTAAACCATGTGCATATTTCTCAAATATTTCAAAAACCAAATAATTTTTCAAAACACCACTTTTGGATGACTTCTTATGACCTTTTTCTTTTTCTTTTGGAAAAACTTTCTTTCTCTTATTTTTCATCCTAATTTTCTCTTAAAAACTCCCCCTTGTCTATTTCCACATTCCAAGAAATTACATATTAATAAAATAAAAAAAGGATTAATTTTAATTCCTTCTACAATACCAGTAAAAAACTCTAAACTTAGACTTTTTAGGTCAATTATAGTTCCATCTATATTCATATTTATGCTATTGTTATTAAATATTTTCCTTTTTTACCTAAGGATAAATTTTTTCTTAGTTTCATATATTCATTTTATGGGGAAGAGTGTCACTCAACATATTTCTTGGTCCAACCATATATAGATTTTTATTTGATAACTGTACTATCAGTTTTGACATATCTGTATTGAGAATTAAAAGTACTAGTTTTTACATATTAGTTAGAACCCTTCATCTCACCAATTTGAGAAGATTCTTCATTAACTTAAACTAATTTATTAAATTATTTTATATCCTTATTCAACTTATGTTGTTTGGTAGGGAAATGGTGTCATCTAAGTTTATTAAGCAATTTAAAAATGGTAAATTGGATAAGAAAGGAGTATTTAGGTCCCCCTATGATCTGATTCATGGACCTTTAAGTTTATTGAACCAACTGAATGAAGTGATACTGGTATATGGGTATATAACTAGGAAAGGATCATAAATCATTCTTCTTTGTGCCTATTTTTGAAATGGTTAGACATTGGGATAGGTTAAAATCATAAAAATATAACAAATAATTAATTATGTAATGATAAATATTCCATATTCTAGTTTTAGTGGTCTAAAATTTTATTCATTTGTAGGCATGGATCCAGTTTGGCATCCTTTTCAGGTTCACGCTGAAGATGTTAAGTATCATGTTCCATTAAATCACTGTATAGTAGAGGTCAATGATTATGAAACTTGGAGGAGGATAATATAATATTTTCAGTTCCATATTCTATATAATTATGAGGTATCTATTTCAAAATTATTCATAGAATACTAGTTGAATGAGGTTGAGATAGATTTTAGTTAGATCTATGATCAGAAGGAGAAATCTATTTTGTTGTAGGTGATAATGTTGCATGGATCATTAAGGTAGTGGTGGTTCTTATTCATCAAAGATCATGAGGAGTAGATAGTCTCATGGGAGAATTTATGAGACTAGTTCTTATTATAGTTTCTTTGTTTGATAGAAAAGGTGGCTAGACATCATGATCTTATTACCCTTTAGTAGGGGAGTTCTAGTGTGTGAGAGTTTAGGATCAATTTCTGGACCCTTCTGTGATTTTCTTCAGACCTATTTTTAAATTAGGAGGCCAAGGTAAGACATTTTGAGGAGGATTTATGTTTTTAGATCCATCCCCATGTCACCCCATTCATGATGAATTTGTGTCTCATGGCTCTGGTGAGAGTAGATGTTATTGATAGGATGCTGGCTAGAATTGAATCATCATGATAGGGGAGTCTTCAAGATTACCCATGAAGCAAAGTTGTGGTATGGGGTTCTCAACTACTTAGACAGAAGAACTTTCGGTCTGCCGAAGGTAAGTCTCAAACCTTGTCATCTCGTTTCTCTAGGGGAAGCGTCTCTCAGACTTATGTCAAGGGATCATAATCATGTTTTTCTTATGGATGTCAAGGTCATTAGCAGTGAGAGATCTCAACCTTTCAGAGAAATAATCGTGTGTTGGGTGTTCCATTGAGGCAGTTTTGACCTAGGAATTAGTAGCTAGGTGTTCCAGTTTGGGATCGGTAGAGAGGAGATTAGGCAGGTAGAGTACAACCATGAGATTCTTCTCACACTCAGAGAGTGGATGGAATTTGTAGAGGTGGTCATCAATAGAGTTAGATAGGTTTTCAATATAAGGTCATAGCCTTAAACATTACTTAATATTGAGATAATTCAATAATTTGACTTTCAATAACATCGAGGATCTTTTTAGGTTTATATTTTTAGAGAATTAGGCCATAACTTATACATATCGACTTGATTATTACAAAGTATACACTTCTACTCACTATCCATTTTTTTATAAAACAAAAACTTTTAATCAAAACATGATTTCATTTCACACATAAAAATCATAACTTTTCTATGATCTCATCCTTGACTCTATCTGCCTTTAAATCCTATGAAAAATATTTCAAAACCAAGGATGATTATAAAAAATCTCAGTAGTGGATACACAAAGAAGGAAAACTATTATATTTGTGAAAACATGTAAACCATGAATACATTATCATCAAGTAATAACTTTCACCTTTATAAAGTAGAAAATAGTCTTCATTGAATATAAGCTCATTTATTACCCTTTTGTAACCAAAATATTACCATAAAACCCATATAAATCACACATAACATATAAAAGGTAACTTGTTACATAATCATACTTAAATGGAATAACCATACGATCGACTTCTACACTTATCATTCTTCAAATGGAATAGTCATATGGCTGACTTCCAGACTCAATGCATTGGAGGTTATAACGTAACCACCCATCCTTAGTTTATTATGGAACCACCCATCTTTGGTTTATCATGTAACAACCCATCTTTGTTTTATCATGTAACCACCCATCAAATGTTTAAGTACCATTATATAATCATAAAACATAAATGATTACAATTATAAACATTTCACTCATAAAATTTCATTTGAAATCATAGGAAATAATTTCAAGATATTGAAATAGTAAATCCATTTTCAAAACCAAAACACACAAAAAAGTAAATAAGTTATTTCTTTTCCTTTTAAAAAACATTAAATCTTGTAGAGGAATCCAAATATCAAATAACAGTTACGACAGCGGAGAGGTTGTTCTCACCGCATACGTTAAAAAATTCCTTTTGTCATTTAGTAAAACACTTCATAGAAAAGGATAAATTTTTAATGAAATTAAAATTCAAATGGTTTTATTATACACTGTATAAATAAGTTTTTGTATATATTAAAATATGCCTCAAGGAAAGGTGATTGAGACGAAGTCCCTTACCTTGAGTCTGACTCATCACGTACAATCATTATGTTCCTGAATAATAAACTTAGATTAATTTATAATTTTTTTAGAAACTTTTTTAAGTTTATTATTCCTTTTATATCACTTATTACCATGTTAAAAATATTACATAATTATTTAAGTTCATATCGAACATTTTTTTGATATTCAGTACTTGAGTCGAAAATAAACTTGTTGAACTTGTTTTGATATAAATTTTCCATGTGGTCAAAATTTCATATCCATAATATTATTCATGATTTAAATAGAATATATATCCAATATATATGTATTTATAATATCCATAATATTTGGATATAATAAATGAAGTGCACTGTTCATGTAGACAGTAGGTCATACGTACGCATGAACGCTACTTCCATTTCTTTGTCATATTAAAGGAATGAAAACTAAATGATAAATAGGTATATTATAATTCAAGTATAATATATATGTTATATATGTTAAATAAGTTAATTAACTCCATCCTTTATATGATCCATATATTTCATGAACAAGTCATATAATTTTGAGGGGGCGGTAGTCCACACTTCCTCAAATGAAATTATCATATTTACACATTATGGAAAGCATAACGGTATGTTATAATAAAATTTAAAGAAGAATAGATACAATATAAATATAATATATATCATATATAAATAAATTTCAATCATAATGTCCACCATGATAGGTGGTAGAAGAAAATTGAACAATCATCGTTTTGTGAAGTAATAGTTCATCGTACACAGAAACAGTATGTTTTATATTGATTAGATGGAGGTGCGTGTAAGTATAGGTATAAACCTTAGAATAAAGATATACTATTATATTTAGTATACTAGTTTTTTTATAAAATATTTTAATAAAAAGAGTTTTGGGTTTGATAAGGAAAAAAATGAAAGGAGCTTGAGAGAAGATGTTACCTCTATATCGGGTAACCCCTTTTGATTTGAGCCAAAAGGATTTCTTGAATTTCCATATGCCCAAGTTAAGGATTATAAGAGTAATTTAGGTATGTTTTAAGATTATTTAAGTATAATTTTTATGATTCAAGGGTCTTGAGAGGTGTGAGTTAGTGGCTATAGGTGGTGGTAGTTTATAAGATAGAGGAGGGGCATTTTAGGAAAGTATTGAAATATTATTTTATTATAAATTAATTTTCAAATTATAATAGTTACAAAGTGATGTATTTAGAGGATAATATTATTATGGGTCTAAATTATCTCAACCAATAGGTTTTATACAAGTTTAGGTCACAAATTTAGCCTTATCTTTTGTCTTTAACCCTTAGTTAAAAAAACTCTTACCATGTATTGTTGTATTTGTACACTATATGGTTAATATAGTTACTATAAAATGCCAAGAGAAACCCAAGTGGATAATTAATGAAATTTTTAACATTATATAAGTTATTTGAAAGAATATTATATTTTTATTACTATTATATAATTTAATGAAATAGTATTTGTTTTAAAAACTCATTTATGTCAATTTTGATACTATTTAGTAATTGGTTTTTTTAGTCATAACAACTTAATTCATTCAAAAAAACTATATTATATCAAATATAACATGTCATAATCATCCATAAAATTCGTGTATGGCATCAAAATTTTCAAATTACATATATTTTAATATTTATAAAATCATTTATTTGAATCTTTCATTAATAAGGTAATCACTACATCATCATTGGGTCATAAATAAATTTATTTATTTAATGTATAAAAATTATAAAAAAAAAAAAACTAATATAGGAAATACTTTTATATTTCCAATTACTATTTATAGTCAAATAGATCAGTTATATAACCCTATATTGAAATTGTTTTAGTAAAAAGATACATGTTTATGTTATATTTCTCTTTACTTTAAATTAATTATTATAACATGTCATTATCACACCCAAGTGGCTCCAAAATGAAAAAAGTTCAGCCTAAGGATTTTTTTGGTCATACATGACTCATCCAATAAGATTATAACACATGTTAGGGTAGTTTTATATTATTATAATATTATTTTTACCCTTATTTACCAAATTTACCCTTTAACTGTGGTAAAAATAATAATTACTGAAGTTACTATTCATAATGTCCAAAAACAAAAGGTACCTATTTACATAATTTGGACCTTATGATTCCAAATATGGAATAAATTTTTCTAAATTCAAACTATAGAAGTTTCATTAATTAATTTAAAATTAATTCCCATTGTCAAAACCATAAAGAGGGTTTTTAAGAAGTAAAAACTATCAAAATATTGACATGTGTTTATGTACAATTTAAATATGAAATTACTTATAGTGAAAAAAATTGGATTAAAGGGTAAAAAAATAACCCAATTACACTTTAAAACTAATTAAAAGGATAATTTAACTATATAAATAAATTAGATGAAAATGTAGTTTTGAATTAAAATTCAGTATTTTTCATTATTCATTAAAATGTGAATTTTATCAGAAAAATACCAAAAATTCAACCAAAATAAATTTTGATGTCCTGTTTCTAAATAAGAAGTTTATTATGTCAAATAAAACTTATAAAATTATCAAAAATTATATTTAAAAAAATTTCTCCATCAAAAGGTAGTAAAACTACCTTTTAAAAATATTAGAGTATTTAATGCTTAAAATTGGATTTATTCTCATTTTTAGCTTCTAAAATTCATTGGATAAATGTAAAAACATTTAAAAACATGTGTAATCATATTATTTTTAGTTCTTTTCATTTCTTCCAATACAACTTCTAAGTGTTAACTACCATTTAAAATAATATTATTATTTTTGTATTATTTTTTTGGTATAACTCAGTGTTGTGCGCAACGTAAGATTTTGGAGAAACTCGTTGTTGTGTGTTGAGTACACAATCGAAGATAGTATCCCTGTTAAGGTAAAACTGCTATATAATTCATAAATATTTAATATATATGAAAAGTTATTATTCTATAATTACCTAGGATGTTACATCATTCTCCCTTTTGGAAATTGCGTCCTCTCAATTTTATTCACTTATCAAATAAGTGGGGGTATATATCCCTCATAGTATTTTCAGATTCCTATGTTGGATCTTCAACCAAATGGTTTTTCCAAAAAACCTTTACCTGATGAATCACCTTATTCTGCAACAATTTCTCTCTACATTCAAGAATCTGTACTTTTTGTTCCTCATAAGAAATATTCTCTTCCAACTAAACTACTTATAGACTCAAAACATGAGATGGATCTAGCATGTACTTCCTTAATATTGAAACATGAAAAGAATTGTGTTCCTGGCATAAACTTGTAGGTAAATCCACTTGGTACGCAACTAATCCAACTTTCTCCAGAATTTCATAGGGTCCAATAAACTGTGGACTCAACTTCCCTTTCTTACCAAAACGTATCACACTCTTCCATGGTGAAACTTTTAGAAAGACATGATCACCTACCTCAAAATAAATATCCTTCCTTTGATTATCTGTATAACTTTTTTGCCTGCTCTGAGTTGTCCTCATGGGCTTCTGAATCAATTGAACTTTATCTGCCATCTCTTATACCAATTCTAGTCCCATTAACTTCCTTTCACCTACTTCATCCCAAAAAGCTGTAGTTCGACACCACTTCCCATATAATTCCTCAAATGTTTTCATCTATATACTAGAATGAAAATTGTTATTATAATAAAAATAAACCAAATAAATATGTTGATCCCAACTTATTTGGTAATCCATTGAAGAAGCACGTAGCATATCGTACAACATTTTAATTGTTCATTCTAACTGCCCATCTAATTGAGGATGAAAAGGTGTGCTGAAATTTAATTCAGTACCCAATGACTTCTTAAGACCTTTCTAAAAGTTAAAAGTGAACCTAAGATCATGATCAGATACAATGGAGAGGGAAACACCATGAAATGTGAGTATCTATTTAATATACAATCAAGAAAGTTTATCTTGATATAGAGTATCTCTAATAGGAAGGAAATGATCAGATTTAGATAATCGATCAACAATAACCTAGATTGCATTATTACCTTGAGATTTATTTGGTAATCCCACAATGAAGTCCATGGATATATTTTCCCTTTTCCACTCTAGTAGTGACAAAGGCTGAAGCATCTCCTTCAGCAACTATCATTCCTCTTTCACCTGTTGAAAAGTAAAACATTTCATGGTAAAGTCAACAATATCTCTTTTCATTACATCCCACCAGTAATAATCTTGAAGGTCTCTATACATCTTAGTGTTGCTCAGATGAACTGAAAATGGAGAACTGTAAGCTTTACACAACAAATCTTTCTTCAACTTTGAATCAAAAGGAACACATAATCTATTCCCAAATCTCAAAACCTAATTTTTATCAATGTTAAATTCGGGTAACTTACCCTTCTGAACCAATTCTACCATTTTCTACAACTCACTTTCTTCCTTCTGTACTTTTTTAATTATGCCTGATATAGATGATTTTACTAACACCTGAAAAAAAACAGAGGAATTTCCTATACCAACAACTTCCAAGACAAAATTCATCAAACCATTAACCAATGGATCTTTTTTCAAATGTAACATGGTTAATGTAGCATTACTTTTTTGAATCAAAGCATCAACCACTTTATTTGATTTTCCTGTATGGTAATGAATTGTGCAGTCATAATCCTTGATTAATTCCAGCCATCTTCTCTGTCTCATGTTCAATTCTTTCTGAGTGAACATATACATCAAACTTTTTTCATTATTATATATTTCACACTTTACTCTATAAAAATGATTCCTACAAATATTTAATGAAAAAACAACATCAGTTAATTCTAAATCATGGGTAGGGTAATTTAACTCATGAGGTTTAAACTAACATGAAGTATAAGTAATTACCAGATCATTATATATTAGAATACAACCAAGTCCTTTCAATGAATCATCACTGTAGATAACAAACTCACCATTACTGGAAGCCAGGTCTCAAACTAGATCATTTACCAATCTTCTTTTCAGTTCCTGTAAAAAAATCATCACATTCTTTTGTCCAGATTAACTTAACTCTATTACATGTTAACTTAGTTAGTGGGCTAGATAACTGAGAAAAGTTTTCAAAAAACCTTTGGTAATAACCTACTAATCCAAGAAAACTAAAAATCTCTATAATATTAGTTGGTCTTGGACACTCTTCAACAACTTTTGTTTTAGAAGGGTCAATAGTTATGCCTTATTTATAAATAATATGTCCAAGGAATGAAATTTGTTGCAACCAAAATTCACTCTTAATAAACTTTACATATAGTTTCTTTTCTTTTAAGGTTTGAAAAACAATCCTTAAGTGACTTTCATGTTCATCCAGACTTTTATAATATACCAAAATGTCATCTATAAACACAACCAAAAACTGATCTAGAAACTAATGAAATAATCCATTCATGAGATTCATAAATATAGCAGGTTCATTAGATAACACAAAGGGCATAACTATAAACTCATAATGCCCATATCTCATTTGGAACATTGTCTTTGGAATGTCATCCTCCTTTACCTTTAGTTGATGGTACCCAAACATCAAATCAATCTTCGAAAAATACTAAGCTCCCTGGAGTAGATAAAAAATCATCGATATAAGGTAAAGGATATTTATTATTAATAGTGATGTTATTAAAGGCTCTGTAATCAATACATATTCTCATATAACCATCTTTATTTTTCACAAGTAAAATTGGAGCACCCCATGGTGAAGTGCTAGGTTGAATGAAACCTTTATCAAGTAATTCTTGAAACTATTTTTTCAATTCCATCAGTTCTACTTTATCCATTCGATAAGGGGGTTTAGAAATAGTCTTATCATCAGGTGTTAAATCAATAGTAATTTCAACCTCCCAATTAGGAACAATACTAGGCAATTCATATGTAAAAATATCTGTAAATTATTTTACTATCGGAATGTCACTAATAAAAACTATTTATTTCTTTTCAAAAACATGATCCAGATAACTTTCACTACCATATTTAATCAATATTTTAGCTTCTTGGTATGTTATAAAAGGTATGAAATCATTAAATAAAACTTTCTTGGATTTAAAATCTATTTTATCATGATAAACTGAAATCCAATCCATACCCAAAATGATATCAAATTCCACTATGGGAAGTTCAATAATATTTGCATGAAGGACTATCCCACTAATGATAATAGGAAGATTCCTATAAATCTTGGTTTCTTTAATACTTCCACCTAGAGTTTTTACCAAAACTTCTATATCACATTCATAAGGTGATATTCTAATTTACTTTCAAATAACTCAGAAATGAAGTAATGTGAAGATCCAGAGTCAAATAGAGTGTTGGCATAATTTGAGAAAACCTATAATATACATGTCACCACTTCATTTGATGGTCCCAAATCAATCGTAGTAGTAGAAAATGATTTTTCCATGCCCTTTTTCTTTTGATCTTACTAGTTTCCACCCTGGGTAGTCAACTTTGCACACACATTGGAATAATGTCATATCTCATTGCAACTAAAACATATTACCACTAGTTTTTCATTGCTTACCTAGTCATATTCCTTATAGTTAAGAGAAATATAACTAGTATTATCACATCAGAAGCACTTATTATACTTTGATATGCATTCTATATAATGTTTTTACCACACTTATCACAAGTTATAAATTTAATATTCTTACCTACAGGCTTCTTTGATGAATTCTTTCCCATTTCTTGCCAACTGGATCACTTATTTTTTTATCTCATAGAACACATGATCATCATAAAACTCTTTTTCTACCTTCTCATCACATTATACAAGTTTCTCATATATTTTAAACTCACTAGAAGCTAATGCCCTTTGATATTTCAACTTCAATCCTGAGTAAAACCGGTTTATCATACTATCAATATCCCGAATAAAATTTGTGATGTAACTTGAAAAAAGGGTGAAATTTTATTCATATACAGCCACAAAATATTCCTCCTTTTGTCTCAATTCCAAGAATTGTTTTTCCATCCTGAGTCAAATAGCCTTAGGAAAATATTTCCCAGGGAAGATATTCTTAAATTCATCCCATTTCATGGCATCAGTCTCTTCACTTCCTCTTATATTTTTAACCATTGACCACTACTGATCGGTTTCACCTTCAAAATGATAAACATAAAGACTAATCTTTTGATTATATAAACATCTCATTACATCATAAATATTTTCTAGTGCTTTAATCCACCCTTTAGCTTACACAGGTTCAGATGATCCTTTGAATTATGGGGGACGTTGCCTCATGAAATGTTCCACTATCAACATATTCCTTTGTGGTTGGTCCGGTTGATCTCATGCATGGAAACCACTATTGTTTATTGCCTGATTCAACTAATACATCACTGCAACAAACTATTTAGTTTAAATTCCGACCATCTAAAGATGTTGAATTGGAAGGTTATTTCCCTCTGTATGCCTTCCTAGCACAACTTCCCTATTTCTTCTATCGAAAACCATTATAAACAAACATATCTTAGACAAAGAAACATGGTAATCCTCATATTCTATATCATTTAAATCTAACCATAAAGTAAAAAAATCTTTTATGGATATTCTATTAACAATATTCTAACTCTTAAAGTTATCTAAACTGGCCTCTAATACCAACTATAAGGCCCCATGCTTAAACATTACTTAATCTTGAGATAAGTTATTAATTTGAATTTCAATCACATAGAGGATATTTTTAGGTTTATATATTTAGATAATTAGGACATAACTTATACATATCAAATTGATTATTACAAAGTAGTCACTTCTACTCACTATCCATTTTTTATAAAAAAAAACTTTTAAACAAAACATCGTTTCATTTCACACTTAAATATCATAACTTTTTCATGATCCCATTATTGACTTTATTATTCTTTAAATCCTTTGAAAACATTTGAAATCTTGGTATGAGCATAAAAATATCAGTAAGGGATACATAAAGAAGGAAAACTATTAGCTTTGAAAAAACATGTAAACCATGAATACATTATCATAAAGTAATACTTTTCACCTTTATGAAGTAGAAAATAATATTCACCTAATATAAGATCATTTATTACCCTTTTGTAACCAAAATATTACCATAAAATCCATAGAAAACACATATAACATATAAAATGTAACTTTGGACATAATTATACTTAAATGGAATAACCATACAGTTGACTTCCACAATTATCATTCTTTAAATAAAATAGTCATACGGTTGACTTCCATACCCAACACATTGGAGGTTATAACGTAACCACCCATCCTTGGTTTATCATGGAACCACCTATATGTCACGACCCGTCCCCTGGGTCCCGCATCGTGACTACCCCAAGCCCTCTTTCCATAGGCCAGAGGCTGGTGACTAGCACCAAAGGCGTAATTCTCTAAAACTAAGAAGGCGTTGCCTTTATAAAACGTAAAAACACACAACCATAGTACAAGCGGAAGAAAAAACTAAGTAAAAACTGTATAAAAAGTATTGTTAAAAGGAAAAGGGTCCAGAAATACAAGCCCAACTGTAAAGTACAAGGAAAAGACAAAACAGGTATAATTAAAAGACAAACAGCTGGAAGGTGTCTAGGAGCTCTCGGATCGTCCACCACAGATCCTACCTGAAGGGTAGGTATAGATAGACTCCTTAGCGCTCCACATTCTTCCATCTCCTCCAGGTACCGACTCATCGTGGGGTCCACCTCCGGGTACCATCCAGTCCTGGCGCTCTCGTCCACCGTTAGCGTTGTCCGTCATCTACATCCAACACAATGAGGTTCGATCATAGCCCGTGTAGTGGTGAGTATAACGATACTCAGTAGGGACCCCGAGACCCTCAAGGTCTCAGAAATCCAACAAGGATAAACCACAAAGTATGATTTCAATGGTTAACCATTACTTAGGTATATGCCCATACATATACCTAAGTTATCAAGTAACTCATCTTAATCATGAGGAAAACACAAAGGTTATTGACTCATCTCAAACCAGGATTTTTTTTATTATCGAAACCGTGACTGGTGAAGTATAGAAGTACAGATGATTAGTTGCGAAGATATATTATCTCATTCTATCAAGAGGCACTGCTTCTGACCATACGGAGTCTGACCCACATAGGATCGATAGGTACTAACCCCCACAATGACCCACACAGGATCTGACCCACACAGGATCGGTATGCATTGAACCACATAGGATCGCTGAGTACTGACCCACACAGGATCTGACCCACACAGAATCGGTATGCACTGACCCACATAGTATCGCTGAGTGCTGAACCACACAGTATCTGACCCACATAGGATCGCTCGGTACTAACCTCTGTATGTTCTGTCTCCAACCTCCGCCTCACTGCCAGCTACTAGGTCTCTGTACACTGTATGCTCACCTCTGGAAGGATCCGCTCCATGAGCTACTATTGGAACTCCATCTGTCACGAAGTCCAGAGTAGAATTATCTCAAAGGTCTACCTCGTCATAGTGGTCTCAACCCAACAGACGGCGCGACAATCGGACGCACGGTCTATGAGTTATTAGCATTTTAGTCCCGGGGGCCCGGTTGGATTCGTGTACGAACCAAATTGATCGTGACTCAACTATATCCCGAACTCCAGTGGGGTATACTCAAAGGGACGGCTATGCTCCAAGAATACTGGCGCCACAGACGGTTCATCAAACAGACGTCTGATGCCAAAGATATGGCCAAAGAAGGCAAAGGGTCAGTAATGGGCCCGGGTCCGGTCCGACCCGGTCGGACCGACTCGGCCCAACCCAGTCTTGGTCGTCCCAGTCTGGGTCGACTCGGTCAGACTCACTGGATCTGACCCGGCCCATTGGGCGGGTCAGCCCGCTAAGTTTTGACTCGGTCCGCTGGGCCCAGCCCAGTAGACCGCGAGGGCGGTTCGGCCTGATAGTCGCCACATAGGCGGCTCGGTAACTCGGCCCAGGAGACTGGGCCAGTTCGGCCAGCGACATCGTGAGGGACGTCATGGTTTGGCTCGGGAGGCTGGTGGCTGAGAGGCCAACAGGCAGGCCGTATGGGGCACGGGCCGGCCGGCTGGCCTCCGGCAGGCTCCGGGCAGGTTGCGGCAGGAGCCGGCCAGGCGGGCAGCGCACCAGCAGGGGGTGCGGGGTGCTGGGTAGCATGCCAGAAGGGTCACGGGGCGCCGGGAGTGTGTCGGCAGGGGCGCAGGGTGCCGGGAGCGCACCGGCAAGGGCGTGGGGCACCGGGCAGCGCACCGGCAGGGGCTCCGGGTGCGCGCCGGCAGGGGCGCGGGCCACCGGGGTAGTGTGCATGTAGGGCCGCGGGGCACCAGGAACCCGCCGGAAGGGGCGCGGGGCACCGAGTGCACGCCGGAAGGGGTGCGGGGCGTCGGTAGTGCGCCAGAAGGGGCGCGGGGGTGTGGGTAGCGCACCGGGGCGCCGCAGGGGCGGCACAGTTCACGGAGGTCACGGTTAGTGCGGCCTTTGTTCGCCGCCTTCGTCGTCGTCGCCGCGTGTACCGCCTTCGTTGTCACCAAACAAGAACAAACAAGGGTAGGGTCGGACTGTGTTCGTGCGGCCCGAACCCTCCTCATTATAGTGACAGGAAACGGAAATTCTCATACCATAACTTGATTGGCGAAGAACGAGGGTTTATTCTCATAATTAAAATAACACAAAAATTCCCCTACCTTTTGATTAACGGGCGATCGTTCGTTGACGTCGTGGTAGGTTGGACGTCGATCTATGGTATACGATCACATCCCACGTCGAAGGGGTCCGAGGAAGAAGGTCGGTGAAGAATATTATCATCGGAGTTCTTCGCGTTCTTCACGTTCTTCGTTGGGAAGGGCGTAATCCTCCAAGTGTTGGGTGACGCGTCTCTTTGACAACGTTTCTCCGCTTGATGAAGTTATCCCAAAACCTTCCCCCAAGCTTCCTTTATATAGGAGAGGGAGGTTTTGTCTAAAATCACGTTGGTACGTAATTCAAATGGTAGAATTAATTAACTCATCTCCACCAAATTAATTGAATGAGTGATGAGGAGGCTATCTGTACCTACCCTTCAGGTAGGATCCGTGGTGGACGATCCAGGAGATGCTAGACACCTTCCAGCTATTTGTCTTTTAATTGTACTTGTTTTTTCTTTTCCTTGTACTTTACAGTTGGGCATGTATTTCCGGTCCCTTTACTTTTCAGCACTACTTTTGTATACAGTTTTTACTTAGTGTTTGCTTTCTCTTGTACTATGGTTGTGTGTGTTTATGTTTTATAAAGGCAATGTCTTCCCAGTTTTAGAGAATTACACCTTTGGTGCTAGTCACCAGCCCCTGGCTTATGGAAGGGAGGCTTGGGGTAGTCACGATGCGGGCCCCGGGGGATGGTTCATGACAATTGGTATCAGAGGAGTCGGTTCTACCACAGAACTTAAGACTCTGATATTTATTTTCTGTGAAGCAATAGTGTTAAGGGTACTAAGTGTGGTTTTCAGTTCAGGGAGTCCAGTGTTGGTGCGGCGGCCGATATATCCATACACTAGGACCATGACTACTGATTTCCGACTTGGTGCACGAAAACACTGATTGCGTGTGTGATTCCAAAAGTTTTCTTTATGTCAGCTCAAAATAGGTCATCTCACCAGGTATAATCTTTTGACCATGTCGCAACTATTCAGGATGCCTCCACGCAGATAGCCAGTTAGAGTTCTGAGAGTGTACATGATGATGGCCCACCGAGCGACGAGGCTCCGGTGCAGGGCCCTCTTACTATGTTGGCACCTTTGGGTGGTGTAACAGTAGCACCACCACCCATTGGGCAGCAGATACCACCAGCTACACTGGAAGATGGTGCACGCCAACTGAGCATGTTTCATGAGTCCCAACGGCAGAGGCCTCCAAGGTTTCGAGATGAGGCAGATTCCCAGGCAGTAGAGGACTAGATGGATGTGATTTCTATATTTTTTCACCTAGTTGAGACACTAGTAGAGAAGATGTTGATCTTAGCTACTAGTCTTTTTTTTAGTGAGTTACCATGAGGATGGTCTGCTTAGTGATGAGGATTCAGTACGTGGACCATTTCCTGAGAGGGTACCTTCGGGAAGTGTGCCAACTATATCACTGCCCGTTGGTTAGAAGACACTACTGGCTGTACTGGTAGAGGACACTTGTAGGCTTAGTGCCTTACATGTATTTTAGCATCAGATACCCCTCAAGTTCTGAGGCGAGCTCGACGCACAGGTAGCTGAAGACTGGCTTATGGAGGTGGCTGAGAGTTCCCTACTGCTTCTACAGTTTTGGCAGGACGACATGTCGGTAGCTGGGTGATCATTGAGGCATACCGATCTTTCCTAGTACTCGATGAATACGATACAATCAGTGTTTAGGGATCGGACTTCCGAGCAAGGCGTGTTTAAGGACATCTGAGCCATCACTATTCCTCTATGTACTCCTAATCATGTTAGGGTGATAGAGAGAACCTTTGTGGATTGAATGTTCATTGGCTGAGCAAATACAACCAGTGAATGATAGTAGTGGGAAAGTAGGAAACTGGTGCCAGTCTTAGAGACTTGAGCATGTAAAAATGTTTTGAGAAGAGGAAGTGTTAAGGACATATGAATCTGCAGGGCAGCAGATGTGGAGGTAGAGCTATTAGAGCAGCATGAGGTGGTGTACATTTCAACATGTTACAACCACCCACCTTTGTAGTCCCCGCCAGGCTCAGGGAGCTGGAGGGAAAAAGAAGAAAGTAGCTGCATGCATTCAAGGAGTGTGACCCAAGGGCTCTCGGAATGATTCGAGGTACGGTCTGTGTCCACTAATAGCTGTTGTATCAATAGATATAGGTACCAATCATTCCTTCCTTCCATGAATCATGTCCCAGACCTAGGGTTTCCGGTTAAACTGTTGACTTGAACCTCACATCTGGAGATACCTTTGGCAGGAGACTCGATAATCACACTTACGCCGACGGTGTAATCTGACCCTCGAGGTGAGAGTTTTGGTTGGAACCTCTTGGTGGTAGCATCGAGGCCTTACGACGTTGGTTTGGGTATGGATTGGACATTCACAGTTTATACTCAGATTGACTGTATTAGGCAACAAGGTTGTGGTTTATCTACAACGTTGGAGTAGGGTTTTCTTTGGTCGGAGAAAAAGGAAACCCAGGCAGCATAGGATCAGCTCATGCATAGGAGGGTGCAGCTGATCACTCCTGAGTCGGCCAAACCTGAGGTGTTGAGGAGGCCATCTGTACCCACCCTTCATGTGGGATTCTCGGATGATGACTCAGTGGTTATTGTTTTACTTTACTGAAGTTGTACTAGATTTTCTGTTGTACTGTACTTTACTATTGGGCTTGTATTTTCGATCCCTTTCCTTTCAATACTTACTTTTTTATTCAGTATAACTTAGTGTTATCTTTTTTTGTGTACTATGTTGTGTTTCTTTACTTTTATAAAGGCAATTCCTTCCCTTTTATCGGGATTTACTCCTTTGGTGCTAGTCGCCAACCCCTGGCCTATGGAAGGTGGGCTTGGGGTAGTCACAGCACGGGCCCCGAGGATGGGTCGTGACACTATATTTGGTTTATCATGTAACCACCCATCTTTGGTTTATCATGTAACCACCCATAAAATACCTAAGTACCATTACATAATCACAAAACATAAATGATTGCAATTATCAAAATTTTACTCATAAAATTTCATTTTCAATCACAAGAAATAATTTCAAGATATTGAAATAGTCAATCCATTTTCAAATCCATTTTCAATACCAAAATACTCAAAAAAGTGAATAAGGGTTTTTTTTTTCTTTTAATAAAACATTAAATCTTATAGAGGAATCCAAATATCAAATAACGGTTATGGAGGTAGAGAGGTAGTTGTCACTGCATACATTAAAAAACATTCCTTTTATGCTTTAGTAAAACACTTAATAGAAAAAGATTACTTTTGAATGAAATTAAAATTAAAATGGTTTTATTATACACCATATAAATAAGATCATGTATAAATTAAAATATGACTCAATAAAAGTAGATTGAGATTAAGTCCCTTACCTTGAGTCTGACTTGTCACATACAATCATTATGTTCCTGAATAATAAAATTAGGTTAATTTATACTTACTTGAGAACCTTTTTCAAGTTTATTATTCCTTTTATATCACTTATTACAATTTTATAAATATTACATAATTATTTAAGTTCATATCAGATGTTTTGTCGATATTCGGTACTTGAGTCGAAAATGAACTTGTTGAACTTGTTTTGATGTAAATAGTCCATATGGTCAAAATTCAATCTCCATAATATTATTAATTGTTTAAATACCATATATATCCATTATATATTTATTTATAATATCCATAATATTTTGAGATAATAAATGAAATGCACAATTCATGGAGACGGCAGGCCCTACGTACGCATGAATGCTACTTCCATTTCTTTGTCATATTAAAGGAATGAAAAATAAATGATACATAGGTATATTATAATTCCATTAAAATATATATGTTATATATGTTACATAATTTCATTAATTCTATTCTTTATGTGTTCCATATATGGCATGAATGATTCATATCACTTTGATGGGGCGGTAGTCCACACTTCCTCAAATAAAATTTTCGTATTTACACATTATGGAAAGCATAAAGGTATGTTATAATAAAAATTAAAGAATAATAGAGACAATATAAATATAATATATATCTTATATAAATACAATTACATCATAATGGCCACCATGAGGGTTGGTAGGATAAAATTGAACAATCATCATTTCGTGAGGCAGTAGTTCGTCGTACACAGAAACAGTATGTTCTATATCCATTAGATGGAGGTGTGTATAAGTATAGGTTAAAACCTTAGAATAAAAAAATACTAGTATATTTAGGATAATGTCTTTGTTGTAAAATAATTGAATAAAAAGGGGTTACGGTTTGGAGAAGGAAAAAAATAAATGAAAGGAGCTTGAGAGAAGACATTACCTCTAAATCGGGTAACCGCTTTTGATTTGAGCCAAAACGATTTCTTGAATTTCCTTATGCACAAGGTAAGGCTTCTAGGAATAATAGAGGTATTTTTAAGCTTATTTTAGTAGAATTTGGATGATACAAGGGGCTTGATAGGTGTGAGTAAGTGGGTAGATGTGGTGGCCTTTTATAAGAGGGAGAAGAGGCACTTTAGGAAAGTCTTGAAATATTATTTTATTATAAATTTATTTTTGAATTATGATAGATCCAAAGTGATATATTTAGAGGATAATATGATTATGGGTCTAAATCCTCTTAACCAATAGGTTTTATACAAGTTAAGTCACAAATTTATCCTTATGTTTTGGATTTAACCCTTAGTTAAAAAATAATTCTTACCATGTTTTCTTGTATTTTTACACTATATAGTTAATATAGTTACTATAAAATGCCAATAGAACCTAGAGTGTATAATTAATTAAATTTTTAACATTATATAAGTTATTTGGTTGAATCTTATATTTTTATGACTATTATATCATTTAATAAAATAGTATTTATTTTAAAAACACATTTATGTCAATTTTGACACTATTTAGTAATTGTTTTTTTATTCATAAAAACGCGATTCATTCAAAAGAACTATATTAAATAAAATATAACATGTAATAATAATCTATAAAATTAGTGTATGGCATTAAAATTTTCAAATTACATATATTTTAATATTTATAATATCACTTATTTGAATCTTTTATTTATAAGGTAATCATTGCATCATAATTGTGCCATAAATAAATTTATTTATTTAATATCTAAAAATTACAAATAAAATACCATGATGTAGAAAATATTTTTATATTTCTAATTAATATTTATATTCAAATAGATCAGTTATATAAATCTATACTAAAATTGTTTTAGTAAAAAGATACATGTTTATGTTATATTTCTCTTTACTATAAATTAATTATTATAACATTTCATTATCACACCCAAGTAGCTCCTAGATGCAAAAAGTTCATCCTAAGGATTTTTTGGTCATCAATGACAAATCCAATAAGATTATAACAATTTTTAGGGTAGTTTTATATTATTATAATATTATTTTTACCCTCATTTACCAAATTTACCCTTTAACCGTGGTAAATAAAAAAATTACTAAAGTTACTATTCATAATGTCCCAAAATAAAGGGTACATATTTAAATAATTTTGAACTTATGATTCCAAACATGGAATCTATTTTTTCAAATTCAAACCATAAAAATTGCATTAATTGATTTAAAATTAATTCTCATTGTCAAAACCAGAAAGCGGGTTTTTAAGAAGTAAAAACTATCAAAAGATTGGCATGTGTTTATGTCCAATATAAATCTAAAATTACTTCCAATGACCAAAATTGGATTAAATTATAAAAACTTTATCCAATTATACTTTAAAACCAATTAAAATGATAACGTAACTATATAAATAAATTAGATGAAAAGGAAGTTTTGAATTAAAATGTAGTATTTTTCATTATTCATTAAAATATGAATTTTATCAGAAAAAACCAAAAATTCAACCAAAATAAATTTTGATGTACCACTTCTAAATAATAAGTTTATTATTTTAAATATAACTTATAAAATTTTAAAAAACTATATTTAAAAAGGGTTCACCGTCAAAAGGCGGTAAAACTACATTTTAAAAATATTAGAGTATTTAATGATTAAAATTGGATTTATTCTCATTTTAAGCATCTAAAATACATTGGATAAATATAAAAATATTTAACAAACATTTTAAATCATATTATAGTTAGTTTTTTTTCATTCCCTTCAATACAACGGCTAGGCATTAACTACCATTTAAAATAATAATATTATTGTTGTATTATTTTTTGGTATAACTCAGTGTTGTGTGCAATGTAAGATTTAGGAGAAACTCGTTGTTGCGTGTCGAGTACGCTATCAAAGATAGAATCCAAATTAAGTTAAAACCACTATATAATTCATAAATATTTAATAGATATGAAAATTTATTATTCTATAATTACCTTGGATGTTATAGTGAAGCAGGTCTTGGTCAGCTTCATGCTTTAGCGTTTCCAACTCCAAGTGAGACAGACATCATTCGAGGTACCCTTTTCTTATTTTCTACATGGTTTCTTACTTTTTTTGATTCAGGAGTGACATACTTCTTTATATCACATACCCTCTTCTATGCTTTGGGGATTGAGGTAGAGAGACTTCCAGTTCCCTTGGTGTTGATTATTCTAGTTAGAGGTCAAGCTGACTTGTATGAAGTATGTAGAGATCATTAGCTAATGTTGGGGGATCACCGCTCTAGTAAATACATCCTATATTTACGAATATATCCATATGAAATCATCCTCTACATGTATTGTATGTATTCTGTATAGGTTATCATGGATTTCTTCTGGAGGTAGGTTGTGTTCTATTATGATTACAAAGAGACTATGGTGTTCTTTGGTGAGAGGTAATCTTTAATGGGTCATAGCAGTGTTTCATCCTCATCATATTTGATGGATAATTTTATGATGAGCTCATTGTAGGTTCATTAGTTGGTGTTTCCTAAGGTTATAAAAGAGTACCCTGATGTATTTCCTAGTAACATTTTGGAATTACCCCCTCGATGTGAGATCAATTTTGGGATTGAGCTACAGTCGAGTGTGTCACCTATCTCGATGTATCTATATAAGATAGAGCCTTCCTAGTTTCAAGAACTATGAGTATAGCTTTATTATATGTTGTAGTGATCTTTTTTACGACCTAGTGTGTCACCTTATGGTGCACCAATGTTTTTTTGAAGAATGATGATAGAAGTTTACAACTTTGTATCAATTATTTTTTCTTGAACCAAGTTATAGTAGAGAACTGATATCCTATTATATGGATTTAGGATTTATTCAATCATATGAAGGGATAAATTTGGTTCTCTAAAATCAATTTTTAATCATAATATCATCATATGTGTGTGAATGATGAGGATACACGGAAGACTGCTTTCTTTTATCATCATAAAAATTATGAGTTCATTGTGATGTTTTTTAGTGTAAATAATTATCCATCCATGTTCATGGGGTTGATAAATTTCATTTCTAGAGAGTTATTGAATATTTTCATGGTGGTTTTCATCGACGATATCCATGTGTACTCTGCATCTACGGAGGAGCATGCAGAGCATCAACAAGCTATTTTATGAGTTCTTCATCATGAGTAGTTATTCATAAAGTTATAGAAGTTTGATTTATGGTCTCTTGAAGTCCATTTATTTGGGAATGTAATTTTATGTTAGGGATTAAGTATTGGACCTTTAAATATAGAGGTAGTTTTGTCTTGGGTATCCCCCAAGACATTGGAAGAGGTGCAGAGTTTCTATGGTATTTTAGGCTATTATACGAGGTTTTTAGCTGATTTATCATAGTTTGAGACTCCCTTGATATATTTGACCATAAAGTATTAGGCATTCTCATGGATCTACTGGTGTCATGAAACTTTTTAGTACCTAAACGAGAATTTGTTCAGTACTCCAATCCTTTTTTTCAGTAGAATGAGTTCAATTTGATGATTTCTATGATGATTTGTGTCTTGGGTTGGGTTTTCTTATGATGTAGTAAATATTGGTTGCTTCTTATGGGTCTTTTCAGTTAATTCCATATGATAATAGTTATTCCACCCATGATATTGAGTTGGTGGAAGTTGTGTCTACTTTGATGTTATGGCAACATTACCTCATCAATGTGCATTTTGTGGTTTTTACTGACCATAAGATCTTGGGGTATGTATTATCCTAACATTACTTAAAATTTTATTAGTGTTTATATATGTAATTATTATGGGATTATAACTTCTATATTTCATATATTCTAGGAAATGGAAATTTTTTAGTCGATATACTGAGAAGGAATTCATGTAGTGATATCATGCGTGAATCTAGAGATTCCAAGAGAGTGATGGAATAACTTTCAATGATTCTTCTAGATATGGTAGAGTTTGGAGGTAGAGGTTGTATTTTCCAGATGACATTGCGGTCATATTTAGTGTAATAGGTCGAGTAGTTCCAGTTGGGGGATTCTAAGGTGTAGGTTTGGAGAGACCAAGTTTTTTTTGGTGATGCGCTTGATAGTTAGTATGAGGATGTAGAGAACCAGTTTTTGTTTTAGGAAAGGCTTTTTTTCCCTTCGGTGATGCATTAAATGTTTCTCTAAAAATTTCATAGCTCACCTTTAGTGGTATATATTGGTGTGACAAAGATGTACTGAGCCTTGAGAGGTCAGTTTTTGTGGAATGGGTTGAAGCATATAGTTATAGATTTTGTTTCTCAATGTTTGTACTACCAGAAGGTAAAGGCCTAGAACCATGTCCCCAATGGTTTTATCCATCCATTATATGTTCCCTAGTGGAATTAGGAGTACATCTCAATAGAATTCATTATCAATTTACCTCTATCTCAAGTATGTTATGACGTTATATGGGTGATAGTGTTTTGTTTCGTGAAATCATCCCACTTTATAAGGATCAGGTATTTGACCTCATTATAGGTTTTGTCAAGGTAGTATTTGGAGGATTTGGTGAAAATGGAGTCCTAAGGATTATTATCTTTAATTAGGATCCTCGTTTTACCTCCAAGGAGTGGAGAGTTCTCATATATTATTTTGGTTATCAGTTATTCCTTAACACTAATTTTCATCTATAGACGAATGGTCAGACAAATTGGGTGATCCAAACTCTTGATGACATGTTGCGCTCTTATGTCATGGATTTTAGAGGTCTATGGATGAGGTACCTCCCTTTAGTAAATATTTCTTAAAACAATATTTTCCACTCTACTATTTTTATGGAATTGTTTAAAGCATTGTATGGAAAACCTTGATGTTCTTTATTGTGTTGGACTGGGGTCAAAGAAGAACCAATTATTAGGAAAGAATTGGTATAAAATATGATAGAGATGTTAAATTAATTTTCAAAATGATGAAGGAAATTAATAATCTTCATAAATCCTATTGTAATCATAGGTGGAGACCTCTATAATTTGATGTTAGAGAACACATGTTCCAGAAGGTGACTCCTAATAATGGGAAATGAAGGTTTGGTTGTGGGAGTAAGCTTTATCCTTGGTTTTTTGGGTATTTTGAGAGGTAATAATGTTTTATAGTTATAGATTATCAGATATCACTTCCCCCATATATGATTAGAATACACAATTTTTTTCATGTGTTGCATCTCTAGCGTTATCTTCATGGTGACTCTAATATCATCAATTGAGGTGAGATCATTGTTAATAATGATGTGACATTTAAAGAGTGTCCTGTATAGATCTAGACCTGTATTAAAAGGTGTTTCATGGGTATTATATTCCCTTGGTTCATGTATTATGGTGACATGGTGGCATGAATAAGAGTACCTAAGAACATGAGTTATAGATGCACACTCAGTACCTAGAGATTTTTTATGTTTAGCTCTTATCTTGTAACATTTTTATCTTATATATGTTGATAATTATGGTTTATGAGATGGTTACTTCTTGTTTATTGTTGGTAACCTTGATCTAGTTTGAGAGGTATCTCCTATGTGAGATTGTTTATGGTCCATTTTTTTGTTGCATGGTTTTACTCTTATTTCCTCTGATGGGGTGGTTAAGCTCCTGTGATGGAGGGATCCTTGAGAGGTATCTCATGGGGTGGATATTCAGAAGACCCATTTTCATTTTCTATATGGGTTTGGTTTTAGATTATTAAGTATGGTAATTGTTTTAGAGGTATTACATCCCTTCTTTTTATTACATATATTTTCATTACATTGTACAAGTAGAGGATCTTTTAAGCTTAGTTTCTTGGAAATAAGGTACATAATACATGAAAACATAAAAAATTATTATAAAAATTTTGAAAGTATTTTTAATTGGTTCATAATAAGTACTTTTATTGCATCTCATAACTTTAGGACATACATCAAATTAAAGGGATAGAATAAGGCTCAATAAGGGAATAAGCAAGGGAAAATGTTCACATGTGATCTTAAGGAATATCAATAAGAACACGAGGAATGTCATTATCGAATGAGTGAGAGAACATGAGGCATAACATAATAAAAATAACATTAATCATAACTTGTATATGTGAAAACAACATTCAATTTAGACATTCATAAGTATATCACAAAGTTTAATAACTAAGGTGTCGTTAAAATTACCAAGGTATCATATAACATGTTATCTCTAGATATTAAATTATTTACCCAATGCATTGAATCACTACCAAGGAACACCCTTAATACATCTTAATTTCATGTGAGACACGTAGATCATAATTAAAAATTTCATAAATAACCCTTGGAGAATAAAATAAATGGGTTTTATATCAAAATCATGGGGTTTCCAAAAGTGCTTAAAAACATGATTATTATGTCATTTTTATCCCATATAAAAGTAATGTCGGTTTCATGTATGTTAATACCAGAATAAAATAAGTCATTTTTACATTTATTTGAATACCCTTTGAAAATAAAGAGTCTTGGGTATTCACAAGAAGAAAATAAAAGGGAATTTCTTGAGGAGAAGAGAGAAATTTTAAGAAGTAAATCTGACAGCATAGCGGGTATAAAACATGGTTTTAGAAAGGGTTAAAGTGAGTGGGGACAAGGTTATTACATTAATAAAATATAATTTTAAAGTAAGGGTAGTATTTAAAGGGTAATAAAATAAAGTAATTGTAATAATTATAAGACACTTACAAAAATGGTTCTTGAATTGAAGAGAAAGGAAGGAGAATTCCCTTACCTTGAAAACTAACTCCTAAAACTTGAGGATTGGGACCTTGGGGGATTGATGACACCTTAGGAGTACTCCTTGGAAAGTAAAAATACCATATATTTGTGTAGGATGGATTTTGAGTGAAATTAAATGGATAAATGGGTGGGTTTTAATAGTAAAAGTGAAGGATTTGTTTATCAATTACCAAATATAGGCCTTGGAAATCTAGGTTGTTGAAAATGAAAAAATATGGGATTTCCTAGGGTTTTTCCCATGTTTTTTGAAATTTGGAAATTATTTTATTTTATTTTAATCCATAAGATTTATCATAATTTTATATTACTTATTTTGGCATGGAAAAGTAAAGTTTCCACAAAAATAATGTTTTTAATGTTTAAGTTTCCATTTTAGACTTTAGAAGGTAAATTATAGGTTTAAAAAATGATTAAAATATATTAAAATGCTTTATATTAATAAAATAACATATTTTAGGCCTTTTATTATCTTTAATTAATTATTAAATCATTATAAAATAATTATGAAGACATTAAACATACTAAAAATCTCAAACTGTATTTTTACTATTCATGAAAAAATAAAATATTTTAGAAAATTCTCATAAATTCGCCTTAACATAATTTTGATGTGATGATTTAAAAAATTATGTTTATTCTATAATAATAATTCTCTAAATATGATAATTTAAACTTTTAAATATAAAAATCCATATTTATTAAAAATAATTGCGAGTTAAAATGCATAGTAAAATTTCAGACACTTAAAATTTTTAAAATTATTTTATCATTTATATTTAAATAAAAGTGTTTTTATCATAATATTTCATTAAAATAAGTATTATTTATAATTCCTTAGTTTATTATAAAAATTTATATATTTTCTTAAAATTATAATTTGGGTTTGAAAAGTTAATTTATAAAATTATATCTTAATTAAACCTATTTTTATTAAGCAAAACTATTCTTAAAATAGAAGTGATAGAATAAAAATTTTATTTATAAAAATTAATTACACTTTACGTAACTAAGGCCCGGACACATAACCTCTTATTAAACCCACATATGCCCTAAGAGTAAGGCTTGTGATGGTAGTAGTTTCATGGGGTGCCTCAACTAACATCAATTAAGTGGTAATATCCACTAACTTGAACTTATCCCATAGTCTATTTCATTCAAGATTAGCTTGGCCTTGGTCAAGGGTGAACCCTAGTAATGATACATCCCTCCCAAGTTCTGATAGATAGGCTTCAAACGGCATGACTCTACTGGTTGAGGTCATCGACTCTTATTTCTGTATCAATTATCCTTTCTCAAAATTTACTTATAAACACTAATTATAATGTTAAAATTATTATCAAGATTATAGTTCCCAGCAGTCATATTAACTAATGGTCATAATTGATCAATGGTCATAATTGACCAACGGTCATATAACGATCAAATACAAATAGTCACATTTCCCTTTATATTTACTTCATAATTAAAGAGATACGTTTTTTTTTTGTAATAATATAGTATAACACACATTTTTAGGAAACAATTATCATTCAAAAAGTTTGGGTCGTTACATTATTCTCCTATGAAGAAATTTTTTCCCCAAAATTTAAAATCACTCTCTCAATTGAGAAAAGGTGTGGGTACTTTTGTATCATCATCTCCTCTAGTTCTCACATCTCTTCTTTGTATTTATGGTTTCTCCACAATACTTTGATGAGGTGAGTAGTCTTATTGCATAGAACCTTGTCTCTAAAATCCAATATCTTCACCGGATGCTCCTCACAAGAGAGGTCATATTCCAGTTGTACCACCTCCAAATTCAGTACATGTGAATGGTCAGGTATGTACTTCCTCAAGTGATATATGTGGAATACATCATGAACATGAGCTATATTAAGTGGAAGTACTAGAAGATAGGTCATTTCTCCTATGTGATTAAGGATTTCATAGGGGCCAATGTACCTAGAGCTAAGCTAACCTTTCTTCCCAAACTGCATGACTCTCTTCCAAGGTGATATTAAAAGGAACATTTTTTTATCAACACCAAACTCCAAGTCCCTTCGATGATTGTCATTATAGATATTTTTTTGAATATGAGTAGACTTTATGTGTTGTTGGATATCATGGACCTTTTCTATCATCTCTTGCATAGGATTAGGCCTAAGAATCTTTCTCTCACCAACTGTATCCCAACAGGTAGGAGTTTTTCATCACTTCCCTTAGAGATCTTCATAGGGTACCATCTGAATACTTGAATAGAATTTTTTGTTGAATGAGAACTCAACTAATGGGATATATTGATCTCATCCACCTTTAAATTCTATTTATTGTATTCTCAACATGTATTCAAGTGTTTGAATAGTCCTTTTAGATTATCCATCAGTTTGTGGGTGATAGGCCTTACTAAAACTCAATCTGGTACACAGATAATGTTTAATACTTCTCCAAAATTTTAATTTGAACCTTGGATCATGATAAAAAATGATAGAAAGTGGCACTCCATGAAACCTCACCACTTCCTTTATATAAATCTTGGAAAGTTTTTCAAGAGAAAAATCTTCCTGAATAGTGATTAAATGGAAAGTCTTGGTGAGTCAGTTCACTATAACCCATATTGCATTGTTTCTTTTAGATGTTCTTAGGAGACCAGTAACAAATTCCATAGTGATATTATCCTACTTACATTTTGGTATGGGTAGTGGTTACACATGCATATAAATATATATATATATATACACATGATGGAACATTTACCAGTTGATCAGGATCATATAACCAGGTATCGACTATGGTTCACTTGATTTATTTATTTATCACTCAAGTTTTGTCTCATCTATATTGAGCACGTTTATTGATCTTGTACTGTACGACTTTTCTTTTAGTTTATTTCTATCAGTTATTATTATTATTATTATCCAGATGAGTATGTCACATGTACATACACTACATATCACTGGTTATGTACAAAACTATGTTGGTGGTTCCCTAGTGAGTTTTGTACTCACCCTACTCTGGTCTCCATTGCACTAAGGTACCTGAGCAGATGTTAAATTTGTTATAGGAATATGTAGGTCCGAGGCTTGGGACTGATCAAGTAGGATATCTTATATATGTATGTGGATATTGGGTATGTTGTATGGATCGAAGATTGTAGTATATCCTTATACTTTTATTATAGTTTCCTTTATGTAGTCTTGTATGTATATTCATCCCAATGGGTGACTAGTGTTATATGTATGACATAGTTATTCGGGCTTCTTATCATTTCACTAATTATTTCATCATGTTCTATTTTAATTTATTTACTACTTCCACACTCTTTTTATTACTACTATGGATGTTATCTGGTTATTTCTGCTATTTTTTACTCTTATATGATGGAATAGTCTCTCTACAGAAACACCTTAGGCCCTCCCTGCTAGTCAGCAACCTCTGGTGTATGGAGAGGTGCTTTTGAGGCCTTGTATTTAATCATCTTAGTGCACCGGTTTAGTGAAATCCAGGCTAGAACATTACAAAGTGGTATCAAAGGTGTTTATTTCCATTTGATTTACTATTTAGGATATGGTAGATAGGAGTATTAGGAATGTGTCAGATCCTATGATGGATATCAAACTAGTGTGTCAAGAACACTTGTTCCGGTAAGAATTCTCAGTTTCTAAGGATATGGGATTGCTTTTATGATATGTTATGTTACTCTTGTATATGATTTTTCTTTGAGAAATGCACATATGTTTTGCATGTTATGATTTATTATGGATTTCTGACTCTTGGACCACTGAAAATAAGCTAGTGATTGATTTTGACTCTTGGATAGTAAAGGAAAGAGGTATCTCATGCATCATATTTGGCACGTAATATTTACATGTTATAGTCCTTCTATTGTGTGATTATTACTGATGATAGAGATAGATTTTAAAAGTTTTAACAAAAACATAATTTTTTTCCCAGATAGGTTTTTGGTGGAATTATATGCAATTAGTCTAACTTGTATATATATTTATTTCTGATGGAAGACTATGTAGACCTGTGGTGAGACATTTTATAGTGGGGCTGATGACTCAGTCCTCTTGCACAGAAGGTGAAGTGACCCTAGCAGGTTGGTAGGTCACATGATTCTCATATGGTGAACCCCCTATAGGGTGTTGTTACTTAGGTTCAGTTAATTAAAGTGTCAGTAACAACCTATATAGTTTTTTCATACATCTATTGGAATTAAATTCTACTTAACCAAACCACACACTTATAATAAAACATGGATCATTGAGATGGTTTTATTCATGTATTTTTGTCCCTATTTAGTAAACCTTGGTAGTTTATGCCTTCTCTTGTGGTTATCTAGTTAGATTTCTAAGTACAATGTCAATAGGTACCCTTTCATTTATAAGTGAACTAGACCTTGGGGGTATTAGAATATATATGTGCTAGATGAGTGTCAATTCATCATTATTTTCAAAATTATATCATGATACTTTTGGGGAAGTCCCCTATAAGGATTCTCGAGGAGTATTGGGACCATAGTAGGATTATGTTGGTAGTTTTGACCCTCATAGGCCGATGTTATTTTTACCACTTTTAGAGAGGGTTGATAGACACGTTGTATGCCTTATGCCTAGACGGGTGTGCATATGATGCCTGTGAGATGTGACCTTGGAGATGTTTGGCATTTTGGGCTAGGTGGTTAAACCTAGTTTCCCTGTGATGAGACTTGATCTGTAGGGATAGGTAGGAGACCTAGAGACCCTTAGTTTTGACTTAGAACCTTGTAGGTCGATGTTTATTTTGATCATGGGAATCTATGAGTATTTTTGGACTAGGTTTGTGGATTCCTTATAAGTATTGATCTTGTTTTTATTCTCTTGTTGAGACTAATGCATGGTAGGAGCTCAGGTTTTGTAATATAGGTCGTATAATGCCTTTGGTTTCTGAGAAAGCACCTAGGGTGCTTGTTTTTTGTGACTGGATTAAATAGAAAATACTATTCGGGTGCCTAGCCCTGTTGACCAGATTTTCTTCAATTGCAAATATAGTAAAAGTGAGAGTATATACTCATAACTATAATGACATCATGTGATGGGCGATTGTGGAATATATCATGGCATGGGTCAAGTTCCTGATTTTGAACAGTATTTACAAGGGTGATTCTAACTTAATAAGTTTGACATGCCCTAAAGCATAGTTAACTCACCTTATAGTGGATAACTCATGAGAGAGTGAGTTGGGTGATAATGGTATGAATTGATTACCTGTGGTACCATTTAAAACATAAAGTGGTGAATGACCATGTGTGAACTGAGGACTGATGGTTTAAAAGAAATGTTGTAGGTATGGTTGCCTATAAGTTGTGACTAAAATAATGAATATCCCTCTGTGGTAGAGGAGACATCAGAAATCAATTGGGTTTTATGAGATGGTTGACCTATGGCTATATCTGGACATGCATTTTTAGGAGACATGGTGGAAAGGGTTTGTTAAAGGTGGTATAGCCTATTTAGATGATAGTGTGAATAATAGGAGAAATACATGCCTATCAATAGAATCTTAGTGTACTCCAAGTCCAAATATAATCATGATTTATATCTTGATATCGTCCTCAGTACACTGATAGAGCATCATATATATGTCGTGATTTATCTAAATGTTTTTCTGATTTTGGAAAGAAACCTATTGAGGTTGTTCTCAAGGATTAGTTTAAAAGTAATCCAGAGGGTAAGTAGTACACTACTGGCTTTTGGAGGGTGTTGAACCTCATTTTTTTTGAATTCTGACAAGCATCATGGAAACTATTCTCAGGAGGCAAGAATGAGTCAGGGGTGAAATTTTTGTTAATGTTCGGGATGATCAGGTGTTATACCATGCCAGTTGTCATGTTCAGGAGGGTTAGGGAATATGATGTGATGATCAGGTTCTATTTTTATTAGTACAATGATGATGATGCTCCTAATGTGGGGAGAGGGACATCAATCACTGATAGGAGACCCTCGGGTGAGAAGGTTCATGGGATCTTGATACCGATTGTTTGGTGTTCATTATAGATCTCATATTCCATGGATAAAATGGAACTTTGTACACCTGAATTTCATAGAAAATGTTAGGTGGGTTTCGAATATGAACTCAGGTAGGGTCCAAGAATGGGTGTTGATCCCAAAATAACTTGTGAAGATCCATGGGTATTGGATCAGAAGTATATCATTGTTTATATGGTGGAATGACAATGGAAAATGAGATTATGGTCCTCATGTGTGGTCGAATTATTCAAGTTGAGTAATGAGCTGAATGCATCATTAGAATGCTATGGGCGTGCTTTTATAGGCAATCCCAATGTTGGATATACTGTGACTCGGAATTGGCCATTGAAACTTAAAACCTATGGAGAGGAGTATCATAGGTTGGTTAATGAAAGAGATGAAAATGTGATCATGTATTATGTTAGATGGGCTTGATTAAGAATTTTCTCGATGTTCCATCTTTTTATGTGAGAGTTGGATCGATTTTTAGTGACTAAAGTATTGTATGCTTTAAGTAATGATTTTAAGCACCTTGGGCATTCAAAGGCACAATGCGGTGTTCTATGTGGGATTTCATGAATTAGGTAGGTTGGGTGATGTTTTAATTGTTCCCTAAGGCTTCTTGGGGATTATAAGTTCTAATGTGTGGAGGTTGTAATGTTCCATGTTTTCCGAGTTGAAAAAATTAAGTTGGAATTTTAATTTTTGTATCTATTGGTGGATGATGAATTTTGTGAACCATAAATCAGAATAAGGTTCTAAGTGTTTAAACATCCATAAGTTATTTTTTTAGATATGGTTTATGATTCAGTGGAAGTATCGGGGGTTCAGAGGAATTCTAAAGGAGGAACAGGAAGCTAATATTCTAAAAAACTATTATGAGTTTTACACGTCCTGTATTATTTACATAACATTTACTAGTTTCATGGGGTGCAGCCCAGCAGATTCATGATATGAAAGATCATGGGATTTCCCCAAGGAATACACGATGTGTATCTATTACACGTCATGAAACTGTTACACAACCTCTAATAGTTAAACATCATGTAATAGGTGGTATTGGAATTTTTTTAAAAAATAAAACAAGGGGAACCTTCCCATCTATCTCATTGGGCAATTTGAGGGCGCACATGAAGTCTCTCGACTATGATCCTCTCCCTCTTCCTATGTTCTTCATCGATCAAGTAGTTCTTGGGTGAATTTCGACAGTATTAAATGGTAATATATTCTCCATTCCTCTTTATATATTATTTCCCTTCCATTGTTTCTAATTTTGGGAGTTTTTATTTAGGGTTCTTAGTCGTTTTGACCAGATCACAGTAGAATGAATTATTTTGGTTGGGGATTTTTCTCTACCTAGGATGAGGATGTTATGAGAGGATGTTTTCACTTATCCCCATTTTGTTTCATCAAAGTATTTCTCTATAGTTTATTTCTAAAGATTTAATGATTTTAATTTAACTTTATGGGTGTTTTTATGATACTATTTATTAGGGATTATTCTCAATTCAGGGTTAAGGATGAATTGCATGTTGTTGGAAAGCGTTTGGTCATGGTTTTGGTGCAATGAGATCAACCAGTGAGATTTTGGGTATTATGACTTTATGAATTAAATCATTTTAATTTTTTATCTTTAGAATATTAATTAAATTAATTATATAATAATTATAATCAATTAATTTATGATGTTCTAGTTGTGAGATAGGATCCTACTTGTATTAAATGAGGTTGGATAGGCCTTGGAAGCTAATTTCAACCCTTGGAAAATAAATGGAAAGATCCATAAATGTAGGTGGTATGTTATACCTTCCATTTAGTATTTATGTATGTTTATGGTATTAGATGGATACTTGGGATTTACCCTGAAAGATATACCCTCATTATTTAAATTTATTCTGACAATTGTTAATTAAATGAAATGGGTAGTTTGTGCTAGATGAATTCCCAAGATCACTAACAGCCCCAGTGCTCTAGTTTCCTCCACATCCAGAGGATATTACCATGATCAAGGATCCCCTATGGGATGCCTCTTCTTATTCTTTATAGGATCCCAAGAGGCATTAATTAATTATGTACTAACTTGGAGAACCCCAAGAGGTATTCCTCTATTTACTAGTGGACCTTGAGGATCCTAATTAGGATTCCTCTCCAGTGTATTGACCTAGGGGACCCAGTGGGTTCCCAAGTGTTTTACCGACCCTGGGCTATTATGCCAGGTTTGGTTATAGATGGTAGCAGGTGTCACCTTAGAACCCATACCGAATGTGAAATTCCATGAGGCTGAAATAGTGATGGTGGGTTTAGGCATTCATCCACCTTTACTCTTTTTTTATTCTTTCACTTATTTATTTCATATGTAGTGATGATTACCATAGGTGCTTCTTGGTTCTCAGATGATGGGCCTAATGTGATGATATATTTTTGGGATTCTCAGACATACTTCCTAGGGTCCAAATCTTGAGCCTTTTTATTTCATTTTATATTATTTTCAATGATAGAATTACTTCCTAGAATCCAATTTATTACACCTTGAGTGATACTTGGGTTCCTTTTTATGGAACACCTTGGATGAGCTTATAGGTTGTATGAATTATGTAATGCCTCTAGTGATGCTTGGGTTTTCTTATGTAGAACGCCTTGGGTAGACTTGGTAGGATATTTCTTATACCATGCCTCAGTGATACCAAGGTTTCATTATAGGATTTCAAGGATGTTCATATAGGGGCATGGGTTCATATTATGCCTTGAGTGATACTTCAGTTACCATGCAGGAATTCCTTAGATGAACTCATTGGAAAGATGGTTTATATATACCTTGAGTGATACTTGGATTACCATGTAGTAATTCTTGGATATAATAATAGGCTGGCCCATTTATAAACACCTTGAGTTATACTTGGATTTCCATGCAGGAATTCATTGGATAAACTCATAAGCTGATTGATTTTATATGTACCTTGACTAATACTCGGGTTCCTTAAACAAATACCATGGATGGGCTTAGTGGTTGAATATATTACATTATAACTTGAGTGATACTTGGTTTCCCATGCATGAATTCCTTATATGGACTCATAGGTTGGATGTTTTATATTCACCTTGAGTGAAACTTGGATTCCCATGTAGGAATTCCTTGGATGAAATCACATGGAAAATAAAGTACTTTAATGTTTTTTATCTTTATATATGGATTACTTGGTTAGATACCATGGGTACCAATTTATTTATATTTAGTTACATCTATAGGATTTTCCATTGGAATATGAAATCTTTCATTATAGTTATTGGAGGCAAGTACGGGTGAGCTTAGGGTTAGGACGTGTATTCCCCTATGGTGATGTAGCTTGATCATAGAAATTTTTGGTGCTGATAGAAGTAGGTATTATTGATTAGGATTATAGACCAAAGGATCAACTAATTATATATGGATTGAGTGGTACAACATGAATCTTAATTCCCTTTTCACATGATGTCTAGATGATCGGTATTACGGACCCCAAGGATTTACTGTTGTTGTTTATGTTATTTATTTCGTCTTACTCATGTATATACATATTTATGTATATATATATATTGGTAATATATATAAATATAAACATATAAATATATATATACATGATAGAACATTTCCTAGTTTACTAGGATCATGGACTTAGGGATCGACTATGATTTACTTGATTTATTTATTTATCATTCCATTTGTGTCTCAGATAGATTCAAAACATTCCTTGAGATTATCCTATACCACTTGTATTTTATTTTATTTCTAGAATTTATTATTAATATTATTTTTATCCTTATGAGTATCTCACATGTACATACATTTCATATCACTGGTTATGTAAGAGACCGCATTGGTGATTCCCTACTAAGTTTTTTACTTACACCTTTCTTCAGCCGCCATTGCACTGAGGTGCCCAGGAGACGTTCAATTTGTTGTAGGAATAGGTAGATATAAGGCCTTGGACTAATTGAACATGATAGGTCAGATATGTCTGTATATATTAGTTATGTGGTATGTCTTGGATATTTCAGTAGATCCTTGTACTTTTATTTCAATTTCCTTTGTATACTCCTACATATAGAGTTGGATCAGTGGGTGACCGGTGTTGTATGTATGAAATGGTTGTTCAGACTTCTATAGAATTTCACTAATTATTACAACATGTTCTATTTCACTTAATTTACTAATTCCCCACTATGTTTATTAATACTATGGATCTTATCTAGTTATTTATACTTTTTTTACTCTAATATGAGGGAATATTCTCTCTATAGACACACCATAGGCTCTCACTACTAGTCAGTAGCCTCTGGATTATGGAGAGGCACACTTGAGGACTTGTCGTGAACTGTCTTGGAGCACCAGTTTAGTGGCATCTAGTCTGTGACATTACACTCAATCTTGTATGGGTCCATGACCACACCTCGATGAGACACCGTCTGCCCAAGGAAACACACCTATCATATCTAGAACTTTCACTTGGACAACTTTCCATAGATATGGTGGTGTTAAAGGACCTATAAGATAGCTTTGATATAGTCATCATGATTCTCCTATGACTTTGAGTAGATCAATATATCATCAATAAACCTGATGATGAATTGGTCCAATAACTTATACAATATGGATTTCAGGACCCCCATGAACATATCTAGTGAGTTTATGACACCAAATGGCATGAACATTAACTCAAAGTACCCATATATGCACCTAAATGTAGTCTTCTTAATATCCTCATATTTCACTCTTGTATGGTGATATCTAAACCTCAATTAAATCTTTGAGAACCAAATAACTCCCTCTAACTAATCAAACAAATCATCATTCCTCAGAAGAGGGAAATGATTCTTGACTATCACCTAATTCAACCTCCATTATCCTATGCACAACCTCATACTATCATCCAACTTCTTAGAGAATTGGAGTACCACCAAGGAGACTCATTAGGTTATATGAAACCCCACTACATCATATCGTCAACCTATATCCTCAACTCATGAAACTCCATAGGTGAAATTTAATAAGGGGCCATCAAAACTAGAGACATGCCCAATTACAAATCTATCACAAACTCAATGTTGTGTCAAGGGGGTAGTTTCATAACCTAATTAAGTAAAACATCAAGGAAATTATCCACAACCTAAGGAATATCCTCTACATGAGCCTCTACCGAATTCTCTTCCAACTAAGATAAAAGGGGGTCCACTTTACTACCATCCATATGATAACTCCAATCACCAAAGAAAGACACTCAATGGACCTCCAAATCAAAAAAAAGTAACTCTCCTATTGAAAAAAATGATGAATGAACACATGGAATACAAATAATACATGCATAGGATGACATCATATAGCTATATCAATAGTAAGAAGATTTCCCCACTAACTGGTACTTCCCCATCACTAGTATACATCCCTAGAACACATTAAAAAATGTATCCTGGCCTCAAAAGGGTGTAGATAACACCATTGGAACTGGAATTCTATCTACATTTAGTCCCAAGGTTCTGAAAAAAGTTTTATTAATAAAGGATTGTGAGGATCTTGAATCAAACAAGGAACAAACATGGGTAGATGATAAACTGACTATACCTTGGACAACCTTTGGCCTATATTGTCACCTTCATCACATGAATCTAACCACACCCATATCCTATACCTATCCACTATCAGTATTCATGACCATGATCTAGACTAGGTACCTAATTATGGGGACCATCATGAGGCTGATCCATTCCAACACCATCTTCCCTCAACTATTGAACAAGCGTCAGTGATCCCTATTGTGGAAACTATCTTAGAGGAAACTATTATTTATTTTGGAAAGGGGACTAAACAACCATCTAAAAATGGCCTCCCTGAGCTATTATATATTGATCCTAATGGTTTCTATGTCCCCCATAGATATATAAAAAAAAATAGGAAGGCTTTAGAAGGTGATTTGGATCCACAGACCCTATAAGTATATGAAGGGATCTTCCGCAGTCAGTTCCACACTAGTCTAAACACCAATATCCTACACATCTATGTACCACTTCCTAAATCTATTCTCCTAAATACATCATACTATCCACTTTATTTAGGATAACCTCCCAATAAAACCATCTTCTTGATAACCTCCACCTTCTTTTGCACCTCCAGATACGTGGTAAGGGTAAATTGGGTGACTACATTATTAATTACAGGGTATAGGGCCTCCTCTAGATATCATGTTCTGGACTCATCATATGGAAGGAAATTATAAGAAAAGTGAAATAGGTACTTGAACCTAATCCCATGATCCTACACACTCAGGCTCTAATGCTAAAGGGAGAGTAGCTCCTGCCTCTTTTCTGCCTTCATCGTCTATGACAAGAATTCCAAATGGAACTCTTTTGAATGTCTCGCCACAACACATTTTTCTCCTTTTGGTCACCAAGACACAGGTTCCACCACATAAACATAGATACTCACATTTGACTAATTTATAAAGACAACCAAAACTTAACTTAATCTCAAATAAAATTGATGGAGATCTCAAGCTTCTTCATCCAATACTTTATCTCTAGATTCGAGACACCCCCTAATACTTCCCTAATATCTACTATTGAAAGGCACAAAAGGTATTCTACCATGCATAATCCTCTTCAACTAGGTTGATCATTTGACAGTTAACTATTATATAATGTTGAATCTCTATTGCCTGAGCTACTCGCATACGAAAACTAGGATCCATTCCTAAAAATTAAGGAGAAACCCTAATCCCAATAGTATGGAATTTTATCAAGGATTATTTAATTAATTTAATTTAAATTTCCCCAAAACAACCCAATTTATTCAAGAATACAATTAATCATGAAGCAAGTACCTATCCTAGGTCTCTACCAAGAAAACATGTCCACCTCACTTGATTGTTCAATAATTTTAGAGTCCTTGCATCAGATCATAGGGGGGCCTAAAATATAGTTTCCTAGTTGGTCTCCCTAGAATATGTCATGTACCAAGATCAATTGATACCACCTCCCTACCAATCCATGCAATAATCATAGTGCCAAACTCCAAACTCTATCCTATCTCTTAACCAAAATAATTGATACCACTCTATTATGACCCCCTACCTCCAAAGATACCCCTCCTGGGACGATAATGAAGGAAGAGACATACCCCCCCCCCCCCCCCCGAGACTTGGCTCCAGTAGGCCCTGGGTTGGATACTAGAACCAAGGGTATAGAAATATCACATATAGAAGGAATTACCCTCAAGAATAACAAGGATTAAGAGATGGGATAAATCAACTACAAAACAACTCTATCACTTGATATGAAAGTAAACCCAAAATCATCCCACAATGTATGAACAATATCAAAAAAATATAAATAAAAGTCTCCAATTAAATACCAAAAAAAAGTCTTATGGCCATGACTTAACAAAAGATCCAAATCCAAGAAAGTAATGTATAGTTTGGTCCCCAAATACCTCTTTAAAACCTAAAAATGGTTTATATATACATATGGTGATCATAACATGTATTCTTAGTTGGATCATACCTAAGGTCTCAAGTAAACATGTGAAAAAATCATACTAATGTTCAAGTGAACAAATAGTAGAATAAACATGCACCCAAACTGGTAAACTATCAAATACAAACCTCATTTTTATACACACACCAAATCAGGCATCCAATATAAAAAAATAGTATCAAAAGAATACAAATCAAAGGAACCTCGTAACCAATTCCCCGCTGATTTTCCACTCTCATTCCCAAACATCAAATGTCATGTGCTCTCATACTTTCTATAAATATCATGTCCCATATCCAACTATCTCTGATGTGGGTTAGGATGAATCCTTACCAATCCAAACCTCCCACATGTCCTAGCATCCGGCATTAGCATTGGTCATCATCACATCAAAAACTCATTACACATCACAACCTCATTACTTATCCAGTAAAGTGGGGTATCATTAATGTGAAGGACATCAACTTCATTCCCTCCTCTAACCATGCATGACCCGTACCACATATCACATCCTCAACATCACTGGGTAGTCTCCAACACCAACTCGTATCATTACTAGGTAATCTCCAACACTAACTCATATCATCACAAGGTAATCTCCAACATTAACATGTATCATCATAGGGAAATCTCCAATACCAACATGTATCTTCACTACTGTAGAAGGAAGAGTGAGGAAGAGGAGGTAGCTAGCCATTTGTATCACCACCAACCTAGATATTGGGGAAAACACCCAAAAACCAAAATATTTGGGTGTTGGTGAGGTTATCTAACTTTGTTGGGGAGTATATAGAAATAACATAGAATAAAATATAGATATATAACATACAATAAAAAACCTATAGGTTTACAAAAAATACACTAGCATACACTACAACACCAACACTACACCACATGTTATCTATCACAATCGATTCCACCACTAAATGCATCACACCACACAACCACTACACCTAGACACATAATTTACACTTTCAATTATATATTACACCATTTCCAGGATTAATGATTTTTCACTAACACCCATTTACTAATCCATTTCACTTCACATTAACATAGCACGTTCATTTATCATTTAATTAATTTAATCCATTTACCAAATATCAATTTCATACCATTCATATTCATTTACTTTACCATGTATTTTCATTTTCAACATTTAAATTTATTCAATAAATAACTAGGAAACTAACACAACCACACCACATAATAGCTCATTTATATCACATCCACCATTTCCATAATACATCGTATTCCAAGAAATCACTCTACAAAAACTACACATGAGAACCACTACACATCAAAACCACTACACAACACAACCACCACACATTAAAACCACTACACATCACAACCACCACACATCACAACCACCACACATCTCATTCCAACCAATCATCGCCTTGCTACCCAACAAATAAAGCATCCCAATCAGTCACCACCATTTCAACATAATAGTCTATGTTACATATGGAAGCATAGTAAGCTCAACCACACAAATAAAAACATACTTCCTTCTACATTTACCAAAATTTATATTCAAGGGATTATATTAATTCACATCATTACTTAACATGGTTATTATCACAAAAATTCCATATTTCCATGGTAATCCAATTAATTATCCTTGTATAAATTCATAGACTTTTATTAAAGGTGTGATCAAACAATCAACACAAAAAGCTTCTCACATACATGTTTACTAAAACACAAACAAGGCTCCTAACAACTGTGATTTTATGCAATGTCAAAAGGAATGTATAAACTCGTCAATAGTATCATCAAATAAGTAAAACATAAGATTTCTCTATATTCCCATCACTATAAGATTAGATAAATTTATTATTTTCATTAATAAAACCCCTATTATCTACCTAATTTAAGGTAAAAACATGTAATCCCCACACATACACATAAATAAGAAAAGAATAGGGATCCCCTACCTCAAAGAAGATTTTTGAATTGATTCACACAAATGGGTGAAGGAGAAATAATCAAGAAACCAAAACCACACCAGGAAACCTTCTATCAACTTGAACGACACTAAGGGATCATCAAAAAAATATCCCAAACACTAACCAAACAATAAAAACATCAATATTATAAACTCCCAAAGAGGAAGTGGAGAAAACAAGGGAGAAAAGGGGATTTACTCATTGGGGTTTTCCAAGGATCAACCTCTATAATCCAAGGATCAAAGCTGTGAAGGGTGGTTTGGAAAGTCTTTAAAAATCACCTAGAATATTCCCAAAAAAACTAGGAGGAATAAAAGAATTTGGTTGATCCCTGATATTTATAAATAAACAAGGAATCAACACATTTATGGTGTGAAATATAGATTCAGGTTGTGGGTTTTTGTGAGGCCCTCTAATTTAGTCCATAAAATATATTTAGGCCACGAATAACTCAAATTACAAGCCTGATTAATATTTTTTGATTTTCATGTTACCTAAAGTTGGAATT
The DNA here is from genome assembly GCA_963277665.1 of Viscum album. Classification (NCBI taxonomy): domain Eukaryota; kingdom Viridiplantae; phylum Streptophyta; class Magnoliopsida; order Santalales; family Viscaceae; genus Viscum; species Viscum album. Next base: position 378,157,424 of record OY728142.1, read on the forward strand.
AATTCACATCATGAACCATTCCTTCACTTCATGGTTTTATTAAACACAGAACTCTCATTCTAAGTTTCGAGTCATGAATCACTAACCTATAATCCAATAAAATCCTCTCATATTGTGAACTTTTATTCACATCATGAACCACCTTCTATACTATAATTTCATCTCCAAACTCCATGGAACCCTCCTTGATCCTCTTCCAAACACCTCTAACTCCCAAAACAGCAAATTAATGGTCCAAGAAGACATAGACCATTACAAAATTCATTATTTTAAAGTTTATATCTCTTTATAGGAGGATTAAATGTTCCAAAATAGTATGAGTAGGTTATATACTCTAGCTTCTCTCCTAGTGAAATTATTAAATCTTCTCAACCATACCCTCATCCCTTTATTTTCTCACTTCAACTCTCACAAACCCTTTAGACTCTATAGTTACAGAAATGAATAGTTTTTATATTAGTTTAATAATAAATGATATTATCCTACCACTAAGGGCCTTGATTTTTGAATTATCTTATATAATATGACCCTTATCCCCTAGGTAATATTCTTATGATTTAATGGAATTAGCCTCAGATTTGATGATTGTACATCTAGTTTTTACTGTTTGACTATAAGATTTTTATGATGGAATGGAGGGTGCTATAGTTAAACCCACCTTCTATAAGGTTAATTAGAAGTTCATATATGTGATTTATTCATCCAATAATTTTACTCAAAGGAGTTTTACTAACCCAAAATCGAATGATTCACCATGCCCTCTGCTTGATTAACATGTTCATCATGGATAATTCTAAGTCTAAGACTACCACATCTTCTAGAGTTAGTTTATATTTATGGAAGAACATGGAAATATAGGGTTCACTCGAAATCCACTTGGTTAGTAAAATTATGTAATTCATTGTAATTGGGTCTAAAAGTTGTACAAGAACCATATAATGATAGTAAAAATATTAGAATCTCAAGTAATAAAACTATGATAAATGTAAGAAGGTGTTAAATAATTCCTTCTATACTAGACACTTTTGACCCAAGACTTAGATTTGTTCATAGAATTTCAAGTTACACCTCAAAATTTTCCCCAAGGCTGATGAGAGATGCATCCACCTATAAAATTATGATGTACTCTGATGGCACCATAGTCTTGGAGCCTGATCCTTACTCTGATGAACTCTGGTCGATTTCAAGTAAGGTTATCTATATGAATAAAAATGGGAATTAATAAACATGATTAATAAGGGTTGAATATTTAATCTATATGATATATTAAAGAAATATACTTTTCTTTACAACTATATAATATATAGTGATGATAGATTCAGGATGTTGGAATAAGTTTCCAATATCAATAATGAGATTGTATATTTTTCCTTATTGAATTATAAAATCTGCCAACATATTTAGGTCCAGACCCAATTCTTAACATTCTTATACATAACCTTTAATGGTTTTTATTGATTAACTATAATGACCCAAACCTTTTCAAACATATTTTTATTTTATTTTTAACATAAATATCCATTAAATAAAGAACAAGGGTCGAAAAGCCCAGTGTATTTGGAAGACTAGGTATATAAAACATCAATATAAAAATAAAATGGATTTATATTAATATATATAATGAGGTACTAAATAAATTTTAGCTCCTAAAATTTCATGAAATAACTTGGGGAATATATACACAAAAGGGGTGAGCTAAAAATCCCAAACATGATAAGGAAGCATAATATGTGATTTGAAGGTATAACATGATATCATAAAAGTGATTTATTATTAGTAATAACATGGGATCATAACATAAAGAATATGGTATCATAAGATCATGACAACATAGTAAATGTGTAAGCGACACAAAACATTACATAAGCATAAGTCAAGGCTAAATTTCAAGACAACATCACATGGTGGAAAAAGTCTCATCATGGATTAGGTTTACTCCTTAATCCCATACATAACATCTCATGAGATAAAATATTTACCAAATGAATTAGAGAACTATTTGGGTGAAACTATCATAAAATTTTCATGATTATGTGTCCAATAAAAGTAAATCAATCATAAGGCATAATCTTAAGAATTACCTAAGAGAAGAAATGGGTTATATAATCTTATCTCATATCATAATCAAAGGAAATTTCATAAATATTACAAATATAATAAGGAATTAAATACTGTGGATGTTCATATATGATTACATAATCATAAATCTCAAAAATAGGTGTTCATTTTTGAATAAAAACTTTAAATGAGTGTTACATAAAAGGATTAAGGAATAGAAATGTTTCCCTTAATCAGGTTTGATTTAAAAGAAGGAATTTGATAAATGAATTTATAGAATGTGTTAACACATAAAAGGAAGGGATAATGATATAAGTATATATTTAAGATACATATATAAATAATTTATATAAAATAAATAACATAAAATAGAGATAGAATGTGATTTAGAGAGAGAATGGTCATAACCCAAACAAAAAAGTATAGTTCAAAGAGATCCTTTACCTTAAGTCTTATCCTTCATTGAATGCATTAGAAACTACTATATAATAAATATATCTTTAATATAAATTTATTAAAAAATAATGATAATGTATATCATACTATATATTATTTTATTATAACATTTTATCATCCCTTTATTAACAATTATTTATTAAAATAATTGTTTCAAGTGATAACTGCTTTGTTTTTCATGCATGTTTCGCTTTGACGGTCTTGGTATTTATACATTGATCATGGTTTCATAATATAAATAATATTAAGCATGATATTAATATAATATATATTCAATATATATATATATATAATCATACATAAAATATAAATATAAAAAATTGAATTACATTGTTTATAGAGAGGCGGTGATGGAAAATGAATTACATCAGTTCGTGAGGCGGTAGTCCACCGTACACATGAATAATGATTTCATTTTCCATTTGATGGAATAGGAGATGAATGTAGGTGATTACATTAACATAATAAAATATAAATATATTTAAGATACTGGTGTTATTATTTAATCATGTTTTAAGAATATTTTAATGTGGTAGAAAAATAAATAAAACTAAAACATTCAATAAAAGACTATACCTCTTCTTTGGACAACTTCATTTATTTTACACCTTAAACCCTATAAGGTTAGTATTATTCCCAATATATGAACTATATAATGTGAATATGTATATTATAAAAGTATTTTTATAGTATTGGATGAAATAAGAAGGCTTATTAATTGTGAATAAAGGAGAATAGGATGCTCCCTTTTATAAGTGAGGGGAGGTGCACTCTTAGAATTACTTAAAATATTAAATTAATATAAATTAATTTTCATGGGAAAAGGATCCAAACTAATATAATTAAAACATAGGATGTGTATGGGTTAAAATAATACTATTAAATAAAATTTAGATAATTTTATATTTGGTTTTCCCCCATATATCTTTATTTTAACCTGCGTTAACCCTTTTGGACAATTACTCCGATAATAAAGTTTTTTACTCTTTAGGGTTAAATATGGTTACTATAAAATGAAAATTGGACCATAAATAGACCATATATGATCTTTTAAAACATATAACAATAACTTGGACTAATATGTGATTTTTATTAATTTTAAATCATTAAATTAAATGTTATTTATTATAAAATAACATTAATGTCATTTTTTGGAACTATTCATTTAATTTGAATTTGAAAACAACATGAAAACAATGGAATTAGAATATAATCCATTTAAAACTATATAATATGTTATTTTTCTCTAAAAAAATTATGTAACTTAATAATTAATTCAAACTATATTACTTTTAACATTTTTAAAATAAATTATTTTATTTTTTTATTAATTTAATAAATATTGTATTGGCGTTGTGTAAGCATTTAAGGAAATTATTTCATCCCTAAAAATTAAAAATAAATTACCATGATAAAAAATAATTTATATTTAAAATAATTATTTATAACTGAACATAATTCTTATTTATCCCTATCGCAAAATATTATAAAAATTAAAAGTAAGAAAGTGACATTTTTTACTTTATCTTTTACTTAAATATTATAAAGAACAAAATCAAAGACATATAACACCAAGTTTCCATATTTCTTAAACTTGTATAGACGTGGAAAAACCACACTCATACAATATAATTAATTCAAGTGTTATGGTCATCTTTTTTAGTCCTTATCATATTTTTTAACCTTAATTACCTTATTTACCCATACCTTGGTGACAATTATTTATTGTGGTTACTATTTATAATGACCAAAAATAAAGGGGAACTTTTTAAAATATTTTGAACTCATGATTCCAAATATTAAATATATTTTTAAATATTTAATTTATAAAAGTTTCAGAAATTAATTTAAGATAAAAATGAAAAACGCGACGAAAAACAATTTTTTTCAGAAAAATAACTTTTAAGTATAAAAATGTTTTTATTCCAAATTAAAGTATAAAATTAATTCCAAATACCATAATTGGATAATTTATAAAGTAAATAAATACATTTTAAAACTAATCTAAAATATAATTTTACTATTTCAATACTTGAAGAGAAAATACATTTTTTAATAAAAATCAGCATTTTTCACTATTTATTAGAAAATCATTATTTTCATAAAAATACAAAAAATTATCCCTAAGATAATCTTAATATGATAATTTAAAAAATTAATTTAATTTTATCAAATAAATTTTCTAAAAGTTACATAAATAAATTATAATATTTTGTCACAAAGAGAAATAAAAATCTTTTTTGAAGAAAACATAATTTTTTTAAAGAATAAAATGACTTTACTAAAAAATGAGTTCTTATTTCCTAATAATTAATCAATAAATTTTTATTAAGTAGTAACATTATATATATATCATAATTTGGTTAACACTATTTATACCCATTAATTTAATTGTTAAGTTATAACTATAATAATATTTCATGGTTTGTTTAAGCTTGGTGTTGCATGTTGTTTACGCTATTGCACATAGTGTTCTTTTAAAATAATAGGGTGTTACATTAAACCTATTAATGAATCAAAATTAATTTCTCATGGTAAGGTGGAGGTTTCAATTCTTAATATCTTTTCCCTATATATGATAAAATCAATATGTTAGATTATGAATTTTAAGATATTTGGAAAATTCAATATACAAGTAAAAGATTCCCTTTTCAGTCCTGAGAAAAGGTGGATTTATAGACACATTATCCACTACTGTTATATTATATCCACCTTAAAAATATCTATAAGGGTACTCACCAATAGAGGAATAGGAAACACATATAGGGGGCTAGGGGTCATGGCCCTCGACTACATCATATGAGCAGGTAAAGGGTTCCCCTCAACCCTACCACCATGGTTAGAATCTATCTCAATCCATGTTCATCTTGGTTAATATTCTAGGGAACTAATGGGTGATGTAGATTACTCAAATTCTTATAAAACATAAAATGGATTATCTGTTGAAGTATTGATTATAAAATGTAAAATATGAATAAAAATTATGGTACCCCTCAGAAGAAGAATTTTTCTCTATCCCTGCTTTGGTAGTTATGTGTTTTTCCTATATGAATTCACAATTAACACTATCATTATCATCATCATTATATGATTTTAAACCCATCAACCTTCGTACTTAGAGTGTAAAAAAGTCTTGAGCATCAATAACAAAACCATGACCTCTAATTCTTCAATGTAAGCTTCAACTTCATTAGGCTGATTCTCAAAGTAAGTGTTATGTTTCATAGTAAATTGAGTAATATTTGTTAAAAAAATATCAAACACCTATATCTTAACACCATATATCCTAATATATGAGGTAAACACTACACCCCTAAAATATAGAACAATGCACATCTAATTATTTTATCAATATAATAGAAATAGTACATGATTATGTTTAAAAATTAAAATCTAAAAACTTTAGAATTTAAATATGATAAAGTGGATATAATTTTAGATTTCATAAGATCAAATTTATATTTGGGAGAATTTTTTGGGTTTTTCTAAAATAATTTATTTTTAGGTGAAAAGTGAAAAATGATGCTTTTACCAATACTATGACATTTTATGACATCATTCTGTTATAAAAAATTACTTAAAATATTGTTAAATATTTTTATTAACTATATACATATATATAATAAGTAAAAAAATATTTTAAAATATTATGTTGGATTTATAAACCTATTTATAACATTTTAATACCTAAGTGAATTTTTATTCTAATAAATGAACTATTTTCAATCATTTATTTTAATTTAGAAATTATAGGGTTTCATTCGATTTTTTATTGGTTATAAATTCATATAACTATCATTTATTTATTAATAAACCAATTATTTTCATAATAATTAAATATATAAATTATTTTTGTGTAAAAAAATTATACTTAAAAAGACATCAAAAAACTATTTTCATTCTGTTTTCCATACTTATATTAAAATTAATTTTTACCACCTCTATAAATTCAATCTTGTAAAATGGATGAAATATTTGGAATTATAATAATAAATATTAGGAACTATGCTCAACTTAATTTTTTTCCTAATGAATAGTTATCACGTTGAAAGTTTATCACCACAGTTAAGGGTAAAAGGGGTTAAAATATGGGTTAAACTAAGATATAAGGATTCAAATATATCTAAAAATTAGATTGATTTGATTGATTTGATGCATTTATACCTTAATATATCCCATATTTTAACATGGAATAAATTAGATCCACTTTATATGAGAATGAAATTTATTATATTAAAAAGTTCTTAATATTTACAAGAGTGTCACTCCTCACTTATAAAAGGTAACCTCCTATCATCCATTATAAACACCTCATGATCCCCATAGATTAGCCAATATATTCCAAAATACCATACCATATTTAATCTCTGTTACTTTGAGGTCTTATTCCCACCAAAATACCAATACTAGAAGTCTTAAAGTGTAATTCAAATAAATATATTTAAGAAGGGGGTTTAAATATTAACCAGATTCTCTCAAGTTTATTTATTCTTCAACCTAATTAAAATATATTATAAAAATCCTAACATAATTACATAATTAATTTTACTATATTGAAAAGTTATTATGTATATGGAATAACTATTTTCTACTTATTTTCAATATAATGAAAAATGAAAACACCGCTCATGCATACGTATGAACTACCATCTCCATGAAGCAGTGTATTTTATTTTTCATCACTACATTTCATTGATGCTTATGTAGATTAATCTTAAGGATATATATGAATTTTATGTCATAATTTTTATTATTTAATGATAATAAATTATCTACCTTATTAACCAATCATCCATTGGAAAATGATATCATCGCTCATGCATACGTGTGGACTACCATCTCTGTGAAGCGATGTGATTTGTTTATCATTTCTGCTTTACAAGGATAATCATAAGGATATATTAAAAGAATAAATATGATTTTTATAATGTAAATTTGATTATATAAAATTAAACCTTTATCTAAATTATCATTTTTTTATCCATTATAAAAATGATATTGTCGTTCATGTGTACGTATGAACTGTCATCTCCATAAAATGATGAATTTTATTTTTTTAACTTCCTTACATGGATTGTTCTAAAGGTATATTGAATATATAAAAATGAAAATTATAAAATATTTACGAATCAAGATATGATGAAATAATGATTGAGGATCATGGAACATAATCTCTAAATCAAACCATGCATAAAAAAATATTTAACACCTAAATAATTAATTTTAACAAAGAAATTTGAATAAATGGGTAAAAAGGAAGCTATGAATAAATGATATCAAGAAATATAGATGAAAATATGGATATTATAATGATTAATAATAAATATAAATTTATTATATATATATTACATAACCATATTCATATATATCATACCATATATGATTTACTCATAACATCTTATCACCTGTTTATTAACAATTCTTTATTAAAATCACTATTTCGTGTGATAACTGCTTCTTTTTTCATGTAGGTTTTGGTTTGGTAGTTTCAATACATATATATTTATCATGGTTCCATAATCTAAAAAAATTATTTATGATGTAAATATCATATATATTCATTATATGTATATATATATTAATAAATAAAATTTAGAGATAGAAAAATGAATTACATCGTTCATGGAGACGGAAGGTTGTGGGTATGCATGAATGTTGTTTCCATTTTTCAAATGATGGGAAAAAATAAATTTCAATAATAATTCACCATTAAATAATAATAATAACATCATAAATAACATATATATTTATTAATTTCATCATTATAACTATCCATGTAAAGTGGTGATGAAAAATGAATTACACCACTACGTGGAGAGGGAAAGTCGTACATATGCATGAGTGATGTTTTCACCTTATATAGGATTTATTGAAGGTGTATAATGTATTTTCCATAATAATAGTAACAATTAAATATATTTAAAATAATTAATTAATTATTTTATAATATATACCATGAATTTAGAGGTGGTAGAAGAAGAAATAAAATTGAAAATCCTCGATTAAGAGTTATACCAGTTCGTTGAGAAATCACTTTTGTATTATACATTAATCCTTGAATGTATGGTATTTTGTAAAGACCATAAGATCTAGGATTTAGTTAATTAATTTATAAATGAATTATTTTAGGTATTTTTTGAGATATAAGGCTCCAAATTTGTGAGGAATAGAGGAGAAGATGTGCCCGTTTATAAGTGATGGGAAAGGCACACTTGAAATTTCTTAAAATATTAAATAAATATAAATTAATTTTTATAATAAAGTGACTAAAAATTAACTTATTTATAATATAGGATGATTATAAGTATAATTACACTTATAAAATAAAATTTAGGCAAGTTTAATTTATTTTTTAACCCTTATCTTTTTATTTTAACCCTTGTCAATCCATTTGATAATTATAACAATATTAATGTTTTCTACTCTTTAAGGGTTATTAATACTAACACAAGTGGAAAAGTGACTCATAAATAGACCATTTTTTATATTTTCAACTATATACCATTCAAAATTTCAAATATAGAATTTTTATGGATTTTAAATCATTTAATAAAACATTGTTTATTATAAAATATCATTAATGTCATCATTGGAACTATTCATTTACTTTGACATTAATGTCATCTATATAATTATGTAATTATAATATAAACCTTTAAAACATCCATAATATGTTATATTTATATAAAAAATAAATTAAACATAATAATTAATCTAAATTATAATACATTTAATATTTTTAAAATCATTTATTTAATTTTTATATTAATTGAATAAATATTATGTCAATGTTGCATACGCATTTAATGTAATTATTAAATCACTAAAAATTAAAATTAATTTATCTATAAAGTAAATATTTATAACCAAACATATCCTATTTTAATCCTTATGTAGTAATTTTAGAGATATTAAATTCAAGAGAGTGACATTTTTTATCTATTATTTTCTTAAAATAATATAAAGGTTATAATAAAACAAAAACGTTACCAAGTGGACATAATTTTGATTATTGGATGTAAAGGGCCTAAATACACTCATAAAATAGGATAAATTAATGTTTTATAGAAATTTCAAAGCCTTATCCCAAATTTTTAACCTGATTTTAACTGTTTTACCCTTACCAATGTGATAAATATTTACCAAGGTTATTATTCATAATGACCAAAAATAAAAGTGAACTATTTAAAAGAATTATACTCATGATTCTAAATTTTTAATCCATTTTTAAAGATTCAATTCATAGAAGTGTAATAATTTAATTTAAAATAAAACCAACAAAACATGATAAAAATCAGTTTTCCAGAAAAAAAAATTCTAAAGTTTAAAAGTTTTTATGCCAAAATCCAATATAAGATTATTTCCAATGAATTTAATTAGATTATAAATAATATAAATGATCCAAATTTACTTTTAAAATTTTTTAAAACAATTTTTAAAATTTTAAATTCTTTAAACGAAAAGATAGTTTTCAATAAAAATCAAAATTTCTCATTGTTCATCGAAAAATCAATATTTTTAGAAAATTATTAAAAATTAACTCTAAGATAATTCTGAAATAATGATTTAAAAAATTAATTTCATTTTTTAAAATAAATTTTATAAAATTTTCAAAAAAAATATATTATTTATTCACAAAAATTAATAAAAACCATTTTTCAGGGAAATTTATTTTTAAAGCATATAATGACTTTACTAAAATATACTTACTTCCTTAAAAGTTTTATACATTTTTTTTTAAATGTGTTTATTTCTATTCATTCAACTAATTTAATGGATATGTTATAGCTGTATACTATATTACGGTTTCTTTAGACTCGGGGTTACGTGTATCTCAAGCCATCATAGAAACTAAATTTATTTTAAGAGAAATATATTCTAAAATATTGTGGTATTACATTATAACCCCATTAAAATGAATATATCCCTCAAAATTCTATTATTATGATATAAAAAAATGATTATATCTTTGTTTCATCATATCCTTGGGTTCCCAAGTAGCTTCCTCAAATTTATGGTTTCACCATAAAACTTTGATTAGGTGAGTGGTCTTGTTTTGTGTCACTTTATCTATATGATCCATAATCTTCATCGGTTGTTCCTCATAAGAGATATATTTCTATAATTGTATGACCACTAAGTTTATTATATGTTAAGTACCAGGTCTATACTTCCTCATGATAGATACATTGAATACATTGTGAACTTGAGAGAGATTCGATTTAAGCGCCAATCGATATGACATTGTTATGATATGATCAAGAATTTCAAAGGGACCAATATACCTATGGATTAACTTGAAATACTTTAAAAATATAATAATATTCATCTGGTTAGATATTCCTAGGAATATCTTTTCACCATCTTTTAACTCTAGATCTTACCAATTATTATCATCATAACTTTTTTGTGGACTATGAGTTGTTCTAATGTGCTATTGAATGGCTCTAACCTTCTCGACCATTTACTCGGATAGATCAAGTACCAATAGATTTATTTATCTAACTTTATTCCATAAATTTGGATTTTTTCACTTCCTACCATATATGGATTTATAATAAGTCATATGAATACTTGATTGAAAGATATTATTGAAATAAAATTATACTAAAGGAATGTATTGATCCCAACCACATTTGAAATCCATAGAGAAAACAATGAACATATTTTCTATATTTTTAATGGTCCTCTTGGTCTGAACATATATTTTAGGATAATAAGTGGTGTTGAAACTCAGCTTGATATCCAAATCTTGCTAAATAATTTTCTATAACTTCGAGGTAAACCTCAGATCTCGATCAGATATAATTGAGAGTGGTACTCAATGTAATCTTAGAAGTTCCTTAATGTATAACCAAGCAAATAGGTCAAGAGATAAATCTTATCTAATGGTAATAAAATGAGATGACTTTATATGTTGATCGACTACAACTCATATAGCATCGTTCCCTTTAGATATTTTTGGGAGTCTGACAATGAAATATATGGTAATGTTTTCTCATTTCCATTCTGGTATGGATAAAGTTTGTAACATCTCCTTAGACTTATATATCTCAAAATTAACTTATTTACATACTATAGATCATGATATATACTTTTTAATATCTCTTTTTATATTATCCCTCTGAAAATACTCTTTCAAATCTCTATACATGTTCATACTTACAGGATGAATAGAGTATGATGAACTCTAAGATCAATCTAGAAACTCCTTTAACTCAGATATTGACCAGACACATACTCAGTTCATAAACCTTATCATAAATATATGATCATGGTTTAACTCAGGAACATTCCTCACCTTTTTTCATAATTCCACATCTTTCTTCTACGCCTTCTTAATCCTCTCATGGATGGATGGTTAAACCTCTATATGAGAAGGATAATATCTATCTCCTTTCTTCATGATTTCAAGATCCATATTTAAAAAATCCATAAATATTATATCGATTTAAATCATCATCATTTAAAAACTCACACGATCTTTCCAATTCAGAGCATCAACCACCTTGTTCACCTTCCTAGGGTGGAAATTTATTGAGCGATCATAATCTTTGATCAACTCCAACCATCTTTTATAGATCATATTCAACTCTTTATTTGTAAATATGTACTTTAAACTTTTATGATCAGTATATATATCACACATTTCACCAATATATAATTCCTCTATATATTCAATGAAATGATTAATGATTCCAACTCTAAATCATGAGTTGGGTAATTTTTTTTATGAATTTTTAATTGGTGAGAGGAATATGCTATCACCATGTCATTATACATGAGTAATCATCTCAGAACATTAATTGATGAATCACTGTATATAAAAAACCCATATACACTGAAATTTAATGTAATCATAGTTACTAACCAACCTTCTCTTCAATTATTTGAAATTATCTTCACATTTATATGTCCACAAGAACTTAACCCCTTCCAAGTCAATATGGTGAGTGGATTAGATAGTCATGAGATATATCACACACTAGATCTCAAGTATGATTTAATTTAATATTGGGCTATCTTTAAATTATTTCTATATCTTTTGGTGAAATTAGGTTCGAACATGGATATTTTTTTAGGAGACAAACCATGCGGACATTTGGCGCATGGTTAGTCAAACCGTACAGAAGCTATGCGGTATAGATCTGTGTTTAAAAAGTGCAGTTTTGCATGATTAAATAAATTTTGTGTCTCCTAGTGAAAATAATGAACCCCCTCACCCTCCCCACACACACATACACACAAATATAATGGATATTATTGGTTCATGGTTAAGTGAATGGTTTTTTTAACCGTGCGGTCTCCTCCAGGAAATCGTACAACCCCCTCCGAACTCCTAAAAAGTTGAATTTTACCCTTTTCACCTAGGTCGATTTTAATTATAATAACCCTATAATATCATTTTGACTCATTAAAATCCTTCTAAAATTCTTTATATTCTTCTACCTTTGGATTCAAGGTGTAATTTCTCTATTCTTGATGGATCAAATCAAGGTATGTTGCATTTTTTATCCAGTTTGGCCTTTTCTTCTTATATCCTCATTGGATCTCTTCTCCTATCATCTTGTTGAACCCTAAGGGGTTGTGTATGATTAATCTAATGGGTTTTAAAAATTATTTATATGTTTCTTAGGGGTCTATGATCTTGATTACCTAATCTAATCTTCCTCGATTTCCATTGTCGAAGGCAAATATTTCTACCTCTATTCTTGAGGTAAGTGTTTCTATAAAATGAGTTAATTATATGAATTGATTATTGTTATTGTAAAATTCAATTGGTTTATTCAATTAATTGAATTTATTTGTGGTCCCAATGTATTTAATTTAAAGATACATGTTTTTAAATGGTTTTTTCTTTAAAAATGGGTTTTTTCACACCAAGTGTTTGACTAAATGCTTGAATGGTGGTTTTGATTTAGAAATAAGTTTTCAAACACCAAAGTGAATTGGCTTGGTTTTGAAAATGTTTTATAAATTTTTATCATGGTTATGAAATATATTTATAAAACAATGGTACATTGGGAACCTTGGGTGATTGGGAAAGGGTCATAGGTGACCCAAGTGTGTGTGGAACCACTAGGGGTTACTTTTATGATATTGATGGATTGTGGTAGGAATAAATATTGGTTGGTACCAAAATATGTCTGGTTTAGTATCTTTTATGTCAATTACATATTTCCATAGGCTAGGGCCCAATATATAGTGATTTTTCTTTTACAGTTTATTTATTTCATGATGGATTATATCATGTATTTTTCTCACATGTATTTCACATGATGTTATATCACATGGTTTCGAATGATGGATTATGTCATGGATATGTGTTTACTTTCTTACCATATGACATATGGATATAATTTATTGTTTTATCAGTTATACATTTCATATTCCTATATTTGTGAATATGAAAGGATTTTATGAAAACCAAAGGAAATGATTTACAAATGGGTTTGGATTTGTGAAAATTCTTCGTAAAAATATTTTTTGTTTTAAAATATAGAACTACTTTATTCTTTATATTAAATCTTGTATATACTATATGGTGGTATCCTACTAGGATTTTTTCTTACACCCTAATTTTTTATTTGGTTGGTTATAGATGTTATATTTAAGTATCCAGGTAAAGAGAATTGAATCTTATAGAATAATGGCTTCTATTATTGTTGTATCCTTCATAGAGGGATGGTTTAGAGGTGAATGTTGGTCACATGAAGACTTGTCAGTCTTGTCGATTCATACTTTTCTAGTTTATCCTATTTATATTGATTTGTATGAATCATTTTGTATCTCTTTCTTTTTCATTATACTCTAGTTGTATTTTTTATTTTCATTATACTCAAAACTTGTCTCCATTATCATTTTGTAGCTCACCATCATGGTGGGGAGGCTCGGGTGGCTTGTCTAGTTGACAAGGGTTGGTTCGTTATAGAATGGTATCAGATGGATGATTGGCTTGAAGTGTGTTAACGCTACCTAAGTTTGGTTTTGTGTCTTGGGTATACAAGAGTTAGGACTATCATAATTCATATAGTAAGTGTAGGAGGGTGCTTGGCCAGCTCACTTCCATGTCTGAACATGAGTTACCTTGGGTGGTCAGAATTTTTTTTACCAAGTTTGAGACTTTGATTTTGATTTCATTTTAGTGAAATTAATGTGGATTTTATCTAAATAGACCTTTTATTTATTAAATAATTTTTTTAATTCATATAATTTTTTATTATTATACATTACTGGTGTTTTAAATCATAAATGTGAATTCTTGATATTTGTCTCTAAAGCTAATTGTTTATTGTGTTGTGGTTAATAGACAATTCCTCTAAGAATATCTCTTAAAATTTCACGAGGGGATGCTACAAGATAGGATCTGTAGATGAATCCTCTATTGGACCCTTCTTTGGTCCATAGAATTCAGTATTTGGGTTAAGTAGGTGTTGAGAACCCGGGACTTGTGGTGGATCGTGGATCTGAATTCACTAAGAAGAATCCACTCATCTTCCATGGTGACAAGAGACCCCAAGAATCTGAGGAGTGTATTGAGTGAATTGAGAGTATCTTCAACTTCTTGAAGACACCTGAGGAATCTAAGGTGGTTTTCATCATGTATATGCTCGAAGGAATGGGAAGGATGTGATGAGACTCCATCATGAAAACTAAGTTGCACAGGGTAATTACCGAGACATCTTTAAAGAAAGTCTTCAATCATCAGTTTTACCCTGAGATGTTATGTGCGGTGAAGACCCAGGAGTTTCTGATCTTGGAGTAAGGGGAGCATACTGTTCTAGAGTATTCCACCCATTTTGTTTATTATGAAATTAGAGCTTGTCACTAATGAGTACCTAAAGGATCGAAGGTTTGAGTTGGGATTGAGGTTAGATATTCAGTCGATGTTAATTCTCATGTATCTTCTAACCTTAAAGGAGGTGGTTGACAAAGAAGTTGTGGTTGAGGCCAACATAGCTAGAAAGATAGGTTTGGGTGGAGTTTTGGTTGGTGTTGTTGTTATCCAAGGTGTATTTTCTAGCCAGAAAAGGAAGTGCAAGGGTAGTCAGTTTTCTTCAAGAACTATTTTATGGGTTTTAATAGGAAATAAGCAATTTGTCTACTATCAGTGTAGTAGGTTTGGTTATACCAAGCCTAACTATATAGAGGCTCTTAAGACTTTTTATCATTTTTGACAGTCTATTCACCTAAAACGTTTTTTTAAGGATATCCCTAGGAATTAAGGAGTAATCCACTCTTACCCAGGGTTCTCAGGTTTGTACCGATGATTACAAGGGTGGTGGGTTAAATCCTAAGTCCAGGGGGTGTTCATGTGGATAATAATGGATATATTCATATAGTATAGTATGTTATATATGAATCTGAAGTAGGGACAACTACCATTAGAGGTACACTATTTATTTCATCTTCTATGGTGCTAGATTTGTTTGATACAGGTGCTACTCATTCCTTTATATTGTCAAAGTTAGTTTACATGTTCATATTACATTAAGAACTTATTCCATTCATGTTGTATCTTTCCACACCTTTTGTAAAGAGGTTTGAACAAGGTTTCATGTGTCCTTCTTGTCAAGTGATGATAGCCGACTTTGAGGTAGTGTGGTAATTTTTAGTTATTAATATTGAAATATTCAACCTAATACTTTGCATGGATTGTATGATCAATGTTAAGGCACATATAAACTATTATAGTTGTTGGGTTTAATTTTTTATCTTTATATGGGATCACCATGTTTTTTAGGGTGAGTGAGACTCTAGATCAGGAAGCATAGGGCCTATTATTCCTTATGTTGGGGTAGTCTTATGTTAGTTTTTTTTTATGTTTCCTAATGTCGTTGACCCTTTTTTGGGTATTCTACTTCCTGCGGTGGTGTGTGTGTGTGACTCAAGGTCTTTCTGAATAATATGTTTAGGTTACCACCATAGATATAGGTTGAGTTTACTATTGAAATGCACCCTGGTATGATTCCCATTTATATTCCATCTTATTGAATGACACCTACTGAGTTGGTGAAACTTAATGTATTGCTTGAAGATATAAAAGATAAGGGATTTATTTATCCTATCATGTCACCATGGGCTTCATATGTCCTATTTTATAATAAGTTAATAAAGAGTCTCAGACAGTTTATGGATTATCAAAAGTAAACTGGGTGACCATTAAGAAAAAATATATTTTTCCTGGGATTGATGATCTTTTTTACCAGCTTAGAAGGGCATGTTCCTTTTCAAAGGTTTAACTTCAGTTAGGGTGCTACCAGTTGAGAGTATGAGAAGAGGATATAACTAATACAACATTTTGGATCCAGTATAGGCATTTTGAGTTTCAAGTTATTCCATTTGGTCTCACTAACACTCCTATGATAATTATAGATTTGATGAACTAAATATTTTATAAGTTCTTGGAATATTTTTTCATTGTGTTCATGGATGATATGTTGGTGTACTCCAATACAGAGGAGTATCATACATTCCATTAGTAAATCATTCTTTGAACCTTGAATAAACATCGTTTGTATGGTAAGCTTTTCAAATATGAGTTTTAAATTTGAGAAGTGAAATTTATGGGGCATATGATATCTGAGAGGGGGATCTTGGTGGATCTTGATAAAATACAAGTTATTATGTCTTGTGAGCATCCTAGAAATTTGTTTGAGATCTGAAGATTCTTGGGTTTAGCTGATTACTATAGATGGTTTGTTTAGGATTTCTCCAAGATCGCATCTTAGATGACAACTTTAACCCATAAGGGTGTAAATTTTTAATGAAATGACAAATACTGGAGTTATTTTGAGGATTTTAAGGTGATTTTGAATTCATTCCCAGTTTTGATTCTTTCGAAACCAAGTTTGGGTTATGTGGTTTTCTATGATTCTTTTAGTATAGGTTTGGGATGTGTCTTAATTCAAGGGAATCCTGTGGTGGCGTATGTCCCTCTTAGGTTATTCTCTCATTAGAAGAACTACCCTACCCATGATCCTAAGTTTACAGAAGTTATTAATTCACTCAAAATGTGGTTTCACTGTCTCTTTGGGTAGCAGTTTACATTATATATTGATCATAAAAAACCTAAAATATATTTTTACTTAGAGGGATCTAAACTTGAGATAGAGAAACTGGGAAGAGTATCATTAGATTTTTGATTTTGACATTTCATACAATCCTAGTAAATGGAAAGTGTTTGATGATTCATTGAGAAGAAAATTACTAACATAAGTCATAAAGGAATCAGTTGAGTAGTGGTCTCTAATGAGTTTGTTTGCTGAGATGAGCTTGGGAGTAGAAGTGGTTTTTTGATATGTGTTCTTGGATTTGATGAAAGCTAAATCATCTTTTTATGAGTGAATTTGTCCTGAGTAGGTGATAGATACTGAGTTCTAATTCTTTAGTAAAATCCTTTATGGTAGGAATTCCTTGGGTGAGTGGTCTTGGTCTCCCAGTGAAGCTTTGTGCTTTTGTAATAGGTTGATTATTTTGTTTTCTATGAGGAAAGAGTTGATGGATAGTGGAAACTGGTCATGTTGGTCCATACACCATGGGGATAACAATATGTATCATTACTTGATATTTCGGTATTTGTGACCAAGGATGAGTCGGTTGATTGCATATTTCATCTCATGGTGAATCACTTGTCATAAAATTAAGACAGAACACCAAAGACCTATTGGTTTATTATAACCTTTACCTATTCCAGTATGAAAGTGGGATGATATTTCCATGTACTTCATCATTGGTTTTCCATGAAATACTAGTGGGAAGGATGTTATTTGGTTGATCATTCATTGACTTATGGAATCATATCATTTCATACCTATTAAGGAGATGATTAAAGTGGAACAACTCATAGAATTGTATGTTTGAGAGATTGTGAGACTTCATGGGGTTCCCTATGCGATTATTTATGACATGGACCTAAGTTTCACATCTGGGTTTTGGAAAGGTTTACAGGAGATGATGGGTTCCCATATGAAAATTAGCATGACTTGTCATACAAAGATGTATGGACAAATAGAGAGAGTTATCCAGGTTCTTGAGGATATTAGTTTGAGATTTCATGCTTGATTTTGGTGGATCTTGTAAAAATAATTTACCTCTGGTCAAATTTTCCTATAACAATAGTAATCAAGCTTCAATAAATTTGGCACCATTTGAATCATTGTATAAGAGACTATGTAGATCCCCCTTATGTTGGAAATAGTTAAGAGATAAGTCCTTGTTTGGACTGAGTCTCATTCAGAAGATAATGGAAAAGGTGTAGTTGATCTGGAAGAGGTTGGTCATAGTACAGATCCATCAGAAATATTATACGTGCCATTGGTAGTGCCCACTATACTTTGATATTGGTGATCATATTTTTCTCAGATTTTCACTTCACTTTGGACATCGTTAGTTGGGAAAGCAAGGTATGTTGACACCAAGTTTTGTTATTCCCTTTTAAGGGTTCCCCTTCAACCCTTAAAAGGGTGATTATCCATAATAAAATAAAAAAGAAGGCCTTTGGGCCATTCGGGCAATGAGAGGATGTTGATCTTGATCCCGATACCACCATTTTTGAGCAACCAATTCATATTATGGATTGCTAGGATAAGTTACTGCATGGTAAAATTATTCCCTTGGTTTAGGTACTATGGTAGTGAAAATAGGACAGCCACAAGATGTGGGATCAAGAATCACTGATGAGGCACCAATGGCCTTCTCTTTTGTGGATTCAAGATTCTAAGGACTTTCAAGGGACAAAAATATTTTATGGTGGGGACAATTATAGCAACCACTATATCTTATGTATTCTTTAATTTAATATTGGTTTTCCTTTAAATACATTCTTGTTAGGTCCACTAGGTTAGATATCCTAAGAGGGGGGTGAATCAGGGTATAACAGATTAAAATAATTGCCCCTTTTGATCTTGTTTTGTTGTTAGACAAAACCCTATTCTCTCTTCTTCCTGATGCAAAGTATGAGCAAACTTTTAAGCATGCACGGGACACAATGATTTTTACTTGGTTCACCTTCACTGGGCAACGTCCAAGGATCATACACCAGCAGTGTGCCGATGTACTAATTCCACTATAAGAGCACTGTTGTTTACAAGTTCGAAGCGGGCTCACTGTCCCTCCTGGTTTACAACCACTCACAATTTGAGAACACACTGCTCTCCTAACTGAAGTTAGCTCACTACTTCTTCAGAAGATCCACTCACAGTTTATAGACCTGTAGGTCTCTTCATTTGCATGAAAGCATGCATCCTCAACTGTTGATATATGCTCTATTGAAGTCCAAATTTCATCCACCGATGAATAACCCTTTTCCCCTAAACACTGGGCAATTCCTTTGTAAATACCTTTCAAAAGCACCCTACTTTGCAAGGATCCCAATTTCACGAAGCTCAAACAAGCCTTCGTGAAGCTCCTGACTTTTCGTGAAGCACTCTCGCAAATCACTCTTGCGAATCACTATCGCGAAGCTCAAGTCGTTGCAGAGAAACTTCCCTCGCGAAGCTCACTGATCCAACGTGGAGATCGCAACTTTCACGGAGCTACAATAGCTGCCGCGAATCTCTTCTTTTGCGAAGCACACGGGCTACGCGAACTACCTTCGCGAAACGAGAGCGAAATATATTCTTTTAAAATTCTCTACTTCTCTCGAGGGGGTCGACCTCTATTTATATTCAATTCCACCGACCCTCAACCCTTCCACGAGAAGTCAGCACCACGTCATCACCAATCACAAAGCTCTGAAATATCTGCCAGAATTCTCTCAAAATCGCAAAGCACCACGGCAATTTTCCGATCACGGAGCTCGTTGTAATCACGGAGCGTTCCGTCAATTACCTCACGCTACTGCCATGAAGCTCCCTCGCAAAGCCCTTCACCGCCGCGATGCGCTTCAACCTCTGTCATTCATGAAGCTTGTCATAATCGCGAAGAATCACCGCCATCATTATTCTGTTTTTCGAGAAATCCAAACCATGAAGCCCCTCTTCGCGAAATTAATGCATTTTCCATATTTAATTATGATCTTCATGGAAATCCACTTTTCGCGATGCTCACCAACCTCCAAATTTTAGACCCCAAAAATTTGGCAAACACTGGGAAACGGTGTCACCTTGTACTGCTCTTTTGTAACGCCTCCAGATCATCCGTTCCTTTTTTGTAGTTCTTTTTCAACATGGATTGTCAACAACTTATCTGTAACTCGACAATTCACCATG
The DNA here is from genome assembly GCA_963277665.1 of Viscum album. Taxonomy (NCBI): domain Eukaryota; kingdom Viridiplantae; phylum Streptophyta; class Magnoliopsida; order Santalales; family Viscaceae; genus Viscum; species Viscum album. The sequence goes on from OY728142.1 coordinate 378,178,150, forward strand.
GAAACCTGCTTTGTCAACAAACACAATCAACCCAAAAATGTTGCAATGTTACCTTGAGGGATTTTTTCCCAAAAATTCTATATGTGTTTTGGGAATAAAGGTTGAAAATGGATATTTTTTTAGGAAAAAACCATGTGCACAGTTGGCACAAGGTTAGTCTAACCGTGAGGAAACCATGCGGTATGGTACTATATTTGGACAATGGGGTTTTTCACAGTTTTAGCATAATTAAAGAAACAATGTAGACCTTAGTGAAAATAGTGTACCCCCCCCCAACAGAATGGATAGTAGGGACACACTGTTAGGTGCACTATTTTTTTAACCATGCGGTCTCTTCCAGGAAACTGTGCAACCCCCCTCTAAACTCTTAAAAAGTGGTATTTTACCCATTTTCCCTTTGTTTTTTTCTGTATCATCAACCCTTAATCTTATTTTGACTTGTCCAAATAGTTCCCCAGTGATTGAGAGGATTATTCCCTAGTATTCTAGGTAGAATTCCTCCATTCTTGATGGATCAACTCAAGGTATATTGTATTTTTTATCCGGTTTTTTCTTTTCTTCTTAGATCCTCATTGGATATCTTATCCTCTCATCTTATGGAACCAAAAGGGGCTATGTATGATAGATATAATGGGATTAATAGAGATTTTATGTGTTTCTTGTGGATCTTGGATTATGAGTACCCAATCTAATCTTTCCCAATAATTATTTTCAAAAGAAAATAGTTCTACCTATGTTATTGAGGTAGGTGTTTCTATACAATCGGTTGATTTTATGAATTTTTTTTGTAACATTTCTTTTTTTTATTCATTTAATTGATGTGATTTTTGGTTTAAAGGTATTTCTTTGAAAGATACATGTTTTTAAAAGGATTTTTCTTTAAAAAAAGGTTTTTACACACCAAGTGTTTGATTAAATGCTTGAATGGTAGTTTTGATTCAGAAATTGGTTTTCAAACACCAAAGAAGATTGGATTGGATTTGAAAATATTTTATAAATTTTTACCATGGTTTTTAAATGGATTTTGAAAAACTTGGAGCATTGGGAACTTTGGTTTTGTTAGTAAAGGGAAATAGGTGACCCTAGTGTGTGTGGAACAACTAGGGGTTACTTTTATGATATTGATGGACTGTGGTAGTACTAGATATTGGCTAGTACCAACATATTTTTAGTTTAGTATCTTTTATGTCTAGTAAATATTCCTATATGATAGGTTCCAATATGGAGTGTTTTTTCATTTAAAGTTTTTTTACCGCATGATGGATTATATCATGGATTATTGCTCACATGTTTTTTACATGAGGTTGTATCACATAGTTTTGCATGATGGATTATGTCATGGATATGTATTTACTTTCTTACCATATGGTTTATGTATATTATTTACTATTTTATCATTTATACTTTTCATATCCCTGGATTTATGAATATGAAAGTCTTTTATGAAAACCAAAAGAAATGATTTATAAATGGGTTTGGATTTATGAAAATGATTTTTAAAACTATTTTTGTTTTAAAAGTTAGAACTATTTCATTCTTGATATTAGACCTTGTATAGACTCTTTGGTGGTATCCTACTAGGCTTTTTTATCACACCCTACTTTTGAATTTAGGTGATTGTAGATATTATATCTCAAGATATAGGTAAAGGTAAAGGCATATTGTAGCATGGTGGATTCTCTTGTGGATGCAACCTTCATAGAGGGATGGTTTGGAGGTGACTGTTGGTCACATGGATACTTGTTGCTCTTATTGATTCATACCCTTTTGGCTTATCCTATTTGGATTGAGTTATTTAAATCTTATTGTATCTGTTTCTTATTCATTTTACTCTAGTCGTATATCTTGTTTTCATTATAATTAAGACTTTTTTTCATTATCTTACTACACCTTACCACCATGACAGGCCAGCTTGGGTGGCTTATCTAGTTAACCCATGTTAGTTTGTTACATAATAAATCTATCACAAAGCGTCGATAGTATCTAGAAAATCCAAGAAAACTATGGATCTAAATTACCATGGTTGGTATATTCTATTTCTCAATAACTTCATTATTTGAAGGATCCATTAATATGCCCTCACTTGAGATCATATGACTCAATAATGAAACTTTCTAAATCCAAAATTCACACTTGGTAAATTTAGCATATAAATTCTCCTTCCTCGGGGTCTTAAAAAAAATTCTTAGATGTTCTTTATACTCTTCCTTGATCTTCAAATATATAATAATTTTATCTATAAAGACAACCAAAAACTAACCAAGATTATCTCTAAAGACTCTATTCATTAAATCTATGAAGATAAAAGGAGAATTTGTAAGTCTAAATGGAATTACTATAAATTCATAATGACCATACCTTGTATGGAAGGTTGTCATGGGTATATACTTCTTGATCCCTAGATGATGATATCCATAACAAAGATGAATCTTAGAAATATATATCTCCACATAATTTATCAAATCAATCATCTATAATAGGTATAGGATACTTGTTCTTAATAGTGATCTTGTTAAGTTTTTTATAATCAATGAAAAGACACATTGACCCATATTTATTCATAAAAAAAGAATAGGTGCTTCCCATAGCAAATCATTGGTCTAAATAAATCCCTTATTGATATTCTCCTTTATTTTCTCCTTTAATTCCTCATACTCAAAAAATGTGATTCTATATGAATTATTTGAAATAGGCTTAGCACCAGGTATGATTTCAATTGAAAACTCAACTTCATGATTTGGGGAAAGACTAGGCAAGTCCTCTAGAAATAAACCAACATATTCTCGAACAATTAGAAAATTTATATGTTGAGTTTCTCCCCAACAATTTGAGATAAATAACCCTCATTAATAGGTAGTAGAACCCATATAATGGATGTAATTTCCGTTATAAGTTTAGATTCATCCTCACACCAATAGAAGATCATATGTTTATTAATAATATCAAATGTAAATTCACTTCCTCAAAAATTGATATGGGATATATACTAAGAGATCCAATACATTCCCAAAATAACATAAAATTAAACTATAGGAATAATAACAAGACTTGTAAGAAGTGCATTCCCACAATATTTTATTGGAGAGGAGATATATACATGAGATTCAGTCATCCCACCTTTAAGATTTTTAAATGATAACTAAACATATAATCATTGAGGTGGTGATGTGATACCCTTATATAATTATTCATATATAAAAGAGTGTATAGAACCTAAATTAAATAAAGTATTTGCAATCCAAAAGTGGTTGATAAGTGTAACTTTCAACATGTCACTAGGAACTTCCACTTTTGTTGTAGTAATTACATAAGCTTGAACATCTCCCCTTGGTTTATTTTGTAGTAAGTTCCCTTGACATTTAGGAAATTGGTTGGCATAGTTCCTCATATCTTTATAGTTAAAGCACTGAAATTTAACGAATTCTACCTTACCCTTGCATTCATGATAATGATGTCCTTTTTCTCCACACATGAATAAAAATCCATTTCCTTTTAAGAATTTATCAAGGTGTTTCTTTCCATAAGTATCAAATTTTGGAAAATCCCCCTTTTTATTCTTCCCCTTATCTATTTTTTTCTCAATCATCCTCTTATTATTTTTCTTTCCTTCAAATATATAAGAATTAGAGAATTTATTCTCTATCTTGATAGCACATGATAATATATCCTCATACGATGATAATGTTTAGAAAACTAGTTCACTTCAAAGGACTAGATTTGTACCATCAAAGAAATGATCAATATTTCACGTTGGATTATGTGTGTAGTTCATAACATGATTTTATAACCTTTTAAAGTTAGATTCATACTTAGAAACATTTTCCTCTTCCTTTTTTTCATAGATTTAGGAATTTTATTTCCATATACTCTCATTTTTCATGAGGAAAATGTTTTTCCAAAAAAAATACCTTAAAATATTTCCACTCCATGCTTGATATTTACTCCACATCCTTAGTGTTTTGAATCAATGACCACCATTGTTCTTCATCCCTCATGAGATGATAAACTATCATGAAAACCTTCTATTTTTCATTACTTCCCTTAGTGATAAATATATTTTCTAATAAATTTATACATTTCTTAGCTATAAATGGATTTGTGGTTCTATTGAATAATGAAGTATGTTTTCGTATGAAATTCACTAACATTGTTACACCGCATTATAGATCAGAAGGACACTTCATAAAAGAAGATTATAGTTTATTACATATGTCATCTTACCTAATATTGTTATAATTTTTTTAAATCTAACTCCATCTCTAGATCCATTATCTTGTCCAAGAGGACATTCCATACATGGATTATGTGCATTAATACAGTTTTCATTCCTTCAATTGGGAAACATTTCTAAATAATGGAATATGCTATATAAGATCATAAAATTATGAATCATAATGTATAATTATGAAACTAGTGAAACACTTAATGTAAAGTAGAATTTATGTATAGCTAATCTCTAAATAATAATCTTAGTATATTTGGGAATATCTTCAAATCATAAAAATATTTTTAATTTTTTTGATTTTTTTTAATTTTTTTTAATTGAAATATAAATTAACCCAAGAATATCTTCCAGGAGTGCCAAACTAGGTGCATAGTAAATGAACACTCACCATGAACCAGGATGATGACCAAGATATATTCTACCAAATATTTTCAAGGTTATTACTCCTAAATGCATATATACCAAAACCACACCCACTTGTGGTATCCAAATAGGGAATTTTTATAGGAAAACCACATATTCTCTATCTTACCAAAATGTTAGGATGTTATTATATACTTATACTTATCATCATAGTCTTCCAAAAGGTTATATTTCATAATCTATGTTTTCCTAAATCTAGTTCCCAAGGTTTCAATTAAAATTTATCTAATACTAACATTAAATAACTCAACCCTAGAAGCCCATATCCAGTTGTTACTTTATTATATTAGTACTAGATACAAGTGATCTCATCCCAAAGGATTGAATAGTTTAGTTGTATTTGTAAACTAGATACATACTTGAATCTCATGTTATATTTGAAAACATAAAATATAACACATTATTTTATTTGATAAAATAATTGTTCCCTCTAGAATATCTTTTCATATTACTCATAATATACTTCCTAGAATCCTGGGGAAAGGAAACATAAGAAAGGAGTGGTCGTAGACACCCAGTAAGGTAAAACATGTAACAAAAGTTATAATAAAATAAATATGGCATAAAAAATATGAAAGAAATAAATAATGAAAAAATAATTCCATATAAATAAATCACATGAGCTTGAAACTTATCCATGGATGACTTAACTATTTGACTAATCACATGGACATCAATAACTGATTTCATAATTATGGAATTCATAATATCGGACATCATTAAATTACCATTGAGGCCTCATTCTAATACATCTTACATAAATGGGCAAGTCTTTAGCCAAATACCCAACCTTTTTTGTATCATGAGACCTATCAATGCATTGAGGGGATATGTAATTCATGGAAACACCCATCACATAATAAATCCAATTCATTCTTCATATGAATAAATAGTAAAACCTAATCAATATTCCCTATAATAAATAATTATACTTATTGGAAAAAATAAATACAGAACATCAACAATTTCCCCAATCAAACTGATTTTAAACCATCCATTGAAATATGTTGGATGGTATCATTAGATTATAACCACAGTAAATCATATTATCTATCAAATAATTTTTACATAGATTAAAATACTTTTAAAATATCACTGGAATATTTATTGATGAAAATACCTTTTTCATTTTTGAAATCACTTATTTAAAATCCAAATATTTTTAAAATATTTTGGAAAAAGTTTGTTTTGAAATTATCCTTGTAAACTTTTAATGTAAGATTAAAATCTTTGATTATTCACAATGATAGGAAATTTTTTCCATGTCGTTTATGTTTAAAACAAATATTCCTTTCACGTTTTTGGTAAAAAGTCAAAACTACCTCATTCGGAAAACAACAAGAAGATTCCTTTTAAAAAAATTAATAAAAATTAAAACATGGGTAAAAAATACTATAAATGATCATATTATAATCTTAAAAATATTCTTTAAAATATTTTAAATAAAATATGGACATTGAAGAAAAATATTCTCGATTGAGAGAAAAACAAGATCGGTTTTCTTTAAAAACATTATTTTGGTATATTGAGTACTTAAGAGATGAAAATGAAAGGAAAACTTTTAATTTTAATAAATAACTATATGATAAGAAAATATATTGGGTTTAATATATGAATATTATATAATTCCCCTAATAGAGACTTAAACATAAACAATCTTGAATAATGAATAGATTATGAAATAAACCCTTAGCTCTGGTTCGGCTAGCTTCGTAAGTGTTTGAACCTCATGTATAATAAATATGAATTATATATATATAATATAACTATAATAATATATATTATACCATATATTATATATGTATAATATCTTATCACCTATTTATTATCAATTATTTATTAAAATCACTATTCTGGGTGATAACTGCTTTGTTTTTCATGTATGTTTCGGTTCAATAGTTTCAGTCCTTGTATATTTATCATGGATAAATAATTTTCATAATTCTAATTATTATATAAATATCATATATATTAATTATATATATTTTTATATTCATCCATAAAAGGTATAGATAGAAAAATGAATTATACCGTTTGTGGAGACGGTAGGTCGTACGTATGCATGAACATTGTTTCCATTTTTCAACAGATAGAACGAAAGAAAGGTTGATAATTATTAACCATTATAGAATCATAATAATATCATAAATAACATATATATTTATTAAATACATTATTATAACCATCCAAGTAAAGTGGTGATAAAAAACGTATTACACCGCTATGTGGAGATGATAAGTTGTACGTACACTCGAGCGATGTTTTCACTTTCCATAAGGTGTAAAGAATGTAGATAATGGTTTTACATCATCATAATAAAAATTAATTATATTTAAGTTTCTTAGGTCGTTATTTTATAATTTATAACATGGATTTGGAGGAGGTATAAGAAGAAATAAAATTGAAAATACTCGATTAAGAGCTATACCTCTTCATTGAGGAACGTCTTTTGGATTACACATTAAGCCTTGAATGGATGGTATTTTGGAAATAAAATAATATATAGGGTGTGTTTGAGGAATATATTAAGGTATTATGATAGTTATTTTTTGAGTTATAAAGCTCAAATGGTGTGGGGAAGAGAGGAGAAGAGGTCTGCTTTTATAAGTGAGGGAAGGGGCACTCTAGGAATTACTTGAAGTATTAAATTAAAATATATTAATTTTTTAAATAAAGTGACTCAAAATTGACATATTTAAACTCTATAATTATAATAATTATAAATAATCTCATATAATAAAATTTATACAAGTTTAATTTATTTTTTAACCCTTTTTTTTAGTTTTAAACCCATGTTAGTCCTATTAACCATTATAGCAATATCAAAGTTTTATACTATTTAAGGAAAAAGATGTTTACATAAAAGTAAAATTGACACATAAATGGAACATGGTTTATATTTTCAACTATATACAACTCACTTTAATAAATATAGTATTTTTATGAATTTTAAATCATTTAATAAAATATTGTTTATTATAAAATATCATTAATTCCATTTTTGGAAATATATATTATATTTGAATTTAATGTCATTGGTATAGTTATTTGATTAAAATATAAACCTTTAACACATACCTAGTATGTTATATTTATCTAAAAAATCTATTTAATAAAATAATTTATCCAAATTGTTTTACTTTTAATATTTTTAAAATCATTTATTTAATTTTTCTATTAATTGAATAAATATTATGTTGGTGTTGCATAAGAATTTTAATATAATTATTAAATAAATAAATATTAAAAATAAATTATCATAAAAATTAATTTATATATCAAATAAAAATTTATAACCAAACTTATCCTTTTTTAATCTTAGGTAAAAAAATAGATATTAAAGTTAAGAAAGTGACATTTTGTAATTATTATTTTATTAAAATAATATAAAGGCCATAATCAAATAAAAATTGAACTAGGTGGATAGATATTCTATACTTTGATAAAAATTTCAGAGCTCCGCTAATATTATAGGGTAAAGGAATGTTTTAGGGAATTTTTAATGCCTTATCCCAAAGTTTTAACCTTATTTTACTCATTTTACCATTACTAAGGTGATAAATATTTACCAAGGTTATTATTTATAACGACAAAAAAGTGAAGGGGATAGTTAAAAAAATTTATCCTACTTATTCTAAATATTTAAATAATTTTTCAAGATTCAATTCATAGAATTGGTAGAATTTAATTTAAAAATTAAACCAACAAAATACAATGAAAAGCAGTTTTCCATAAAAAAATGTTTTCTGAAGTATAAACATTTTCATACCAAAATATAACATAAAGTTAATTTCAATTAAATTGATTAGATTATTCATAATATAAAAGAACTAATTTTACATTTAAAATAATTTAAAACAAAATTTAGTTTTGTAAATTCTTAAAATTAAAATATAGTTTTCAATAAAAATTGGTATTTTTCAATATTCATAAAAAAATCAATCTTTTCAAAAAATTATCAAAATTTACTCTAATATAATTATGAAATAATGATTTAAAATTAATTTAATTTTAATAGTTAAATTTTCTTATATTGGCATAAACTAATTATATAATTTATTCAAAATAAATAAATAAAAACCAT